>OZ002743.1:76071566-77271566 GCA_963924295.1 Dioctria rufipes | reverse complement strand
TTCGATGGTACCCAGTAAACTTTTGCGACATTTAACACTTCTACTAAACACCCATCGGTGGCTCAAAAAGACAAAGCCTTTTTTCAATTTTTGAAAGACCACTAAGAAACATGTACGTAATTCTCATGAATTCGTCTATCAAAACATCAGAAAAAGCGTAAAAAACAAGCTACGTGATCGCTAATATGTTAGTTTAACCCAACAAATCTCATCCTCTTGCTGAGACTTTAATTTAATCAAAGAAGTTGTTACAATTATGATTAACCAAGCAGCCGCTAAGGAAATCGAAAAAATACTTGCGTCAGCAGAAACGATCTCACGTCGCATTAATGATATTTCTAGCGACATCGGATAAGATTGAAAGTTTTCGCGCTAAGTTGGTGTTACGGATCAGCCACGCTACCAATGTTATTAATGAAATGTGTCCAAATCTCATGTCTGCCGATCCAGAAAAAAAAGTGCTATGTACGAAATCCATTCTCAGCATTTCCCTTGGGCACTTACCAATAAACGAGCAAAAAGAATCCATGGAGTTAAAAAATGATCGGGCAGTAAAATTAAAATATTCTGAAACAGAGCTAACAGATTTTTGGCTACAAAAATGTGATGTATGTGGGTTTATATGACCCTGTATTCTAGTTTATCTCATAGAAAACTCATTTGGTTTTTTAAGCCATCATTTATTTCTAGAAATCCTATATTTTGGTCATTGGTGTAGACCATTATCGAGGCTGACAAAGCGAAAACAAATCAAAATTTATTTGATGCAAAAATTAACAGTTTATTAAAATCTATGAGCTTTTACCTAGAGAACTTTGGTGTGTCAGAAAGAACATTGTGGGTTGTTTAAATCTCGTGTCAAAATATTTAAAAATTTAAAACTTAAAAACTTAAAAATTTTAAAAACCTTTTAAATAATTTTTAAGAAAATTGAACACAAATTTGCAAACTGACTAGAAAAATTAAAAACAAAGTAAAAAAAAACGCACTCCAAAAAAAGGCTAACATCTTTTCATATTATATTGATTTTAATAATAAATAAATATTAAATAAACATTAGTTTTTTCTATGGTGTACCTCTAAAATTTCTTGATGTGGTAGGTGTACCTTGAGCACAATTCACAAAATACAAAGCTTGTGTCACATATTTTCCTACGTGTCTTAAGAGTAGCAAAGTGTATTAAATTTAAAATTTCGTTATAACGACGAATATGAGGTCAATCCCTTCAATCGAGTCCTTTTAGGGCAAAAAGTGAGAATTTGCTTTGCACGCTTTCAACACAATCGGAGCGATTTTTGTAAGAGGGAGACCAGACAGAACTGGCATATTCCAAAATAGATCTGTTAATTTTCCACAAAGATGACAAACGAACACAATATGTTTATTAGAATCCTCGAGACATTTTATCTCGATAATAAAGGAATAAACATAACACTGCCGTATCTATTTTATTTTTTTTTAAAGAAGTTGGGAAATGTATACACAACAAGGAAAAAAGAACATTTTTGTCCTATTTTTCAGGAACTGTCAACATAGTTTGTTATTATGAATCCTGTTCTACGCTCTTCGTTTAGATTCTCATGCATTGATATAGTCGATATTTTCCATGGTTGTGTAAAATAGGGTAGAAAACATGCGTTTGATAATTTTGGAATTATAATTTTGACTTTTGTTTTTTTTTTAGGGGGATGAAAGATTCGAAGCACGGAGGCCGAGATGGCCCATTGTACTAACCTGCTAAACACCTTCTTATCAAAACCTTCATGTCTTCTTACTGAAGCCTAACAGGTTTATGTGAGGTAAGTTTTTTAGCTCATCCATAATGTGATTACAATGACTGTAATGATGATTATTGTTCACAAGTCTCACATAATGTTTATCAAATAAATGAAATCATTATATCTAGTTTTAGTCCGCATTCATGCCACAAGTTTTCTACAATTTCCCATCGTTAGTGAGGCTTTGTGTATTTGGTGCTTGTTCCAATTGATCGTATAATCGGGAATTCTTCTGCAATATTTAGAACCTGCTTTCCAAAGAGGATAGAGCTAACTATGCATATTTTTCATTTCTTTCCGATAATTGATGTTTTGCTGGATTGGACTGATAGTTTTGATAGTTTATATAGCACACCAATCTTGAAAAAAATTCAAGGATGCTTAAAGCTTTCTAGAAAGCAAGCATTGGAATGTATGTACCTTTGACAATAATTGTAAGATCAGTGTAACCTTGCGATTCAATTCGTTGGTTGTATAGTTGAGTTAACAAGTCATCAACTGCCGTGGAGCACAGAAGCGGCGATAGTATGTACACTGTCAGTATTTCACCAAACAGTTATGTTTTTTTATTACATTGAAGAGCCTGATCCTGCTACTGTAGGTTGGATTCAATGGTGTCTGATCAGTGCAGGTATTATTGATTTAACAGTGATGTTATCAAACTCGCCTTTAGTGTTCAGAAAGAAGCATAAGGTGAATTCTTTTTTTTTCAGTAGCTTTTTCTATACCATTTTTAGGTTTCTGTTGACTGCCTTTTTTAGTAGGTAAATTTGTTTTTCTATTTTTCCATTACATTTAGAATAAATGAAGTTTGGCTGATGGGAGACGACTAGACCTCGATTTAGGTAATACGTTTGCTTTCTGGCCTATCTCAACTTTATGAATTTTATGGCAGACGCACAGCCTCGAAGCTTCCTTCAAGCGTTATAAAATTGTCAACATAAGTTTGTTTTTTAATGATGCAATACAAAACCATGCCAGCAGCTAGCCTCAAGGCCTAGCCGCAAGGTGTGTTTTGCTCAATGTAGGAATTTTTGTCTCTCAGGCCTCCTTCTGTCAACAGGTATAGGTATACTTTTAAAATTACAATGACAGCACCGAGACTGGTGGTATCGTTTTGTTTTCATTTCTCTGAGACAGGCTTTGAGGCGAGCTGTGAGGAAGCCTGAGAGAGGCCAGGTCTGAGGATTTCTTGAAAGTATTTCTGCGCTTAATGCTCTAGGGATGACACATATATTGCTACGTAAGGCTTGCTCAAAAAGTTTATATTGAAAGTTATAAAAGTTCATTCAATTGCTTTTTGGAGTATAGCGGGGCAGATTTCATTTTCACCCGGCAATTTATATGACTTAAATGACTTATGGCACATTTAGTGGACTGTGGAGTTGAGATTCCAGCAGCAGACTAGTAGTCTTCTCCTTTGGGACGATAACCTACACTTGGAGAAGATCTTTTATCCCCTGTTTCACTCACTATTATTAAAGAGCTTAGAAAGTGGTGCAATAAGTTCCAGAGTCTCTTTTTCCATTTAAGTTTAGCTACTATCGTTTAAAAAACAATTACAATCTTAATCCGAGCTTATGTTTCCCCTAATTCTGACAGATACGAGGGAAAAATTATTCCGAATATTTTTTTAATTTTCTAATTTTAAATTTGTTTTATAGCGAATTGAAAGACTTGCGTAAAACCACAGTAAAACCACAAATTGCCAGCAACAATTATCGTTAAACGTAAACAGAAAAGTGGCTCAACTTTATGCATAAATGTGTAAATGTGGTAAATCGTAGTTATGAGTCACCACCAATAATAAAGCCTCAAGAATAAATCTCAATTAGAGCATGTCAACAATGCGCGTTCAATATTTGTTTTACTAGATATAAAAAACAACAGATATTGAACGAGATATTTGTTAATTTCGTTTACAGGTGTACACGTCAATAGACAATCCTCTATTGATAGATAGTTTTGTGTCAGGATATTACCTTCTGCTGGATGAGTGGATCATTGTTTGAGCAACGTTGTCGTCATTTGGATGTATCGCTATACGCTTTTACTGCTCTCGGAAGTGTAAACATACAAACAACATAAATATTAGGGAATTTTCAACAATTGTGTTGGCGCTTATCTAATAATACTTAGTACCACTAGTGAATATCTAAATCTACCATGCAAATATTTTCTATATAAAGGTATACAGATTTCCATTCATGGTCTATTTGGTAGATAAAATTTTCAGAAGTTTATACAGGATATCAGCATCCTCACTCCATTTCCTTTTTATCTCTAAATTTTATTGGTGCAGGTATTCAATCATTGATGAGGCTGTAGATACATCACAGAACTTTATCGAAGTGTGTTCCTTATTACATACCTACATATTGATAAATATACTTTCTCGCAATACAGTCATGGGAAAATGTCTTCTTCATCAGTTGGTCGTCTCATTCCATACCAATGCAACCGAAAATAGCCTTATAAAGACGAAAGGCGTACTAGAAGTTTAAGTACTTTGGTAGAGTTTTGTGGTCTTTCAGATTATGTGGAAATAACCAACCAGAAGGAGCGCTAGGATTGGAGGGGGCTTTTTAAGAAAATTGGGACTATTTTAAGAGCTACACACAGGTATGAAAGGAAGAAAATAATTATGTTAAGAGGGGCGGTTGGAAAGTTTACTTGAGATAATTCAGGATATCAAAAGCAATCTTGAGTGGTGTTATCGTTAAACTAAAACAATCCATATACATACATAAAGGGTTTTCCAATAAGAGGTGTTATTTTAATTAGCCCGCTATTTCGGTAGATGTCACTTTTGGAGCTGTCGTTTTTTGACACTTGACAAGTAGAAACTAAGCCATTAATAAAAATGGAACGATACACGATTCAGCAACGCATAGAAATTATTAAAATTCACTATAAAAATGGTGAAAATGTGGCAGAGACGGTTCGTAAAACTCGAACATTTTTGGGTCGTCGTGAAGCACCTTCTCGGACCGCAATACAGAAATTGTGATGTGAAGAATAAAACCCGTACACGTCGCTCAAGAACAGCCGAGAATATTGCTGCTGTAGCCGAAAGTGTTGAAGAAAACCCAGGTTTGTCCATTCCTCGTCGTTTTTTGGAATTAGGCATTCCACAAACGTCATTAGTATTTTGCATAAAGATTTGGGTCTTAAGGCTTATAAAGTTCAGTTAACACAAGAACTCAAGTCGGCCGATCATCAACAACGTCGAGTCTTTGCCCATCGAAAACTCATCTTGAGTGATGAGGCCCATTTCCACCTCGATGGCTTCGTCAACAAGCAAAATTGTCGCATCTGGGGCTCGGAAAACTCAAGAGTTATTGTTGAAAAGCCTCTCTATCCTCAACGTGTGACTGTTTGGTGCGGTTTATGGTCCCGCGGGGTCATTGGACCTTACTTTTTCGAAAATGAGGCTGGAGCAACAGTTACGGTGAATGGATTGCGCTATCGACAGATGATTAATGATTTTTTATGGCCGGAATTGGATGGTATTGATCTGGACAACGTTTACTTTCAACAAGACGGCGCTACGTGCCATACAAGCAACGAAACCATTGATCTTTTACGGGAAAAGTTTCCGGACAGTGTTATCTCTCGAAGAAGTGATCACAATTGGCCACCGAGATCTTGTGACTTAACACCTTGCGACTTCTTCCTTGGGGGCCACGTGACAGAGAAGGTCTACGCCAACAGCCCAGCGTCGATTCAAGACCTCAAAGATGGAATTCGTGAGGCTCTCGAGGACATAGGGCAGCCACTTTGCGATTTGGTTATGGAAAATTTCATGAAAAGGATATGGTCCTGTAGGCGTGGTCGTGGTGGTCATTTGGCTGATGGTATTTTCCCTTATGAAGGGCATACCTTTCTCTTTATAATGAAATAAAGATCCGATCATTTATCTCAAAAAATGGCATTTTTCTTTGAATATCAAAATAACACCTCTTGGAAAACTCTTTACCTCCCACAAGTAGTACATTTAATTTAATGTAAAAATTTTAATATCTGTACTATGTGTAAAAAAATGAATCGCCTGAATTGTGTAGACAAAATGATGCTAAACGTCATTTTTTGTTTTTGTTGTTTTTTTTTTTAGGTACGAGTACATAATTGAGAAGTTTTGTTTACCAGTCTAATTAGACAGCAGATTTTAAAAATTTATGCTTCATGAAATAGGAAATGGAAATTCTTTAGGATACGTACCTGAATTATATACCTAACACATCTGTTCGCAACGCATATACAAAGTTTCCGCAAATTTTATGTGTTATTCTTTTCCAATTGTTTTGTTTGGCATAAGCATAGCTATGCCGGTAATAATGAAACATTTCTGTGCGGATTGATTTACACAATATTCTTCGATTTCAAACACATTTTTGAAAATTTTACAATATATAATTCAAATATGCGTCTACCATTTTCAAAAATGTTCTTTGGATTAGAGATTGAGGAACATAATAAAAAATACCCAGATGAATTAGATGTCGGCAAAATTAAACAGAATCTTCATCAGTACTATATTAAACTGTATGACGAGTTAAAGGAACGATCTAAATTTGCATATATCCAGCTGCGTTTGCTAGAGTATATAGATCCTAAAAAAATTTAAAATGAAGAACTTCCTTGTATTCTCCCCTTTTTGGAAGCATGCATATTTAATGAAGCCTAAATACTGAACGATTAATGGAGTTCTTTAAAGATTTTTGCAAAGATCAGAAGATCCAACAATATTTTGAAGGAGATTTAGTAAAAGGCTGGAAAAAGTTCGACAAGGAAATTAACATGTTCGAAGAATGCATGT
Organism: Dioctria rufipes; assembly: GCA_963924295.1. Taxonomy (NCBI): domain Eukaryota; kingdom Metazoa; phylum Arthropoda; class Insecta; order Diptera; family Asilidae; genus Dioctria; species Dioctria rufipes. The sequence goes on along the minus strand of OZ002743.1, from coordinate 77,264,968 downwards.
TCAAAACTCAACGAATATATGTGTATTTTGGCATCCTTACGTCAATGTAGAGCAACTCCAGAAATATATTTCCCTCCTTGAACAAAATAAAGAACAAAGCAGCCATTCCACACAAAAACGATCAAAAAGTGCTTGTTTTGGACCCGGCCATCTCCAATTTAGATGAAACTTTCACAATTTTTAGTGAATAGCAAAATAGCTCACACGTATTTTTCCTTTCCCCCCCCCCCCCCCGCTAGGAGGGTTAAAATTTTTTACAATGAAGCATCATTTTCTTCAAATAACCGGCCAAGTGCTAGTCGGACTCACACACGAAGGGTTCCGTGCCATCGTACAAAATTGAACACTATGTACTTTTTATTTATTTTTTTAAATGAGAGTAGGCGTCATGTGAAAAAATAATGCTGTATTTGAAAAAAAAGCCAACTTATGATAATAATAATTAATGAGAATAAAACGTGGAAAAAAATGCCGAAAAGATCACGTTTCTTATATGGGAACCCCCTTTAATTTTTAATTTAACTTAATTTTTATTATTTGCTGTTATAGCGGGAATAGAAATACACACCCTGTGAAAATTTGAACTGTCTACCTATGAGCTACAACAAGGATTTGTTACTCCAACTTTTAAGTAAAGTGATCCGAGATTAATTACAAATTATCGTCTTATATCTATTTCAAATGCATTGGCTTTAATCTTTGAAATACTTGTCTACAATTAACTTTTTCATCAAACTTTACTTTATATGATATGTGAGATATGTGATCAGCAACATGGTTTCCTGCCTGGATGTTCTACAATTACTAACTTAACTCTGTTTACCGACACTATCGCTTCTACTCTTGATGAAAGCATTCAAGTGGACTGCATTCACACTGATTTTTCGAAGGTGTTTGATAGGATTCGTCACCAACAATGTCTTTTAAAGATGTTGAAAATTGGTTTCAACATCGACACTGTTCTTTAGTTTCTATCCCATCTAGACGAGCGAAACAGTGTAGTGGTTTTCAATGGCTCCCAATCAGACCCTTTCGAACAAACATCGGGCGTGCCTCAGGGTACAATACTCGGACCTTCAATTTTCCTAATTTATATAAATGATTTACCAATGGATATTACATCGCCTTCTTTGCTTTATGCTGATGAAGCAAAAATTTGTAGGGTAATTTATGATGCAAACGATTGTAAATGGCTTCAAGATGATATTGTTAAGCTTGAAGATTGGTGTAGAGAAAAATATCTTGATCATAATATCGATAAATGTAAAACTATAACGTTTTCTAGAAAGCGTGATGCAATCTAGTTCAACTAAAAAATTAATAATATCTCGATTTCACGTGTAAATGAAATAAAAGATTTAGGAATTATCTTTGATCACAAGCTACTTTTCGCTTCCCATGTAAACTTTATTACTAATAAAGCTTATCGCATGCTGGGCTTCATTTTCCGCGTGTGTAGATTCTTCAAACGCAGTTCTGCTTTCATCTGTCTTTTTACCTCATTGGTGAGAAGCACTCTTGAGTATGCTTGTTAAATATGGAGCCCCTTCTATTCATGCTACAATAGTCAAGTTGAATCTGTCCACAGAAAGTTTACCAGGATCTTGTTGTTTTAATTAAACATCAACGAGATGGAGTATACTCAGAGATTATCTCTTTTTAATCTGCCATATTTAGAACACGATCGTATGTATCTTGACTGCTTATTCTTGTATAAACTTCCAAATGGCTACGTGCTTTGTCCCGATTTAATTTTTAAGGTCTGCATAAATATCCCAACGAGATACTCAAGACTCCACGTTCCATTTAGAATCCCCTTCTGTAGAACCAAACACCGAATTAAGTCACCTTTGGTAAGAATGCAGAAAATTTGCAATTCTAATTTTAGCAATACTGATGTCTTTTTTTCTGACCTCCTGACATTTAAAAGATGAGTTATATAACGGAGATAAAATAATTTCCAGATACTTAGCATATTAATGGTTTTCCAAATTAATATTTGTCGTTTCTTTTGGCTTCCTTTGCTTTGCTTTCAATTTTTAATTTCATTTCCTTGTATAATTTGTATTATTTGAATATTTAGTAGTTTTAAAATTTTAGTTTATCATTTTTTTTTTACATTTAATTTTTTTACATTTATTTTTATTTTTCTGGATTTGCTTCTCTTTTTGTATATAGTTTATTTTTATATGAATTTTTGTATTATTTTGTATTTTTCTTTTTAGTTTTTACAATTCTAGTTTATTTTATTTCACTTTAATTTTTAATTTTTGTTTATTATATAATTTTTTGGTTATAGTTCTCATTTTGTAGTCTTAGATTATTCTACTATTTTTCTTCTTTTTATTTTTTTATTATTATGATTTAGTGTATTAACCCATTACGTGCTAGATATGGAAATAGTGACTCGATTTTCATGATTTTTCGATAGGTGCTTCAAGAAACTCTAAATTTCCTGAAAATAATTTTAGTTTACGGTTTTTGCATGCCATTTGTAAATATCAAGGTGTTGCGCTAACGCAACGTCAGCAGTTTTTCGAAGAAATAACAAAATATAGAAATAATTGAAGGAGAATGAAATTTTATTCAACAAAAAATAAAAATAATAAAATTCTGAAAAATATTAACTTAATTTTTTACTTTCTAGTGATATTTTTCAACATATTTATTATGTAAATGTATGTTGCAAAAAAAATAGTCTGTGAATGGCATATAGCACATCTTTTTCTTTTTATTCCAGATATAAGAAAATGGTCTGCACCTGGTCAAGAGCTAATAATTGTAGAGAAATTGCTAGGTCTGTCAGTAGAAGTAGTATTAATTGTGCATTTCTTCATAAAGTTCGTAGCCATCTCAAGTCTGAAATTTAGTAGGGGCTTTTTGTCTTTTGGATTGACATCACAATATAATTTCCAAGCGACATCAATGAAATTCGAAAAATGGGCCACCACCATTTTTTGCAACGTATTCAAATTCTGTAGTTCGATACCATATTGTCTGCCAAATCTACGCCTTCCATGTATTTATTATATTCAGTAAGAATTTTTGGTTGATTTACAGACATAGTTTTCTTTTTTTCTCTGGAATATCTTGATACATGTTTTGTAGGTTCAATAATATCAAAGTTGGTTGCTACTGTAACTATTGCACTATCCTTCCATCTGACTGTCAATATATTCTCATCTTTTTTATACCTGAAGTCATATCCTCCTCTATTCTGCATTTTGACCCAGGGTCAGGGTCAGATTATTCTAGCATGGAAATTGGTCCTGACATTCTCAAAACTATGGCCTTTGAGAAGCTCGAACTTGCGAAAGAGTCCCAAGACCTAAACGGGGCAATATAACCACACCTCTTCTCAGCACAATCAATTACAGGGAATCCATATTACATCTGAAACCGAGAACAGAGAAGTTAACGTAAATAAAATAAGGATGGAATAAGGTGTCGGTTTGCATTAAGATTATAAATGTATACTGTTAAGTTCTATGTTAATATTATAATTATATTTTGTTCTATTAACATTATTCATTAAAGTCAGGTAAATTGTGTAAGTGCTGCTTTTTATTGAATTACTCCCTGGGAAACGACAATATGATCCCGTGAACCTCTTTCACTGCACCAAGTTTTCAATCATTTTTAATCATTAGACCATTAGACCACTATTTTGACATTTGCATTCCATACTTTATATTTCTACAATATTTACCAATTGGGGCGAGTACCCGAAGACCTGTTTAAATTTTTTTCTTTTTTTTTCAAAATTTCTTGTCATTCCATTTTTTTGTTTTTTTTTTTTTTTTGTGTAATCAGGAAAATTATTCTTTATCTCGAAGTTTGGAATTTTCGTTAAACATTCCTTTCTTTGAGGTAGAGTAGAAATTAATGCTTAAGCTGAAGCTACACCACAATAGACTTTTGGTCTCTGGAGACCCAAAAAGCCATGTATATACCTTGGAGATGCAAAAAATCTCTAAAGTAACCAAATCTCTAGAGACTTTTTTGGCCTACGGTCAACCCTCGTGTATTTCAAAACAAACACGTCTCCAGCTTCGGGCTCCGATCTCCGAAGTTTGCTTATTTTTCATCTCGAGGTCTCCGGAGACTATTTGTGTGTTCTAATCATTTAAGTTTAGTTCTACTCGGATAGGAAAAGGAATAAAGTAGAGTGAGTTTGACAAATTATTACAAAGAAATAAAGAAAAAAATTAATATTGAATATAATAGATTAGGGATGAAAATCTGTTCCCTCAATAGAGTTCTGATTATTAAAAAAAAAAAAAAAAACATCACACAAATTTCTAGTGTTATCCTTTATCCTGAAAAATTTGTACACCAACTATATATTTTTTTAAGCTTTTTCACTTTTCGCATAACATAAAAATATTAATAACTTTTGAGATAATTCTTTCTAACAATCTCTGGCTTAACAATTAACAATGATCTCTGGAGATCTCTAGAGATCAAACTTCAATTTCATGGATACACTTCGAAGACATGTCTCTAGAGACATTTTTTTTTTATCTCCATAGACAAACATATACAAACATGTAACATGTGTAATCCTTTTGTAGATTTTAGTGTCCATAAACCGAAGACCAGAGACCAAAAGTCTCTCACCGTGTATCTTTACCTTTTGTAACAATATTTATTTTTATATATTTATACTACGAAGGATTACAAAATTAAACCCTAATCCTTAAACCTAATATCTGACTGGCAAGACGTACAATGCGTGGTAATACAATGTTTATAAATTTTCTCTCTCCTCAGCTAAATCAGTTTTATTTCGAGTTGCATCGTCATATGTTCACCCAAGACTTAAGCTAACCAACGGATATAAAAATTTACAGTTTCACATTCTATTATCTGTAGTATCTTCTCCAAATATGTGAGATGCAAGTACACCGGGTGGGTTCATTGACTCAAATGTCAGTCGAAAGATGTTTTACTGGCTTTATACGAGACTTAGCCAAACCTGAACAGTTAAGTACCACAATTTTCTTCGTAGCAGCATTTCAAGCACTTGTTGAAATCAAAACGAATTACGACTCTTTGAAACATCTATGATGAAACTTCTACACTTCACTTTCCCCCTGTCGCCCCTTTTCTAATCATACATATGCTTTTTGAAACTACATACTATGTACATATCCACAAACCACTCATTCCCACCTCATTTCATCATTCAAGCACTTAAAGTCTTTTCAAGTAACAAATAGTAACCAAAGAAGATTTATGAAGTTCGGGCAACAAAACAGTTTTGTTCCACGTTTTTGAAGGCAGTAAATTTTAAAGACCTTTAAAACTGTTTTGTGCAGTTTTCCTCATTTTTTTGTTTTTTTGCTCAAAACAAAATGACAAAAGCTCCATTCCATTGAAAATTTTTCGTAATTCCTATTAGTGTTGAGTGACAACTTAAAAGGTAATTCAATTTAAAGGACGACACTCTTGATATTTCAGGTATGATGGCGTGCTTTTAAATAAAGCAGTTGACATCGTTGTGAACTAACTCTATCAATCGTTCCTTTCGTACAAGAACGAACCCATTTCTACAAAATCTTCTTCAGCTTTCGTAATACAGGTGCCTATGTACCTACGATGAACCGAAGAACTTTCATTCATTAATTTATAATCGCTTGTAAAAGTTTTGAGTTTAGAGTGCCCAACACTGACCGAACGTGTATTTTGCCTACGGTGTCCTTTTAATATAGGACGAAATGGAACAAGTTGTTAACATGAAAGTTCTGTAATACCACTTTAGTAGAACTGAACAGCTTTAGGCATTTTTCGGGGATGTTCTTAAGTTTCAGCTTTATTAAGAAGACGCACACACATAAAGGAAGCTAGAATGTTTTATGTCAATGTCATACGAGTATACAGTAGAGAAGATCTACAGGTAATTTGCTTGGCTTATAGTGAAAATTTCGTGGAAATACATGCAAATTGTTACGTGCAAAATTCAGGGACACTGCAGCCTAAAATATTCTGAATCAAAATTAGTTGAATAATATTTAAAATATTACCTATGTTCTACTTCACGATGTGATGTCCAATATGTGTTATCTTCAGATTAGAATGATTCTGCAAAGATATTTATTTAATTACAGGTTTAATAAGAAGAAAGATCAAATACCTGATATGATATCGACGGAGGAGTAAGGTGCTTTCTCTTGGCCATGCTTCTGCAGTTGTCGCGGGTATGGGATGCAGCTAATTCCCTCAGCCTAAGCAGAAAATGAGATGGGATTAAGATGATGGATATGTAAGGTATATAACTCACCGTTCTTACACTGGAGGTTACATAATGGGACTATTGGATTAATTTCTACTGAATTGAATTGTTTAAAATTATTGTGAAATTAATTATAAGAGGAAAGATATGCTTACCTGGACCAGATTTCTCCATATTTATTCAAAATAAGACACTATCTCAATTTCTCATAACCTTTTCGGACGTTGATAAACTCCCGAATTTCGCCAGTTCTTCTTATTTTCCGAGTGAAAATGTACGGTACCAGATTGTTTTCAATCCAAAGAAATGTACTTCATGCTAATCAAACAGAGAAATTCATTAAATTCAGATTCTCCGGTACGCGAAAATGGTTGTCAAACCCATTGATTTCTTATGAAATTCAGCGCCTTAATGAATTTTAAGCATAGCGCGGAGTATACTAAAAGAATGCGCGGAATGAGTAGAATATTTTAATATAGAAAAAGGAAAAATAATATTATTAAATTTCAATCGAATTCGCCGGATCTGGAAATCAAGACGCATTTTCCAGTATAATACGAAATAGGGGGCGAAAAATGATAAAAGAGACGTCTTTGAGATGTCAACAGGTCATTCGAGTATCCGGGTCTTGGTAGTGAAATTGTACGTGGGTTTTATTTAAAAAAAAAAAAAAAATTGGAACAGATATCTGGACAGGAACTGCATATACAGTAAATAAGATAAGTTCGCATTTTTATTATATTTATGTTGTTATATTATTTGATAAAAGAAAAGGGAAATAGTTTAAAACATAATTGTGAATTCTATCGGGCGGTTCGTGTGTCTTGCCGCCATCTTTTTTTTTCTTTCCCAATTATTTTATTGTGCCCAGAGTTAAAGATAGAATCTGTTAAATAAACATTTTTTAATTCAGAGATATTTTCTTTGTGGTGGAAAAGAGTTCGTAGACTCGATTAAAAACTACGTGGCGCCCAACACAAAATCATTTATTTTCAGTAATACCCACCCCTTCTCCAACCTAGCCGACAAAGGTTATGCACTTGAGGGTAAGAGCATAACAAAATTACTATTGATCCTTCTACCTCAATCAGAATTGATGTCTCATGGAATTTTAATCGTCTTAAATTTATGGAAAATTCATACCAGACCCCCGTAGGCTGGTAGTGGTTGGTTGAGGACAACGTTACTTTCCATCCTTAGTTAACAGTATTAATTTAAATCTAGGGTAAGTCCGGGATATTTGGCGCATGTTTTTTATTTTTGCTTTAACTTATACAAAAAAAGAAATAAGTAATTGAAACAAAAACGAAAATAAACTTTATTTCAAATAAAATGTAATATAAGTAAAAAAGATAAAAAAATCACATTTGTAAAATTAAAAAACACTTTTGAAAAAAACATTGTAAAGTACCATTTTACCCCGTATGTAAGATAATATGTTATATGAGAGTAGGTGATATGGTACATCATGTTTTCTTTAAATTCGCATTGCCACAATCAATGGACGTGTTTACATAAGAGGTGCAAGTATCATGGGACCACTTTTTGCAAACAATGCACTCTACCAAAACCCTCGAGAATACTTCACAAGCCATGAAACAGACTCCCTCCCTACCACATGCGAGGCCCAACGGAGTCCTTACATTCTAAAATATTTGCAGTGTTCTTATGTAAAACTGTCAAAAGTTTGGTTTGAATAGCTCCTCCGCCCTAAACTACTATTCATACAGAAAAATGGTGTTCTGATAATCTTAAGCTTGATTTCTTATCTTCCGAACCGTGAAAAAATTTGCATACCTTTCCTAACAAAATTATTTAAAAAAATTTATCTTAACCAAATGAGTACGATTCCTCAAACAAAAATTCTCAGCTGAGTAATCATTGTAATGTCGCTGTGCCGTCATGGCATGCCGTGGGCTGATGATATCGAATGTAGCTGCCTACAGATTCGGATTCCGGCTGCACATACACACATGCAATTATCACTCAGCTGAGAGGTATTGAGCGTTAAATGGTAAGGTTACTTTGTAATCAAAACTATTTTATTATTTTGTTAAGTAAGGTATATAGGAAGTGTAGCCCTTGGGAAGATAAAGAATCAAGCTGTAAATTACTAGAAGACTATTTTCCTGTATGGATAGTAGTTTAGGCTCTGTGGGATACATAAAGCCAATGTTTAGTACTTTTCCATAAGTATCAATATAGAAAATTTTAGAAAACGGACTCCGAACGCACACATATAGATTTCTGTTTCATGGCTTGGGAAGTATTCTCGAGGGTTTTGACTCTACCCAATCATCTTTTTTTTTTTTTTTGCTGTATTGCTCTCCACAACCTGCACAGAGGTCTTCCCCAAAGTCTTCTGGGCCATCAGATTCGTCAATATATTCAACAGTGTTTTCTTCGTCAGATGAAGAAAGCAATGTAGGACGATCAATCTTCTTTTTACATTTGGGACTTCGTTTTTTTGGTTTCCTTTGTTGTTTGTCGTACTTTCTTGATATTCTAGCTTTTTGATTTCTAATGTTCTCTTGCGAAGTTCAGACACGTGCTACGTGAATTTTTCCAGAAGTAGTTTTTCTGGAAGTTGAGGCTTTAGGTATCGGTGACAACAAATTCAGCATTTTCCCAGGAGTAATATCACTGGCATCCGACAATAAACTTGTGGGAAGCATTTCATTCTGTATCTCTTCATTTAGTGGTGTGGTGACAGAAAGTTGTCTAGGAATTTCCAGTGCTTGCTTATCTTCAATCTGAGGTTCCTCTGAGCTATCTTCAGCATTGCTAATTCGTATATAAGCATAATCAGGTATAACTGCGGGGTTAAATGGATAAATTCCAGTTGCAGAAAATGCTGCAACTCCATTGCTTACAGTAGCTGATTTACACCAAGCTGTACATAATAAATGTCCAAATTGCAACCGGTTAATTTTTCGTCTTAGATGTGTTTTGACAAACAACTTGCAGGCTTCGTAAAAGTGACTCTTAAACGACTTAAAGTAGGCTCTGTCTAACGGCTGAAGAAATTGCGTGTGTGGAGGCAAGCATAAAAGAATAATTTCGTTTTGTGCTGCATACTAAAATTTTTCGACGTTACTGCAGTGACACGAATGTCCACCTAGTATGAGAAGAACTGCTCCTTTTGGTTTTCGCGGAACAAAATATTCTTTAAGCCAAGTGAAGAATATAGAGGTATTCACGTAAGCGGATTTTTCTCCCATATAGACCACTGATCCTGGGGGCATTCCGTCTTCAAACTCCGCTCTTTTATTTTTACCCTTAAATACACATGCTGGAGGAAGAAAATATCCTTCTTCATTGCAGCACGAAATGACTGTAACGGTCTCTCCTTTTTCGGCGGAGGTTAACGCAACTACATTTTGGGAACCTAAATATAAAAATAAATATGAATGTGTACATACAATTTTTAAATGTGACCCAAACCTCTTTCAGCAATGACGTGCTCTGGACGATTGTTTAGTTGGCATCCTGTCTCGTCCATATTGTAAATATGTCCAGGTTTGTCCATTAACTGATTTTCGGCGAGAATTGTTTCTAACAGATTAAAATATCTTGAAACCTTTTCTCTGTCCATCCCTTCAGCTCTTGCTTGAGAAACGCCTTCCGATTTTCTTATCGACAATTCGGGATGTCTTTTCATGAATAGGAAAAGCCAGCCGTATCCAGCTCGCATTTCTTCATGATTAAATTTGTGCTTGATGTGCAACCGTTTTGCAAGTTGGTACGCCATACGACATACCTCCGTCCTTGTTGGAGCAAATCCATGAGCCTGTAGCTTTTTAATATGGTTAACGAGTTTAAGCTCATTTTGTTCTCCAAGGCAAGACGGAGAGCCTAGCGCTGGTTTCTTGTTATTTTTGTTTTTAAGATTCCCTCTTAAGGTTGTGTCGGGAATGTGGTAGTTTTCAGAAGCTTTTCTTATGCTTAATTTCGTAGCACCGATATCCTGTAGGGCTGCTTTTAATTGCTCTTGTGTCCATTTGGCACGGGTTGAATTTACCTCCTTCTTATATACTAAAGGCATTACTGAAACCGTATAGAGAAAACAACTCATAAAATCATAATAACGGTCAAAATAACAATTAATTTAAAGGTATTTATTAAGCAAACGGGTGCATGGGTGATATGGTACCCATACCAAATCACCTAAATTCCATTGCGCCATTTCTACTATTATGATCATGCCCATACTTTTCGCTGTAAAAACTATAATGCCAGTCTTTTGTGTATTTTTTTGCAAGCAGTAAATACAATCATGCTCTTTCTTATTATTTTTTTATTTTTCCCGTTCATTTCCAGTGAATACTTACCGAGAAACTACAACACAAGCACTGCAAAATAAATTTCTGCGAAAAAATTGATTGTTTTTTTTTGTGTTGCTCGACCAAAATCACAGCACTCATGGAAATAATCGCTGAACTTCTCTCCACGATTTGTGATGAGAGACTGAGGAAATGATGGGTTCAAGCTGTTTGTAACAGGGTGCTGTAATGTGAGAGATATAAGATATGCGCCATATCACCCGACGCGCCGAATCTCCCGGATTTACCCTATTTTCATCCATTAAAGGAATACAATACATTTTATTTACATATATTTGCTATAGCTGGTATGGGATAATAATAAATCCAGTCTATATGACTCTTATTAACTCTTACAAAAACACTACAATGAGTGATGATACCAAAGATTGATGTATTGTTTTAGTTTTGTGTTACTAGTATTAGACTTCCTCTATTTTTATCTAGGATGCTATTTGACAGCCGTAAGAAAAAAAATGTTTTTAGATTTATGTGATACTCTTTAAATCATGTTTAATTTTTTATTGTGAATTTAATTGTAATTTCTATTGGTAATTTTCTTGAGGTAATTTATAGATATTTTTAAAGTTTACTGTTGTTCCAATAAATTGTTATTGTTTGTATTTTTTAGCCCTGAAGAAGCGTTAAAATATAACGAGAAACGTTGGCAAAAAGAAAAAAGGTTTTATTATTATCCCATACCAGCTATAGCAAATGTATAATTCTTACGGACACTACAATTTCTTATATTTATTTACATATAAAATCTTTAAATCTAATTTTCCAATATAATATGACTTTTAAATGGTTACAAGGTCAGGAATGTCACCATATCATTCCCTCTCCAGAAAAGTGTAAAATTTAAATGCATTCCACCATAGATTTTGTTAATAAAAGATAAAAGAAGGTTTTAAAACGTTGGGACCAGTAAGAACGATTATTGTGCTAATTCCATCTTCACAGAACACACGCTTAGTTAGTCTCCTTGAACACAGTTAGAAGTCCACAAATCGGGCTGTCTCCAATCTCATAAAGCTGTTGCTCACCAAGGTTGCTATGTTTAGTTTAGGTTGGGTAATAGAGGTGCCGCTAGAGATATGTAGCCTAATTCACTTAGACCTTCAGTGGGTCCATTGTGCCCCTTAAACTCATGGTATAACTTTTTTGAAACCACCCTATACCAATCCTACTTCCCTTAAGAATCTTAGAATACATCAGCTCTCTACTTTGCCGCTTCTTCAGATTTGAAAAGAAGTAGCTGCCTAATAGCCCACCTCTTTTATTCATTATAGCGGGGCACTCACAAAATATGTACGTATTATGGACGGATTCATATTCATCCATATCCTTACAACTCCTGCAGAAATCGTCCGCCGCTATTCCCAGTACATTAGCATAGTCTCGTATTATTCCTGGTATCAGTTCTACTACTATTAGGGAGTACTTTTGTCCTCTGTCCGTCATATTCAGAACATAATTGCCTCGCAATACGCCAGTTTTCTTTGTTGATCCACTGGCGCACAGTGCTTCATCATCATACCTGCGGTTGCTCGAAATACAAATAAGGGTAGGTAAACAAATGGCCTGCAACTTTAATCTACACAAACTGAACCTCCATAATCCGTTATTAATTTTTCCTAACTACCTTTACGAGGTGACTAAAGATAAGTATAAATTGGTACACTCAGTTGCAATTTTATGCTTGTGAAAAAGTTTAATACCTTTTAATAAATTTTAATACTTCCTAATAACGTGCTTTTTGAAAAATTTATAATAATAAAGGTATGTTTAATAATATGATATATTTTTTACAGCGCTGTTTTTCATTTTTAGATTTTATATGGGTTGAACCTTATGCTTTTTTAAAAACTGTTTCACTTTAGCTAGATTTGATAAAGCTTTTAAAAAAATTGAAAGTTGCGCACCCCACCACGTTTTTTATATATTAATGAGATTTTGGTATAAAATCTAGGCATAGTTGATAAATGCTAAATTTAGGTTCGAAACATACTTAAAAAAAATGTCGGGTGCAGATGGCACGGTGACCAACTCGCATTGGTTTTCGGGTATGGTGAGAAGGCCGTCATGGGATCAAAATTAGTTCCGTTAGAGCTTATTTATCTTGTTTCTTCGATTGAAATAATTGCTCTAAAGATGACAAGTTTATCCTTAATGAGAAGATTCGGATATTTGATATGATAGCCTTCAAAAAATGACTATCTGCAGGAAAAATATGGAGTGGTTTTAAAATGTAATGGGTAGCGGCTATGTGCGGAACTGGCTGGTAACCTCCTTAAAGAAGCTATCAGAAGACAAGACACAACCTGGAGTTAGTGGCGTAATAGAAAGATATCCCAAAACCTTCGAAGAATTTGCATTTTCAAATAAGAGGAAAATAGTACACGACCTATTGGAAACCCGTTATACATCGTAATTGTCTCTAGCAACTACCTTATCGTTGCGGTCCGGAGGACATACTGCTGCTGTAACCTGAGTCAGAGTATAGGTTGCTTTGAACTACTATTAACAGCTTGCATAGAGACATATTCTGCAGTATTTATGCGTTAAGATATTTCAAGAAAACGTATTATCCAGCTGAGAAATTTATTGAAGTATTCAAAAGTGATGCGGAGATATATCTTGTCACGCTGCCCTCTTATGCGTGAAAAGCGGTAGCTCTAGTGGAGGAAGGCCGTGGATTCAATTAGGCGAAAACCAACTCTCTTTTGTTCATGTAATGGGCGCCACGTGATTTTTGTGATAGAGCTATCACGAAACTCAGCGTGTCAGTGCAGCGATTCAAAGAACGAACAAGTAACCTTGAGATATATCCTTACTTTATTCTATCATTCACTTTCAGAACTATAAAATATTTCATACAAAAATTCACTTTCAATATTAAGAAATTAGTGACGGAAACTATAAATGTATCTATATGCCGTGTATATTACTAAGCTAAAAAAAAACAATTTTTTAAAACGCATACTTAACTTTAGAGAATACGTAGCAACATGGAGCGCCTCCGAATCAAACGACCCAAGTGTACAACACAAATTCTGCTCCAAGATTCCTTGCCGGTTACTTCGATCAATCCAATTTTCAATCCTTGAACCTTTAATATGTCACTATGGTTGTGCAATTTTACAGAAGCGAAAACAAAACGAATCAAACTCGACTTAACCATTCACTTTATTCTTTTTTTCTTTTGTGTTCTTCTTTACTCTTCTAGAACTCGCACTGCAATGAATCCCTGTCAAGGGAGCAGAGCCGTAGGGCGCCCGACTTGTCGGATGTTAATGCCCCTTCCAGTAAAACCTTTGTGTCTGTTCACATCGGCTTGAAATTTGTAGCAGCGATCCATATAGATAGTGGTCACTTGTTTACTTTCCTATAGGTGCTTCATGTACAAATAAAATTGTCACTATTGCTCTAGCTCACTCTAGCCAGGGTATGCACTATCAGTATTATGTTCCCTTTTTTTTTTTTTTTTTTTTTTATTAATTTTTTTTTCTTTTCATAAATCTTGTTTTGTTTTGCTTAGATCTTTCTTTTCATGACAGAAGGAATTTGGACCAGCACTAAATATACGTATTTACAGATAAATTATATGGCGGCATCCATGTTGCTGAAGTATTTAATTTAGTACTAACATTATATTAACAATTAACAATTTCACTAAATCTATTGTAGCCGGTAGTGAGCCGATGAACAATCAATAGTTTCAATTAATACCTGTTAGCAGGTAGTGAATCACTTAACAACAACAACAAAAATTCAATTCCCTGCTATATTTTATGATTTCTGTTTGTCTACACTAACTATGCTTAAGTTATAATTTCCCCAAGTTAGTTCAAAATTAAATTTTCCCTTAAAATACATTTGATGACGATGGGTAACCCTACTGTCTTGTGATTCTACTCCTAGATCTCCCTCTTATGGCCTCGAACACGATGACATTTATAGGTGGTCTGCACGAACTATATTTGTGTATGCATGTGTGTGTGCATGTGTTAGATTTGGTGGATACGTGGTGTTGTGCCTAGGTGTGTCGTATGCGTGTCTGATCAAGGTGATTGGTACGTGTTCTTCTTTTCCTTTTTTTTTTTGTTATTATCTGTTTATACTTCAATCTGCCATGCTCTTCTAACCCGTTGTGGCTTTAGATCCTAAAACAAAAAGAACTAAACAGAATCAATCGTTCATATATATAATATCACAAACACTGACATGTAACAATCTTCAAGCTTAGATCACACAGTAAGTACGATTACAGAGATGCAAGGAGAAGTTCTTAATCAAGTTTCTTGACTTCAAGAACGGACTATGATATACAAGTGGGGCTTTGTCGGTAGTTCAGGACATATCTACTACAAGCAAAACTTTTCTTACTGACAAATACTTATCCTCAATTGATTTAGTTCCTTTGCAGTTGAAACATACATTAGATGAACAGATTATATGGCACAATCCAAGATCAAGTTCCGCGATTATGCAGGCAATCTTAACCTTTTGAATGAGCGCACGTCTCAATGTTAATAAAGGGTTTTCCAATAAGAGGTGTTATTTTGATATTCAAAGAAAAATGCCATTTTTTGAGATAAATGATCGGATCTTTATTTCATTATAAAGAGGAAGGCATGCCGTTAATAACGGAAAATAATATCAGCCAAATGACCACCACGACCACGCCTACAGGACCATATCCTTTTCATGAAATTTTCCAAAACCAAATCACAAAGTGGCTGCCCTATATCCTCGATAGCCTCACGAATTCCATCTTTGAGGTCTTGAATCGACGCTGGGCTGTTGGCGTAGACCTTCTCTTTCACGTGGCCCCAAAGGAAGAAGTCGCAAGGTGTTAAGTCACAAGATCTCGGTGGCCAATTGTGATCACCTCTTTGAGAGATAACACGGTCCGGAAACTTTTCCCGTAAAAGATCAATGGTTTCGTTGCTTGTATGTCACGTAGCGCCGTCTTGTTGAAAGTAAACGTTGTCCAGATCAATTCCGGCTATAAAAAATCATTAATCATCTGTCGATAGTGCAATCCATTCACCGTAACTGTTGCTCCAGCCTCATTTTCGAAAAAGTTAGGTCCAATGACCCCGCGGGACCATAAACCGCACCAAACAGTCACACGTTGAGGATAGAGAGGCTTTTCAACAATAACTCTTGGGTTTTCCGAGCCCTAGATGCGACAATTTTGCTTGTTGACGAAGCCATCGAGGTGGAAATGGGCCTCATCACTCAAGTGGAGTTTTCGATGCAATTCCGGATCATTTTCATGCATTTCAAGGACCCAATCAGCAAAGACTCGACGTTGTTGATGATCGGCCGGCTTGAGTTCTTGTGTTAACTGAACTTTATAAGCCTTAAGACCCAAATCTTTATGCAAAATACGGTGTAATGACGTTTGTGGAATGCCTAATACCAAAGAACGACGAGGAATGGACAAACCTGGGTTTTCTTCAACACTTTCGGCTACAGCAGAAATATTCTTGGCTGTTCTTAAGCGACGTGCATGGGTTTTATTCTTCACAACACTAACTTGTCCCGACAGCTCGAATTTTTCTACCAATTTCTGTATTGCGGTCCGACAAGGTGCTTCACGACGACCCAAAAATGTTCGAGTTTTACGAACAGTCTCTGCCACATTTTCACCATTTTTATAGTGAATTTTAATAATTTCAATGCGTTGTAGAATCGTGTATCGTTCCATTTATATTTATGGCGTAGTTTCTACTTGTCAAATGTCAAAAAATGACATCTACGGAAATAGCGGGCTAATTAAAATAACACCTCTTATTGGAAAACCCTCTATTATTGTAGAAGTATAATTCTACTTATATCTAGCATCCAATTTTGCCGCACATTATAATTTCAGAGTCTAATCTGCATACCCGTCCTCGGAGCAAAAGTATAATTTTGCTCTATCCTTCATATAGAAGTCTAATTCTTTTAAAATCCACACTCTCAAAATCTGACACTTGATCCCCAATCGTATGACAAAAGTTTAATTCTGTTTACAGGCTCTAGGACGTTGCGATTGAAGTATAGTTCTGCGCATACGTTTTGACATTAGCTGTAACAGAAGTTTAACTCTGCTTACACGCCTTAGTACAGGATACCAGGAGTATAATTCTGCCTACGCGTTTCAATACTCGCTGTAAGAGAAGTATAACTCTGCTTACACGCTTCAGCACGTTGCAGCCGAAGTTTAATTCTGGTACATCGTTGCCCTCGCCCTCAGAGAATTTTACTCTATATTTAATTTGTGAAAGTTTAATTCCAATAAATTAAAAATTATTCTCTTCTCATTTATGTATTTCAGGAATAATGAAAACGTTTTGGGAAGAGAATTCAATTTGGAATACCACTGGAATTTGTTTAATATTGAATTTTTAATTGAATTTTTAAATTGTCGTCATTGTTTTTATTACTGTTGAATTTTAATTGAATTGAATAGTATTAGTAGTTTTAACAGATATTAAGTTAGTGTTGAGTTGGATTTTGAATTAGTTGAATTGTGGTATTTAGGCTAGTGAATTCAATAAAATTTATATTTGAATTGAATTTAAAGCTGAGTTATCCTTTACTAAACCGGCACTCTGCTTTACGCTCGAGACTAGATCTCACAGATAATAATATAGTAGTAGTTTGTGTGTGGAACAAATTAAACTTTCTATGTCCAGAGCTTAAATTATTAAAATAAATTAAAAATTAAAAGTGGGATATTATTTTATACAAATTTATTGGAGGATACCGAAAATCTTCTACACAGGAAGCATAAAAAGATAATTTTTTTTTCATATATAGGTATATTGAAAAAATTAGTATAATTTTCTCTTCATAAATAAATATACAACTATAATAATAACAACTATTGCTTTTAATGTTGTTTGACAATGTTCATTCTCAACTCTTAGATTATTTCTAATGGATTCGCTTTCCGTTCCAACAAATAAAAATATACCATTTATGGAGCTCTGAGTGGAAGGACTCCAGTACGAGTTCGTTTCTGATCCTTAAAAATCAAATTCAACTCCCGGTGGAAGTAAATGGTAAATACATAATAAGATTTTTATGATTTTGAAATATGCAATAAAGGTAATATTGGAAAATTATTTTGGGATAATTATCTTATTTATTACCTTCACAGTCATCATCTGCGGGATGTTCAGGAAGGTCTTTTCTCCCAATTTGTTTTAGTATCCGAATTATATTCAAACTATTGGGGTCCCAATTTAATAACAAATTAATGCATTATTCTCCATATTTTGACTCAAACTCTATTTTAATTTGACATATTTTAATGAAAATTGTTATCACTTTATCATTTTTTAACATAACATTGCTATCTTAACAATTTGTGACCATAAGAGTGCCTAAATAATGGCCACTGTTTTATTATTGTAGAAATCGTCCTTCCCAGCATCTACCCATTTCGTTTTGTTTAGGATCTGTCCTACTTTTTTAAATTTCATCCACTACTGATTTTATAAAACAGCCAAGTCTTTTCAGAACTTTTTCCTTCTATGTCATCTGTCATTTAACAAATATTTTTACTTTATAAATATATTATATTTTTTTCTATTTTTCTGTGATGTATACAAGTTTTTTTTCCAATCGATCTATACTTTTTATACTTGCACTGCACTAAATAGAATCACTATCATGAACCAATATATATATAACTCATTATGAAACGGTATGTTTTGTATAATAATCTCATTCATATTACCTAGGTTTTGGCTTCTGGTAAAAAGGTAAATATTGATGAATTCAGAGCATATGCACAAGACACAGCGGAACTATTCGTCGAACTGTACCCTTGGTATAATATGCCACCTAGCGTACATAAGGTTTTGATGCATGGAGCTGACATAATTCAAGCTGTATCAGACCACTTACCTATAGGAAAGTTATCTGAAGAAGCCCTAGAAGCAGGAAGTAAGCTTTTTAAGAGAGCCAGATCTTCTGCAGGCCGCACATGCTCGCGAAAAGCAAATATTGAAGATGTTCTTCACAATATTTTGATTGAATCGGATCGACTTATTACTAGTTTACGAAGGATTCCGACAAAAAAAACATCAAATCCGCTAACAAGCGAGGCATGTGCCCTTTTGAATGTATTTCAGCTAGAAGAAAATATAAGCAACAATGAAGAAAGTGAAGATAGTGATGCGTGCGGAAATGATTTTGTATCTACTATGTACTATCTTTCATCGTAGCATGAGAATGATTTTATCGTACGATTTTCACTATTTTATTATTTTATTATTGAGAAGACGTAATGCATGTTAACTCCTCATGGTCTAACTTTAGCATGTACGAACCTATTAATCGCATGTGCATTGCTGTTAATAATGTGCCTGAGCATTTTGTTGTTGACCTTTCTAAGCATGTTTTAAAAAACGTCTTTATAATACTAAGTTTTCTGTTTCTATGTTGCATTGCATGGCATTTTATCCAGTGTTTGGTTTATAGTTAGTTTAACATACTAATACTAACACAGACTAAGTGATGGAAAGCATAAAGAATGTATTGTTGACAGTTTGTTTATTAAACGTGTTACTACATCGAGCTTATGTTAAGCTGGTTCTGATAGTCAAAAAAATTAATCCTCCTTATATATATTGTTAAGGGAATTCAAAAATAGGAAACTTTGGAATATTGAATTAAAACGATTAATATTTTATTATATAAAACTAACTAAATTTATCCGTTCTTAGAACAGGATTCTCTCTTAAGTTTATAAATTTTTTTTATTTTTTTTTAATTGTCTTAATTTGTTTTATTTTTTTTTTATTTTTTTTTATTTTTTTTATTTTTTTTTAAATCTTTTTTTATTTTTTTTTTCCAGGAACGTATCGTCACAATTTTATTTTTTTTTATTTAGCAAAGCCCAGATTTTCTTTTTGACAAAATAAAAAAAAAATTAAAATATCTTCACTATTACAGAAGTTACAAGGTTTTGACTGCAAAACTTGCTTTTCATCCCACTGTGCGGCGGGGTTATGAGCTGTTATGAGCATATATGTAGTGAGAGCTACGAAAATTTAAAATACATTTTTAGAGAATTTCCCCGTATTTCAAAATTTTTAAATGTTCGTCATAGATAGTTTGCGGATAGTGTTACCATTTCAGGTTTTAGTAAAACGTCAACGATAGAGTACGATTTATCAGTAGTAGGCCAATAGATTTTGCCTCCTGATCGAGCTTTGGTCGAATTGAAAAAGTAGTCGGCTTGTCGGTAAGGAAGGAAGGTATCATTACACTATACTAGAGGAATACAAAGAAATTTCTATGATGTACGGAACGGTAAAAGACTTAGGAGAGGACGTTCCGGTTTTTGACTAGAAAACTGAAGTTGCTTCAACTGTGAAATAGCCTAGTCAATGAAAATTCAATTTGCAACCAGAAAAATGATAATATTTAACAAAATTATAATATGTGTAACAATATTCTATCTAGTAATAGTCCGAGAGCTAGCAACGTCACGAAAAAAAGAACTTTAGTTCGGCCGATTCTTTGTTATCTCCCCTCTTTCACCATCTCAATAGTCAAGCGGCCCATCTGGCTGGTGAGAGGGGTTGCGTTTACCTGTGCGCATCCCGTTCCATAGGTAAAAAAAAGCAGTTTTCAAAATGATTTTAGTCCGATTTTTGTTTTTTTCATCTGTTTTCATAAAAATCGAAAAATATAAATTCACTATTCCCAGACAATTTCCTCGTTGCTAGCATCGTGCCAGACGCTTTTTTTTCGTTAAAATTTTTTTAAAAAATTAAAAAAAAAATCGTTTTATTACAGCTGTAATTTTTAGACGAGCTAGTTTAATTATCGAACCACATGAAATAAATTTTCCAGGCGATAATTCGGTTGATTATCAATAGCTAGATCGATTCCAGTGTGATAGGGAATGGGCCATCCCACAGGTGTATTCTTGATGCAGTATGCAATCCGGTTTTCTAGGCAAGAGGTAAAAGACGCAAAGAAATATCTCTCCAAAAAGGTACAGATATAACTTTGCTTCTTTTACCTCTTCCCGAGCTAACCTGCTTGCAGGGGAGTAAATATATCAGCTATTCATAATTATGCATTGAAATGTTAAATTTGGAAAAGCTTTAAAAGTAAATTATATCTCAACTGAAAGCAACTCGCATTGATGTTTTAAACCATCAATCAAAAATGGTGAACGTAAACGTCAAGATGAATCGGCTAGCCAGGTTTCAATCGGACCAAATCAAATTCAATTCGAGGAAACATATTAGTCAAATTTTTTATCAACCACTGGTCGACCGATGATATGGCGTCTTATGTTGGTGATAAAATAATTCCCTTCAAATTCAACGATTGATTCTTTTATCGGTTGAAAATAATAAAATCATTAAAGCAACGGAAGAGTCATTATCATGTGAAAAACATGAAGAAGCAGCTTTTAGGATTATCTACCATATTTTCCAAATTTATATCGACGCTGAAGTTGTGACAAGATGCTCAGATACTCATTATACTCCTTGGCAACATAAACAATTTTAATGCTTCTTTAAAAATTTGGATCAACATGGGCGTAGATAATCATGAACGCTACATCACCGTCAATGAACTGTACAAATTTCTGGGTCCTTCCGTTCATATCTAGCGCTTAACCAGGC
Organism: Dioctria rufipes; assembly: GCA_963924295.1. NCBI lineage: Eukaryota > Metazoa > Arthropoda > Insecta > Diptera > Asilidae > Dioctria > Dioctria rufipes. Next base: position 77,243,756 of record OZ002743.1, on the reverse strand, counting down.
TTCCACACCATGACAGGTTGTGATTGCACCCTAGCTGTTTTTCGCAAAGGAAAATTGAGGCCTTTCAAATTCCTAGAAGAATCTGAAGATTATCAGCTTGCATTTCAAAATATTGCCCCCGATGATGAAGTATTCCTGGCGAGTGCACAATGTCAACGATGTCAGATTTGATTTATTTTCTTATACGTATTAGTAAAAAATTTCAGTGAAAGTTTTGGGTAAAACAGAAATTTCAATTCATCAAGCTTACGGCAGCATTTATTGAGAGTTCAATACGTGACTACATTTTGGAGAAATGCTCACTCTAAATCTCTTACAACTACAGAACCCAATGTATTAAAAATAAAACTTGTCAGCTTTTATATTCCAAATAATTTAATTTTCCCATGGAAATCTATCCAAGTTCCAATTCAATAAAAGAGCTCTTCGTTATTCCGTCCATGTGCTTTTCTAGTTTTTATAAAAATTTAACTGAACCATGTGTACCTTGATTTTACATCAGTTTTCTTTTACTGAAATTTTCACATTTTAAACCTATCATTCTTTTAAATTAAGAATTTTTATAAAAATTTACCTTTTTTTTCTCTTACATAAGTTTTCACATTTTAAGCCAATCAACCCAATAAATTAGGAATTTTTATAAAAATATACCTGAACAATATACACTTTTATTTTCTATCAGTTTTCATTTACAGACATTTTCACATTTTAAACTTTTCAACATTTTAAATGAAGAATTACCTTTAGAAATTGATATTAAAAAAAAATTCTTCGTTATTCCGTCCAAGTACTTTTCCAGTTTTTACAAAAAATTTACTTGAAACATGTACGCTTTGATTTTCTATCATTTTTCTTTTACAGAAATTTTCACATTTTAAACCTTTCAACATTTTAAATGAAGAATTACGATTAGAAATTGATATCAAAATAAATAAAAATCTTCATTATTGCGTCCATATACTTTTGTAGTTTTTATAAAAATTTACCTCAACCATGTACACCTTGATTTTCCATTTGTTTCCTTTTACAGAAATTTGCAAATTTTAAGCCTATCAATCTTTTAAATTAAGAAATTTTATAAAAATTTACCTGAACCATATACACCTCGACTTTCTATCCGTTTTCTTTTACAGAAATTTTCAAATTTACCCTTTCAACCTTTTAAATGAAAAATTACCTTTACACATTGATATTGAAAAAAGAGCTCTTCGTTATTCCGTTCATCTCGTTTTCTAGTTTTTATAAAAATTTACCTGAACCATGTGCACCTTGATTTTCTATCAGTTTTCTTTTACAGATATTTTCACATTTTAAGCCTATCAATATTTTATATTAAGAAGCTACATAATAGTGGATTTTTTCTTCCAGTATTTTATCAAGAATATCCTCAAATTTGAGCCAGATAACTCAATTTTGCCCAGAAGCTTTTCTGTAGCTCCTGAAATTCTCTACCAAAAAAGAATATGACAAAATTGTGCAATCTCGCTGAGTTCATGAAATATTCTCAAAACATCATCATGAGAAAACAAAAAAACCCATTTTACCATGCTCAAATCGGTCGGGTTCCTAATGAGCAACCGAGCTATCGGCTGGCAAATTAATTTCATGTGATTCGGAGCCGCTCGCTCAGTGTACAAATCGATTACCTCTATTTAAGAAAAGACAGGAAACATTGATGCATTTTTATACATTTCTTGTGAAAATAAGATATTTATTATTACCATAAAACCTATTGTCATGAGAGACTACATGTTTACATTTTCATGGCCATTGGATAAAAAATATATTTTTTTTTCACAAGAAATGTATAAAAATTTATCTTTTCTTAAATGGAGTTAATCGATTTGTGCACTGAGCGGCTCCCAAACTAGGTCGTATAAAATGACAGCAGTAATAAAATAATTTTTTTCTTAATTTTGTTTTTCTTTACGAAAAAAAGAAAACGTCTGGTACGGTGGTAGCAACGAGGAAATGATCTGGGAATAGTGAGTTTTTATTTCTCGATGTTTATGAAAACAGATGAAAAAAACAAAAATCGAACTAAAATAATTTTGAAAATTGCTTTTTTACCTGTGGAACGGCATGCGCACAAGTAAACGCAACTTCTCTCATCAGCCAATGGGCCCCATGACTATTGATATATACTGTAAGGAAAGGCATATAAAAAAACTAGCCGAACTAAAGTAATTTCTCGAAAATGTTGCTAGCTCTTAGACTATAAGTAATGCCATCCGAAAAAAAGTAATTTCGAAGAATTTTTGGTGAAAGAAGGAACTGCGTTAATTCTCTCCAACGGGAGGCCTTACTTGAAGAGGTTAAATTACGACCGGAAATACTCTACGATGTCAACAAACTACTGCAAAAGGATTTCGGATAGGAATGTAGAAATGACTTATTTACACCTGAAATCGAAGAATAAAATTCCTGTAAAATTTTATTCCTACAAAACTTGATTTATTATTGATTTTTATAACCAAAACTAACATTATCCAATTTTTAGCAGAAAAACTGGTCTTCTCCATTCAAAAGTTCTTTTTTTCTACTTTCATTTTTAGCAAAATATTTTTCTCAGGCGTGTGTATGATAATTTGAAGTTGAATTTATAATTCAATCTGCATAACAAACATCTTTGACGCAACTGCACTTGAAACGTGAAGCAGTTTTTTCTGTTTTTACGCAAAACAACTTAAGGCGGACAAGACATTCCATTCTAACCCCCTCATAATTAAATTCTAAAATCGGGAAAAAAATATAATATATAACATATCTGGTTTTTGAAACGTAATAATTTTTATTTTATAACCACTTTTGTTTTTTTATGCTTAAAATTGCAATTTTTTTTTTTTTTTTTTTTTTTTGTGCATCTATTACCATAAAATGGATGTGAGGATTTTAGTCGTTCAAAATCTTCGCATATAAGTGATTTTTTGGTATATTTTCGTGAAGTAGTCGAACAACGTTCATTATAGTGATATATCTCGAGAGAGGTTGAATTTACCTGTGTCTATTATTGATAAATTTTGTGTGAATTTTGTATTGTATTTAAGTATTGTGGCAGTGAAAAATATAGGAAAAAACTACGAAGAAGCAAACTAATTATGCTTTCTTTACTACGAACTAATTATTTCAATAAATTGGTTGTTGGAAATCTAAATTGCCAGCAACGGCTTAAGAGCGCATTTAGGCAAGTAAAATATTACGTTAATTCATAATTGATCTGAATTTGAAGTCTTAAGAACTGCATTTCCCTATATTCTAAAAGTTCCGAGTTGTTGATCAGTGATCACGAACGCACTTCTTTATGGCACTGGCGGCTTGCATTCTTGTCCAGAATAATTTTGGAGGGAATTAATGTAAATATTCTTGTCATGCCAATGTAATGCGTCAAAAGAACCACTGTAAGTGGACGTGTGCCTGAGCCAAAAAAATTAGGTAAAATTTCGATGAGAAAATGTCTTTCTTTTCCTTGATACAAAAATTATCAAGGTATGGCCGATTTGACAGTAAATTTTCTTTAGCTTTAATGAAGGTTCTAGGAAAACTCAAAACAAAAGTTTTGCATTCAAATCTTATATACATATCTGAAGAAAGAGATCTGTGGGATTTTACATAGTTTCTTTTATATAATATAAATGCTTATTACTTATTATTATTTATTTTTTTACAGAGGTTTCTCAACACTTAGTAATTTAACATCACTAGCTGGATCAACAGATATTGTAGAGAAACAACGGGAATATATGGCTGTATTCCCAGGTAAATTTATTTAAATCTTATTTCCATACGCAGAACATTTTGTTGGAAGTTAAAATATGTTTCTTTCAGATGTGGTTAAAAGTCTAACAGAATATGTAAGTAAATATAAATCGAAAGATGCTGCTAAATTATATGAAAAGGTAATTCCCAGTGATTCCAAAGTGTATCTATCATAGTAACTTATTTATATTTCAAACAGGCCTTAAAATACAATGTTTTAACGGGGAAAGTGAACCTTGGGTTTGCTACGGTGCTGATGTTCTTGAAGATTGCCGACGAAACGCAGTTGAACCCAGAGAATACGAAATTAGTATACTACCTGGCTTGGTGTATTGAAATGGTAAGTATAGTTTTTGAACAGAGTTATTTGTAGTTTTTAATAGACTTATCTTGACCGTGACAAATTTCTAACTTTACTCATCATTATTACATATGGAATTTGTGCACAGTTATTCTTAAGGGTATCCATATAACAGTTTATATCAAATAGTAGGTCGCTTAAAAGAAACAAGTGAAGGGGAGTTTAAGTAAAAAAATAAAATAAAAAAACTCAAGATTCCTTCCAGATTACGTATGAAATATTAAAATCAGTGATATAAAAGACATACCAAGGTGAAATATTAAGGGTTATTTTGGCACACATATTCATTTTTAAAGGTAACTACGGAGGATGTAAAATCACACATAATGTTTCCATACACATTTTGACTATGAAAAGGTGTTTTAATTACTACAATTACATTAAAATATTTTTAAGATCTTAGTTACTTACGCATTACTACCGAAAAATTTGGTCAACCGAGCAAAGTTTTTAAATTAAGGTTGGCATGCTTTTATAGCATTTTTGGTTCGTTTTGTTGGTACATGTCGGTGAAAAAACTAACAAATGTGTAAGTTCCAATTCAATCTGTAATGTAACTTTGGTTATAGCTATGGAAGATGTTAGATATATGTAGTAGAAATAAATATTATATTAATGATAGTAATGTAAAGCAAATGCTATGTTTTTTGTTTTTTAATTAAAATCGACATTACTTCAAGGTAGCGAGCGTCGGGTTTATTGTCGATGATATACAGGACGGAAGTGCTACACGACGTGGGAAGCCATGCTGGTATAAATTGGAGGAAATCGGTTTGGGAGCAATTAACGACTCTTTAATGATAGAAAACGGAGTCTATCATATTTTGAAAGAAAATTTCGCACAGAAAGACTACTATGTACAATTGTTGGAATTATTCCATGAAGTCATTTTCACTGCCGCAATAGGACAATCTATAGAGCTGGAGGCTTCTAAAAGTTGTGTGACTGGTCTTACAATGGATAAATATAAATCCATAGTTGCAAATAAGGCTACTAATTTTCTTTATTTGCCATTAGAGTCGGTTATGCATTTATGTGGGTAAGTTGTTCCAAATATTAAAAAGTACTTCTACATTTTTCCGTACTAACAGAGATTCTTCAAAAAGTTTTTCAGATCCTGAAATTTTTAGACAATTAAGAGCGATTCTCTATGATGTAGGCAACTACTTGCAAGTAATAAATGATTTCAATGATTGCTTTGGGGATCCTGAAAAAATTGGAAAAATTGGAAGTGATATTGAAGAAAATAGATGCACGTGGTTGGCTGTGGTCTGCATGGAAAAAGCATCAGAAGCACAAAAGGAGATAATGCGAGAGTGTTACGGAAAAACTGGTAAAATACATATAGCAACTTAACTGATTTGGTATTGACATATTTTTTTTAAAGATCCCGTTAAAGTAGCACAGGTGAAACACTTGTACGAGGAACTAGGGCTTCCAAAACTTTATAATGCTTACAAAGAGGAAACCATCAATATGTTCAAAAGACGTAGTGAGAAGGAACCCGGAACTCTTGGGGGGTATTTGTCTAAGATGATTTTACCTTTCATGACATCAACAAATTGGGCAGACGTTTTCGGCTCTTCTTAGACTTCTGCCTAACCGTTTTCGAAGATGTATTAACCTACTCACTGTACTTTTAGTATGTGCACCGTTTTTACGATCTACAAAGTTCTCTATATTACTGCTTTATTCATATACGTATATTTTTTCATATTTAAATATCGTTTGTAATACTTTGTATGAATCTGCCTCTGTGATTAAATTGAATTCTAAAAACTAAATTCTTTAGCTGACTTTCATTACAGTTTTTTTGTCGATTTATATCCTTATGTATAACTATCGCAGTTTGAGCCTACGGATAAGAACCAAAATTAATAGTAACAAATAAGAATTTATTAGACTCTGTTTGAATTAATTAATATTATAATAAGTCTTAACTTATTACCATAGAAAAACTGGCTTCTGTGAAATATAATTTATTAATTAATGATTCCCGCTGCAAGTAAGATTCACTTCCCCTTCACGATGCGATTTTTCAATCCGCCGGCGAAACTGCCACAATCAAGTATCAGGATTCGAAACACGTGTTTTCAATAATGAAGAGAATCTTAAAATTTTCACTTAGAATGTTTTCGATTAGCATATAAATTGGCAAATTCGCTAACTCAGTTCTCCCGGCGGATTCAGCAATCGTTAATTGAGGATGCTCCTTGTGCATAAGCGGACACATCAAATAAAGGGTTTTCCAATAAGAGGTGTTATTTGAATTAGCCTATTATTTCGGTAGATGTCATATTTGGAGCTGTCATTTTTTGACATTTGACAAGTAGAAACTACGTCATTAATAAAAATGGAACGATACACGATTCAACAACGCATTGAAATTATTAAAATTTACTATAAAAATGGTGAAAATGTGGCAGAGACGGTTCGTAAAACTCGAACATTTTTGGGTCTTGATGTGAAGAATAAAACCCGTGCACGTCGCTCAAGAACAGCCGAGAATATTGCTGCTGTAGCCGAAAGTGTTGAAGAAAACCCAGGTTTGCCCATTCCTCGTCGTTCTTTGGAATTAGGCATTCCACAAATGTCATTACACCGTATTTTGCATAAAGATTTGGGTCTTAAGGCTTATAAGGTTCAGTTAACACAAGAACTCAAGCCGGCCGATCAACAACAACGTCGAGTCTTTGCTGATTGGGTCCTTGAAATGCATGAAAATGATCCGGAATTCCATCGAAAACTGATCTTGAGTGATGAGGCCCATTTCTACCTCGATGGCTTCGTCAACAAGCAAAATTGTCGCATCTGGGGCTCGAAAAACCCAAGAGTTATTGTTGAAAAGCCTCTCTATCCTCAACGTGTGACTGTTTGGTGCGGTTTATGGTCCCGCGGGGTCATTGGACCTTACTTTTTCGAAAATGAGGCTGGAGCAACAGTTACGGTGAATGGATTGCGCTATCGACAGATGATTAATGATTTTTTATTGCCGGAATTGGATGGTATTGATCTGAACAACGTTTACTTTCAACAAGACGGCGCTACGTGCCATACGAGCAACGAAACCATTGATCTTTTACGGGAAAAGTTTCCGGACCGTGTTATCTCTCGAAGAGGTGATCACAATTGGCCACCGAGATCTTGTGACTTAACACCTTGCGATTTCTTCCTTTGGGGCCACGTGAAAGAGAAGGTCTACGCCAACAGCCCAGCGTCGATTCAAGACCTCAAAGATGGAATTCGTGAGGCTGTCGAGGACATAAGGCAGCCACTTTGCGATTTGGTTATGGAAAATTTCATGAAAAGGATATGGTCCTGTAGGCGTGGTCGTGGTGGTCATTTGGCTGATGTTATTTTCCATTATTAACGGCATACCTTCCTCTTTATAATGAAATAAAGATCCGATCATTTATCTCAAAAAATGGCATCTTTCTTTGAATATCAAAATAACACCTTTTATTGGAAAACCCATTACTATACGAACCTGAGTAGTTAGCTATTTCGCGATATACAGGCGTGATATGTGATAAGTACGAATATATAGTTTCGAATCACAATTTTTTCTTTCTGCGAAGTCGTTTTCAAGTAATTCACTTAAAGCACAGTAATTGTTGTACACGTTTTAGGAATCTTTTGATAACCGATTACTTAAGCCTTTCATTCGTAATAATCAGTGGCATTATCTTCGAGTCAGAGCTGGGCAAGTACCAAAGAAGAAGTACTTAAGTATAAGTACAAGTACCGAAGGCCTGAGTACTTCAGCGTAAGTACAAGTACCGCATGTATGAAAAGTACTTGTAACTAAGTATTAAGTCTATAAAAAGTACTGAGTACTTTCTGAAGTAGTTTTTAAAGTACTTTTTTAGAATCTTTGTACATTGGCAGTAATATAATAAAGTTTATCGAGTTCAGTTAATAGATATTAATAAATAAAATCGTTTTGAAAACTATAGTATGTATAGTAACCAGTGGCTACTATTTATAGTTGTTCATAGTTTTCGGTGCTGCAAATAGAGTAAAACTTTCACTTCTCCTTGCTACACTCACAAAAACTGTTAGAGGTCCGCCCAAGCACCCATTATCGCCTACAATAATACATAACAATTCTAAGGAAAAAATTTCCAGTAAATTTCTAAAAAAAAAATTAAGGCCTTGCCTACATCAGGTCGAGGCATCGTTGATTTTATACTGGAGCGAGGCATTGCATGCTTACCCTTGGTTATGTCCACTGACGTATATAATATGGACTGCTTAGTTTTCTATTTCACGTGGAAACAATTGCTTGTGGCACAAAGAGTTCTTACGTCGGTTTCAACATTGAAAAAATCATTGGCGGGAAGTTCAAAAAGTGAGCTCGCAGCTCGGAACGTGATTTTCATAAAACATTTAGAATTTCTTCTGCGTATCTGATGAATACATTGTCTTTGATAAAACAGATTTTATCAGTCATATCCCTAACTGATTAATTTAAAATAATGTATTTCGACGAATCCACTAATTTATTTGTTGTTTTCAGTTCTCTATCAGTTGGTACTTGGTGCTTAGATCGAAAGTCAGCAACATAGAAGTGAGGCCACTTTCTGCGGTGTATTTCTATGAACTAGTCCGTACATATTATACATGTCAGTGGTTATGTCATCAAGTCGAGGCATCGTTGATTTTATATTCGAGCGAGACATTACTGGTTTTTGTTCTACTTACCCAGTCTTGTGTGTATGTTATTAGATTGTCTAAGGTTCTGCCTTGACGCGTGAGTGCGGCACATGCATTGACAGTTCTTTGCGTGCTTTAAAGCTCAACAAAAAAGGAGTTGCGCTAGAGATTGTGTATGCTTTTCTACGAAGAGTTAGATATTTGTAGGTACGTAATAGACATAGGAATATTTAAGTAAAAATCTTGGTACTTAAGTACAAAACTAAGTCTTAAGTACAAGTAAATAGACGCTTCTGATGGTTGGAGCCTTTTGGAGAAAAAGGCTGCTGCAAAACTGCAGCGATCACAATGTTTGAGCTATCGCAGGTAATATTGAAAACTGTATTATTGATCGGATGTACTAGAAGCGTAGCCGATGGTAAGGCTGCTTTAGCTTTTTCGATTCCATCGTTACAGGTTTTTGGTCAGTGGAATTGCTTTCAGGTTTTACCAAGCTTTGCTGAATTATCTAAGTGCGAATATCTTGGAGCGAGCATTTCTGCGAGGTGTGAAACAAAGCGGTTATAATAATTTATCATACCAAAAAATAGTTATGTCTCCTTGATAGACGTCGCCAGTGCTATCGCGAGGATCGTGTTCACTCGATCCTTTTGTGGGAGAATGCCATCTTCATGAACTGTATGTGCCCAGAACGTTAAACTTTTAGCACCGAATATACATTTGGAAATTTTTACTTTCCATTCCTTTCAAGGCTTCATTTATGAATCGCTGAAAGCTATGTGCAGCATTCCTGAGAACGAATGACATCTTTCGATATTTGTACAGGCCAAATGGCGTAATAATATCAGTTTTATATATGTGTTCCTCTGCTACAGGAATGTGGTGAAAGGCTCTCACCAGATCTATTTTGGAGAAAACTTTACAATCACTTGAATGCATGGCAAAGTCCTGAATTTGGGAGATTGGATGCCGGTCTGGTATGGTACAGGCGTTTAAACGACGCTAATCCCCACAAGGTCTCCAATCGTTATCATCTTTCTTCTTAACTAGATGTAAGGGTGAAGCAACTGGAGACGAAGATGGCTGATATATGCCGAGATTTATTCGAATTCATTCCGGGCTAGATCGAATTTAATTTTATCTATTCTACGTGGTTTTGAATACGGTAGCTGGATTTTCGTTTTTATGTAGTGAACGACATTATGTTTAATTGAAAAGCTTTGGAGTCGGGCTGTTATCTGGATATGTTATGCTACCTACTTTCAAGGAAGTTATCTTATCTAGCAGTCGACGCTATTTTAAGTCCACTAGCAAATTCAATTCTTTCAAAAATTCTGCACCTTTGCACAGTCGATTGACCGTTGCGGCGATAAAGTTATGAGTAAAGTCTCCCCGTAGACCAAGCTCTAACTTTAGGAGTTGGGAACCGAAAGTACGTATAACTGTTCCGTGATGAGTACTGAGTGTACGGTCACGTCATGGCCTTTCCAACAACTTCTCGACCAGCTCCGTATTCCTCTTACCTCATCAGTTATGGTGGTATAAACCAAGAATTTCGGACTACCTTAAATTTTTTTTTATTTACAAAAGGGTGGTTAACATAATTGTTTTTATAAAAACTGTAAACTGTAAACTCTCCTCTTTAATTTATACCCATGTGCTCACTGTGGCCGTTAAACAGTTATTAGCTCATAAGCTATTCAGGTCATACCGAAATTAGACGATATTTGTTTAAATTTAAAATGACGTGTAACTAAGGGAACAGTTTGTCTTTAGTTTAGACGACCATAACTCTTGAAGTGAGAAGAGTACGGAGCTGGTCGATCAGTCGTTGGAAAAGCAATGAAGTTCTGCATACAATGAGCTTTGTAAGTGACCATACACTCAATAATTTTTAAAATACAGGCTTTACCTGGATTTTACCCATTAAGAAAACAATCTATTGCATTAAATTTTCACAAAAATTAGTAGAATTTTAAAAATCAGAAAACGTTATTTTTTGATTATTGACTTCAAATAGCTTATGTTAAAACTTTATTTAATTTATTTCAAATTTGTGGAAGCCCCGCTCCGCAAACCAGAGAAATTAAAAAAAAAATCATTGAGTTTTCATTTTTAAATCATTTTCAATAAAAATTGCGGGACAAATTTAAAAATTAGAAAACGTTATTTTGTTGCCTTAGGTGTTTAAATAAATATTCCATTAATCAATTTGCGATTTGTGAAAGAATCTTAACACCCGCCCCATCTTGCGAATTGTGCACCGTGCTGTCCAAATTAGGACAACGACCCAGTCTTAAGGCATTCCCAATTAATTGCTTATTAATCTTCGGATCATGTTTCGTACTTGATCCTGCATGACACATAGCGTTGACTTATGCCGCTTTGTTGAGTGATCCTTGTCTGTAGTCGATCACAAATATTTTAAAATAGCCTTCACTTATGCCGCTACTGTTTCACCCTTTATTACTACCCATAGTTTCAGCCCTGATTTTCCTACCTTGGGGTCGATAAGGACCTCACTGTGAAATTAACCAATTTGTCTAGGAAATTCAAAAGTTTTTTAAGTATGAAAGTTTTAATAATTTAGAAATAGTATTACTGTACATATTATATCTATTTATGCATTTCATTTTATTTATAAAGACAGTTAAAGCACAATTTTTATACCCTAGATGAAATCATAGGGTTATACTAAGTTTGTCATTCCGTTTGTAACACCTCGAAATAATGATGGTAGAGCAAAATGGATTGGACACCCATTCATAATATTAAAAGTTATTTCGATTTTTGCATGTCCGTCCGTCCGTCCGTCCATCTGTGCGCACGATAACTCGAGAACGCGTATACTTAAAGAGCTAAAATTTCGTACACGGACTTTAAAAATAAAAGTAAGTAAAATTAAGTTCGAAAATGAGACAAATCGGGCAACTCCTTCGCGGGGTTGCCATATAAAAATTTCGTTTTCCGTTATATATTTGGACACTGCCTGAGAACGCATCGACGTAGAGAGCTGAAATTTCGTACATGATGTTTTTACTACATTACAAATAAAATGTCAAAAATGGGGCAAAATCGGGCAACTCTTTCTTGGTGTTGCCATATAAAAATTTCGGTTTTTTACGTATACTGTGTAAACGATCAGTCCAAGACATTTTTATTGTACTAAAAACTTCTTCAGAATACGAAATCCTATAAAATTGGTTATAATTATTTTTTCTGTCCGACAAACCGTTCTAGAAATATATGCGAAAAATGAATTCAAAAATCAAACTTGCATATAAGGGTGACAATACGAAATTTAATGCGGGCATTCATGTAGATAATACCCTAAATCTTAGACCAATTCTGGGGTATAAAAATGGGCTAAATCGTGCAACCCCTTCTTAGCGTATTGAAATTCTAATTGCTGTAATTAACATAGAATGATGAATTAAGTTTAAAATTGAATGATGAGTTAAGATGATAACAGTTTAAATTGACCAGCCCTATCCAGGAATTGCCAGGATTGACAAGCAAAAGTTTCGATTTGCAGTAAAACTTTACTTGAGAAATACATTTTCAATATCAGCTCTAGGTTATAAAATAGGGTAAATTGGGCAAGCCATTCATGAAATTGTAACATAAAAATGATTAGCATACCGCCGCCATACACACTTAATTGCATGGAAGAACGAAGAAGCTGATATTCTTGCCCAGAACTGTCGCGAAATATGTTTGCAGAACAGAGTTATGATTTCTAACAATCGAAGGCGATACGATTCATTCGAAAATGAATCGGAACTGGATAATGCTCTGAATGAGGCTCAGCAAGACATGATTTTACGTATAGAAGAGAATCACGTAGATCCAGATATACTGGATGACGATCTTCGTGTTTTCGCGATCCCACAGGTGGATTCAAATGTAAATGTCCTCGATGATCAGGCCAATAGCACAGACAGCGTGCGCGTGATAAAACTACCTGCCCTAATTTCTCAAACTGAACTGCTGGAACGAATCAGGTCACTCAATGTGAGGCAGAGAGAATACCTTGCCCACATAACACATAATATTAAGGGCAGCAACACGTTCTACGAGTTCGTAAGTGGTGGAGCTGGTGTTGGTAAAAGTAGATTAATAACGGCTATTTACCAGGCTCTTACTCAACGATTGAATGCCGTTCCAGGTAGCGACCCCAATTTATTTAAAGTTTTATTGTGCGCGCCTACGGGAGAGGCAGCTTTTGGTATCAATGGATCTACACTCCACTCGGTGTTCTCCTTACCATTAAACCAATCATCCGGTGAAATTAGACCAATAAGCAGTGATGTTGCGAATACCCTTTTTTCAAAATTTATTTCTTTGAAACTAATTACATTGATGAAGTATCAATGGTAGGTGCTAAAATCTTCTCGCATATAGATGCTAGGCTTAAGCAAATTTTTAAGAGTAATTTAGCATTCGGTGGTATATCGGTGGTAGTCTTCGGAGATTTAAGGCAACTTTCCCCGGTGGGAGATCGGTGGGTATTCTCTCCAAATAGAACAGATCCCTACAGTACTATAGCCGGTACTCCTCTGTGGGATCTGTTCAAGTATTACGAGCTCACTGAAATTATGCGACAAAGGGAAGATCGCACATTTGCAATGGCTCTGAATAACTTAGCCATTGCATCTCTGACCGCTGCTGACATTGACCTTTTTCGGCAACGAATAGTGTCTCCTGAAGAAATTCCCCGCGAGGCCATTCATCTATTTCGCTCAAATGAAGAAGTTCATAATTATAATTGCTATAAACTGGGACTACTGAACACTGAGTTCACTACCTCGACGGTAGTAGACAAACTTAAAGGTCCTGTGTCAGAAAATAGTCGACAAAATATTCTGCGGTCAGTACTACTTTTCAAGACTACTGAAACAGCGGGGCTGTCTAGTAGTATTTGCTTGAAGGTCAGTGCAAAGTACATGATCACAGTCAATGTTGACACCACTGACGGACTTGTGAAATGTTGTCCAGATCAATACCATCCAATTCCGGCAATAAAAAATCATTAATCATCTGTCGATAGCGCAATCCATTCACCATAACTGTTGCTCCAGCCTCATTTTCGAAAAAGTAAGGTCCAATGACTCCGCGGGACCATAAACCGCACCAAACAGTCACACGTTGAGGATAGAGAGGCTTTTCAACAATAACTCTTGGGTTTTCCGAGCCCTAGATGCGACAATTTTGCTTGTTGACGAAGCCATCGAGGTGGAAATGGGCCTCATCCTTCAAGATGAGTTTTCGATGGAATTCCGGATCATTTTCATGCATTTCAAGGACCCAATCAGCAAAGACTCGACGTAGTTGATCATCGGCCGGCTTGAGTTCTTGTGTTAACTGAACCTTATAAGCCTTAAGACCCAAATCTTTATGCAAAATACGGTGTAATGACATTTGTGGAATGCCTAATTCCAAAGAACGACGAGGAATGGGCAAACCTGGGTTTTCTTCAACACTTTCGGCTACAGCAGCAATATTCTCGGCTGTTCTTGAGCGACGTGCACGGGTTTTATTCTTCACATCACTAACTTGTCCCGACAGCTCAAATTTTTCTACCAATTTCTGTATTGCGGTTCGACAAGGTGCTTCACGACGAGCCAAAAATGTTCGAGTTTTACGAACCGTCTCTGCCACATTTTCACCATTTTTATAGTGAATTTTAATAATTTCAATGCGTTGTTGAATTGTGTATCATTCCAAATGTCAAATGTCAACAAATGACAACTCCAAAAGTGACATCTACCGAAATAGCGGGCTAATTAAAATAACACCTCTTATTGGAAAACCCTTTATAATCGAAATAAATTTTTTTTTTAAACAGATTTTAAAAAGCAATAAATAGCGAGGATAAAAATTAAATTCACCATTCACATAATGTAAAATTCTTTATTGCTAATAATGTATTTATCTTTAATTATACGTTTCAACTGTAATATCTGCTTTACAACATGAAAAAAATAATAGCATGCAGATTTTAATGAGATGTTTAACCTTAAAGCAAGTTCAGTTTTAATTTTTATCGAAATTCTTTAAAACCTAATAAATTAACCCCCAGAGTAAATTGAAAACTATATAAACTCTGCGCTTTTTAAGAAAATTTCAGAATACGATAGAAAACAGCACGCTAAAACTCCCTCGAATTTTGTAGAACTGAAACTATAAGAACATTGTAAGTATTTACATATTTTAAAAATTTTATATAATTTAATGATTTAATCCTTTTCGGAGCACTTTCGATTTATTAAATATTGTGGCCTAGGGAGGTTCTGGCACCATGATCTCTATAAATTCGCTGGAGCTTGGTATAGAGAACTGAATAAAATTTTTCAAACTGATTAAGACGAAGTATGGTGTTCGGTTAACGGCCCATTTGCAGAATGACACCTATATTTTCCTACCGCCTCGCTTCTCGGAAAATATAAAAGCTCAACGACAGATCAACGAACTTAAGCAATCGATTTTTCTTCAAATCTTTTAGAAATTTTTTTCGGCTGCGCAGCGTTTATCATTTCGATGACTTAACAAAGGACTTTTAGGTAAGCAAAGAAAGTCATTGCTTAAACTTACATTTATAATGCTTCTCTTATTTTGAAGATAATTACTTTCATTTTCGGTGTTTGGAAATTTACCTCCTCCAAAGGGAAAATGAATTATGTTCGCTTCTACTTGAAATATTTCATCTGAAAAAAAAACCCAGCATTAGACTGGGTTAACGGCAGATATTAAATTAATGATTAATTTTCCATCAAGTTGGTCAACGGGCCTCATACTAACCCAAACTGGTTTAACTTCTGGGTTGTTTGGCAAAAACACAGATAACGAAACTTTACTTCCTTTTTCAGCATTTGAACTTATTTCATCTATCATTTCGTTAAAGCACTTGCCATCCACTGCAGTAAATTATCCATTTCTTGTTCCGAATTTAAAACCTCAACTATATTCAATGAAAATTTAGTAGCAATAGAACTTAATAGATCGCTGACAAACCATTTTATGTAGGTATGTGCCTTAGGGTGGCCCTTCTTTTGCAACTTTCGAAAAGCTTAGCTCCCAACCCCCTATCTTGTTGCAATTAACAAAAAAATGATATGTGCAAAATTTTAGCTCAATCGGACTCTCATCGACCATGAGTTTTTGAAATTGTCATCTGTAAAGTTATTTTTCAAGATATTATTGTTATTTAATATTTAATGTATAAATTAATAATTTTCGAGAAGAGGATTGAAATGCTTTATAAAGTTCCCACTAGATGGCAGCATCAGAACTCTATGAACACAAAAAAAAATTTTGTTTATTATTTTCATTCTAATTTGAGATGTGATTCGGGAAAGACGTAAAACAAAAAGGCTCTTCAATATCTATTCTTGTGATTCTTTGAGAAGTTATTTTCTGTGTGCTGTGTACTTAATCAAATAAGTGTTATAAGCCAAATTCAAGCATCAATACTGTAAGTGAGTAAAAATATTTCATATTCCATAGTGAAATATCCATTTTTGTATTCAAAATACTTTAGTCGGTAATGACAACAACTGATTAAAATGTATTCAGTGGTTCAACCAACTTGTTCTGATATTCCAAAATATTATTCACAAATATATAAAACACTTTGTTTATCTATTCTATCCAATAAATATGATAATTACTATTGTGATTTGTCCTCTTTTATAATTAAATATGATGATTTTTGATTGATTTTGCAATTTTGGTTTCAGAATAGTTTGTATACTTCTGAATTGCTGATTTAAGGTGACTTGACTATTTTAGCGAAGTATTTCCTGGACTTTTAAATGGTGTCAACTTCTTCAGATAGTTCATTCTACAAGTTTAGAAAAGATTTTTATGTCTCTATTGTTGGTAATATCTCCAATCAAATCATCGGAGCCAAACTACCTTCGAATAAACAGGTTTTAAATGTGTTTTTTTCTACAATGTGAGAGTTGTAAAACTTACAACGAAAGAAAGCGCAGCGTTGGTGATTCAAGAAGTTTCCATCTTTTGGCAAAAAGCACGAATTCCTTCTAAAAGAACTGATCGCTGCATTGATAAGTTACTTAAACTATATGATGAATGGAAAGGTTTACAAAAAAACTTGACAAGAACTTCGGGTAAAGAAAAAGACAAAAAAGATCTTTTCATAGAGGACGATCTCTTTGACATAGTTCATTCAGATGCTTTGGAACAGATGAAAAATGAAGACGATAAGAAATTTTTAATTCTTCAGCGCCAAAAAGGGAAATCGGGCTCCATGATTGGTGTTGATCAAAAACTAAAATATAAGGAAGACAGAGCACTAAAACGCTCTGCAATGGAAAGTGTCAGGAAAAAAAGAACTTATGAAGAAATGGAACAACAATTTGCTAGTTGTCAACCTGTTGTAGTGAAAACTGGTGATTCAACATCAAGCAGCCAAAATAGTGGCAGTGGTGACGACAGTAAAAATTCTACCATCGTTCAACAGATATTACCAACAGCATCAACTGCAGCCATTTTTCCAGCCCGTCGAGGTACATTACATTTTTTTACTCCCCGTCTTTCTGAAGTTTTTGATAGGTGCAAAATTACTGATGGAAATGCAGTTTTCATATTAATGGCTGCTGCAGAAGCTTTCGGGCAAGATACTGAAAAGGTAGTAATAAATCGTACTTCACAGAAATCCACAACAAATTTAAATTAGGCAACTGCCAAGAATTAGTGTTACACTGGGATGGAAACTTACTCCCAGCACTAACAGGTGTAGAAAAGGTTAATAGACTGGCAATAATAGTCACCTTTCAAGGCAAATAGCAATTGTTGGGAGTGCCTGAAATCCAAACATCTTCAGGAGAAGAGCAAGTGTTGGCTGTTTACCATGCAGTCGAGAAATGGAGTATAACTAACAAAAATCAGGCATTATGCTGTGATATTACAGCAAGCAACACAGGTCGAATAAATGGTGCCTGCATAAATCTAGAAAAGTTGTTCAATCGTACCCTGTTGTACCTCCCTTGTCGTCATCACATTTTTGAATTAGTTTTGAGAAGCTGTTTCGACTTGCTGATGGATGCGACTACTGGTCCAGACATGCCACTTTTCAAAAGATTTAGAGGAACTTGTGCTAAAATTGACAAAAATGTTTGCATAACTGATAAAAATGAAGTGCCTTCTGATGTCCGATCTACCATTATTCATTTTATTGAAGATCAGCTTGCTACTCATAAACAACTGCGAGATGATTATCGAGAATTGTTTTTTAGCAATGACTATCAGAACCAGCTTAACACAAGCTCGCTGCATGGACACGTTTAATAAATAAACGGTCAACAATACATGCGTTTCATCACTTAGGGCTCGCGCAGACAGAGAGCGGAGCTGAGCTGAGCGGAGCTGAGATTATCGGCGATGATGTAAGCAAACACATTGTAAATAACTTATTTCCTTAGGGCGCGCGCACACAGCCAGCAAATCGGGGCTGATAAGCATTTCGCTGACTGAAGCTGATTGAGGTTGCTGAATTTTGCTTGTTCATATAAGCGCGTATCAGCAAGCATCGTTAAAAAAGTACTTCAATTTTCTGCGTGCTTTCAAATAGATCAACTGTGTCATTCTTTTTTAAGCATTACATTTTGGAAAGTAATTTTTCTGAAATTCATATAGAATTTGAAAGATATGGATTATGGGACGTTCTTGGATTCCATTCTCTTCTGTATTTTCATTAGGGTCGTATACATAATAGTAATCGTCGATGTTCTCAATGGCAATAACTATATTATGTAATAAACACATAGTTTTAATTAAAATAATCGCCCTTTTAGTAGATGTATCAATTTCTCTTTTCAGTACACGCCATTTCTCTGTCAAAATACCAAAAGCATATTCTACACACCGTCTTGCTCTTCAAAAACTTTCATTAAATAAACTTTTTTTTCTGGATAGTGCCCTCCTAGCATATGGCCTCATTAAGAAAGTTGTCAGAGGGTATAGGCTTCATCAGCTACAAACACGAATGGAACTTTTTCATTATTTTCTGGAAGGTTTCTACTTACAGGAATATTGAGTTTATTGTTATTGATAAAGTGTAGTAAAGTTGATGCTGCGAAAGTACCTCCATCACTCTGGCTACCCTTATTTCCAACCTCAATAAATATAAATTTGCAGTTTGAATCGGCCACACCTTGCAAAACAATTGAAAAATATTTTTTGTAATTAAAGTACTCAGATCGTGATTTCGGTGGACACTTAATCCAACAGTGCTTGCCATCTATTGCGCCAATACAATTCGGAAATTCACATTTTTCGTAGAAATCTCCAGCAATTCGTATAAATTTCTCTTTGTTAGCGATGGGCATATGAATACTTTTCAGATTTTTCCATATAGCTTGGCAAGCTTCATTTACAATACCTCTTAAAGTGCTTTCTCCAATGCGAAAAGTAAAGGCAAGACTTCGAATTGATGACCCCGTCGCTAAATACCTTAAAGTTAGGAAAATATATTACGCATTTTTTTTCTTTCAAGAAGATTAATTTTGATTTGTTTATGACCTTTTAGAGGAAAGCTTTAAGAAAAAAGCTGGAAACACAATGCTACAATGCTCAGATTTCATTCTATTCTATTATCAGATATAGGAATAAATTTAAATTTGAGCTGATGAACTCTGATGACCATAGCATTGTGTTTCCCGCTTTAAGAAGAGAACCCAAAAGTGCGTCCTGTTCTGCAGCCACACAATTTAAAAATTCATTTAAATATTTTGAAGCTATGTCTTTTATAAAGAAGTTCGTAATTGGAAAAAATTTAGAAGGAAATTTAGACCGTGAATGTGAAAGAAGGAGCGAGTGTAATATAAATGAAGAAGTCCAGGATATTCACGAAATTCACTCTGAAAATGATACGCAGTCTTGCAGTGCACCAAATGTAGAATTATTAAGCAATCAGCAAATTAAACAAAAAGTTGTAAAACAGAAAATTTTAAAACGAAAAAAAGATAACAAAGATGAATACTTGGCCCTTGAACAAAAAAAAACACAACTTTTGGAAATGGATATAATAGAATCGAAGAGAGATGAGTGTGATGATCTCCACTTTTTTAAAAGTCTGATTCCCTTTATGAAGCAACTTTCTCCAGCCGAAAAACTAACAGCTAGATCAGAAATCCAGAATGTAGTTTTAAAACATATCCAAAAGCCGGTTTCCGTAACACCAACACCATCCGCTCAATCTTGGAACGATGACTCTTTTCAATTTGAAGAACTACAGAGAAATGTCGACTTCGAATCTTTTTAATTCATTAATCTTACAAGCTGTAAAATCCTCTAGAAAGCCAGTTTATTTTATTTACTTTTATAGCGTCTAAATACTTTGTTAACATAATGAAGTTACATTTCATTATAACAGATATTTTATCGTTTTTTTTTATAGCAGATATAAATTAAATAAACAAGAAAGAAGTATGTGTGCTATTTACCTCAGAGTTACAAATAGTCTTTCTTCCGCCGAAATAGGTTCTCGCCAATTAGTAGGTTGCTTTTCAGTATCGTTTCTAATTTCCCTTAAAATGTAATCAAACGCTTCGAGTTCCAACCTGGTGTATTCATAAAACTTTACTGGAAATTGTCGTAGTTCTTTATATAAATGATGGAATTCTCCGAACATTTTCCTTTTTTGGTTTATTTTATGCACCCATAAACGTTTTTTCTTTAAGAATTTTTTTCGCAATACACTATTTTCCAGCAACATAGCCCGACGTAATTTGGATGATATCATTTTTTTAAATTTTCGTTTACAGAATTATAATAGAACTAGCCAAAACAATATTCACACGCGTCTACCACTGTCGCTTTCTATGTGCGCACTAAACTATTTTTCTATTCGCTGATAAGCTGAGCTTAATTCAGATCAGTTAAGCTCAGCTCAGCTCCGCTCTCTGTCTGCGCGAGCCCTTAGTCGCTGCAAACACCGGATGAAATGATATGAAATGTGACATAGAAACAGAGAACTAAGTATTATATAGACGTTTTTTTAGAACATGCTTAGAAACGTCAACGACAAAATGCTCAGCCTTAGTATTAACAGTAATGAACATGCGATTAATGGGTTCGTACATGCAAAAGTTGGATCTTGCGGAGTTAACATGCAACATAGGTAGTCTTCTCAAATTATGTCCACTATCGCGGAAAGAGACTTTACTAAGTAACAGCGGAGAATCAACATTCGCGTTTATTAGTTGATGCACAAACGTTACATCGGCAACCATGCGACGTTTTTGAAGTGAGTGCATATTCAAAAGCTTCAAGCGATCCTCATAAGGAGGAAGAATTAATGAATTATTCCAGGGTAGGTGTCTGAGAGCAAATCGTAAAAAGTTTCTCTGAACAGACTCGATGCGGTCGATGTGTGTTCCGTAAAATGGAGACCAGACCTGGCTAGCGTATTCAAGAAGTGGTCTTACAAAGCAAGTGTACAAACGCAATGTTATGGTAGGATTTGAAAACTCTCGGGACCAACGTTTTATAAAACCCAGCATAGAGCTACTCTTTGATACCAATATAGTTTATATGGGAGATAAAATTCAATCTGTGGTCACATTTGACACCCAAGTCACAGACAGAGTCCACACGGCGAAACGAGGTATCCGAGAACTCATAACCATAAGTGATTGGTGTCTGATTCCTATGGAAAGTCATAACTTCACATTTGTCGATATTGAGTACCAAATTATTGCTCTCGCACCAATTTAATCTGAGCGAAAATCTTAACATCGTCAGCATAAATCAAGACCTTACAGTACCTGACCACAGAGACAATGTCGTCAATAGACAGAATAAAGAACAATGGGCCCAAGTGACTCCCTTGAAGTACGCCTGACAAAGCCTTCAAGACTCTAGAGATGGAATGGCGAAATAAGATTTGATATGTTCTGTTATCTAAATAAGACTCTGTCCATTTTAGAAATGTTGGGGGAAACCCATACTTTTCCATTTTAAAGAGTATCACGGAGTGAGTTAACTTGTCGAAGGCTTTACTAAAGTCTGTATAAATACAATCCGTTTGGTAGCCTTTTGCAAACCCGCGAATGGTCTCCGAGACAAATTCCAACAAGTTAGTGGTTGTAGATCTGCCCGAAATAAACCCATGTTGGTTAGAAGAGAGCAAATTCTTACATGAAACCGATAGCTGAGAGAAAATGATAGATTCGAATAATTTGGGCATACAAGATAATTTTGCAATAGGCCTATAGTTAGAAATTTCACTTTTACTACCTTTTTTGTGAATAGGTATGATGAAAAAGTTTTTCCATAGCTGAGGGAAACAACCACTATCGAGCGATTTTTGAAATATTATTTTAAGCGGCGTTGCCAGGGCAAGGCAGCACGACTTAAAGAAGGCTAGAGTGATCCCATCAGGACCCGTTGCAAAGACATTTGAAAGCCCATTAATATGATTGAGTATATCCTCTTGTGTAATTGTAGGAATAGTGAATGAAACGATATGAGAATCGTTCATATGAATAAAATAGTTATGTCGAGGATGGAAATTCGACGAAGAAAAAGCATTGTCGAAAAAAGAAGCAAACATATTGCAAATGTCAGACGGATCATCACTAGCACAATCCTTATACCTCATGGTATTGGGATAGTTGTCAGTTTTTTTCTTCATATTAATAAACTTGAAAAAGATACGTGGGTCACTAAATAATTTCACACGCATATTTTGAATATACTCGTCATAGAGTGAAGAGGAAAGTTCTTTGAACTCATTATAGGATGTGAGGAAGTTGTTATGACTTGTAATATCTTTGTCCCCGATATAACTTTTCCACAATTTATTCTTTCTATTTTTAAGACGTTTCAGTTCTTTATTGAACCAAGGCGGAGATGTTTTAGAGAACCGCTGTCGCTCGCTGGGAACATGAGATGAAAGTAAATTGAAAAGAATTATGTAAAATTTAGAAATGTCCTCGTCAACATTATTGCTAGACAGTAATGTGTTGAAATCAATAGAGGTAAGGCTACTGGAGAGTTCCGAAAAGTTTGAAGAAGTATTGAGTTTCGTCACAATTTGTAATGTTTTCGGTAATATAGCAATATGTAATTAGTAGAGGGGGATGATATTTGTCAATATTAGACATTAAAACTGGGCTAGGTTCAACTAACAAGTTACCCGTGTCAGTAGAGAAAACCAAGTCCAACTGCCTACCCATGTCATTCTTTACATTACTGATTTGGCTGAGACCAAGAGATGAGATAGTGTCTAGGAATAGTGATTTCCTTGTTGATAAGTTATTAAGAGGAAGATAGTCATCGTCATCTTCATTTAGTACCCAATGTATATTGGGTAAGTTAAAATCACCAATAAGTAGAAATTCGTCAAGAGGTTGCATCATGTCATGAATAAAATTAGATGTTGAAGTTAGTAAGCCGTAAATATTTTGACCTTTGTCATCAACAATGTTTATGGAGTCTGGAGGAATATACCAACACAGTATGTATAAGTCGTGTTTTAAAAGAGACAGCTTAAGAACTATAAGTTCAGTGTCAAAAGTGTTGGAAAAACTGGGAACCAGAATTTGGCTGCAATTAAAATGGTTCTTACATGCGAGAAGTACGCCACAGCCACGAGCTTCAGAATCAGTATGTCTGTCTTTTCTAAAAACCTGGTAAGAATTGTCTAAAATTTCGGAATCACGAAAGCCTGGTGCAGCCAAGTTTCAGTGAAAACAACAATATCAAAACAAGTTGGAGGATTTGAAGATATGTGCAGTTTTTGTCCGAATCCCCCTTACGTTTTGATAGTAAAGGGAAGGCGACTTTAGTTTTTTGGAATAATATTGCTTATTTTAGCTGTATTTCTGGGTTGGCGCCCAGAGGGTACAAATAATTTAGTAAAAGCGCCAGAGGGCCAAAATAAGGGATCTAATAACTTATCCTGCACATCTGCTGAAACAGTTAAGACGAAGGATGCAACCGGTTTGGAGGATTTACTAATTTTGCGGCAAGAAACACCCTCTGTTGCAATGCTTTTGGATTCGAGATACCTCAATATGTCGTCACACGCCGTTTCAGGAGAGAACCTAGTGACGAAAATACTTGAAGGTCTTGGTACTGTCCTCAAAGAGGTACCAATACCATTCCTTAATGTGGATACAGAATTAATATTATGTGTTACTGTGGATTCAGAAGCAGGATCTGGAGTGGTATTATTCACGCATTGGCTCAAATCGCTGCATACGGCCCCACCAGCCAAAGGAGAACCCTGTGTACCAGGAGTTGGCGAATTCGGCGGGTTAAATCCCACAGTCGGCAGAACCTCCTGTTTTTTGGAAGTTTTTTTCTGGTTTATAATTGGATTGCTCTTGTGGTTTCTATTAGAGCGGTTGTTTATGAAGCCGTGGTGTTATCCGTTGGGTGCCGTGCTCTAAGACGAGAGCACCTAACGTTTCGAATTGATGTTTAATATAAATAAAAACAAAATCAAATGTTCAAATAGCTTTTATTTTAGGTTCACTAATAATTTTCCACAGATTTCTTCACTGTTCTAGCTGGCACTTTTGAAGTAATTTTTACAAAAAATTTATTACAATTTTTCACATAACACACATTTTATCAAAATTAGAGAAAAAAAAGAAATCCTAGTTGAAAAAAAAAACTCCCGAACTTCTTGCAAGGCAATTCTGAATCAAACTCTCCGATCTTGCCTTCTTGGCGGATTTCAAACAAACTCCCCGAGGATTGGGCTCGCCGGCCCCAGGTGCCCATGAAAGCTTCTTTTTCTTCTTATCACTTTCCCACGACGTGAAAAATCGTACGTGGGAATGTACAAAAAATATAGACACAGTGCATATGCATGAAATCTGATATGCACTTGTGTCTTGAAAAAGTAATATTTTTAGGTGATAAGAATAATCATGTGTATGTATGTACATACGATTAAGTTTTATGAATTTAGGAAAAAGAAACTGTATGTATGTATAGTACATGCAGATAATTTAGCAGAAAAGCTGTATGTAGGTATGTACATAGTACTGCATGTAGGTAAGTATACATGCCGTGTGAACGGAATGTATGACTGATAACAAAATGCAATTTATGCTAAATTGCATTTTGTTGCAGTACGTAAATGCATTTTTAAATGCAAATGAAATTTAAATTGAATTGACAATAAAATATTTTTGAATTTTCAGGGTGAATTTGTAGTACGCCAATATATTGCATGGGGCAAGATATTGGCGTATTTGCTTTATGGTTGTGGTTCGGGTCAATGGGCACCCGGGTCACAACAGTGGTCCAATTTTGGTTGTTGAGGGCAGTCAACGACAGTTGAACTGGAGCAGCCAACCATTTTTTGCTCAATAGACTGAGCATTATGGTTAACTTTGTCCGATAGGCCAACCACCATGCTCTTAAGGTTGTCCAAGTCACCTCTGTACAAAGCGAGTGCATCGAAAAAAGTATGGGCCGGGGCTCATCCACAAGAGTCGTAGACCCACAGTAAATTGCGAGTCTTTTTTAACAATTTTAACCCTTAACAACCGTCGTCTTAATTTTGTGTCATTGTTACCGAGGTACGGTCCCAGGGACCGCATTTGAAATGTTGAAATTTAAATAATGAAAAACAAGAAATTGTGTTAACGGAAACATTTTATTTTATAATAGGAACACAATTAACTATTTCAGTCCATTTCTAATACGTTTAAAAAATAACATAAATATATACTAAACAATTCATAAAATATTAAAGGAAATAAACAAAAACATAAGAGTACACTTCAGTCATTCAAAATTAAAAACAAGTTCCCTTATAACTAACAACGAAAAAAAACGTGCAAGGGTTGTTTACACTCATTTCGAGCAATTTTGACAAATTTTTTTGCTACACTGCAGACAAATCGGTTTTTTGCACTCGATGCATAAATGAATAGTTTTTCTTTTTAATGTTGCTGGACAAGTATAACATGTTCGTCTGTTTTCTCTAGAGAGTATTTCTGGTATCTTCACCTCAGATCGTACTCCTAGAATAATTTCTGTACGAAGACGCAACTCAGTTCGTATTTGTGGACATTTTAGCCTCTCATATAAAGCTGGTTTCACAAGTTGAAATGCAACTGCTTTCACGAATTCCATCCGAGTTAGTTCTTGCCTGCTTCTTTGTGCTTGGTGTAAAATAAAGCCATTCACTGAACACATGTCGACGATTCTGAAAAAGATAGCCATCGGCCAACGCTGAGTTCTACGACCACAGAAATCTGACGCATCGCTGTTTAAGAGATCAATCATTTGCTCGATTTTACTTTGAAAATCTTCATCGGAGCATGCAACCTTTGATGTACTTGGTACTTGTGCCATGATGCATAGAATTCACTGAAATACAATTTAAAAGTAATAAGTTACCAATATATGAAACAGTTACATATTCACCGTTGTGCGGTTCTATGGACCGCACTACATAAATCACATAAAAAATAAAAGATAAAATAAGGTTAAACGTACTTACCTCTTCAGCTGCAGGCAAACGACTGGAAAATACGAAGCTATTTAAGAAATTAAGACTGCAGAGCTGTGCAGTGCGCTCTCAGAGAAAAATTATTATAGTCTGCGGTCCCAGGGACCGCACAACGGTTGTTAAGGGTTAAGGCCGCATTCTCGAGTTTTACGAATGTGGCGTGGAACGCCTTACCACAAACACCATCACACGCTAAAAACTCGGAAGAGCCATCGAGTTCGGCGCGGCAAAAACCACAGCAATCCATAATAAAAAGAATAAAATTAAATTACGACGCGATTGGAAGACAAAACGTAGTAAGATAGTACAAACAAATCACGTTATGTAACAAAAAAAAAAAAGTGGGGTTATCTAGCACTACAAACAAAAACATAAAATTGCACCAGTGTAGAGCATACCTACATACCACAATAATAAATGCACATGCACCTACCTCAACAACGAATAATAATAATGAAATAAAAATAATCGAAACAAACATGACAAGCAAAAGTAAATAGCAACAAAAAAAAAAAGAAATATGATCGGAATAGCCATGCGCCATTCTACGATCATTTAATGAATTTACGCTAAGTGAAAGAAAGATGTAAAATGTAATATGATCACCACTGGTCACCATTGCACCGTGATGATACATACAATACATTACTCATTGATCTTAAAAAAAAAAAAAAAAAAAAGTAATTGCTCAATGACGCAATCGATAACTGTGTCATATCTACTTAGCATTTGTGCAAAGTAAGCATCGAAGCAATGCTATGCTTGTTCATGTAGGGGTTAATGCATATGCATTTTTATCGATTAAATATATTCTTGATCGATATTGCTGATATGAGCAATGTAAGCAATTTTGTAATAGTCTTTAGTTCTCATGAGAAATAATATTTTTTGTATTAAGGTTTTTACCATGTAAGCAATTTTTAAAAGTATAAATTAAGTGCGATTGAAAATAAAAATTCAGAGTTTTACCTACAACTCCAAGCGTATTATTTAACTGCCAGATATTGAGCCCCTTGGCTCCAACATGGCTGATATTAAAGGTATTGAGCTGTATAGCTCTCACTAATAATATCTCTCCTTTTTTTTTACACCAGATATTGAGCTCTTAAGCTTTAACCTGGTGGACTTTTTAGAGATTGAGCTTTCTTCGCTCTAATACTAAAAGTCGTTTCATTCATCCTTAATAGATCGAACAACTGAAGAAGGCAAGCAAAGTTATACCAAGAACACAACTTATTTACACCAGTATAAATTAAATTACACCCAAAACAATATACAATAACCAAACTACAACACTAAAGACACAAACAAAGCACTAAAATGAAATTAAAGACGGTCAAAAATACTTTAAAAACAAAATTTACGCTAAACACGACACTCACCACACTTGGAGTTAACAAAGATCTTTCTTGGAGTCATTCCAAAGAATGGCATATCGTTTCATATACCAGGAGCTGTATGCAATGCTAGATGGATATCAAAAGCAATCTATGCATTTAAAATATTCTTATTTCAAGATCAATTTAAATTATCTCATAGGGAGAAGAATTCCTTAAGAAGAATATGTACTTTTCTTGTTCGAGTGTATGTTCGAGCATGGTTCTTGTCACCAGATGCAATTAAAGCACCCTATCATGATTTTCTTTTCATGGATCAATTGCTAAATTATCAGACTATTGATCCAGAAATCAGTAAGGATACTGCAAAAAAAAAATTTCAAAACATCTTTGGTACTTAGTTCCTGAAACTGTGGATCTTTCCTTTTTTGATGACAATGTTACAATAGATGTTAAGGCAAGTATGGTTCAAGTTATGCTAGAGGTTGAAGGAAGTGAAGAACAGGAAGAAGATACAAATCAATTTAAGCGATACATTCTTCACCCAAACGATTTTTCATCATTTTCCAAAAACAAGTTTCCGTCTTTTGTAACTTCTAGTACAAAAAATTTCTTCACGAGATTTTCTATCAGCTCCGATTTTCTGTACAAAGACTCATCAACATGGAAAGATGATGTTGGTTATAAGAGTGGAATTGAAAAACTTCAGACCATCATTGTTGTGAACGACGTTACAGAAAGAGGTATCAAACTCATTCAAGATTATAATAACATTCTTACAAAAGATGAAACTGAGAAACAATTTATATTACAAATTGTTGCCGGAGAGCGTAAAAAATACCCAACTGCTACTAAATCCTCACTTAATATTTACTGTTATTTCGCTTACATATGTTTTAATTCTATCAAAAGTATTATAGTAAATAAAAACGCCTTGCTCTTATCGAAGTTATGTGATTTATTTTTAAAAATCAAATGTGTCTTAATTTTTCATGCTATTTTGAAATTTTCTTTTAT
Source organism: Dioctria rufipes (assembly GCA_963924295.1). Classification (NCBI taxonomy): domain Eukaryota; kingdom Metazoa; phylum Arthropoda; class Insecta; order Diptera; family Asilidae; genus Dioctria; species Dioctria rufipes. The sequence goes on along the minus strand of OZ002743.1, from coordinate 77,215,126 downwards.
ATTTAACTTTGGGGAAATTTGATTTGAAATGTTTTTAAACAATTGCTGGAAAGACCAGACAATTCCATATACATATACATTCTAAGAAGTAACGGGCAAGCTAGGAGCTAGGGAAGAATATACATGTTTGTAATGGAATTAATCAATATGCATTACTTCAAGTTGTTTGAGGGTCGCCTAAACGTTAACTGATTAAGCTGAAATTTTGCATAGCTCTTTTTTTCATCATTTGAACAGAATCAGGGGTTGGGAGCAGCAAAATTTTAACCTTCAAAAAATTCAATATGGTTAAGGGCAACCCTAATGTGCCTTCTCGACTTGGCTAAAACTACCATAGAATCTAACTGCACAGTTTGTTATATAGACACAGATTCTCTCATTTATGAGGTAATATGTCCTGACTTGTATCAAGTTATTAAACATGACTGTCATTCCCATTTTAATACTAGTGATTATCCGCCAGAAAGCAATTGGAATATTCCACTGGTAAATAAAAACGTGTTGGTCCTCATGAAAGATGAAAATAATGGTAGAATTATGACAGAATTTGTTGGCTTTAGATCAAAGATGGACGCGATCCGTCTATAGCAGCGGTTATCAACTTTTTTGGTTTGCGTACCCTCTGGCAATTCATTATCCTAAATTGTACCCCTTTCATTTGAAAAATGTTTATAATTTAAATACTTGTAGTTGTTATTATTTTAAACTTCTTCTAACAATAAATAAATAGCAATAACCTTTCAAGGAGTATGCCCAGAATGTTTATTGATGAAAACTCAAAGATTTTTTATAGATAGGTACATAACTTTTAATAAAAATCAACATACTTAATAAATATAAACTATTATAAACATAAAGTTAAATATTCGCAATTTTACATTAATTTTTACTTAATTTATTATATTCAGTGAGATCCTTGAGCTTGCTTTGAGGCAGATAGTTTTTTTTAGCTCAGGTTCGATTGATGCAAGGTATAATCTTAAATCTGGAGCTGCATTCAACTTATTACGGTACTTGTTTTTAATAAAGAGATACGAAGAGAATGCTCTTTCCACCAGGACTGTAGTACTTGTAAATGGGAACAAAACGTTAAGCGCTTTAGCAGAAAGCTCTTTATATTTATATATATTGTTACAAGATCTCGGATTTAGATCCCCGCAATGAAGATAGAAGTTGCACATCTCCGATGTAATGGGGAAAGCATGGCAGCACGTCTGAGCGAGGTCCCAAAAGTCCCAGAGATGGCGACACTTTCCCCCAAATGCGGCGAAGTCGGCCCCAACAAAATTGAGCCAGAGATTTCCCCAGCCGGAGAATCGGGATCCATAAAGAGAGGCCCGGGCAAGATCGTGTGAGGAACAAAAAATTATTACATTGTCAAGTCAACCACTAGTAGATAAAATAAGCAGATCGGAATTTATTTTTTTAAACTAAATCTAAAAATTGTAAGTGAATTAGAATTAAAATCGAGATCATCGGCAAGTGGAATTTTTTGGTATTATTTCATCCCACACCGAGGATTTTAAACAAAATTAAAGGAACTTGTGGATCCGTTAAAGAACGGGCAAGCTGCAAACCTGTTTCCCTAGTCCCGCTTCTTTTGGGCTGTACAAAACAACAAAGAAAAGCTAAGTAATTCTATTTTAATTCTTTCTAATAATGGAAATCAAATTGAAATATAAAATTCGCGCTATTACTCTACCTTTTCGTAAAAAAAAAAGTTCCTATAAATGAGATCGAGTTGAGTTACGAAATTAACCCTACTATTCTACATCTTAGTAAGAAGTCCTTCTAATTGAGATCAAATTGCGATATCAAATTAGAACCACTGTTCTATACTTTACAGGAAGTTCTGTTTCTTACAATCAGATTGAGCTACAGAGCTATTGCTGCAACTCTACGTTGTATAAGAACAAAGTTCCGAATAATAAAATTACATCGAGACACCGAATTGTTCCTACTGTGTTACATTTTGATCAGAAGTTCGAATTTTCGAAATCAGATGGAGATACATAGAACCATCTCTGCGGCTCTGCGTTGTGTAAGAACAAAGCTCTTATTGTTGAAATCAGGTCGAGATGGAGAATTGCCACTACCTCAGTATTATCGTAGGGAGTTCCTGTAAATGAAATAGAATTCTGATATGAAGTTCTTGGCTTAGAAATTAAATTGAGATAGATTTAAGAACGACGTTCCTGCCATCGAAATTGCACTAGAACATAAGACCGCAGTCGTTATTAACTCAGAAATCTCGCATAAATACTTTTATATGCCTGTATACCTACACGCACGACAAACTGCCAGTACGAGCTCATGCATTTCAACACCGCCTCAGTAGATCTATGTTAAGCAAGGTTTTAAGACAATCACTTAGAAGAATTAACACGAATTAAACTGATAACTAGTGAACTCGACTTCAACTGAAGACATCAGGGAAGTGTTCCTGGGGAGTCTCCACAGACAACCTGCATCGATCTCACAGATTATCAAGCAGAGAATCCCCGAGCCCAACTTCCTCGTATTAACCGTTTAACCTCACTTAGTGTTATCAAAACCGCCGGCACTTTCACTAATTAAGTTGCGCGAACCGACTTACTTCACTTTTAAGGTAATCCTTTCAGCCGCGTTATCATTACCCAAAGTTCTACGATTTTCCTTCCGGCAACCACTCAATAAATAGAAAATGTAAATAAGACCGTAGGTTTTATTTTGACAGTTGACTATCCGGCGAAACCAATAGACGCATTCAGCGCAACTCGTTGAGTTTACGTAAAGTTCTTCGCCAAGTTTCGACTTTCGTTCAAGCAAGGGCCTTTAGCGAGGGCACAGAAGAAGTCAACGACACTGCCCAGCAAAACTAAGCGAGCTTTCAGATCGACCTATTAGACGAAAAAGTGCCTACGGAATTCGAACTAACTCAAGTAGACTATTTTATAAAAGCAAAAGCTCAAGTAGTACGACTATCCTAGTTTGAGTAAACTAAGATTTTGTACTCTCCATTTCACTCCAAATATTGGAGAAGAATTGCTCCTTCGCTTACCGCTCGGCCGGAGCAATTATCATTTAAGGAAATTACGTTAAAATATTAATAAGACAGAGTTCTTTAAATTGGACTTTCAAAGCAGAGTCATTTGAAAGTTCAATTAAGTTCTCTTTTTCTTTGATAGCTAATTTAGCTACTCGAAAGTATTCTTCATTTGAAATCCAATTGTTTCCATCATCAGGTTTGTGAAAGTACTTCTCGAAACTTGATTTTAGCTCTTTTAAGTGTTGAGATATGTCGTTGCTCAATTCTCTGGAGAGGCAAAGTTTATTTTCTAATAGAGAAGTATGCAAAGTTTCAAATACCTCCGGTTGTCCATTTTCAATACATCTCCTCCAAAAATCAATTTTTTTAATCATTGATTCAAATTTATCTTATTTGAAGAGATAAATTTAGATTGTTTATACGTAGGAAAATATCTGAAAGATATGCAAGCCTCTGAAGCCCATTACAGTCGTGTAACTTGGAAGCAAGTTGGAAAGGATGTTCTTCGAAGAAAACCTGTACTTCATGTCTAAGTTCGAACAAGCGGGTGAGGACCTTGCCTCGAGATAGCCATCTTACTTCTGTATGAAAGCGCAGAGTAGAATGAACACTATTCAAATCTTCACAAAGAGTTTTAAAAATTTTCGATTTGATTGACCTAGATTTTATAAAATTATCCACTTTCGTAGCTTCGTCAAGAGCAAGTTTAATTTGCACTGGAAGGTGCCTAGTTGCCAAACTTTGCCTGTGGATGCAACAGAACTCCAACTTACATTGGGAGCTATCTTCATGACACGACCACGCAGATCAGAATAAATACCTCACATAGGCTTGCCACCATCGGTACATAGCCCACAACAATTAGACCAATTTATGCCTTTTTCTTTGAAATAATAATCGATAGCTTTAAATATATCCTCACCTGTTGTGTGTTGTGACAGAGCATGGCAAAGTAAAAGGTTTTCTTCGGCTTCATTGTCCTTTAAATACCTCGCAATAACAAGCAAAATAGCAAAATTAACAATATCTGCGCTTTCATAAACTTGTATAGCGAAAATCTTACTATTTTTAATTCGATCAATCACTGTTCCTTCAGCATGATTAGATATATCCAAAATTTTTCGAGATATTGTACTGTTTGAAAGAGGAATTTATTTTTATTTTTGCACATGTTCTTTCCAAGCATACGCCGACCGTACAGCATCTATTATACAGGGTTCAATTAGATTCTCAGCAATTGTATGATTTTTACCGCATGTAGCAATACGGTAACTAATGCGGTAACTAGCTTCAACGGCACACATTGTATCTGAAAGTTACTCTAGTCGGCCACCAGCCTGAATAAAAATTCTGACGAAACATTTACTGTAAATTTCTAAAATGCTCATCTACGCGTACGCGTTTATGCTCATAAAAATTGTAAGTGGTCCAAGCATCCGTAGTCGACCTCCAATAACCCATAGCAATTCTAAGGAACAAATTTCCAGTAAATTTCTAAAAAAGAATTGCGGCTTTCCCTACATTAGATCGAGGCATCGTTGGATTTTATATTGCAGCAAAGATATATATATATATATATATATATATATACTCGCAAGTGTCAAGTCAATGTGTCGTGTGTCAAATCGCCTCGTATAATTTTTGTTTGTTTTACTAATGTAATGAAATTTTATTAACCCGAAATTGGTATAATTTGGTTAATTTTATTAACCTTTCTATCGTGTTGTTGGAAACTTTTTAAATATTGCCGTGGTATAGACATTTAATAGATTGTGCTGATCGGATGTCGGGCGCTGCATATAATTTAAGTGCGTTTACTAAATTTTAACCTGTGCATATGTTTGCAGTCTTTTTAACGATTTTTTGTTTTAGACTTCTTTTGTGTAATTTGTGCTGCGATTTTTATATTATTGATTTCGTCAAAAATTCCTTTTATTTGTTTATTTATTTATTTACATAAGCGATGACAATTCAATGTAAATTGTTCACACCATAGACATAAACCGTCCACTGATCACTTTCTGTGAAATGTATTATAGCGCCATCTATGAGTGAAAGTGTTTCGAATAACTTTAATATTAGCAAAGACACTAAGCAACTTCCTATTTTTACAACATTATTAAGGGTACTTTCTCGCAAATATTCATCAACTACATTCAATATTGTTGTCATCTGATTATACTGATAGTTAAATATTTATATGTAATTTAATCTAATTAATCTAATTTTTCTGATAATAATGGCAGTTTGCAAGATTTGCTCCACTAAAGTTGGTGGCAAGGAGGCAGTATGCGATGGTATTTGCGGCAATGTTTTCCACGCTACATGCTTGAAGCGAAATGCTCCATCTTCGTCTTCTGGACACACCACTTGCAGTGAATGCTCAGATATCAAGCCTTGTCACGTCCTACGACTCATGAAAAGTTTTTCGGAGGCAATCTCTGGGGACCAGTCTCTTATGCTGGATAAAATTAGCCAGTTTTCAGCCAAGCTGTCTAATTTTCAACAATTTTATGATGATGTACATATATTGAATTGTAAGATGGAGAACGTTCTCACCTTGACTGACACGTTGAACTCTAATTCCATTGCGATACTGGAAAAGACTCATGAAATATCATCAAAAATATCTCTTGTGTCGAGCACCTTGGACGATCTTCACTCTGTGGTAGCAACATGTGATGCGCCTTTGACATCCAGTGCTAACGGCGGGACTGCTTTACCTATCATTGAAGATATCAGGCGCACTATTAAGCAGGTCAAGGGCGATATTGGCTCCTGTTCGTCGGCCGTATTGAAAAATTCTACGCTTTTGTGTTCGGTGGTTCATGATATTGAGAAATTATCTATAAGAGAGTCTCGCAGCTCTGAAACTCTACAGCCTCAGTTTTCATCTATTCAGCTATACTCGCATCTCTTAACTTCTGCCTCCTCTGAGAATATTTCCTCAGCGAAGGTGGGTCGTCGTCAGAGACAAAGGAATCATCGCATCAGCCCAAATCATATTACCACTGCCTCAAGTATTTCTTCAGTTCAACATGAGGTTTCTCTAGATACCAATGTGGCCTCCATTGGCGGGACTTCGTCTTTGGTTGGCGATACCGTGGTATCTCCGATTGCGGACGAGGTGTTTGATAGTGGGACGAAAGCTTCAGTTTCGGATGTCGGTATATTGCGGTCTGCTTCGGTTGCGGATGTTGCCTTCACCAATGATACTCCGACTGTAATTGTGGACGCTGTTTCGCTGCGGCGTGTGTCTTCGTATCCAGAGTACATCCTGACACTACCGACGATGAGATAACCAGACATATTTCATCACGCGTTGGTACTTCGACCTCTTCGATTGCCTGCAAAAAATTAACTACTCGACATGATCGTGAGAAACGCTCATTTTCTGCGTCCTTCAGAGTTTTGGTTCCGGAAAATCTGTTTCAGGCGGTCCTTTCTCCTGATATTTGGCCCCACAATTCTATTGTGCGTGAATTTATTCCAAGGGGGCGCTCTGGATCTTCTGCTAAGGCAAAAAACTTGTTGGCGAAATCTCCGTCCACAAGCTCGATGAACTCATGTTTTGACGTGGTCTGTTTGACCGAAACATGGCTATGTGGAAAGATTGCAGATGCAGAGCTTTTTGGTCCCGAGTTCCTGCTGTTTCGCCGTGATCGCCATCGTTTATCTTTGGATGCTCCTGTTAGAGGTGGAGTGCTTTGTGCCGTTCGTCGCAACCTTCCATGCACATTAATAGATTTTGTTGAGTCCGGCGATCTGGAGTTTATATGTGTAGCTCTCAAGCTCTCACACAAAAATGTATATATTGCAACAGTATACATCCCTCCATGCTCATCAGCTGTGATATTTTACTTGCTGGCTGCATGTATTGATAGGCTTACTGAAGTTTTGCTGCCTGCCGATGAACTATTGCTTTTTGGTGACTTTAACTTGCCTAGTGTTAACTGGGAACATTCTCTGGACGATGAGGGCTTGCTGCCTTCTTTCTCGGCGACTCCTCAACATGCCATATCTTTTATTGACAACATTATTTCTTCAGGCCTAATGCAGTCTAGCGGCGTTATTAATGACTCGGGAAAATCTCTTGACCTGGTATTTTCCTCCGATTCCAATGGGACTCTCGTTAAGCGTTGTTTAACTCCTATGGTTCCTGAAACAAGTCATCATCCGGCACTAGATGTAGTTTTGTTTTTTGATCCTGTAACTTCATCATTTAATGCTTCTAGTAACTACTGTTATAACTTTAAAAAAGCTGATTTTGATAAAATGAATGAATGGTTATCCGCTTGTGATTGGACCAGTGTGCTGGGTGAGCGTGACATTGATGAAGCTGTTAACTCGTTTTATGACACATTATTTCTTTGTTTTACTCACTGTGTACCACTTGTTCGTTCGAATCGTGATTCGAATTGTCAACCGTGGTTCAATGGCTCTTTGAAGCATCTTAAAAATTTAAAGAATAAAGCTTGGAGGAGGTTCTGTTCCTCAAGGAGTGATGCTGATTACGTTAGTTATTCTAATTCGCTCAGTACATTTCGTGTTTGACTGACTCGTACAACGATTATGTATTTAGAATGAGATCGGCTTTGCGTGCTGAACCAAAGCAATTTTGGAGGTTTGTTAATTCTAAGCGCAACTGTCACGGATACCCTTCATCGTTGCGACTCGGTAACTTAGACAGTGTGGATCCGTTAGAGACTGCCAATCTTTTTGGTGACTTCTTTAAAACTGCATTCTGTGATAACCACTGTGATATTAGTTATAATGATTTTACCCATTTGACGCAGCTTCCGCTGACTTCTCTTCAACCTAAAGACCTGTTTTTCGATGAAGCGTTTGTCTCTATGTACATTTCTAGCATAGCTGATAGTTTTTCTGGCGGTCCGGATGGCGTTCCTTCCACACTTATAAAACATTGTGCTACGTCCATCGTTCCTCTTTTGTGTTATTTATTTAATTTATCTTTAACTTCTGGTATTTTTCCGAAACAGTGGAAGCTTTCTTTGATTATTCCTTTGCACAAGAAGGGCAATAAGAGCGACATTTCTAACTACAGACCTGTCGCTAATTTAAGTTGTATTGGTAAGATATTTGAAGCCCTGGTTTGTGATGCTTTGTACTTCCACTGCAAGCCCTTCCTGTGCTCTTTTCAGCATGGTTTTATGAAGTGGAAATCTACTACGACTAATTTATTGGAGTTTACTAATTTCTGCATTTCTGCTATTGAAAACGGTAAGCAAGTGGATTGCATTTTCACTGATTTCAGTAAAGCTTTTGACCGAATCAATCATAAAATTTTAATTCACAAGTTGACTGTTCTTGGTTTTCATACTGTTTTTGTTAATTGGCTTCGTTCTTATTTATCTGATCGTACGCAGCGAGCCATATTCCGCTCAGCCCTTTCTGACGAAATAAATAATACTTCCGGCGTACCTCAAGGTAGCCATCTTGGACCACTCCTTTTCATAATTTACATCAACGATGTATCTCTGATTTTGGCTAATTCAAGAATTCTTTGCTACGCCGACGATGCCAAAATCTTCCGCATTGTTTCTAATGAAAACGACTGCAGATTTTTAAACTCGGACTTAGACACCTTTCATAAATGGTGTGCTATTAACTGTCTTCCTCTTAATATAAGCAAATGTACTACTATGTCCTTTTCTCGTAAAAGGAGGCCATTGGAGTTTAATTATACTTTAGATGGATGCTTATTAACTAGACTTGACAAAACCAAAGATTTGGGTGTCTTCCTTAATACTCGTCTTTCCTTCGAACATCATATTAATTCAATCGTGGCCAGAGCTAATGCTACTCTGGGGTTTATAAAGAGATGGTCAAAAGAGTTTAATGATCCATTCATAACGAAGGTCCTCTACTGCACATTCGTTAGACCCATTTTGGAGTATGCCAGTCCTGTCTGGTCTCCCTTCTATTCTGTATATATAAATCGCATAGAGGCTGTCCAGCGGAGATTTATCCGATTTGCCCTGCGAGGACTTCATTGGGACAACCCTATTATTTTGCCTCCATATGTTGATAGACTTAAACTCTTTCCATTAGATTCTCTTGAGAATAGACGTAAAACTTCCAGGGTTGTCTTTGCATTTCAGTGTATACAAGGAGTGATAAACTCCCCCGAGCTCTTAAATACTTTCAATATATCTGTTCCAGTGCGCTCCTTGAGGAACTGTGACTTCTTCGTTGTTCCTCAGCATAGTATAAACTATGGCATGCACGAGCCGGTTTCATCAATGTCTCGTCTCTTTAACCGCCAGTTTGATTGCATTGACTTTCATCTTTCAAAAAGTCAAATAAGAGATCAGCTTAGTTAATGTTACTTGTTTTTCATTATTATTGTTATGTAGTATACTTTTTATCGTTATTATGGTTATGTATGCTTTTGTTATTTTATTGCTATATTTCACTTTTGTATACTCAGTAATCAGATCATTGATGAAGTTCTAAATAAATAAAGTATTGCTGGCTTGTTACGACATCAAGATGTTGAGGAATCGTTGATTTTATATTCTAGTGAGGCGTTCCGACGAGAAGAGATTGGTATAGTTTTAACATCCGCCATTAGTAAATTCTTTTCGCGTACCCCTAAGACATCAAACGCGTACCCCTAGGGGTACGCGTACCACGGGTTGAGAATCGCTGGTCTAGAGGGTAAGGATAAAACAAACAAAAAATCTAAAGGTATAAAAAGAAATATTGTTGAAAATGATATAACTTTCGATGATTATGTTGAATGTTTAAATAGTAATACTGAAAAATCATTTACACAAAATTTAATTCAACATCAAGTTTCATCCATTACTCAATCTAAAATTGCTCTCAGTTGCAACGATGATAAAAGATATATAACGCTAAATAATCACGAAACGTTACCGTGGGGACATTATAGTCTAATGAAAATAGCTTAATTAATAAGAAAATATTGTAATTATGCAAAATAAAAGAATGTTTATGACGTTTTAAAAGTTAGTTTATTTTAAACACATTTTCAGAGCACATCGACCTCGACGTACGATACAAGATGTCTCTCATTTGGTTCCAGAGCTGTTAGGTTTGAACATCCGGCATTTTTCACATTTTATGCAGATAAAGCTTTTTATTTTGACCATTTTTTAAATTCAGAGGCACACTTTAAAATACATAGGAAATTGGGCTAGAGCCGCGGCATAGCATAAAATTATTTATTTATATATCTTCTTACATTTTAGCCAGGCAGGAACTATGAATAGCTGGTTGGCGCAGCAGAATTTAATCGTCCAACGCGGATAAGAGGTGCACTTACAATTAGGATGTACAGTCATACCCCGGTTTACGTTGTTAAATGGTTCCAGAAAAATGCGACGTTAACCGAAACAACGTTATACGGGACAATTAAATATCCTGATAGAAAAAATACTGATAATATACCAATTTACATAATTAAAAAATATTAGAGCATTTATTAGAGATTTAAAAAATAAAGATTGTGAAAATTAGATTTTAATTCTTTATTAGAATAAAATGATTTTATAATAAAATCAATTTTTTGTTTAATTAAATATAAAAATACAAAATATATAGTATGTACTAGTGGGTATGTACATTCAAACCTTAAAAAATTATTAAATTCATTTGAAGAAACACTTGATTACTATTATTATAGGGAAAATATATAAGAATATAAAATTCAAAAACTAAAAATTTTTATTAAATTAATTAAAAGTAATAAAAAAACATTTATTGAGCTTACATGCTCTCTTCAGACGATTGGCATGAATAACTAAAAATAGTTATTGCGGATGACCCACGGCTAGTCGTTGGTTCAACGTTCCTCGGCGCGTTATTAAAATATTGATGCAATGTAACCTGTACTGAAGGCTTCTTTTTGTTATCGTACAACTCTCTATAAGATCTTACCGCACTATCAATTTCTCTGTTTACTTTGGAGCATCGTTCTAAAATTGGATCACACCTTTCAAATATATCTTTAGCTTTCTCAAGATATGTTAATGCATCCTTAAGTTCCTCCATTTTAAAAATTTTAGCCTCAACTCCATCCGTATCATCTTCTTTATCCTCCAAATTGCTTTTGTCCAATTCATTTAGTTCTTCATTTGTTAATTCAGTATCATGAGATTTAACTAGCTCCACAATATCATTTTGATCCAAATCAGTAAAACCCAGACGTCTTCCCAGTGACACAATTTCCTGCTGAATATCAGCAGTAGTTTCTACAAAGCTTCTGAAATCATCAGCGCATTCTGGCCATAGATTTTTCCAAGAACCGTGCATGGAATTTAGCGAAACTGCATTCCATGCTTGTTCAATTAAATTGATTGCTTTTAATATATTAAACTCTTTCCAAAACTGTTTGAGATTCATGCCAGTGTCACCGTCAGTGGCATTTAGAGCTTGGGAAAATGAAAAATTATGATAATAATGGTTAAAATTAGCAATTGCACATTGATCCATAGGCTGTAATATTGATGTTGTATTCGGGGCCAAAAATACAACTTTAACTATACCTTCAGACAGTTCATCTAAGTCTTTTGAATGGCCAGGAGCATTATCTAGTATCAGTAATATTTTATTTGCCAGATTGTTATTGGTACAAAACATTTTGACTGTAGGACAAAAATATTCAACAAACGATTCCTGGAAAATTGATTTAGTAACCCAAGCCTTCTTATTTGCCTTCCAAAATACTGGTAATCTATTCTTAATACACCCTTTCAGAGCCCTAGGATTTAGGGAGTGATAAACCAGCATTGGTTTAAACTTAAAATCACCTGTGGCATTACCTCCAAGCAGTAAAGTAAGCCTATCTTTTGCAGTCTTATATCCAGAAATTACCTTTTCATCTTGCGCAATAAAGGACCTGGTTGGCATTTTTTTTTCAGAATAGTCCAGTTTCATCAACATTAAATACTTGTTGGGGACTGTAACCACCTGTTTCGACTATCTCTTTAAATCTGTTCAGATACTCAAATGCAGCTTCTTTGTCAGCACTAGCTGCTTCTCCTAACAATTTAACATTGTGAATACTAGATCTTTTTTTGAATCTATCAAACCAACCACGGCTTGAACTGAACGTTTGTCCTTCGCAAGTGCCCCCATTATTTTTTTTTAAATCATCGTAAATATGAAGAGCCTTTTCTTGAATTAACATTTGACTTAAAGGCATGTTACGTTGAGTCTGATCTTCAATCCATATCAACAAAAGTTTTTCCATTTTTACCATGATATGTTTCTAGATTTTATCGATTTTGATTCAATGGGTACTGCATCTATGACATATTTTTTGTATTTGTCCTTATCTTTAATAACGGTTCTTATAGATGTTGGTGGAATACCAAGATGTTTTGCTATATCCACTACTCGTTCACCAGTTTCAACCCGTTTGATGACATCTAGTTTAACCTTTACCTTTATTGTTGGGCATGATATATAAAGGGTTTTCCAATAAGAGGTGTTATTTTAATTAGCCCGCTATTTCGGTAGATGTCACTTTTGGAGCTGTCATTTTTTGACGTTTGACAAGTAGAAACTACGCCATTAATAAAAATGGAACGATACACGATTCAACAACGCATTGAAATTATTAAAATTCACTATAAAAATGGTGAAAATGTGGCAGAGACGGTTCGAAAAACTCGAACATTTTTGGATCGTCGTGAAGCACCTTGTCGGACCGCAATACAGAAATTGGTAGAAAAATTCGAGCTGTCGGGACAAGTTAGTGATGTGAAGAATAAATCCCGTGCACGTCGCTCAAGAACAGCAGAGAATATTCCTGCTATAGCCGAAAGTGTTGAAGAAAACCCAGGTTTGTCCATTCCTCGTTGTTCTTTGGAATTAGGCATTCCACAAACGTCATTACACCGTATTTTGCATAAAGATTTGGATCGTAAGGCTTATAAAGTTCAGTTAACACAAGAACTCAAGCCGGCCGATCATCAACAACGTCGAGTCTTTGCTGATTGGGTCCTTGAAATGCATGAAAATGATCCGGAATTCCATCGAAAACTCATCTTGAGTGATGATGGCTTCGTCAACAAGCAAAATTGTCGCATCTGGGGCTCGCAAAACCCAAGAGTTATTGTTGAAAAGCCTCTCTATCCTAATCGTGTGACTGTTTGGTGCGGTTTATGGTCCCGCGGGGTCATTGGAGCTTACTTTTTCGAAAATGATGCTGGAGCAACAGTTACGGTGAATGGATTGCGCAATCGACAGATGATTAATGATTTTTTATGGCCGGAATTGGATGGTATTGATCTGGACAACGTTTAACTTCAACAAGACGGCGCTACGTGCCATACAAGCAACGAAACCATTGATCTTTTACGGGAAAAGTTTCCGGACCGTGTTATATCTCGAAGAGGTGATCACAATTGGCCACCGAGATCTTGTGACTTAACACCTTGCGATTTCTTCCTTTGGGGCCACGTGAAAAAGAAGGTCTACGCCAACAGCCCAGCGTCTATTCAAGACCTCAAAGATGGAATTCGTGAGGCTATCGAGGACATAGGGCAGCCACTTTGCGATTTGGTTATGGAAAATTTCATGAAAAGGATATGGTCCTGTTGGCGTGGTCGTGGTGGTCATTTGGCTGATGTTATTTTTCATTATTAACGGCATACCTTCCTCTTTATAATGAAATAAAGATCCGATCATTTATCTCAAAATATGTCATTTTTGTTTGAATATCAAAATAACACCTCTTATTGGAAAACCCTTTACTGTCAATAAAATATGAAACTGAGTAGTGGTGACTACTTACATACATATATAAAATATACTTACGTGAATAGTTACAGTAAAATACATATAAATTAAACAAAATATGTCCAACTAAATATAAAAAGAAGGACACAAAACACAACTAGCTAAATTATTCTTGCACATACAATAATTAAAACAATCTTCAGCAATTGGAAACAAATGAAAATTAATGTACAAAAACAAATTTTCAAATACCACCGCCTGCTTAGAATTAGTATAGAAAAAACGGTTTAAAAAAAACGTTATATCGAAGCAACAGAACGTTACAGTGGGGTATGGTTATCATAGCTGACTGACGTTGCAGCGAAACAACGTTGTTCGGGGTATAATACAAAAATTTTTAGTCTTTTTAAACTTTTATAAACTAATTAGCTAAACTTTAATAAAAATTTCAAATATTAAGAAAAATAAATATTTTTATTTGATTTTATCTATTTTATTGTGAATATTTCAAAGTAGTCTCAACTTTTATTTCAAATTATTTCACGGTTTTAACGAGCAACAGCCTCATCACATATACTTTATGATGCCGGTCGCAAAGATGAGCACAACATTTCATTTTTTAATCAGCGTGATCGACATGTATAAACAAAATTTCGATAAGTGAAGAACATGTTTGAATCAAAGAATGGTTTGTTTATCAACAAAATTTTATTGCTAGCATGGCACCCAACATAAGTCATCACGAAAGCTTTAAATTTCACCCATTGACCGGTTGTAGCTTTGTTTTAGATGGTTTTTAACCCAAAAAAAATCTGTATAAAACGTGAGCAGTATGCGTTTATTTTTAGTTTTTACAATTAATGCCATTTTTAATCTGCCCCTTGTTTACATGCCGGCAATATGATTCAGCTTTTCTTTTTTTTTCGTTTTTCATACAAACTGCTTTTATTTGCATTCACACTTTCCTACCATTCTTCTCATATAATTAAATATCTGATCTCCCATTCCTACACACGCTCACAATACTAAAGCGATCGCAATTTTGTGATGTTATGCAAATTTAATTGGGTGAAGCAGCAGTGGCAACGAACGATGTGACATGCTGTTCGTGTTATATGCTAAATAAGGTTTAATAAAATCTGCATCTACTTACTGAAGCAGCGAGAGTGACGAACGTCTTCTTTTGATAGCTTTTGCATATTGTGCAGTGTTATCAACCTTTTAAGACTAGTCATATGTAAAGCTTGGTGGAAACGGCTGAGGGGGCCGGGGACATTAGCCTAACAACCCAACCTTAGAGCTTTCATGACGTCATCATCCACAACTTTGCTCGTCCACGTCTACGAACAGCTTTTGATACCATTTTGTAAATTTAGAGGCCCCATAAAAATATACAGGAAATTGCGCTAGAGCCCGCATAGCTAAACTACTATACAATTTCGATGTAGTAAAAAGTGAATCCGAAAGATTTCAGACGCTAATTTCAAATTTTTCTTTATCTATCTGTTTGGAGTAATGTAATAATAACCCTTAAAAAGACGCATTAGAAAAAAATCACACAAGTCGGCGCATAGCAGTAACTGCAATTTTTTACCAGAATTTAAGTAAACCACAAAATATTCAAAAACAAAAACAATGCAGTTCTACAACTAAATTTTATTGCTTTACAAAAACTGAAAAACAAATAACTTCACTTTAAGTTAACATAAAAATAAAATAACAATTATTTTATATTACATTCTGATGAACTTCTTGCCAGTCTTTGTAGAAAAGTAAAAAAATAAGAACCACTATTCGGAGTAGAGTACTACAATATCAATATCCGCTTTATTTACTTTCGCTAGAACTCGTTCGAAAATATTATAAAATATCGAAATTTCGAAAGATATAGTATTTGTATTGGGCACATGGGGTCACACTTCACTTCACTTCAAAAGCTACTGGAAGACGCAAAGTCGAGAGAGAGAATACGTTCTAAATTTTTTTCGCAGTTAAAATTGCTCTGACCCCATGCACCTAGTTAAGGGTTAATGGGAGTATATGTAATATTGTTTGAGGTACAGTTAGTAGTTCAAAATCTTTTATATATGGCGTAAAACCATCACAAAGAGAACCTAATGCTGAAATGAATAAATTTTTTCATGCCTGAATTCATTGTTTCGAATGTTTTCTGCATATAGGATATAAGTTGCATATAGCATTCGCAGATTTATTTAAACCAAGAGCAAACAAGTTTAACCCAAAAGCAAATAAATTTAACCTAAGCACAAATAAGTTTAACCCAAGTACAAATAAGTTTAACCCAAACACAAATAAGTTTAACCCAGGAGCAAATAAATTTGTCCTAAATTCTCAATAAGACATTTTAATACAAAAACTTTCAATTTCCATTCAAACCAACATTTTATTATTTCATTTTATCATAAAAACAACTTCTTCAAACATGACATTAATATGAAAGATATTATAAAAAATGAGATAGATAAAGTTGGCGCAGTCAGTCGGTGTGACTTGTTGCAAGATGTCTTCAATAACTGTAACAATATTATGCTCTCTATTTACATCACCTAAAATTGGTCATAAGTACAAAAGCGATTGTTCTATTTGGTTGACCATACGAGAATAAGGAGGCAAAAATTGTAGGACAAAATTTGTCAATGATGAAGCATCGCAATTCTTCTACGTTCGATCTTAGAATAATTTTAACTTTCTTCTTAGTTTTCTTTGAATTTCGATTGATTATAATTTACATCTCTTTCTTACCTCCAACTCCACTACTATTGCTTGGCGACTCCACATCTTGGGCAGATTGGGTTGCCATTCATCAGAACTGCTTCCGCTGAAATTTCCGTCAGTGCTTATGTTAATGAATTAAAGAAAATTTTATAGAAAACTACTTTAAATCTGCAATCGACACTGTTGCTTCAAACAAACTGAGCACTGTGATGAAGGATGGAATCTGCACAAACTAATTGAAAAATACGTCACTCCATTTCTTAGCTTTATATTCGACGAATTTTTCGCTAAATTTATGGCAATATTTGAAGCCTAATATTGTTTTTAATGACCAAATGAATTAATAAAATGTTGATTTGAATGGAAATTGAATGCATTTGTATTAAAATCTTCTATTGAGAATTTAGGATAGATTTATTTGCTCTTGAGTTAAACTTATTTGTGCTCGGGTTAAACCTATTTGTACTTGGGTTAAACTTATTTGTGCTTGAGTTAAACTTATTTGTGTATGGGTTAAAGTTATTTGCTCTTGGGTTAAACTTATTTGCTTTTAGTTTAAACAAATCTGCGAATGCTATATAAAAATCTTGGCAAGCTAGAGGAGATGAAAATAAAATCATTGTACAGAATAATAAACAACGAATCCAAGCTGAATTAAAAGAAAAATTGGGCTTAGATGTCGATAAGCCGAAGCCAGGTTTTGGGTCAACAAACGGCGGAAACAGCGCTAGGAGATTTTTCAGGAATGCTTCAATTAGTGTGGAAATAACTGGCATAAATGAACAATTATAAAAAAAAAAATTAATTATTCTAAACGTAATATCCAGCGGTATAACATTGAATTAGAGAAGTTCCGTTAGTTGTTGACCGAAACAAGGGTCATCTACTTATAAAAATATTCTTGGTACTAGATGGAAGTCACCATACACAAACTCCTAGTATGCGGAATTGACATAATATCTACTTGTATACTCCCAATATCTCAAATGTCAGAAGAAGCCTCAGAACCCAGACAAAAAGAAATCAGGAAAATTACGGAACATCACACAAGGAAATCGTTTCCTGAGAATACCAATAGGGATCTGTTAAATTTGCTTCCCCAAAATTTCATCTCTTCGAAACTGCAAGATACCACGCGATAAAATTTCAGCCGAAACACTAAACTTTTTGAAAAGTTCAAATCTTTCGATTCCTACAACATCTATATCCAGTGGTGTTTTCAGTTTAGAAGATATTAATTTTTCTGAAACGAGAATAGCATGCAGCGATTGAGAGAAGTAAATTAGGCTAGGTAAATATTAGATTATATAGATAGATTATTCATATTATAGTAGTAATTATAATTGTAATGTGAGGATCTGCTTCTCTGGAATTTTAAGTAAACTAATTTTAAGTGTTTAGTAAGTAATAATATATTGCGGAGATGTATAAAGCTGTGCAAAATACGTGTTAAATAAATGTACTTTTTTACCAAAATATGGTATTGAATTACTCTTTGCTTGATTTTTTACATAATACACTTCTGACACCTATATTTCATTCAATATAATAATATAACTAAATAAAATGCTAACGTAATTAAAACTGCGACTTGTTTCAAGTATAAAACAAAAACTTAAGTCAAATCATTACCCCGCACATACAATAATATCATTAAAAATACTAAAAATACCACACATACCTTCAATAGCAATAGAATAGAGAATCAAGACGACAATCAGGCCGCAAAAGTCACTAGATACAAAAGACTCACATACGTACAACCAATAAGTGACAAAATCTTCCCCTTTCTGGAAAATAATAACTCAAACATTTCTCTAGGACTACAACCACAAAACAAACCGAGACAGATAATATACACAGATACTAAAACCAATATTGAAAAAACTATAATAGGTGAAATAAAATGTAACACCACCAATTGTAACAAGATCTACATCGGCGAAACGGGGAGGGATATCAAAACACGCATGCGGGAGCACAAAAACGATTTTAGTCGAGCAACTGAACTCACCACAAATGACACTGAAGCACAGAGGCATGATCGCAATTATAATACAGCATGCTTAGCACATGCCATCAACAATAATCATAATTTTAACTATGACAACCCCACCGAACTTCACAAAGAACAATCCTAAACAAAACAAAAGAACATAGAAGCTCTATTTATACACTCCAAAAAGCCTAACACCACGAACTTCAAAGTGGATACACAGTACATCAATTACCAGTACAAGAGTATAATTGACACTCATAAACAACACAACAATTGCTAGTCACCTTAGTTTTAAAAATAGTGCAGTCCAGTTTTACATAATTTATTATTTACTTATTTAAATAGTTTTTAGATATTTATTATAACAAGTGTTTGCCCAGTTTACTCGTTTTCATGTTATTATTTTTCTAAATCTAATCTTAAGACAAAAGGCTAAAGATAACCTCGAAACAATAATTGCAAAAAAACACACTATGTAGTGATATCCCTAAGGTAATGATCTTTATTTTAGTGAATTTGTTATGACGCATTATAAGTATTGTTACTTTTATTATTTTTACATCTAGCTCCTTGAGAATGGTAAAAACCCATGACCGAAATATATCGGATGAAAAACACAATACGTCTTTAATTTTTTCAACCCGGTCATATATTCCCAACAAACCTATGCTTAAGTCATTCACGTTTTGATAGGCGGGTCACTCCATGTCAAATAGGCAACAGGTGTGACATGATCATCACCAGTTTTTTTGAAATTTTTCATACTTAGATGGTTTGTGAAAACAAAAATACGAATTAAAAATTTTCCCTTTACAGTGTGTATTTCATGAGTTATGGTATTTTCAAAATTTCGCAAAAATGCTATCCTGGTCTTCTTTAAAAAATCATATATATTTTTTTTCTGTTTATGCTAGGACAGTGAAATATGGCTCATTTGAAAGATAGTATTGAGATATCAACGCGATCAAGGAGTTAAAAATCAAGAAAGTTTCACAAAAATACATTTATAAAAAAATATTGTTTTTATACAGGGTGTCCCGTGTGTGGTCTTGCATCTGAAGGCTATGGATAGGCCATGCTTAGATAAGTAAAAATTTGTATGGAAGGCGGGATGAAAATCTAAATCCTTACGGTTTTCTAGATGACATTTTTCTACTCCTCCTCTCCGTTTTCAAGTTATGGCTAAAGAAAATTCAAATTTGGGAATCTTATCTCGTTCTTTTTACTTAACTACCATTTTTATCAAAAGAAACTGCAACAAAAATTTTTCATATTAGATTTAAGAAGCCAGTATAATAAAATGTACTAATTGCATATAGATTTTGAATTCGCCATTTAATTTTTCTAATTTGCTATCAAATGCCTAGCTGCACCAAAATATAAATCTTATCATCATCCATAGCCTTGCGAATATCTGTAGTAACCTTCAGTAAAGCAGCTTCACAGCTGTAATGACGCCAGAAGCCAGATAGGCAGCACACTAATAGCTTATTGCAGGATAGATATTCTTGAATTTGCGCATTCATAATTTTCTTCAGAATACTAATTGGCCTAAAATCGGAAAAACATTCTGGTGAAGATTTCTTCGCAATGGCTAACACAATAGCCATTTTCCATGCAGCAGGAAAAGTAGAAAAAGTTAGGGATCTTTTTACAATATGCAATATATACTGACTAATTATTGAAAATAGTAGACGTAAGAACTGAGAGGTAATGGTGTCAGACCCAGTTGCATTAAATTTAATGGAATAAATAGCAAGTCCAAGCTCTTCGGGAGTTATACAACGAAAGGAGACATTGTTACCAGAATTTCTTTCAGATTCTACAGGATGATTTAAGTAGTATCTATATATTAAGCTGCGTCGTTACAAAATATTCGCTGAGCTTATTTGGTTGGAAGAAGCAGCTAAAATTCCCTTTTCCATAGCCACCGGTGTTTTTAATTTCTTTCTTTTGAAAGAAATATTGATATTTTGACGTTCTGATGGCAGCTGTCGCTCTATTGCGCAAGGATATATAAGCTGTGTTCTTTTGATTCCGTGCAGTGCACTGCAGAATACAGGAGATTGCGAATAGAATTTACTTGTAGGGTGCATAGAAGTGGAAAAGGTTTTGAAAGTATAGAGAAAATGATCAAATTGCCATGACTTGAATCCTTGCAAAATGTCAAAATAGAACTTGATAAACTTCGGGGCAAAATTTGACAGGTTTAACGTTTTGTAAGAATTAAAGTCATGGCACCTAGATTATTCTAACTGGAACATACTTTTCATATACATAAGTACCTAATTAATTAAAATATCATAACTAAAGAAGAGAATGTCCATTGGCGTAGACAAAGTTTTGTTGTGCGGGGGGGAGGGCAGTAGGGGGCAGACTGACACAATATTGAAGAAGAATATTCTTCAAGCAAGTATTGCTTTTCAAAACTGTGTATAACTTTCTAAAACGTTAATCAGTATTAAATCCAAGTTTCCAAACAAACTATTTCATTGATTACCGTTGTTTTTTCAACCAATGTATGCTTAAATTAAACAACAATAAGAATATTTCCTAAAAACAAGAATAAAATAAGAATAATATACTAACATATAATTATATGGTTTTCTAAAAAAAAGTTATTTCAAATTCATGGTTCTAATAAATTGTGAATGTATCCCAATAATAGCACTGAAATTCGAAAATTATTTCTTCAATAAAGCTGGAATTTGTCTAAGACCAATTCTTATGATACCCTAGATGAATACTGGTATGTATCTGTGAAAATTTGATTTTTGAAGTAGTTTTTCGCATATATTTCTAAAACGGTTCGTTGGACAGTAAAAATTATTGTAACCAATTTCATAGGTTTTCATAGTCTGAAAAACTTTTCAGTGCATTAAAAACATCTCGGACTGATCGTCTTCACAGCACCTGTACGTAAAAATCCTAAATTTTTATATGGCTACATCAAGAACGGGTTGTGGGAATTATCCCATTTTTGAAATTATACTCATCATTTTTCTGAAAACGCCGTGTACAAAATTTCAGCTCTCTACGTCAACTCGTTCTCAAGCGGTGTCTAAATATATAGTGGAAAACCAAAGTTTTATATCCTTTTTTCTCGAAAAGCTCGTGTGCAAAATTTCAGCTTTCTAAGTAAATCCGTTCTGGAGCTATCGTGAAGACGGACAGACATGCAAAAATTAAAATAACTTTTAATATTATGCTTGGGTGTCCAATCCATTTAGCTATACCTTCATTATTTCTATGTGTTACAAACGGAATGACAAACTCAGTTTACCCAATAGAATTCATTTAGGGTATAATATTCAGTAAACAGTCCAGAATAAAGTGATGCGAAGTACACTGTTGTGGTGTGCGAGATATTCGTCTGTTAAGTGGTTGTTAGATACGCTTAAGTGGATGAATATACAGCAACGAATTGATTTAAATGTACTTTTATTCATTTTTAAAATAAAGAAGAAATATTACTAGAGATACGTATTTACATATCCATTTTCTTTATATAAATGACGTACAAAAAAAAAATTTAAACAGATTTAAATTATTCTTGCAGAATCTATCGCTGTTCAAACATATTCAACAATTCTTCAATAAGTTAATAGTGCTAACTTCAAAGTTCAATTTCTTAAATTCATACAAAATTCCCAAATAATTAATATTACCAGTGAGATAGACGAGATTGAAGCAGATCTGTATTAAATCATTAAACGCCATATCTATCGAAATATTTATTCGATTCGATTAATGAAACATATCCATTGCCAGTTACCACCCCATTAAAACTAGTGGGGCATCTTTCTAGATTGCAGATCTGCTGAATCAGGTCTTTATCTTCAGATTTGCAAGGAATGGTATTATTTTCTTGATATTCGGCATTCTAGGGCTATTATTCTTGGATATCCCAATTGAAACTTCCCTTGTAAAAATTATGGCTGCGGCAAACCCAGGTGCGACAAGTTCTTTTAAGATGTTTCTGTTGCCACCATTTCCTTGTAAGTTGAAAAGTTATTAAAAAAACAGAAATGAAGTGTTCGGTCAGTGCTTGCTAATATAAATTGGATTATAAACTAGAGAAATCCTGTTTGAGGCAACTGCACTATCTAAATTATCTTTTTTGTTAATAGAAGCAGAGATTTATATAAATTAATTATGTCATTTGTTTCAAAATAAAGTAGAAAAAGAACATTTTTATCACAGATGCTCCGCACAAAACCTTTGTTTACTTTTTGCAAATTGACAATTTGCTTAAAATAGGGATGGCGGGTAAATACATGTAAAAATGGACTACCAACACAACCAGAAATTCATTACGCAAAATTTCCAGTTTTTAGGATGTCGCCTTCTCGTTTGACAAATAAAGACTAAAAATGTGATATCGCAGATTCACGTGCAACGAAACAGAGCGGCAAATTGATTAATTTTCATAAATAAATGATAATGACAAGTGGCGGAATTTTCAGATTTACTCTCATGTAATACCGCGCTTTTGTGAAAGCACTTTTTTCTGAGATATTGAAAGAGTTCACCAAAGTTTGTTCCAAAGTTGTTGCTGTTTAATCCTGTGCTTCTGTTTACACGCTTTGCTCTAAAGAGGGTGGATGTTATCAGTATTGGGAGATCGTGGGAATTCCATATTCTGGCAATTTCTGCCATTAAGATATTGAAAAGTAGTAAACTAATATGTAGTAGCACTGATTACTTTGCGCCTAGTTCCTAATGTACTTTTATAGATATCTCTCCTATATCAATAAAAATTAATTAGTTTGCGAAAGTTACGTGAACTGAACTATTCCTTTTGGCTTTTGGTACCTAGGATAAAAATGGTCGGAATTCGCATAATATAATAATTTGTGGGAAAAGTCGCCATTAATTCCCATTTTCGAGAGAATTTTACCCGCAACAATCTCCCAACGCTACTGTAACTCATTCTCTGATGGGCTTGGGAAAAATGAGAAATTTATTTGACTGATAGACATTTTGTTGAAGGGGACTAGGAAAAAGGCCTAAGTAATAACACGTAATTGTTTTCAACTCGAGACGACTTTATTGACTGAATTTTTCACAAAATTATTAAATCGAGAACGATCGACATAGCGGCACATATATATGTATGAATATAGACAGCACGCACAATAGAGCTTGTACTGATTTACACACAAACCAGATTCTGATGATCAGAATCTGCACTGATAACAAGAACAGATGTTCTTGTTTATTATATCTCTTTTGTTCATTTAAAAAAGCAACGAAGGCTTTTAAATATCAATATATCGCATATAACTCGGCCATCATGGCTTAATAATCGACCCGATTATTAAATCACGGAAATCAAATATTACCCAATAGAATAAAATTGAAAGAAAATATTAATCATATTAATATGATGATCACACGCTGTATACCCGATCGTTCTTTACACAACAATGTATACATACGTATGTTATCATGTTCAAAATTAATTACCTTTGAATTGAAATTCTTTACACAGGAAATTGAGGTAGAGAAAATTTATTATTATGAATAATTTGAAAGGATTTGGAAGTTATTCAAAATTTTGCAAATAATTGAATAAAATCAATTATGCTTGTATATATATCTTAATACATGAAAGAAGAATGAATGAAAGAAAAATTGCAAATTATTAGTAATAATTGCTTCGTATTTCTGGGGGGGGGCACCGAGCCTACACGGGCTTCTGGGGGGGGGCATTGCCCACCCGTGCCCCTACCTCGCTACGCGCATGAAAATGTCATGATCAAGGAAACTGGGTGGGTCAATCTGGTTATAAAATAATACACGATCTAAGCTGCTTGTAACAAATGGGTCAAGCATTGAAGGCGTAGCAGTATTGTAGTAAGTGGGTACAAAATTAACCACATTTGACTGGGCAGACTGCAATGAAAAGCGAAATTCATTAGAAAATTTACCCTCATGAAGAAGATTAACATTGAAGTCCCCACCCACAATAATATTGTTATAATTTTGAGAGAAAAGTTTAAGAAAATCAATGAAAATTATTACGTGGATTCTCATGATTCAAACAGGTAGGAAGATAATAAGCTGCTACTAGAATAACTTTTTCTTCCCAAAAGTTTACCTCAATACACATTAGTTCAATATTATCTTAACAACAAAAAGACTTAATAGTTCTAGCTTTAATCTCTTCCTTCAAGTAAATAGCAATATATAGTAGTAACCGTAAAGTTTCCATTACCAAAAAATATAACTTAGGTTATATAGACTAGTACTCGAAACCTCTTCGTAACCACTATAAACCCCTTATAGAGCTTAAATGGGGGATTATATAAAGGTTACTGTAACTTAATTTAGGTAACGTTATATAACTAAAAGTTTTATAAAATAATTAATAAAAATATTCTGGTTACCGGAATATAACTTCTTATATTATCCTTATATAACCTGGGGTACTCTCGATTAATATACTTTGGTCGCAGCAGTGATTGCGGTAATGTTTCGGTTACCTTTATAAACTTTGTTTATAATGGTGATGATACCGTTTCTTGAAATTTTCTCAGACTGATTAATTCTAGTGATTGAAATGTTAGGGAAATTACTTTTATAAAACAATATAAGGCAAATATTTACCCAACCTATATTGACATAGAATTTCGATATTTTTTTTCATTTTTATAATGTAAGGGGGTTTAATATTTTTACATTTTAGAATTAGAACTTTTTGGCATGTACGTGGTGAAATTCAGCTGCAATTAAAATTTTACTGTGAATATCATCACAGATTCTTCTAAAAAATACAGACCTCTCCAAAAATAAGCAATATTAATAATTTAATTTAATTTAATTTAATTTAATAATTTAAATATTAATTCATAAAAGTAACAATACAGAATTTAGAAATATTATATACTTAAAATGATGTATTTTCTTCATATAAAAATAAAACGGAAGCCATATATCTGCAATTTAATAAATTGGCTTAACCGACATTTTCTTTTTTATCTGCAATGCACAGATGAAAAAATGGCGGTTTGTACTTAAATGAACAAATTACCATAATAAAACTTCAACTACTTTTATATAAACTCTGGCTCTATTATATAAACTGAATGACCATTATAAAACTTCTAGAAATATTATATAAACTAAAGCAACTACCATATATATAGCCTTTAGTCATAATATGTGACCTTTAGTAATGCCGTAATGATATATATTTTATAGTAACAAAAAATAGACGTTAGTGATCTTATATACCCTTTGGTTACATTGTGTTACTTTTGGTGATATTATATATCTTAAAGTAATGACAAAATGAATGTGTCATGTTCATTTATAATAACTTTTGTTGTTCCCTCCTCGGTAGTGTAATGAATAATTTTAGTTACGATAAAAAATGTCATATAAAATCGTGCAAATTAAAGAGGCAGGCCAAGAAGACCTACTTTGTGTATTGTCCTAACGGCTCGGGAAAATAAAGCCATATTTAAGTGGCCAAATCCAATTTTTATAACAGCCACCTTCGTTACTAAAACGCCATAAATAAGTGAAAATAGTTTTATAATGGCTCCATTCGATACTAAAAGTCATTTGTGTTTTACCGGTCACCGTAGTTACTGCAAGGCCACCAAAAATTTTACGGTATTTTATAGTGGGTATATATATTAGCGAAAGTTCCCAATTTTTATATAGTCACCTAAATTACTGAACGCTGTCGAGTCATATAAGGGTAACCACCGATATCGCAATAAACACTTTTTACTAATCAATTATATAACATGGTGATGAAAACTATTATAAAACTTTCTTATAAACCTTCTAGTAATGGATACTCTAAGTTATATAGATCGAAGATTAAAACATTTCTATCGCCAACTTATAAAACCTTTAGTAACTTACTTGCACGAGAACCATTAGCAATCTTAAAAAACTCTAATATATAATATAAAATATAATATTATAAAACTCTTATATAACCACTCAAATTCCTATATAACCGAGTAACCATTATATACCCTTTATAAAACTACCCATCACCTTCAGTCACCAAAAATTGGAAAAATTGTTACTTGGGCCACCGCCTCTACGATCATTCCTGGCAGAACAATATAGCTTATAGCGTGGCATAGAAACTAATGAAGATGGGATATAACTTTGCAACCAAGTCTCACTCATTAAAATGTCATAGACACTAGAGCCAACAAAGATAGATTTAAAGTCATATATTTTATTATGTATAAAGCCTCGACTATGTTTGCAAAAAATATTAATAAGTGTCACAGCCTATCAAATAATTATCCAAATAACATCAAAGAGACAATCGACATATTCAGGCTTTTTAATAGAAGGAAAAAATAAGCATTAAAAATAAAATAAAACAGTTTTACTGAAAAGAAAATAGAACTGCAATTTTAGCAACTAAACTAAAAATGAAATTTAACAAACTCAAGACAATTTCAATCCAAAATAATTCAATAAAAATAAAAACACAATAAATCATCAAGATCTCAACACACAAAACACTATATATGTAGTTTCTCGAGCATCAGAGTTAAAATTAACTGAGATTAGCAAACCTAATTGTCCTTTATACCTTATCACAAGGGCAGTCACAGCGGGGGGCGATCGGGGCGATCGGGGCGAAAATACAAAAAACAAAATCTTTTCAAATCTTCTAAATCCGCATTGAAAAAATAAAAAATAATTTCTCCCTTCACTTAATGAATACATCACAAAAGTTTCCCTTTATTTTGTATTTAATTAAATATAAAAATTATATTACATTTGTGTATAAATTTTAAAATTTTCAAGGTGGACAATGAAAGCAAGATCTGGTGCCGGATTCCACAACTATTAGTTTACGCGTGAACACAAAATTTTGTGGACACCACCATGTTTCAATTCCGCAAAAATGGAAATTGGTTTTTCTGTCAAAATTTTGTGCACTTTAACTGATATTTTCTTCGCGTCATTTTGGTCGCGAATTTTGAAAAGGTCCCTGTGAGTTTTTGTCAAGCGTTATTTTCAAAACTATTTGTTATATTACTTATATTGCCTTTTTTCTACGTCGTACTCGCCTTAGTACTAGTGAATTCATGTAACTCATTTCTAATATTATAACTGAACTTAACTTCTTCAAAAAGAATATTTTCGCACTCAAACCACATTCAGCACAGAAAAATTTTCACTCAGCATTTAAGTGTACTCTCGCGGTGAGTTTGTTAAATCGTGTGCACTGAAAACTTGTTCACAGTTGCGGAATCTAGCCCTTGGGCAGTTTTAGATTTAACACTACAGTGAATAACAATGAAATTTTGAACTCCTAATGTTTATCAAAATACTTAATTAAATTAATTTGCATTGACTTTTGTTTCTTTGTGTAACATGAAAATTTTAAAATTTATACACAAATGTAATATAATTTTACTATTTAGTTAAATGGAAAACTCTAGATAGTTTTTTAAAAAGTTATTTGTTATATTTATTATTTTTTTCTTTTTTAGTCATAAATTATTCTCAATAAAGTTTAAATTATACCACTAAGGAATTTTCAATACAAGCAAAATTTGTGCAGTTTTTTGTGGTTGAAAGCTCACAAAAGCCGGGTATTTTGATGAAAAGTAGTATGTTGGAAAAATTATCATAGCTGGGATAATTAATCTAAAATTCAATTTTCCTGCAAATATTTCTTTTAATTTTATACATATATTAACTCTACCTAATTACCATTCCCCGAAAATTCCTTTAACCATTTAATTTGGAAGAAATTGCTGCCCAGCCCAGGAAATTAGTATGTTTGAATGAAATGCAAGCGACCTTTATATGGAAAATACCATCAGTAAGACAAACAAGAAATGTTTAATGTCGGCCGCTACTGGTGCATACTTTATGGCTTGTAAATTCCGGGGGTTACGACAGAGAGATTTTCTATTTTATGCGGCACCAAATTTTACTATGCTTATGGGATCAAAAACTTATATTATATAAATAAAAGAACTTCGGCGATATCTGAATGCTAATGAAATTTTCATACTGAAACGAAAAGAGAAAGCTATACAGAGCGGTCCACAACTGATGGCAATTGCAAATGTCTGGATCCGCCCTTGATCTTCGCATATGGCTGCTCGAAATTTCTTTGGACGTATACGAAGCCATCTGTTACATGCACAGAATAAATCAATTTATTTTTACGGTGGCTCAGAGCTTCCCGAGAAATAGAGTTACTGGAGCGACTGAGACTTTCATTTATGTAGATTAGATTATTCCTCAATTTAGTCTCAGTAATCTGTCCCAGCTTTACACCTTTACACTTCCAAAAACACGAAGTTCTTTCCCCTCGGCAAGAAAAACGTAAGACGATATGGCTATCTTTGTGCTCAATACCTACATGCATGCGGAATATATCCAGAAATCTTGAAAGAAATCCAGAAATGCACATATCTTGTGGAACAAAACAGTTGGATTATCATTAGAAACAGCTGGAACACCAGTGATAATAGCATCCGTCAAACGCTGCACTCGTCGCAGTTCTTCATTCTCTTCAACCAATGACGAGTAATTAAACTCAAGGGCTTCACTGTATTCTCAAAAAGACTCATTTTTTGTATAAGCTAATTCTCAATTTCACTGAATGTTTTCGACAAACTTTTCTCCAATTTTAGAACTAATTTGTTCAATCGGTTCATTATTCGGGCTTCAATTGCTAGCAACAATAGATCAGTCGATTCAGTTACATTAGATGGAATCGATACACTTACACCATCATTAACACTTTTGGGGTATTTAGAAGAGTTGCGAGTATTGACATTAAGAGTATTAATGTCCGAAATTGATTTGCTCTTCTTGGACTCACTATTACTTCCCGACATTATGACCCGCTAGTTTTGCAAAAGTTAAAAACGATTAAATATAAAATATGCTTCGGCCACAACAACAATAGTGTCAAGAAAGCAACTAAAGACTACCTACAAAAAATATTACGCCTCAAAGTAAAAATTAATAACTGGTAGAAACTTCAAAAATATACTCATACTCCACATTCTGAAGAACTTTTCAGTACATTAAAACCGTCTATGAGTGATCATTTTCACAGTATATATATGTATGTAAAAATCCAAAAATTTTATATGACAGCACCAAGAAGGGGTTGCCCGATTTAGTAAATTTTCTAAATTTTTTTCTCTATAAAAACACCGTGTACCAAATTTCAGCTCTCGACGTCGACGCGTTCTCACACTACCTGCCTTTTTCGTAATCTACTTTAAATTATTTTGAACAGCTGCCTCTAAGTATGGAGAACAAAATAGCTTTGCCAACATATTTTTCTTTTTTAAATGTTATTTTCCTGATAAAATCTTTAACACAATTATAGAAATCCGCAAGACATAATATGAAGACAAATTAATCTAAAACACAAACTACTCAAAATCTCTTTGGACTGAATATGATTTTCAGAAATTGAAATAAATTCGGACAAAGCTTAATACTAAAATTTTGCAAAATTTACATCTTTTGAAATCGTGATCGAAGATATTGTTTCAATCCGAACCTTTGAAATGAAATTCAAATCAATTTAAGCACTAAATCTCCCAGTTAATATTTTATTACCCTCATGAAATCTTTGTAAAGGATACTTTCCAGCGCAACAACGTTTGCAAAATTTCCATGGAGAAATATTTATATATTACAGAAAACTTGGACGTGAGCAATAAAATACCAATAAAAATCCGAAACGAATTTTTAGTCGACCGAATCGTAGCTATAAGCTCTTCCAATTTATCGTAATCCTCTCCTCTGAATAAACGGAAATATTTCGACGGGAAATTGATAAATTTTATACTTGCATGAAAAGAAATGAAAAGCATAAAAATGAAATTGCGGTCCATATTACGCAGCTATCATTTTTTCCTGTGAAAGTTATTTTCTTAAGAAGGATAATCTTGTTCACCTGTTGAAAATTTTAAAATCATAAAAAGAAATACACACACAAATCCTGAGTAAGATTTTAATGTAGATGCACCCTGTGACATATAAACATTTCTTATCCGCTTAATCACGAAATCATATTATTGTTTGGATTATTAGTAAATCCGGTAGGCCTACAATACTGCGTTTGTGAACAAAAAAGTTTTCTACAGCTCTTGTGTAACCTCCGAAATATACAAGGCCATGAAGTAAAGTACGATAAGGCTTGGATATTTGAATGCGAGCATCGTGGACCAGTTAGAGGCCAACTTGTCTTATCTTGTCTTACTACAGGAGTTTTTCATATAAATGAAGCTTGCTTCACCAAATTTAAGAAGAAATCATAGTTCTTCCGCCATAAGAATATGAAGTATAAGTGTGAGCTCTTCCCAGCAAACATGTGAGGCCAACGCGAATCGCAAAAATATCACAAAGTGCAACATAAATTTCGCTAGTGAATTCAAATGAGATATAAAGAGAAACTTCGAGCAGGAGCAAATGTTGACCAAAGATTGTATCACGTTAGTGGTATCGTGAGATAAATTTAATTGTATCCACAGTGAATATTAATCTACTGTGTTTACGATACCTTTAGCGATTCCAAAATGAAATTTTTTCTCCATCATTAGCGATATTGCTCCATTACTCTGGAATCACTTCAACTTTGCTTTGCTTCTCTTCCTATCTAACCATATAACCCTATCTAACCTATAATTGTAGCCTCTCACTTTACCCTTAATGTTAATTAAATGTTAATTTAATTGCTCAACTTTTACAAATCACTACTGATGTATACTATACACAAACACGACAAATTTCTGATCAGTTCACGCTAGAATGCAAACTGAGGATGGAAAAATAGAACCGAAAATCTTGAAACTGTAAAATTCTTAGAAATTCAGGCACTAAACAGCGCACATACACTTGTTTATGTAAAATAAATAACAGAGAATAGAATTTATATTCGCGTTCGTTTCGCTTTTATATCGTTTCGATACCATAAATAATTTTTAGCTCTGTCGCATTTACTCTTATGTTGTTATGGTAGTATGATTGAGGGTGAGTCAACGAGGTAAGAACTAAAGGAGATGCAAATGAGAAAATATCGCGTACCCAATTCTAACACTATGACACTGATATTGTTTGTACATAAGCGCCGTAAAATTTGTACACCTGTACACAATTGTACAACCTATGCGCAATTTTAATCGCTTTTATTTTCATATACTCAAAAGTCTTTACTGAATTTGCAAACGTGAACGTAAAAAAGTTAATAATTTTGAAGAAAAGTTCAGTGGTAAAAAGTTTGTGAGTAATATTTGCTTCGTGGCCCCTACGGTTATTTCACGGGTTTTCCTGCGTCAATGCACCAAGCCCAAAACCATCCAAACCTAAGTATGGATTTGACAGCGAAGACCAAAAATGGCGGAGTGAAACATATACAAATGCAGGGCAATTTTGGGTACGCTCATGTACACGGATCGTACATATGATTGCATCTCCTTTAGTTATTACCTCGTTGGGGTGAGTACAGGAGGACGTCAAGTCCTGTCTGCCAGCCTTAGCTGGTAGCTCACTCCGTGACAGCGGTCACCAGGTCGGCACGCTAGCACCTCGGCTATGTGGCGGAGAGTGTGGGGTGAGTTCACCAAAAACACTACGCTGTCACTATGGGCTCGTTTAGACGGTGTAGTTTTTGCGTCGCGTGATCGGTTATTCTCTTTTGTTCAAGAAGGGAAAAACTTGCTGTGCGTTAACACGGTATAGTTTTTGCACGGCGCGCACGAAAACAAGAGCAGTTCTTTAATCGCTTATTTCGTACGACTTTGACATTCTTCTCTGGGTGGCGTTCACGTTAACTGAAAATTATTTGGACTGGTAATATTTTTAGTAAATTTCTTGCGCATTTTGAAAAGTATGTTTATTAACATATAATAATAACATTCAAAACTCTAATTATAAAAATATTATTTCAATTTTAGACATGAATACGAGTTGTATTTTATCGCGTATGTGGTGCACCGTAATTGCGCTATTGCTTTTTTGCAGCAGTCTGCAAATTATTTCAAGGGATTTCTCTCTCTTGTCTCTTTTTATGTAGCCTTTGAGTTTAGTGTTATACAAGTTTTCAAAGTCTTGATAACAACAGTTTTTCTACTAATTGGCGGTCCCATCTTACGCTCATTATATTTTTTTTACACAATATTTTAAAAAAAAAATCTCAATTTAAAAACAAGAAAATCAAACAATATTTTCACTGTCAATGGACTAAGCTTTCACAAATTAAAATCCCGAATTAAAATCACAAAACACAACAATCACACATAACATTTTCACATCAATGGTCCACACTTCAATAAATGAACAATTGCACACAATATTTTTCAACGACATCATTGAATGATCAGCTTGTAGGAATCAGGGTTGAATAAGAAAAACTTAGGTTTATAAAGATTTATTTTATTCCTATCTTGCCGAAACTTACAAAAATTGTGAGATGGATTTCAGTCGCGTTGGCTAATTTATAGGACTTCCGCCTGTAGTCTGGAAGCAATATTCCATTGATTGGAATGTCGAATGGTGGGGTATTGTACGTTTGCCAGGTGTGGGTTGGCGGCATTGATAGCACAGGGGCGTGCTTCTTTTAAGAGCACAGTGGCGTGCTACAATCTCCCCCTTTTCCTCCAAGGTCGTCTCGATGAGGAGGAAACAAAACTGCTAGTCACTGATGCGTTCTTCTTTGGTCGTCCCCTTTGTCGTATAGGTATTAATGGATGTGGTACAGCGACTTCGTCACCTCTATAAGGAATCAAAGCTGAAGTATGATAAGATCCGATAACCTGACTGGGTTCATTTCGACTAGTGACTTCGTACGTGGATGATCCTTTCTTTCGAAGGATAATATAGGGCCCATCCTGTTTGGGTGCAAATTTTGAAGTGAAACCAGCTGCGGCTTTACTTTGAGTGTGGGTTCGGACCCAAACTCTATCTCCAGGTTGATAGCCAGGATCCGGTCGACGCTTGTGGTTGGTATAGCGTTGATTTCGTTCCTGTACCTTTTGTGTGATGTCTTTGGCATCTCGAAGGATATCACTCAATTGGAGCAATCGTGGTGTCATTTGTGCCATAAAATTTTCTGTCTCCACAATTGAACGCAGGTCATTTGATACGTCATCGGGTGTTCTCAGCTCACGTCCAAAAGTGAGATAAGCAGCGCTATGTCCGGTACTTTCACATCTGGCAGTATTCATAGCGAACCGGATTGCTGGTAGTTTGTCAGGCCAAGTGGTGTGATCGTCGCCTACCAGTATGGCTAATTGGGTTTTCATGTCTCTATTTTTCCGCTCCACTGGATTGGCTTCGGGATGATATACGGGTGTCAACGACTGCTGTATTCCCAAGCAGAATGTGAGATGCTGCATTACAGCAGAGATAAACTGTGGGCCGTTATCGCTTATCATGCGACGGGGAATTCCATATCGGAGAAAGAATTTATTTAAGAGGGCATTACCGCAAGCTTCAGCGGTTGCCTCTTCAAGGGCGTATAGCTCCACCCATCTACTGGCTGTGTCTTCTGCAACCAATATCCATCTTTTTCCATCAGATGAGACTGGTAATGGTCCGAAAAGATCTACTGATATTATTTCGAATCTTTGTTTGCTTGGTGTGGTTTGTAAGAGACCTGCTGGTTTTAGATTTCCGCTCTTGTAACGTTGACACTCAACGCATCTAGAAACATGCTTAGCGATGTCCTGCTTCATGCCTTGCCAAAAATAGCGAGAAGCGATTCGCCGGTAGGTTCTATCCATGCCATAGTGTCCAGCAGTTGGCGCATCGTGATATGCTCGGAGTATTTCCTGTCGTTCAGCTTTTGGTATCACCAGCTGTCCTTCTTCATTGTCTTCGTCCGGTAGATACCTGTGTAATATCCCATGACTCATGAGAAAGCCTCTATTGTTCCATTGGGCGTATTTTTCCTCGGACTTTGGGTCCTCGAGACACTCAATTATGTCCTTTAAGTCATTGTCCTCTAATTGTTTTGCTCTGATGTCAGCGGCACTTTTTCTGGGGAAATCAATTTGTGTACTGCAAATTTCACAGGTTACTTTTAGATGATCATCACAGGCAGGGCGTGACAAATTATCAGCTACCACATTGGTTCTTCCAGGCGAATATTGAATTTGCAAGTCATATGCTTGCAAAGAAAGTGCCCACCTTGCTAATCGTCCAGTTGGCGTTTTCAGGGACATCAACCATTTGAGGGGTTGGTGGTCTGTGATAATGGTAGTCGGCGTTCCTTCAATGTATCCACGAAAACGACTGATTGCCCAAACAATTGCGAGGGCCTCGCGTTCTGTGGTGGTGTAGTTCTTTTCTGCAGGAATCAACAATCGGCTAGCATATTCGATGGGGTGCTCGTTGGCACCCTCCCCCTGAACCAAAACTGCTCCTAAAGCATAACCACTTGCGTCAGTTTTTATAATAAACGGCTGATCTTCATCGGCTTGCTTTAATATTGGAGCTGTTGCTAATAGTTTTTTTAGAGCCTCAAAGGATGTCTGCTGCTCCTGATTCCATGTCCAGATAGCGTTTTTCTTTGTTAGTTTTGTCAATGGCTGGGCTAGGTCGGAAAAGTGTGGTATAAAACGCCTATACCATGAGCACGTTTGAAGAAAAGAGACAAGGTGTTTCAGGTTGGTTGGTACAACCCAACTTTCTATTGCATCAACTTTGTCTGGATCTGGTGCGATTCCATTTTTGGTGAGGATGTGGCCTAGATACCTAACCTGCTGACAGCAAAAATGGCACTTAGTCCGATTCACTTTTAGCCTAAATAGGCGGAGTCTATTGAGAACTTTTTGCAAATCCTGAACGTGTTCCTCAAAGTTTCTAGAACAAATGATCAAATCATCCAAATATACTAATAAACGTAGACTGCTTAACCCAGCTTTAAATCTATCCATCATTCGTTGGAAGGTGCTTGGTGCATTTCTTAAGCCAAATGGCATGCGTTTAAAACGATACATGCCCATAGGAGTGACAAACGCCGTTTTATTTCTATCAGGCTCCCAAACTTCGATCTGCCAATACCCGGATCGCAAGTCCAATGTTGTCATATATGGAGTACATTTAGCTCCATGTAGTAGGTCATCCATCCGTGGTAGTGGATACCTATCCGGGGTAGTTACTGCATTGAGTTTGCGGTAATCAACACATACTCTAATACTGCCATCTTTTTTGGGCACCATAACAATTGGTGCTGCCCAGGGAGACTCACATTCTTCTATTATATTTTCCTTTAACATCGTATTCAGTTCATTATGTAATATTTCGCGTTTTTGTGGTGACATACGATAGGGTGGCTGGGCGACAGGAGCATGATCTTTTGTGTTGATGCGGTGTTCCATGTATGGGGTAACCTCTAATGGTCCGTCGAAGATGTCCTGATTCTCAGCTAGAATTGTGTCTATCTGTAGGCGTTGATTCATGTTCAACATTGTACCTTCGCTCTGGCGTAAAGCCACATCGATTGACTCGAAACGGAACCTTTTCATGCATTTTTCTGGACTAAGACATGCTTCGCCAGTTCGTGGATCTATTTTTGGGGTACTGTAGCCGGCTGGCATTGCATCTCGGAAAATGTCTGAGATGGCCGAAGGATCATAATATTGTTTGGGTCCTGAAGGTAGTTTTCTTGGTGGAAGTTCTAGCTCAATGAGCTTCCATCCAGTACATCCTGCTATTTTTGATGCCTTTGTGTGTTTTGACTCCTTATCCTCCGGAATTGGTGATGCACCAAGTTCCAAGTACCAATACAGAAAAGGAGATTTTGATGATGTTGTAGGATCAGGTGTTATTGGACATAACCCTGAAGTGCTGGGCATATTCTTGATGCCTGCATTTCGTTCATTCAGGTCTGTATCTACTGTGAATGCTGGTACAAAGTTATAATATTGTTCTGGCCGTTCTTCAAAACTGAAAACGCGTTGAGCCAGATTGAGGATGATTCCTGCTTTTTCTAGAAAATCTATTCCCAGAAGGGTGTTGTTATTTTCTGCTGTTGGCAATACTAACAAGTTGGTTTGCAGTGTTCTTCCCCCTAGAGATATATCCACCGCTGCTGCGAATACCGATTGCTCTTTCGTTTTTCCATCGGCAAGAGTAACGTCGGCGATTAAAGGTGCAAAACGATAGCCTTTTGCCTTCATACTTTCGTACAGTGATGTACTGATGATGCTTGTTCTAGCTGCTGTATCGATTTGTGCATAACTTTTGATATCGCCTATCTCTATTTGAACCACTGGTGGCCTTTGTCCCATTTTTACTATGCTATCAACTTCATTGAAGCTTACTTGTGGTGGGGACATACCTTTATTCTGCTTGCACACCGGACAATTGCTGCGATAATAACCCATTGTGCCACATCCATAACACGATAACGTAGTGGATTTTATCTCCTGCTGCTGTGGTGCGCGTTTCATGGTATCATCTGATTTTTCTAATTTCTCTGTCTTAAGTCGTTTACGACAGACAATTGCGAGGTGACCACGGTATCCACAAAATGTACAGCGAGCCTGCTTTATTTGTCGCCTTTCATCGTGTACCTTTGGGTTATTTTCCTCTATCTCTTGTTCAAGTGCCTCGGTTTGTCTTGCTTTGTTTAGCAGATCATTGAATGTTTTTACACTATCTCTGGGGATTTTATCCCGAATTTTTAAATTTAGCATCCCGTAAACGAGATCTAATTCTGTAGCTTCATCATGCCGTTTTGTTGGAAGTTGAGACAGCAGTGCCCTTTTTCTGCACAAGAAGACATCCGTAGGCGTATTTCGGTGCTGTTTCTCGGAATACAACTCTGTATATATTTGATGAGCTGGTTTAGAAGGAGCGTATGCCGCTCGTATTATTTCTATGGCGTCCGACCATTTTGATATGCCGGAGTTAACGCCTTGCCACCAGATGGATGCCTCGCCTGTTAGTAGCAGCGGTAGCCCTTGTATAGCATCGTCGTCTGTGATACGCTCAATTTGCTTATAAATTGATATTGTGGAGATAAAACTTTCCACTTTTTGAAAATCTCTTTCTCCTGCGAACCTTGCAGAGAGATTGCTGAAACTTCCTGGCTTTCCAGAAATCTCTGTAGTTCCACCCGCATCTTTGACTGCACTTAAAAGCTGTAAAAACTGGTCTGATGTCATTGCGATGGGTTCAGTCATATCTGGGTGTAGACGTGGACTACGCCTGGTGGGGATTCGTGATTTCTTTAATTTCTTTATTTTGATCACTCTGAGGCGCGAAATTCGATGATTTGAGCAAAGCCTATGAATAAGCGAATGCTGTTGAACAAGACTTTAGTAATTTTAGCAAAGCCTATGAATAAGCGAATGCTGTTACAGCGCGAAATTCGATGATCTCAGCAAAGCCTATGAATAAGCGAATGCTGTTGAACAAGACTTTAGTAATTTTTAGCAAAGCCTATGAATAAGCGAATGCTGTTAACAAGACTTTAGTAATTTTAGCAAAGCCTATGAATAAGCGAATGCTGTTAAAGCGCGGAATTCGATGATCTCAGCAAAGCCTAGGAATAAGCGAATGCTGTTGACAAGACTTTAGTAATTTTAGCAAAGCCTATGAATAAGCGAATGCTGTTACAGCGCGAAATTCGATTAATATAATAGCAAAGCCTATTAGTAAGCGAATGCTATTCTGTCGATAATTGTAGCAATAACACCAATGCTACTAGATAATTGGAAAACTCCTGAAGAAGCGAATGTTCAAAAACTCTGACGAAAACTATGTCACTGTCTTATTAGTATATGTCTTTAACAAAGCCTCTGTGGAAGCGAATGCAAAAATCACTATACTACTTGCTTGTATTCTGTATAAATATACTCGACTTGTCTTTTTCAACAAAAACTCAAACACAATTTCACGATTATCACTTGAATTAGTCAATTAGAAATGTTCAGTATAATATTCCGAGTAAGGGTCTTTTCCT
Organism: Dioctria rufipes; assembly: GCA_963924295.1. Lineage (NCBI taxonomy): Eukaryota > Metazoa > Arthropoda > Insecta > Diptera > Asilidae > Dioctria > Dioctria rufipes. Next base: position 77,176,684 of record OZ002743.1, on the reverse strand, counting down.
GGAATCATTTGACCAAAAACAAACAAGGCAATTTCAACAGAACAAAACAACAAAGCCGAAATAAAATTCACGCGAATGTCGTTTATTCACTGTTCCGTTGCCTTGCTAGTTGACGTGAATTTCGTTTGAAAATTCTTAGAAGACGATATGCGCCGGTCCTTCTTGCTTGGATTTCCTGGTAGCGTATATATATCTGTAGGTCGAGCCTCGAGTTGGGCGCCAAATTGTAGGAATCAGGGTTGAATAAGAAAAACTTAGGTTTATAAAGATTTATTTTATTCCTATCTTGCCGAAACTTACAAAAATTGTGAGATGGATTTCAGTCGCGTTGGCTAATTTATAGGACTTCCGCCTGTAGTCTGGAAGCAATATTCCATTGATTGGAATGTCGAATGGTGGGGTATTGTACGTTTGCCAGGTGTGGGTTGGCGGCATTGATAGCACAGGGGCGTGCTTCTTTTAAGAGCACAGTGGCGTGCTACAAGCTGATGTTAAAAAAAATTTCCTGAACTCCCCCGAATGCAAAAACAAGTGAAAGAGGAATTGCTGAAAATAACAATTTTTCTGAACTCCCCCGTATGAATAGAAAACAAGTGAAAGAGAAATTGATAAAAACTTCATGATCGTACTCGATGCTCAGTCGCTGTTCTGTGCGCGCCCTCCCCCATCTCCGCTCATCACCCTCTCCTTCCATTTTCGTGCGCGGCGCGCAAAAACTACACCGTCTAAACTACCCCTATGCCATAATCAAAAAAATAGAATTCATGCCTAAACATAGCGGAGATCTACAAATAAGGCGCACACACATTGGTTTGGAGGAGATCACGTACATCACTCACCTGACGAGTATCCTAGGGATCGGATGTCAAGATCCCTATGCCGTCCCCGGCCGCTCATGACATCATTGGCATCGGATTTTGCGATGTCCCTTATGTAGCTAGTTTACCTGTGGATGATAGAGGAGAGACTCCGGGAGAAAGAAAAAAAGAGAAAGCCCCGCACTTAGGATTTCATATTAATTCTTTTTATTTTTCGTTATATTTGATTATAACAGATGTTTTGTTTGGCTTAACATCACCCCTGAAGCGTTACAGATGGCTGTTGACGTAGTCGCTGGACTGAGCTCTCCTTCACTAACTTCTTGTCTTGTATTCTACAAACTAGCTCTTCCTTCACTTACTTTACTAAGGTATTACTCGTGACCGCGGACATGATTGTATGAAATTGACTACCTTGATGATAGACATTCTAAGTACTGGTTATTCAAGGAAAAAGGAACTAAGTTATCTTTCAACAGCGACCGGGCATCAATACACAACCGAAAAAAAAATTGATCACAATATGTACATAATTTAAACAGATTACGTTTTGTCTTTTTACCGGGTTAAACTTAATTTTGTTCAAGAAAGAATTTTTTGGGATTCTCCGGTATATAGCAAAAGCTAAGAAATGTTCTAATTTGTTATTTATATAATATATATATATATATATATATTTATAATTTAATTTAACAGAGTAATAATGCTCTTCCCTAGTTGTCGTCAACGTTACTATCAATCAAACGTTTCCTTTTTACTTTTTTCGATATATAATACGACGGCCATTTAGAGAGGAATGACGAAAGCTCATTATCTCTTAGGATGGTTCATTGAGAGTACTGTTGCAACAGCTTATACTAATTTCTAGGTTACGTAATCCAACTTCACGAAAAAAAATCTAATATTTTATAGTAGTTCATTGAAAGTATGACTACAACAAATACGTAATACAAATTCGCGATAAAAATTTAGTCCAAGTTTATAATAGTTCTTTGAAGGTATTGCTACTACCGCCATACTGATTTCCGGGCTGCAGGCTTCCCCAAGCGATTCTGTCGCATGGATTTTGCTCAAGCAATTTTAGTAGAACTCCGCTAACGTTTGAATTGAATAACTTTTGTATAATGATCGAGGTAAATCGCTTCGCACCGTGCTTAGACCGGTTATCGCCGCTCCGTACATAAGGACTGCTCTCATATAATAGAAGTCAGGATCCCAACATTAGTCGATCGCGTAATTCAAACTCGCGAAGGAAAATTGGTACTGATTAGGAATGTATCGTTGCCATCGCTCCGTGGATGAGAACGACACTCATATCGATTGAGGATAATTCCATTGAACAAGGTACATACTTTAAATGCGCGGGAAATCTTATTTTCGACTAATATATTATAAATAAGCGCTCCCTGGACTTGGAGTACGCTCTTAAAAATTCTTGATACGCTTAACCTAGATCGTTAAGATCAATAGCGCCTCCTGGGCACGGATACTTATCCACATTTTATGGCAGGGTCACCATCTCGGCCTCGTTCTACGCTCGCGTTCCCTCCGTTCACTTTTTTTCCCTCAGCTGCACTGTATTAATTTTCTTGGGTTTTTCTTTTTCTCCTTTTATTTTCGTTTACTTTGTTTTTCACCTTTTTCTACTTATGGGATATTCTCAGGACTTGTTTTCCTTTCCCCGGCTAATTACACCGCTTACTTCATCTCTCAAGAACGAACCCCCGAATAATCAAAACAAAAAATGGCCGCCTGACTATCTTTCGGCCTCTTCCTCGGCGAAATTCCTTTCTGTTCCACAACATGGTGCGTGTCGTTCCAACGGCAGCTCTGGCGGGTAGAGATCAGGGTGATTTCACACGAGCAGCATGCCATGTTTACACCTGGTATTTCCCTGCTGCTGCCGTGCCCACATGGGACCATAACAATTTTTGGCATTATGCAGCTCTATTGTCCCTTAAGTTTCGCTATTGCGGACGTTCGCCAAATTGTTTGCTGGATTACTTCATGTCTTTGTAGTTGGTCCACTAAAGGCTTTTAATTTGTTTAGTCAGCCAGCGTGTGTCAAATATGAACATAAAAAGAAATAAATAAATACAAATCAATAAAAGAATTTACAGAATAAAAGGACTACATTACCAGCCTGGTGTGATCCTCGACGGCTGATATCTCCTTTGATGAAGGCACTTCATAGAATAAGCCACTAACCTAAAATAAACAGAAGAGAAGATAAAATTAATAAAATTATTTTAAAAACATTTAGAATAAGTTAAAAAAAAAAAATAACGCAACTGTACAAATTGAAAGCGTTTTCACACGAAAATTAGGCTACAACAGAATTTATGACTACTTGAGAAAAACCTGAAAGAAACACTACAAATTACTTGAAAACTCTGCTGAAAATCACCTATCGCGCACTCGATTAAAATCGCGAAACGTGGCGCATTCGATGAAATTAATCGCACGTCAATTAAATCAACGATTAATTAATATTATTAATAATATTTTAAAAACTTTATATTTTTAGTTAAAATTGGAGAAATTAAATGAGGAATTCAGAGCCCACACGCTATTACAATATACAGGGTGTCCCGGAAGTCGACGTCAAGTTGGAAACGGGTGATGGACCAAATCATAATAGTTACCAGAAAAATATAAAAAAAAATCTAAGTTCGGTTTTTTTTTAATTATAGGCATTTCTGTTTTTTTTTTTTCAAGAAAATGAACACCCTGTGATGCTTTTTTAGCTCCTGTTGCCACAAATCTTTACTTTTTCTCAATTTTATTTTTCTTATGTAATCCCGAATAGTGCTTATATGTAACCTGTCGTTTTAAATTCTAAGCCAACTGCTCCAGCTTGGAAGAAAATGCCACATTTTACCTAACCAAGAATAGAAAATTAATACTTCACCCAACTTTAACTGACTGTAATGACAAAAAATGTACTACGCCAGTTTGGCAAGTAACTTTCAAAGCTGACGCATTTAATTTAATTGTTTCTTAGATTACGGAAGAAACCCAGTTTCGAAAAATTTCTTTTTACCTTCACCGTCACTTTAAGTTTCTAGTTCGCTTTGGAGAGTGTCTGAAGACTCGCTATGTTAAGGATGCAACTAACTTGCTATGGGCCGATTTGCAAATCTTGCTCCCCTACCACCCAAATAACGCCAACTCGGAGCGACTAAATACACACATCTCGTAATTGATGACTAAACTAGCTTCGTGAAGTCTATTTAAAATCTCGTTTGATACTTGTAAATGCTCATCGAAACTCTTGGTTACGATAACGATGTCTCTAAATATACGAAAACATGACTCTTTAAATCAGAAAGGACTCGGTCGATTAAACGCTGCCGCGCTGCTGGAGAGTTTCTTAACCCAAAGGGCATCCGCTGAAATTGAAATAGTCCTCTGCCTGGTAGAGTAAATGCCGTATACTGCTTAGAATCGTTTGCCATGAGATCTTGCCAAAAAGCGACTTTATATCTAAAGAAGTCACGTACCTTGCCTTTCGCAATTTATTCAGGGTGGCTGAAACATATGGCAACGGATACGCGAATGTAGGAGGTGTGAGGATTTATGTACATATTTAACTTAGGTTGATCATACAAATCTACAAAGTATGCGCACATTTTTTGGTCCTTCGAGCCGGATATATGAAACTCAAATTTTGTTTTTAATGGATTTTAATTTTGCAGTAATTCAATGCGAACTTAAATTCAAATTTATTACACAATTTGAAAAATATTTGGCAATTAATTTACCTTAACAAAAAACCTCTGTAATTATCCTTCGATAATTTCCTTCCACTAAACACAATTAAGTTAGCTATTCATTCGAGTACTGATTACTGAACATGGAAAATTTTAAAATGGAAGAACTATATATAAAGCAAAGTTTATTCGGTTTTCATCCTCACCTAACCAGATTAGTCCACAGTTTTCTTAGTTCTAGAAAATTTTATGTGGAGCTTCAAAACCATAAATCACCACTCCAGGCAGTCGAAGCTAGCGTCCACCAAAGCTCCATATTAGGCCCAATACTCTTTAATCTGTACACCTTGGACCAATCCCGAAATCAAAATGGCACAGCACTTCTATTTGCAGATGATCCTTTCACATACGCTCAATCTCGCTGTCCGATTCTGGCTATGATTGAAGTCAAACAATAGCTCCGAAAACTCGACTACTACCAAGAAAAAATGGGCGATCATAATAAATTCTCATAAATCTGAACTGATCTGCATTCGCAGACCCCACACAGGTCGAAACATGCAACCCTAAAAGTCCAAGCTAATAGAAGCCAACTGTAACGGGGGAATAATCAAAACTACAGATAATTCCAAGTATTTGGCTGTTAATTTCAATACCCTACTGCGTGTCAGTCACCATGCCAAAGCAGTCATTAGAAAAGCTAACTACGCCTACAGCCTATTCAGCCCATTAATGCATGTTAGGGACGGACTCTCCCCAAAAAGAAAACTGTTGCTCTATAAGCAACAAATTATGCCAGTGATTACCTATTGCTTCCCAATATGGCACACCATCTCTCCTACTTACATACCAAGCCTCAGAATGCTAGAAAGAAAGATCCTAAGAGCATGCACAGGGCTCCATAGAAGATCCAACGGTAAACACTTGTCAAATAGGGTAGTATACGAAGCAGCCAATATCACTCCAATGAAGGAATACTTGTTCGAGCATGCATACAAGCAAGTCGAAAAAATCCCTAACTACCCAAACCCACTTATAAACAACTTGCGGGACCTTCTCAAACCGGAAAACTTTAAATACCTCTCACCACTGCTCTCAACAAAGCCTGAGCCTAGATCTACGACTACAAATGTGATTACTACCGCGGGTAGGTACATCTTAGCCACGTTGTTTACTCAGAGTCTCTTTGAAGAAGTCCACTTCTTTAGGAACCATAAATTCCTAAACTCTCCCAACGATTCACATTCTATCCCTCCTACCTGCCTCCCTCGCCCTCCTACTAACAACTAACTCCAATGAGATAATGACATCCAGTACGGCTGATATGGCGTATCATCCATAAAGAAAAATGAGACAGAAAAACGGAAAGTTGCAAGGAAGACAAAGAATAAATATCAACAAGACGACAAGAGAAAACATAAAACCGAATTGAGGGCTGCAGATGAGCCCCAAGAAACAAAGAGGACAAAAATTTGAACATCGAGGGAAACTATGGCAACTGCAAGATGAAAATGGCGAAAAGCGACTTATTTTCACTTGACTAAAGCAAAGAGTTGTAGCGGGTAAACTAGAGAATTCCATTCAAAAGGGGAGAAGGACAAGAACAGAAAAAAGAACATTGAGTTTTTACAAAAACCAATTAGCGAAAATCTGAGCAGAATTCAATGATAATGATAATGTGCGAACTTGAGCAGACAGCGAATTATACAAATTTATCCTTTGAATACATAAAATGTATATCAAACAAAAAAGAATGAAAAAACGCAGTACTTAACTTTATTTCCTCAGGGGAGTCTCACACCACATGTCCACTACATTCCTCCTTGGTTCAACTCCACTGTAAAACTTTTCCTTTCCCTAGAATTCTTTAATTTACTTCCTTTCTTTCTTTCGCCTACAATTTAACCAAAATCCAAATCTTCAATTTCCTCTTTTATTTCCGGTGATTTTTCTTTTTTCTTTCTAACTGAAACTTACAATGGCGGGTTATAGCGCCTACATCACTTTATCTCGACTCGCTGAACTACCGACTGAGCTGTCCGCTTCACATACCAAAGCCTGCCTCTCTCGGTTCGCCCATTATTGCACCTTCTGGTCTGTGTTCCCTGTATTTTATATAGGGATTTTTTCGATTGGTGAAACATATGGCGGTAATTGAACTGAACTTTAAAATTTAATTTTGCCATTTTGATCTTACTTTCTTCTACTCCTTTAAAATTGCTTGTATAGAAATAATGTTTACTTTTTCAAAGTTGCGTTTAAACGTTTTATTCTTTTGACGGGCGAATGTTTATGTCATTTTAAGTTTTGTTTGCTGGTTATTTTGTTGGGAAGTTAAGCTTTGGACCACGAACAACTCGAGTGGACAGCTGATGTCACAGGTAAGTGCGAATATGATATGTTATCTCTAATTTCCTCCTTCAATTTTAGGCTATAGATTTCGTTTGCGAGAAGAGATTGAACCGAGGAGGTAAGATATTGTATCTGATTTTAATTTTACATTATATTTGATTCCCGATAAGTACTATATTTCTTTTCTTTAGAACGCTGGCGAGACCTTGTACAGATCACTGCTCGCCGTACATCATCTTGACAAAGGTATTTCTTTCTAATTTACTAATTATCTATGTAATAATATCTACATCTATCTAGCTATTTACAAATTTCCTATCTACTTTACTATTTAAACCTATTTCCAGGAAACGGATGATGAAGCTCAGAATTTCAGGAATTATTCAGTATGAATAAAATAAGTAAGCTAACGATAAGTCCATTCGGTGAGTATTGATGTAAGTTGTGAATCCATTTTATAATTTTTTCAATTTTCCAATTACGGGCGAAGTCTACCAGGAAGGCTCAAGTACAAGCTCGACGTCCGCACGTCAGCAGAATGAAGACAATATTTCTCGTGGATCTGAACGATTCTTCCCAGCTACGACAGAGGTAACTCACAAGCTTCTTTGCAGCTTTATCTGAAAATATAAGTTCGTTTACATAATTATTCTTATAGGATGCTGAGGACATAACAAAACACATACAAAGAGCATGACACACATAAAGGTAAAGTGACACTTGTTATTATAATTGTGTTCTTGTTAATTTTATTTATTTTCTAAGATCTCACTATTTTCCAGTTGGGAGTGGGTTCGCAATGTATTAATTGTTATATTAGTATTGGTGTGAACTACAAGCTCACGTTATAAAATTAACACTTGTGCGATAGTTTTCAACGAGACCAGAGCAACGTCTTAAATTGTTTAAATAAATTTTCTTAAAAAAAGAACAACTTCGTGATTTAAGGTCCATCTAAAATTTTATAAAATTCGTCGACTGTCAAAAAGGCTTAACTCAACAATCCAGACGACCCCCAATCTGCTAGATCTATCTATAAGAAGACGAAATTGCATGGCCAAGTTTCACTGACTATAGATGTTGAATGCCGAATATCGAATGGTCACTTTCTATTCTTGTGTAGATTTACAATAAAGAAATGTTAAAAAGAAATAATTTAATAAAATAAGTAAAAAACGAGTTTTCAAACAAAACTGAGGTCAAGCCGCATGAAAAAGTAGAAAATAAACTTTTCTTCACACACAGAGGTAGACTCAGATTTTATTCGCTAACAATCACCGATATATTTCAGTACGATCAATCAGACGTAATAAGTGATTTGATTCATGAAGAAAAATAATATTCAAGAGAAATGTCCCAATCAAAAAATCTGAGTCCACCTCATACTGAAATATATCTCAGTGATTGTCAGCGAATAAAATCTGAGTCCACCTCTGTGTGTGAAGAAAAGTTTATTTTCTAGTTTTTCATGCGGCTTGGCCTCAGTTTTGTTTGAAAACTCGTTTTTTACTTATTTTATTTTCTGCCTTTTTCACGTTAACTAAATTATTATTACGTGCTGCATGGAGATATTTTAAAACAATTTTATGACGGCTGAAAGGACACTGATTTATCAGTTTTTCAAAACATTTATTCGAGTAAAAATTATTTTTATTTACAGAACTTTTGCGTCAAAATATCGCTAAAGAACAAAAGCTTATAATTGAAAACTTTTCTTGCCAAATACACCAACGAAAGTTAAATTTTAGTTGTTGCCTGAGTTTTCTTTACGGCTGCGACGCACTTCGCCATGCTTAGTGATGCTCTCGAGATGATATGTTTGGACGATGCAGATTGTGTCTGTAATGAAAATGATTTAAAAGACATTCCGTGTGTATGGTTTTTCTGATATATACATTTCATTCAGGTGTTTAACTTTCTATTCAAGTATACTAGTACCACTGGATTTATCAATGTACTCAGAGGATCGTTCACGATTTCTTGAATGGGTCCAAACTCTCCAAAATCGTTCAAATACCAAATATTGTCGCGAATTTTGCAATAGCAGACAAAGTGTTTGATGCCGCCTAGAATTGTATGTATCAAAAACTTGAAATCATATGTTTCACCATCATGTTCAAATTCATTCGCAATGCCGGCAAAAGTAAAATTTTTGAACAAATCTTCTTCTCGAAAGTCTTTTGTTTGCCGATGAATACTAATCAATATCAAATCGGCAAATTTAAAGCTAATTTCGAATTTCTCTGAGCAGACTGAGTATTTTCGCGAAGCATAAGAAGATTTCATTCTATTTAACATCAAACTCTTCACATCTCTTAAGTCATCAGCTGGAGCTAAGGCAGATGAAATTACATATGGACGTTCTGTCAGTTTCTGGCAGTTAATGTTGCAACATAAACATTCAACTACACAAGATTCATGAGATTTGAAGAGTTCTTGAGCAACTTCACAAGTTAAATCGCAAAATACGTTAATTGTGTTTTCAAAATTATTGAGATCTGCAGCCTTAATCATGATCTGTTTGCGTCTTTCTTCGAGACGCTGATTCTTCTCTTCAATAGTTTCCTTTTTCAAACATTGTGACTGTCTTTCCCTCTCAATATTTTGCGCTGCTCATCACTCTCATTTTTTCGATGTTGTGAATGTTTTTCCTTATCAACGTCAAGTCGCTTTTTGCGCTGCTCATTACTTTCATTTGCCAACTTATTTTGTTGTTTTAATCGAACTTTATCGATTAATTTTTCACGGTCTTCTTTGGTTTTTTGTTTATAAACTTCTCGTTGCTTTTTCAAGCGTTCTTCGTTTTGCTTAGGAGTTCCAGCTATTTTTCTTTTCTGATTGCTTTTCCTGTATTTATTTAAACATCGTTCACGTTGCGTTGGTGTTTCTTTTCGAGCCATTTTAAAATTTCTACGGTTTACTGAGGTTTCTAAAAATTTGAAATTTTGAAGGCAGTTACGAAGTTGGAATTCAGCTCCGTGGTTGCCTGGAAGTTTTTGTTCAGCTTACCATTACTGACATTTTAAGTCATGTACTTTTTACCGCAAAATTTTCCGGAAAAGTCGGAAAATTCCGGAAAATTTTTCGGAAAAATCGGAAAACTCTGGATTTTTCCTGAAACGGATTTATCACTAATCAAATTTGTACCAAATTTTCAAATGATTTTTCCCGATTTTCCGGGTTTTCCATGGAAATTTCCGGTTCACATTTTTATAGATCCAATTGTCACGCTACATGAACCTGTGTGCCAAATTTCAGCTCGCTGTGATGACAAAAAGTGGGTCTACGAGAGTGTCGAAAATAGTAAAGATATAGACCAATTCGTGTACGAGTTAAAGGGAATGGCTGGCCTCAAAAAGGCACTACACTATAAAATATAGGGCAAAATAAGATAAATACATAGAAGATTTTAGAAAGAAAACATTGGAAAAATTAATCAACCATCAACATTAGATGTCATTTTTTAACTAACAAAATTTATCTGCAGGTTGACGAGCTTCCTAAATTATAACCGAAGAAATCAGAACATTTACTTACTATTGGTGAATTTCCTTGGCTCTTATCGAACAATTTACAAATATGTCCTAGAAAAACGTAAATTTTCGCAGTTCTACATTTATTGGCATCAATAAATAACACGAAGAATTGAAGATTTTGGTGAAAAGCTGTCTGGTCAAGATTCAGTTATGTTCACAATTTTAAACCAGAGAAAATTTCACTCACAGTCAATTCAAAACTTTTAATGTTATGAAGAAATTAAGGCTGAATGTAAGCATAGATGGCACAAAAACTAGACATCGCATGGTATATCACAGCAGAGTATACAGATTCTCATGTTGTGGTCCATTCCGGAATGTGCCACCAGCCATATAAAATTTGTACACTCTACTCTAGTATTGCGTGTGACATCTAGTTTTTATGCCATCTATGGTATAAGTACGATCATTTGTTATACCATATTGAAGTGCAGTGATTGAGTCGAGGATATATACTATAGCGGTTTTTTGTTCTTAGTTTGCATATTTGAGATATTCATGTACGAGAAACCTGTTGTGGTTTCCGAGTATCTTTCGAGTATCTTCCGGAATAAGCGTTGTTAAATAAATGGCGAAGCCAATTGAGGCTTTGCACCTATTTATTTAACGTACAAGTTGTTGTTCAATAAATGGCGAAGCCAAATAAGGCTTTGCACCTATTTATTAAATGTTCAACTTGTTGTTGCCTGAAGAATAGGCGAAGCCAAGTAAGGCTTTGCACCTATTTAATTTCTGAAGACCTGGTTGGAGATCGATCAATAGGCGAAGCCGAATAAGGCTTTGCACCTATTTAATCACTGAAGACTACTTTAAAACTCAACTCTAGGCGAAGCCAAATAAGGCTTTGCACCTATTTTAATTATAGAAAGACTTCTTTAAAACTTAACTCTAGGCGAAGCCAAATAAGGCTTTGCACCTATTTAATATAGAAAGACTTCTTTACGACTGAACTCTTAGTACTTTATTCTGTACTATATTTATACAAAAATTGTCTTACTCTAAGACTACTAATACTACACAGAATAATGTATAAAATACCTCTGACCCAGCACTTTATTTATTTAGCATATAATTCATACAAAGTGTAAGTCGGAAGTATTTCATTAACAACTATTACTTAATTTTACTACTTACGGAAGTATGCAAGTCACGGCACTCGTTGCTTTTTATAAATTTATACATATATCTTACCCAATCTATGTTGCGGGCTTTCAACTCATTGTTTATTTTAATTTCTTTCCTACTCGAATTACACTCAGTACTTTGCGGCTTATTACAAAAACAATTTAGTTACTTACAAACATATGTTCTACCTCTGGTGCAAGGTCGTCGTATTTCAACGTGCGAATTCTTGCGCGCAGCGGTATTATCACATCATTTACTGAAATAATTGAGGTAGATCAGTGATGATTAATTATGTATGTACGTATACCGTTTGTTTTTACATGCAGTGAAAACTGATGTAGGTATGTAGGTATACCATGCCGTAAACTTTTTGTTTTATTTCCTGATCGGAATACGTGAAATGTTTACTTGCAATGTACTGATGTAGGTAGGTAGGTAGGTAGGCAATTGATATTTTTAGATTTGAGTTTTTATGTACGTACTTGTTATATAGCAAAAGGGATAGGCTATAAGAAAGAAAACTTATCCAATTCTCTTCATGTGATAAAACCGCATCCGTTGGAATCATGGAAGTAGTAAACTATGATATTTTCAAAGTGGGCGCATAATTTAGTGGTCAAAACTTTATTGAATATTGAAGAAATATAATAATAGAAGAGATTCCAATAAATAGCAAAATTTTTAATTTATAATTTTATAATTATTTTTATAAATTTTTAAGAATTTTCCCAGTGGGCCCCCATTTATTTTCTGACAATATTTCTTGGTATGTTGCCTTTGTATGGCTGTCATAATTAAAGAGCAAGTAAACAAAAAATGACAATAGAAAATGTCAAATATTCTTGTCATGTCTGTATATTTTTATAAAACTTTCCACCATAAATTATAATTGAAACAATTATACTGGCATGAAGAATTAATTCCTACGAACACAATGCCGGTTGTTTCTGAAACACAGCGCAGCGCACTTCATTCATATAAAATCAAGACTCCGGAGTCTCAATGATATTAAATCTATTCCATAAATTAATATTTTACTATTGCTTCTCACGAATATAATATATAAATAATTTTTAATCACTTCTTTGATACAAAATCAGTGAAAAACAAAATATCAAACTGACACAAAATAATCCCCCTTGGCATCCTCCCATGAAGGCAAGTATAAATAATTAAAATCTAAGACTGAAAGTATCAGATCTTAATTGGTTGTGACGCCTAACTTTTTTAACAGTCATGCTAGGTGATCATTTGAAATTTTTTAATTATAAACTCATATGTAATCTCCTTGAATTGGTTCATGGTCCCAGCCTTAATCTCAGCTTACAGAATCGTTGGAATATAGCCTGTTACCTGGTATTATTCTAAAAAAATAGCTCGACTTCTAAATTATATTCACTGCCAGACTGGAATAACCAAGTCAACTATCAATCATTGTAAAAAAAAGAACCACATATAGCTCATAGTTTGATGTCCAATCACAATAGTTCACCATTCTCAGCTAAAAGTAATTATAGACACAAACCGAAAATAAAATTAACATAAATGGAAGAAGAAAAAGATATGAATATCGAGAGAAATTCAAATGCAAATGTAACCGATATAATCATTAAAACCATGGGGGAAAATTGTCTACGCTACCAATAGTATAGAAAAAAAAAAAAAAAATAGTGATTTCCTACAAAAAACTTAATTAATTAGTATTACCATATAATTTATCAGGTCACAAAAATTGCATTAAATATTTCCCGACTACAAACGGGGTCCAACCAAAATGAACAAACAAATTTAAAATCACTGACTCACTAAAATTTTTACTATAATAGATATAAGAGAACTTCAAGCTCGTTTTGGTCTCTTAGAAGCCTATATTACTTCATATTAAATAAGATCTAAGCTTACTAAAATACTCGGATGATAATTAAGTAACTCATCTCAGAGAAAAGAGCAGACATACATACATATACGCGATCAAACGCAACATAAAATTCGCCAGGTATCAAATATGAAAAGAGTGTTTATGACTTCAATTCCAAACGTAGACAACAAAACTAGGATTTCACAACAAACTTCTCATATTCTCCTGCAATTGAAAGGAATAATTGTGATTAGTTTCCATCCCTCTGTAACTAAGTAAATGGGCACGTTCTGCATAGCTAAATAATCATTGAAACTCTTGATACAAAGCATACACTTGAATGCATCTATAGACTTAACTGACTTAAATTTTCAAAGCAAATCGGATAAGGAAATCTAAATAGATGAAAAGATGATTTACCTATGCGGACGGAAGTAGCTCAAGCTATTCATGGAGAAATGTTACACAATTATGGAAAACATTGAGTAGAGCAGGAAATATTTGGTAATGAAGCTTAAGTAAACACTCATCAAGTTTGTCATGTCATTTTTCAATTAGTGACAATAATAGCAAAAAGAACAAAGAAATCCATTTCATGCAAATGGTCAATTTGTTAATGGTTTTGGGTAGAATTCATGGTACGTAATCCATACCTTCGATAAGTATGGTGACGTAAACGTATTCTTTGGGTCTGTGTGGTATTTTGAAGATATTCAATAAAGTATTATTGTGAATCTGGAAAATGCTGAGTTCGTTCTGTAATAGACAATACGGTTGATGCATATGGTGGATCCATATAAGATGCCTAATCTTCATCATTCTACACCACTTAAATAGCCTGTTATGGAATTATGTTATGGAATTATGATGAGTGATTTGCTTGGGACGTAAAGTCCCGACTGCCAGCGAGAGCTGACAGATCACTCAACGGACAGCATTGACTGCAGGGCGGCACGCTAGGTCGCCTAAACTATTGGCGGAGAGTGTGGGGGGTTCCACAAAAGACCTGCCGCTGCCGTCAGCCATAATCAAAAAAATTCGTGCCTATCTAACACAAAAAGCCGGCACACATTCGGTCCTGAAGGGACCCTTACGTCACTTACCTGTATACAAACGAAGGCGCAGATGTTTCAGCCTTACTGCATGCCCCAACCACCCATTTGACACTTAGGGCAGATAGTTTACAGTGTCCCTAGTTGACCTGAAAAAAGAGAGAGTAGCGGACCTAAACGACCTTCACGTGCGAGGGCTCCAGGATAGTGAGAGGAGAATCAAAACTTTCAAAATTTCATATTTACGTTATAATTGCAAAATTAACAAAACAATCATCACTCCAATGTATATACTATTGAGTTAACTATATACATATGTAGATACATTAGTAAATCAAAAGGCCATCATTCTTAAATATATGCAAGTAAGTATATCATTATCGTATATATAGATATTGTATGTAGAGTGTTGACTCAACCAATTTTGTAGGAGTGGAGGATACAATTTCCATTTACTGGTTTGCGAGCATTTATGCGGGATATCGCTCCCACGGGAAAAGATGCCGATACACGGCGTTGACTTCATTATCTAAAAGAAATAAAAGATTTCAGGAGTACCATGCCTTTTGGTTTACATTAAATTATTTTAAAATTTAGTTTTAAATTCTGAACCGTAACACTCCTCCTCTTCTCTCTTGAGATTTCCTTGAAATCTCACTACAGCAACTAACGTATTTTCTTTTATTGTCTATTCCTATTACTTTCTTTAAATTTGATTCTATAATTCCTGACAAGAATATAGCCAATGATAATGGCGATCAGGTACGTGTATGTGTATGCTATACCTATCCAAAAATTCACCTTCTCACGTGGCAATGAAGATAACTACTAGACTGCGACGTACCCCTCTAATTTCTAGCCGCTTTCAGATATTTGAGAGGTATATGGCTTCAGATCTTTAGCATGCCAAGTACCTCGATACTTTCCTGTGTCATCTCGGAGCTCATAAGTCCAAGGGGACACCACTTTCGTGATCTTGAACGGTCCTATATATTTAGGAGCCAATTTCGCATTGAAGAACTTCGCGGCGTCTGACAGTACATAGTTCTTCCGCCACACCTGATCATTTACATAGTACCGTTGGTCTCTCCTGCGTAAATCATAATTTCGTTTTGTTACTTGGTTAGCTCTCAGTAGTCTATTTCTGACATCTTGCCTGACCCTATCTAAGGCTGTGGATCTTCCCTCCGCGTCAAATCTCCCACCGACCTTAAAATGTTCGTAATCCCGACCATGTGTAATTATTTCTCTACCGAAGTTAACAAAATATGGTGTTAATCGCATTGCTTCATGAGTTGACGTACGGATGGCACAGGCAATTTTAACCAAATACAAATCCCATTTCTTGTGGTTATCCGAGACGTACGCTCGAAGCATTGACTTAATTTCCTGATTTATCCTTTCAGCTGGGTTTGCTTGGGGATGGTAGAGAGCGGTATAGGTAATGTTAGTTCCATATTCGTCGCACAGTTTCTTAAATTCTCTACTTCTGAATTGAGTGCCATTATCGCACACAAGAATCTTCGGAACCCCGAAAAGTAAAAACGCGTTATTTTCTAACATTCTACAAATCTCAGGAGCACTAGCGGAACGCAATGGAAACAACAAAGAAAATTTAGACAGCTGATCGACTACTGTTAGTATATACTTATAACCCTTACTGGACCTTGGCAGAGGGCCGACTAGGTCCACATTTATAGATTCCCATGGGTTGCAAACGATGTTTCGGGAAGACATAAGGCCTGCATTTTTCATGTGTTCTGGCTTAATGGCCTGACAAATAGAACAATGCCGTACGTATGTTGCTACGTCTGCCCACATTTTTGGCCAGTAAAACATCTGAGCCACTCGACTATATGTTTTCGGGATACCTCGATGTCCTGAGGTAGGTATATCGTGAGCCCTACTTATTACATCTCTACGTCCTTTCCGAGGTACTACCTGTTTCCAATGGTCGCTATGGGAAGATAATTCCGGGTATTCTGGCTTACAATGTTTCCATAACACATTGTTCTCAAATTTCCAATTAGGGAATTCCGCCGGCCTTTCTGCGATTACTTTAATCATTTTGCTGTACCACTTGTCTTCTGCTTGTGTGCTCTCCATAGAATCTACAACTGGGACTGATCTGGATAATAGGTCTGGTAGTAGATGTTCCTTCCCTTTTCGGTGAATGATCTCAAATTCATACTGTTGGAGACGCATCGCCCACCTTGCTAATCTCCCGGTGGGGTCTTTCAGGTTGTGTAACCATGTTAGTGATGCGTGATCGGTTACGACAGTGAAATGTGTGCCTTCGATATAGGGACGAAGCTTCTCAATGGCCCATAAAACCGCCAAACACTCCCGCCCGGTAGTGGAGTAATTCCTTTCACAACGATTGAGCGAACGGCTCAAATATGCGATGATGCTATCTCTACCATCAATGTGCTGGGTGAGCACCGCGCCCAACCCATATCCTGAGGCACAGTTTCCACTGCTCTTTAGCTTACTGGAACGTTATTTAAAATATAGGAACGGACGGGTAGCTTCCAATCCTCGTTGTATTTTCGGATGAGGTTGCCAAACAGCGTTCGAAGATGGGACCAATAAGCCTGCCAGTAATCCAGATATCCAGATATCCAAATTTGTAGGAGTGGAGGATACAATTTCCATTTACTGGTTTGCGAGCATTTATGCGGGATATCGCTCCCACGGGAAAAGATGCCGATACACGGGGTTGACTTCATTATCTAAAAGAAATAAAAGATTTCAGGAGTACCATGCCTTTTGGTTTACATTAAATTATTTTAAAATTTAGTTTTAAATTCTGAACCGTAACAAAATGTATACTGGTATGTATATCGTTAAATTATACATATATTTATGCATATAGAGTGTCTACTTAAACGTATTTCAAAGTATAAAGACCTCATTGAATTAGCGGTATAGCTACATGAAAAGAATATCAATAAAAAGGAAGTTCTACATGTGTGTGTAAGTCGCTACAGAAGCCGAAGTATGCGTATACCAAAAGAAAATAAGTAATATATCAATAATACTCACGGTGACAATTCCACGGCATGATGAAGCGCTTCAGCATCCGCCATCTAGTTAAAAGAATTAAATTGGAATTTAATGCTTCGACTTGCTGTCTGTAGGCTCTATCACAAAAGTAATTTTTGTTGAGTTGAAATGAGATTGTCCAGCGGCACTCGTATCTATTCACTGCACAAAAGTAAAGGCAATTGAAATAATTTTATGTAATTTTATATAATTCAAAATCCCAATTAATATCAAAAGAAATTAAACCAAATATTTCAACTTTAGCGCTAAACTCAAGAAAAAAATAAAATTATAGGCTTTAGACCACAAGCATAACTGAATCGCTATCACTTTGTTCTCGATCGAAACACAACTCGCATAATTGTTTGAGTTTATTCATGAAATATGGATTCCTACTAAAATATATATATAGAAATAATAAAGAACACAACACAAAGCTTATGAAACTTAAAAAATCCACACCTAGCCATGAAATCTACTTGATCCAATGTGTATAATTATGTTTGTTTGCAGTCACAAATTTCCCATCTCATGTGCTATTGTAAACAAAACATGTAATTTTCCTCACTTTTAAAAAAATATCATTTTCTTGTCGTTTTCAAAAGTTTCAACAAATTACATAAAGAAACTAACACTAAACCTTCGGTCTGTTTATAACCGATATAGGGAAGCTAAAACTCTTATTTAATGGATCATTGTAAGTACCTATCAGTACAATTATATATATTATTGAACTTCGACGATTACTTAAAAGTTACATGTTGAGCAGTTCTTTCATTTAACTACTGACGTGTAAAATTTCTTTTAGCAAAAGTTGTGTTCCGAAAAATTTGCAATTCATACATACAATCCAAGCACACTAAAATTAACTACACCACTGAAGTAATTACAAGGGTTACTTTTGTTGATAAAAATTTGTAAAAACAACCTTGGAATTGATGCCGATCTTCTTGTCAAATTCATTTACCGAGTGTCAAAATAAAACATACTCTTTTTATATGTACTTAATATATATATAAAATTAGGCTACGAGAATAAACCTTAGCATCTATCAGGTCTACTAATGGATGGCCTCTTGGATAAATTAATTAATTTTAGTCATAATGCATTTACGTGTATCACTTAAGTGCTTAAATATTTTCAAGTTGATATGCCAAAGAAAAACAAAAATATCTACCAACACTATAAATCTTCTGGATGATTACTATGGAAATCCCTTAATGCTGTTTCATTCGTATACCCAAAGATCCACTTCCTGTATTTATTGGAAGCATCACAATTATTCACGTAAATCTTCTTTTTCTTGGCATCGGCTTCCAAATATCGCATGTTCTTTCCATGAACTATCCATTTATTTTTCAAATCATAGAACCATAATTGATTACCTTGTTGTATATGACAGTAATACAGGATTACTGGGGCATCTTTTGTCGATTTAGAAACATCTAAGCAGGTCGTTTTGTCTCTAAGTCTGATATCTTTATGCCAACTGAGGGCCCAATTTTGATTTCCATGTGGCCTAACGTTGTTTGTAGCACATTGAAATAAGCCTACCTCACCGTCGTGCTTATGGTTGAGATTATCAACACAAAGATATGGAATTGCTTTGCTTCTTATCGTTCTATGAGCATAATCTGGTGGTTCGACGGGGGGATACTTTTTCAATAAGTCAGATGCGATTTCTTGCATAAACCAATTAAATGATTTACACTTGAGACGATTTCGAATCTCTTTTTGTTTTTCCAAATTGCCAGCATTTCTCTCGGTCGGGGTGCGTTCATTTTTTTATGCTTGACGCAGCCGGCCTACACGCTTCAGTACGTGTAGCATATTGCTATATGCAATACGCTACGACCATAACAAGCGACTTATTCGATCGTTTTAAATGAAACTGCATTGACAATCTCATCTCGTATTCATTCTAATCAAGATTTTTCATCACTTGTCGAATATTAACCCACACCCCATATTCTCCCTATTGCTCTAGAACGTAAAAGATGCTAAATTCTGTAGTGTAGTTTCCTGCTTAATTTTATATCTCATGTTGTTGATATCCAGTCCGATCCAGTTTGCAACAATTCCAGAGTTCCATCTCAAAAACTGCTTGTCACTAAAATAACCTGGTAATAACTCGAGAAACATTAATTTAATAACAAAGAAGTAAAATAGCTAGAATTGGTCTAGACCAATTCTTATGATACCCTGGATGAAAGTCCTTATGAAATTTCGTATTCTCACCCTTCTGTGCAAGTTTGATTTTTGTAGTGGTTTTTCGCATATATGTCTAGAACGGTTTGTCGCATAGAAAAAATGATTATACCCAATTTTATAGGATTACGTATTCTGGAGAACTTTTTAGTACAAAAAAAAATGTCTTTCACAAAATTCGTAAAAAACCTAAATCTTTATATGGCACCACCAAGAAGGAGTTGCTCAATTTAGTCCATTTTTGAAATTTTATTTGCTAGTACAATGAAAACACCATGTACCAAATTCCAGCTCTCTACGTCGACGCGTTCTCAGGCAGTGTCCAAATATATAGTGGAAAACTAAATTTTTGTATGGCAGCTCCACGAAGGAGTTGCCCGATTTGTCTAATTATCAAACTTAATTTTACTTTTTTTTTAAGTCTTTGCTCAAAATTTCAACTTTCTAAGTGAACGCGTTCTCGAGTTATCGTGCGCACGGACAGACGGATGACAGACAGATGAACAGACGGACGGACATACAAAAATCAAAATATCTTTTTATATTATACGTGGGTGTCCAATCCATTTTGTTCTACCATCATTATTTCTGTGCATTACAAACGAAATGACAAACTTATACCGATTTTCCTTGAAATTTCACGAAAAATGAACGTCAGTCAATGAAAGACGATTTCAATGGAACAACTTTTAACGCGATGACAATGTGGTAGTAGCTCATATCTGTGTAATTTGTCAGTCTGACATTTTCTGGAAAAAACAACACCGTACAGTATGGAAAATTTTAATTTGGAAGATTTTGGAGTTATTGTTGATGAATTTGGTGAAGTAATAGCTGAAGACGGATGTGTGATGCTCCGCAATTATTTGAGTAAGTACATGTGATGCAGTCGTAATGAAAAACAAAGTAAATAAAATCAAAATTCTTCAATTGACCAGGCTATGTATCTTTTATTTCAGATGAAGAAATATTTAACGCGCGGTATGAGGATTTGGTGGACTTGTTACCACAAGTCAAGCCTCAGAGCTTAACAAAACCCGAATCAAGAAATTTGGCAGTATCCGTCCCTTCTATTGAGAGGTTCCAAACATTGGCATCAGGAACTAGGAATGCTGCAAATGTCATCCAGGACAATGTGGGGAAGGGGACAAAAATTAAAGATCCCCAGGAATCTTCTTGTGGGTATGAATCACAAGAAAATGATTCGTCAACACCAAGACCTTCTGGCCAACAAAACCCACAAGAAGAAAAGATGAGTACAGATATTTGGACAGAAGGGCAGACAAAATACTTGTTAAACATATATGCCGAGGGGCAGTGTTGACCCATGAAGAAGTTCCGCAATGAAAGACAATTGTGGAAACATTTGGCTGCGTCCATTGCCGAAGAATTTGGGGTCTCGTTTTCGACCCTTCAAGTCGAGAATCGGTATTAAACGACCATTTGAAATGCCTAGAAGACGTTGGCGTCTAATAAAATAAGCAGGGCTGTCCGCACAAATTCATCCTATAACAATGAAATTGAAAAAATTATTGGCCTTGATGACAGCATCTTCCCAGAAGTGTTGGTCACACCGGGAGCTGTAATAAATAAGGCAGACTTCATGAAAAAATCGGAGTCACCAAAGGTGCAGGCACCCGGAAAGTGGAGCGATCCCTCACTTGCACCAAATATTGGTCCTAAAAAACAAAGTGGCGAAAAACAGGTAGTGCAAGAAAAGCTTTTAGATAAATTCCTAAAAGACGAGGAGGAATTGTTTGAAAAGAAACAGAAGCTGAAGCAGAAACGTCATGAGGAACGCTTAAAAGTGATGTCATCCATTGGAGATGGAATAACGAAACTAATTCAAATGCAGTCTTCCAAGAAGCAATAATATAGTAATTTAATTTATCGCATTATTTATTATATCTATAAGTTACAAAAAGACTGCTGTTATATTTTACAATAAAGAAAAATAATATAATTTTACACAAGTTTTTTAATTTTACACTCACGCAAACATTTTTGTTATATATTCCTTTTAAAATGTGCGTAGCAATCGATTCCTTTTTATTTCACCCAATTTCCGGAGAAGTCCCCCTAATTCGTCTTCATTGGCTTGATTATCTGGAGATCGGTTTATTGTGTCTTCTTCATTGGATAGTATTTCATCAGTATCTTCTTCCCAAGCATCTTCTCCATCTATGCATAAGTTGTGTAATACGTAGCATGCTAGAACAAATTGGCACATGGTCTTAACCTTTAAAAAATCAAGACGTATGAGCTTTCGGAAACGCTGTTTTAATAGCCCGAAAGCATTTTCTATTTTAACGCATGTCTGACTAAACTTCAAATTTAACCGCTTTTGTTGTTCGTTAAGCTGCCCATGATCTCTCCTAAAATGTGATACGTATTTCCGCAATTATTCGCCAGTTCATCTTTAATAGGCGACAATTGAAAAATTCTACATCATGGATTCTGCTGGGAGAGCCATTGCATACATCTAAAAACCGTTTTTTTTTTGCGTCACATATACTTTGCATTGTAAGTGACAGCTTATCGTGGCGGTTTATGTATGTCGATCTTATTTTATACGCAGGTTTTCGGATTTGTATATATGTTCCATCGATGCAGACTATCACATTTGGAAATACAGATATCTGCATAGAAAAAAAACCATTGTAAGGAAATATAACAAAGAAAACCTGAAAAGTTTAAATATTTTCATTTATAACTAAACAATTTTTTTTTATTTTATTTGCTAGCTCTTCTTTCATCACTTCAGTTTTGGGAAACTATATATGCTCTCGTGAAATACTGAAGAAAAAATCCAACACTCGATTTAGGTAGCGGTGCATGCTCGTTATCCCAATTCCAAATAAATTGGCAACTTCACGATATGTGTTTTTATTCCCAGCAAACCTAAAAAACAAATACATTATATTTCATGATGAAATACTTACCACAAAAAAGCAAACATTTGTGATTCTGCACTGTGTTCTTTTTTGCCGCCAGAAATTTTCACTTTGAAGTGCTCTGAAGAAGCGTAACGCTGAATAAGATTATGGTGATTCTTAAATTTTTCTTGAACTGGAAATGATTATATCAATAACAACCTTTGAAAATACAAAATTGTTTGTAAAAATAATCAGAATTGTTGTGGATTACATTTTCAATAAACTTCTCCACCCTTAAAATCTCTTCGCCACTTGGAAAAAGGATATATTGGAGCACTTCCCAATCGCTATCATCGCTGTTCGAGGACGAGGAAGATGATGATAACATAAGCGATGAAATTAAAATTCCAACAGGATTATCCATTTTAATTAATGCTGGTTCCTACAATTTATTTTACGCTGGAATTAATTTCACTTGACATTTGTTTTGACATTAAGTTGTGACATTTCTCAGATAGATGTGTGCGTATTCCGGTGTAACACAACCGATTTTTCGAGTGTAGCACCAGAGGCATTTTGACGTAAACCATTTCTACCAGTGCAGGAACGATTTGTGTGTAACACTACAAGAAAAGTGTAACACTTCTGCTAGAAAACGTGATCAATGGAAAACGGTATTAGTATACCCCATGATACAAAGATTAACAAGGTATGGCCGAAATATCTGTCAACTGGTTGCTTGCATCATTTGGCGACAATTATCAAAAAAATTTTCGTCTCAATTTCAATCGTCCTTATCAAAGTGAAAAACATTTTCTGTTTGGAAATTCTTTTACTTTCCCACTAGCACATAATTACTTTTCCAGAAGCGATTTAAAGGAAGAAAATAATGTTTTTATTAAACATTTCAATATATTCAAAACTTATTTCAGTCAATGTAATATTAAAAACTAAAAAAAAAATTCGCTGGAAATGACATTTCTGTCCACATGACGTACTAATGCAAATTTTTTTTTTACCTTGTTATCTTTGTATCATGAGTATACCCTACAGATTTCATCTCGGGTATAAAAATTGCCTTTTGGCCAAGTTTTCATAGTAAATACTCCTATGTGCGGCATGAGTTGCGGACGGGACGTCAAAAAGCAGGGAGTTTTGGTACAATTTGTGAGAGCGAGTCGTAATATATATTATTATAAAATTTTTCAATATACAAGATGCGTATTCTTTCTGTTATATGTTCTTTGCTTTTATCCAGCGGTACGGTACGAGTTATAACAGCTTGGCCGTGAGAATTTTTGTTTATCATAAAGTCTTTTCCATTTTAAAAATTTACCGAATTTATATATAAAGCTTTTATTATATTTATTTTTATTTTTATTGAGTAGTTCATCCGATAGTAAACAGTTTACACCAATTTGTTCGAATTTTTGTTAACAGATCTTCTAAAAATAAAACATCCTGAAAACAAAGCATCAAAATTTTTAGTAAAATTAAATCTAATCTGATTAGGTACTCTTAACCAAAAAAAAACCGATACACAACCCAACAAAGCCATGTCACCTAACATAACACATTGCACAAATACAATACAAAATACAAAAGTATAGCGTCATCGAGGAGATCAAATTTAAATCATTATCATCATTACAAGTACCATCGAACGGGAATTTCTTCAATACGTGATAGAGAGAACAGTTTTTGTAAATATAATTCAATTTAATACAGCAGGTTGCTCTAAATTTCTTGTTGCTATTCATTTTTGTTCATTGCTATGCCAGTTTTATCGACAGTACCGTAAAATCCAAGATGGAATGCCAATTCTTGTTATCATATGCCTATGCTACTCTATTAGTGGTGTCGTGTGCAAGCAAGGGCTATATAAACGACAAGCTGACTGATCTCGACGTCTTTTTGCATTTGACATCGCTTGGGGTAAATTGACTTTTTGCTTGTTAGGGACTAACATCTATATCGGGTATCAAACTACTAACAAATATATATTGGGTATTGACTGATATATTAACATTTTATTTCTGGTCTCCACGGAAATAAAAAATCTTACTTTGGGTTTCGACTGAAGCTAAGATCACACTTTAAGCCGGGTCTCGACTGACTTAAAAAATACTATATCGGGTCGCGACTGAGATAATCATTTATAAACGAATCTTTTATTTCTGATCTCGACGGAAATAAAGACTCGACTGAAGTGAAGATAACACTTTAAGTCGGGTCTTAACTGGCTTAAAGAATATTGTATTGGGGCTCAACTGAGATAATATTATTAACATTAACACTTTATTAGTGGTCTGATGAAAATAAAGAATTGTTCTAATCGTTGATTAGCTTAAAGCCAATTCCTCAAGTGTCAAGTTTAGATCGGTGAGTACCAACCAATTGTAACATTTTATTATATATTTACTCATATATAAATCTTTGTCTGTATGTCTATCAAATATCATACTTTAACTTTATTCTATATTTATTTTACGTACTTATAAAACACGTTCCTGACGAACTGCAACTTTCTGCCAATAAGTGTTTTTCAGTGTGATCCAAAATTATCTGACCCAAAAACTTATATAACCCTTTATTAATACGATTACTCGAGATAATTAAACAAAATAAGTGTGCCAGTGTTTTGAAGATAAGTTAGACTAACTTTTACTCTATATGAACCCTATCTATTGAATATCTATTTATACATTTATTCTTAACAATTCTGTAGGTGTATTTCCCCATATGTTTAAATCGTTTATCTAATGACTTAATAAGTGTGATAGGATTAGCGAAAGTAAAACAAGGTGAACAGTGTTGATCTGTTGTTAGGACATAAACCATTGATCTTGATCCAAACTTACCAAAATTCACAAAATTCAAATGTGCGTGTATGTACATTCTAACAACGGGCAGTACACAATTAAATACTACCGACTTAATTTGAAAAAATAGATTTAAAAAAACAATGTAATTAGAAGAAAACTACTGAGACCTATACTAAACCTAAATTGAAACAAAGAGTAAACCAGTAATACATAAATACAACTTAAGCCAAGGTACCTAACAAAAAAAGACAAAAATTGAAAAAAGGAAAAGAAATAAGAATAAACATTAATAATAAAAAATAAGCAAATAAAAAATTATGCTAAAAGCAATCAAATACATATTCAAAAAAAGGTATGGATAATATGTAAAAAACTAATAAGGAAAAAAGAAAAAAAATGGAAGTAAGAAAATTTCCTTAACCGTCACACGCTCAGTTCGTTTTTTACCTTAAAACGTTCAGTATTTACCCCTGTAAATAATTATATTTTATATGAAGAAATTCATAAAAACATAAAAAAACTAAGAAAAACTAACGTTTTTCTAGTTATCTTCAGAATGAACATGTGGATGTGCATCTTTTATGTATGTGTATTTGTGTTACCAGTTGCTATAATGTGAGAAAAAAATTACCGAGTGCAACAACTGCGATTTATTTATAATATGCAGATTATGATCTTCATTTTTGACTGAAAAAGGTTTATAGAAAGTGAATTAAAAGTGAAATATGTAGGTACATATATATGAGTTATGTATTTTGGAACTCATGAAAGGTATAGGTACGCAAAACATAAAAACAATAGATTTGTTTACAACATTCTTCGCTTTTGACTATTCCAATGCTGTGTTGAGCGTACACTGGCATTGCATGTAGGCTTTCTCCGTTTTTCGTTTTCGCTTATTGGATTTATAGCGAATACTACATTACCCTTCACCTTAATCCTATTTATTGCATCTCAACTTCAAGACAGTCATCAGGCATCTTCAGTTTTTCTGAATGCATCAATACTGATACCTTGTTGTTCTAAAACCATGCGCCGGAGGCCTTTTCGAGTTGTTAGGCCAGAAGGATGGTTGGTTTTCTCAGTAATATAGGTTGCTAGAGCCACAATATCCAGGAAGTTGAAAAATAAATCCAAATACCAACGATTTGTTTTCCACTTAGTGCTGTACTTGGTCAGCATTTGGTCCATTATGTCTACTCCACTTTTGGTTGCGGATATTTGATGGTTTATCCATTGAGCCAGAAATGTTTGTATCGTAGTGCATGGTTGACATCAGTACCACTGCCTTGTTTTCTTTGGGAACATATACGAACATAACGTTATGTCCCCAGTCTCAGAAAATCCAAAAGTGAAGATAGTATTTCACGTCTTTTATGAGCTACAAATTCTGGCGGGATATGTGCTTATTTTTTCTTACAGTGCCAACTAGAAATAATTTTAACAATTTCAAATGATTGGCAAGTGGCAAAGATGTGATAAAATTATCTGTTGTGATGTATCGACCACTATTTTTTGTACATTGAAACTAAATCTTTTACAATTGGTTCACCTAAAAGCCGAGGTATTTTAGAATATATTGTAAGATATGATTTTTCACGTGGATAACCAGTTTGCTTTCCTTTGTATATTTGAACTACCAACGGATAAAACGTTTTAGCTTCGCATGTCAATCACAGTTTGATACCGATGGTTTTGATGGCATATATTGAGTGAATTTGATGCAACATCTAAAAGGAAATTACGTCTTCCATGCCTTTCGATTTGTGTAGCGACAGATGATATCTTGGTTCATCAATTAAGACAATTAAAAAAATCTCACTGGGTCCATATTTTTCGATGATGATACCGGTCCTATTTCACACGACTGCAAAATATCATGTGCTCGAACTCGATGTTCGCGTGGTGGGATTTTACGCCATTTAGTACTGCCACGTACAATGAAAAAACTTTCAGGATCATGCAATTATAATTTATTGTCCGAATTTTTATCCGCAGATGCTTCGTTTTCAATTGCAGGTATATACTCTTCCTCCAAATCATGACTACCTTCAAGAATATTCCAACTATGATCATCGATTGCTAAAAGCATGTTCAGATAAAAATGGCTCCTTTCGTCAACCGACAATCTATACCGCACAACAAATTCGTAGTACCGTCAATAGAAAGTGTTCTTACCTCGAGATTTCAGCACTACATAAAAAAAAAAAAGTTTTTGGCACTAATTGTTATTACCACGCCAAGTAAGAAATTCACATACATACATAAATACTGATGTATGCATATAAAAATGCATATATAGCTTACATTTTTATATATTATATATTATCATATTTATGTTTCTATAAATACATAAATTGTGTATAAAATAGATGGCAATTTGTTATTTTAGGAGATATTAATATATGACATTTTCTAAAGAATCCAAGTATTTACCCAGGTAAATACAATCTGTTTTAGGATGAAAATCCAGAAAGTGGCTAAAATATGCATAAACAAAAGACAGATTCTAATTCCTTTTGCATATTTGTTTGAAACATAAAAAAAAATATTCCATTATCTATGAGGAAATTAATTGAACATTTTCTGTACACAAATTAATTTAAAGAAAAGAACTGCATATGTACCCAGGTAAATACTAAGCGGGTGAGGGTTAAGAAGGAAAATAAATACAGAACAGAAAAAAAAACATTAAGTATCAGGAAGAAGCAAAAAAAAATATCAATAAATATAAAACAAAAACTCTCCGTCTAGGGTAAGACCAGAATATTAGACAACGAATCTTGGCAAAGGTAGCAAAGCTTTTTGGTCCCTGGTCAAAACCATCAGGAACAACTTCACCAGTTCCTCTGTACCTTTCCTAATTAATAATAAATATAAAGATTACTCTTTTGGACTTTTTACCGGGTTAAATTTAATATTGTTCAAGAAAGAATTTTTTGGGATTCTTCGGTATATAGCAAAAGCTAAAAAATGTTCTAATTTGTTATTTCATCACACAATCCATTAATTTTTTGGTGACAAGTTTCAAGTCTTGGTTTGACTCATCAACAGGTCCCAAATAGCGAAATTGGGTGATTAGAAAACCAAATGAAAAAATAAAAAAAAAAAAGAAATGAAAAGTTTGAGAAAAATAGAAAAAACAATTTTTTTATTTATTAAAAAAAAATTTAAAAAATTTTTAAAAAAACAGATTCATTCGAAGCGAATCGAACCTGTATACGCCACGCAGTGGGCTTAAAAATAAAGAAGAAAAGGAAGAAGAAGAATCGTTTCGTGTCAGCAGTTTCAAGTCACCCAATTTCGCTATTTGGGACCTGTTGATGAGTCAAACCAAGACTTGAAACTTGTCACCAAAAATTAATGGGTTGTGTGATGAAATAACAAATTAGAACATTTTTTAGCTTTTGCTATATACCGGAGAATCCCAAAAAATTCTTTCTTGAACAATACTAATTAATAATGGTGAAGAGATCGTTGACTCCCTGGATAAAGCTGCTAAACTGCTAGATTCGCCTCAAATTCTCGTCTTCCACCCATTTCACAAACACCTGTTTTGCATCTCCCCCGTGGATGTGTACAAGAGCCAATACAGTACGAGAGATGTGTTTAAGGTCCTTCAAGGGATTAACGTCTCCAATGCCGCAGACTCTGATGGTGTTTCGCTCCTGTTAATTAAAATCTGCACCTCATCCTTGGCTAGGCCTCTGCGCAGACTATTCTACTTGTTATAGTCGACAGGAAAATTTCCAACTGCTTGGAAACTATATCACGTTCAGCCTATTTCCTAGAAAGGGGAGGGTATTATCGACCAATTGCAATCACTTCGATTATTTCAAAGATTCTTGAATCTATTATTAACTCGAAATTAATGAAGTATCTAGAAACTAATCATCTCATCAACGATCGCCAATATGGCTTCCGAGCTGGACGGTCATCTGAAGACTTGCTGACTTTTCGTATGGAACGTTGGAACTGTGGTCTTGACAATTTTGGTGAGTCCAAAATCGTTGCCCTAGATGTTTCAAAGGCCTTTGATAGAGTCTGGCATCCAGCCCTTTTAGCAAAACTCAAAGCACTTGGTCTCTCCCCTCCTTTTCTATTATGGATTGAAAGTCTCCTATCTAGTCGCTAAACACGTGTTGTATTAGTTGGCGTTACATCTGGACCTCACCCCATAAATGCCGGTGTGCCTCAAGGCTCTGTTATCTCTCCAACTCTCTCCTTAATTTCCATTAACGATCTGCTTTCCCTTACTTTCAATCCCATCCATAGTTTTGCTGATGACAGTACCCTTGATTTCGCTTACTTCTTAACACTCTTGCGGACTCCAGGAAGAATGCCGCATGTGTTAAACGAGATTGCATGATTAGCTCATTGAATAGCGATCATATCCTCGCTTGGGGCAAAGCGAATCGCATCGAATTCAATGCATCTAAGACCCAAAGCTATCTCATCGCATTAAAACAAGACCATAACTTAACCGTTTCCTTTGATGGAGCATTAATTTCTGATTCACCATCACTAGGCATTCTTGTCATTAATATTTCCAGTAATTTAAACTGGACGGATCACATCTTCTCTGTTGCCAAAGAAGCATCGAAATGTCTTGGATTTCTGAAAAAGTTTAAGAAATATTTCAGACCGTTAAATGTAGCGATCCACTACAAGTACTACATTAGACCTAGAATGGAATACAATTCCCATATATGGGCTGGGGCTGGTCGTACAGCCTTAGCTTCATTGAATATTGTCCAAAAGAGAGCCTTCAAGCTTATTGATCATATGTCAATAACTTGTCATATCGACTCACTCACACCGCCGCAATGTTAGACGCCTTTCGATCCCTAATCGCTACATGCAGGGCCAATGTTCCGATGTAATATCTAGTCTAATCCTTTGAAACTTAATTCCTACACGCAATACCCGCGCTGCTAGCCGCGTTCATCTTTCACCCTCCACATTACCGTACCGTGATGTTTTTTTATCCCGAACAGTGTGAATGTGGAACAGATTACCATCTTCTATTTTCCTCCGGCATACAATCTGCGCAAGTGTAAGGGAGACATACATTATCACCTCCGCCACTCTCCTCATATCTCCTTTCCCTACCTCCTTCCTGCTATGATGTTCTTATCATCATGGGGTATCCCCTGAGCTTGGCTTAATAATATAAAAAAAATGCAAATAGCTGAGTATTTACGGTATGACTCTGAAACAAAACAAAAACCTGTTTATAAAGCAATCAATATGTAAGAAGGAAGATATTTTACAAACATGCGTTCGGCCTTTAGAGCTTCTCAAAGTCTCCAAAATATATACAAACACTTATACTTACCAATAAGTATTGTGATATAATTAATGATGATTAAAATGAAGTGAATAAATTACTTTCAAAGTCCGGTTCCTCAGCCCAAAAGTTTTACGCAAACGCACAATAAAGTAATATATCTGGTTTTGGAATAATAAATTTATGTTTTTTTTTCGGATTTTGAACACTCTTATTTTTAGTTAGGGCCTATTTCCATAAGATCTCAAGGTATAAATATGGAAGTATTTTCGTAGAGCTTTTACTTCACAACTATTACTGATGAGAACCTCGTTAATTCCATTATTTGTCGGAAAGTGTAAAAATTGTTTGTGCATAGATTCAATTAATTTTTGCATTAATCTTCATAAGTGTCAATATAATACGAACTTTTGTATATTCAATTTATTGTTATGAACTAATAAAGTTATATTATTGTTGTTATTATTATAATTAAAGGTGATCACAGAAAATATTCTGATTCTTTAGCTTTTAGCTGTTTTGTAAGAGAGGTTTTAATTTTGAACTTAGCAGTTTAAATCAAGAAGCCAACTGAAAGGCTAAAAATATATTCGAAATTCAGTTTCAATACAGTGAAGTTTAATTATTTAACGAGTTAACATGTTTTCATTACTACGCAAAAGTAATATTAGTCAATTGACTAAACAATTGTTTGCGGTACAATCGGATGTACATTTAAATCATCAGAAAACAATTAGGTAAGTACACACCATTGTCGCTAAATTTTTGTTTATTTGAATTTGATTTGTTAAAAGTTTTTAGCCGATTGAATTGTTTAATTTTCCTTTTTTCAATAATGTAGTTTTTTGTTCTCGTCTAAAAATAACGGTAGTTCATATCTATTCGCTCATTCGCTATTTTCTCTATAATACAGAGGAATTGGTGACATTCAGATATTACCAGCTTACGAGCAGAGTTGAATCAAGTTTCATACTTGTACTTTTAAGCACTAATCAAGGAGAATTAACTAAAAAAAAAAACTAAAAAATAAATTGAAAATGTGCTTCTTAGATATACCTAGTAATTTTAAGTTATTTTCCGCATTTGTTTGTAGACTACAGACAATTTTATAACCCAACCGACATTTTAAATGCTATTTAGTATAACTCAGATTTTATTACCTACACTGTAAAAAATGCACAAATTGTTGCCACAATTGTTCCCTAAATTATAGGAAATATTTCCTAAAATATAGGAAATATTCCCAAAAATTTACGGGAGTATTCACTACACTTCACAGAGTATTCCCAACATTTTAAGGAGTATTCCCTACATTTTAGGAAATATTCTTTATGTTTTAGGGAATATACCCTACATTCTAGGGGAAAATACCCAAGCTTTGTGGCAACAATTGTGCACATTTTTTACTGTGTACATATAAAGGATTGCAGGAGATTAATAAAAAAAATTCAAGTAGATTAGATTACATTTGTAGAGGGATGTACAGGCGTTGGCCCCACATTCACTGCGACGTGGAAGATTTATTGTGAGCTACCTTTAAATTTACTCCCTTTCTAGGTTTAGATTATTAATTGAGTCTAGAACCAATCTGGGACTTAGGTTCCACATATAGTTTGATGGAGGAAAGCATGTTCGAGATGAAGTAATCTCCATCTGATCAATGCCTCGTAGATGTAGAGAGCTTCGTTTTTTTCTGATTAGTTTTTGAACACCATACCAGGGCCGCATAATTGACCATGGGTCTAACAACTGTGGTATATATCCAGTACATAATTTTTGGCTTCAGAACTCAAGCTCTGCTGACGAAGCAACGACAAGTGTAGAAAGATCCGTCACTTTGGATAGATACGGATTCCAAAAAAGGTTTTTGTCTAGAGTAACGCTCAGGATATTGTCTTCATCAGAAAATAAAATTTCCGTATAATCAAGAAAAAGGAGTCGTTAGTGAAAGCTTCGGTCTTGTGATGAACGGAACGATAACAGATTTTTCGGGTTTATGCTAACGCCTTTGTTTAAACACTACATGCGGATTGTGGAGAGGGCCTTTTGCATGAGCTCGGATATTACTTAATCATGCTGGCTCCGTGTTGTAACTACTAGGTCATCCACGTAGCCATGCACATTAAATCCCGAATTGGTCAGCTTTATGAGGAGATCGTCAATCACAATCGACCACAAGATTGGTAAGAGATCTCCTCCTGCAGTGATCGTGACTGAATAATTCTATAGAGTTGTGGTTATCCTCTTACCTTTAGGCATGGAGTCTATCCAGTTAAGCGTGGATGGCTCAAAGTCTTCATTATCAGCGGCCAATTTAATTGCATCGACGGAGGTGTTATCAAAAGCTCCTTCTATATCTGCAAATATAAAAAAGGCCAACTCTTTTGCTTCTAGAGCTTTTTCTAGGTCTTTGAATAATGTGTGAATGGCACTCTCACTAGACTTGCCAGCTTGATAAGCAATCTGCTTAAGATGAAGTGGTGATTTAATCAAAATTTCTCTTCGAATGTGTAGGTCTAGAATTTTTTCCATAGACTTAAGTAAAAATGAGGAGAGGTTGATGGGTCGGAACAACTTGGCTAGAGAACAGGCTCTTTTTCCTGCCTTGGCTATAAATAACACTCTGACGTCTATCCAACATTGGCGAATGTACCTTAGAGCGTAACTGGATAAAAAACAATCAAGGAAAGGTTATTATAATTAAAAGATTTAAATCAATCCAATAACGAAAAAATCAATAAGTGCAAATTGCAATGTTACTTTGATTCTGGATTTATGTTATCCTCCAAAACTATTCGATAAAATTATGAGATAATGATTATGTTGCAAAATTACGTAAAACTAGTTTAAACCAAATTTATAGACTACCTACTTAGTTTAATTATGAAGTCTTGTGAATAAATTTCAGAATTCTCTGATAAATAATTGAAAGCTTCCCAAATGATGAAATATTCCGTACAAAACTAGAAGATCTCACTGAAAAGGTATGGACCGATTATTTTTTTTTCCTAAAACACACACATTTTTTGTAGTTGTTTTACCTGAGGAAAAGAGATAAAAAGTGAAAATAACAAAATCAAAGCCAAGTGAGATCCGAAAACTTACAGAACTATAAGAAATTATGAAAAAGTCATCGCGAATTGATTGAAAAATAATTTTTAGTTTGTTCCATTCATGCTGCAAAAAAGATATGGCCTTTCTGAATTATCAATGGTGAACTACGTCATTTATTAGACATTTCGTTCGTTTCTATATGAATCGTTCTTGCAAAAGAGTAGAAAGATTCTAGCCGGATCAAGTGGAAATTATCGCGCAGCGCTTATTCACTTTTTCCAAAGCGATTTACCCCCGTATTCTGTAACACGGCCAGTTGGGGAATTTGGGAGATGAAAACTTACGTTATCTCCGACTAAATCTCCCGACCTCTCCATTCCCAATTCTCTAACATAGTTGGGAGTTAGGGAAAACTTGAGAAGTGTGAAAAATTCCCAATCGCTGAGGACGATAAAGGGTATCGGATTTTAGTGTTTAGAATTGGTTTTCTTTTATATGTATGTTTCGAGTTTAAGAATATTTGACTTTTCTTCTGATTTTCACCCCCCCCCCTTTCCAATTGAGATTGATATTGACGGGGTGCCTAACTCTTTGTGGGAGGGTCATAGAGCGATTGGGGCTTTTTCGATGGATTTAGGGTATAGAGTAAAAAAATGTATGTGAACAGTTTTTGGTAATGCAGGTCGTATCACCCCCATAGGAGTTGTCACAAATACGGCACGTTTGGTACCAAGTCAAAAACAAAGGACATGGTAATCAAATAGTGTAGTTTATTGTTGATCCTTTATACTTCACAATAATGACCTTCTATCGTCGAACAACTGTTTTTTTGCACTTGGATCATATACATTCCAGTTTCTACATTTCTTCCATTTTTGATTTCATATCCTTTAGTGCTCTATTATGTGAACATTTCATCCGAAGTGAATTTCTACGACTTACCTGTTCTTCACAATGATGAATTGAAAATATGTTCGTCTTTGTACGAAAAAGTGGCAATTTTTCAACCTTAAAATGGATTGATTCACTTACTTTGCAGCTATCTCCGAAACTTTTTATAGAAATCTAAAACTAATACGTATCTAAATTGGGGATAAAATGGAAATG
Organism: Dioctria rufipes; assembly: GCA_963924295.1. Classification (NCBI taxonomy): domain Eukaryota; kingdom Metazoa; phylum Arthropoda; class Insecta; order Diptera; family Asilidae; genus Dioctria; species Dioctria rufipes. Next base: position 77,141,825 of record OZ002743.1, on the reverse strand, counting down.
CGATTTTCTCCTATACATAAATCCCTTAATATGTATATTTACTAATTTTATAGCATTTCTTCTGTACTGAAAGACTACAGAATTGACCATTTTTCGCGTGATTTAAAATTTTTATCACATACCTTGAGCCACCAAAAATGATTATATCTCTGTAAGTATGGTATAGATCTTCAATATTTGTTGTTTTTTTTTTTAATATAGCCAGGTTATGCGGTGAATCCAGTATTTTATTTGAAAATTCCTAGATACGTTTACAAGCTTCACAAAACAGCTGAGAAATCTTCTTCTTACTTCTCCATACAAAAAAACAACGGAAAAATTTTTTTTTGAACGGAATAACGAAATTTTGTGATTCTTAAAACAAGTTCCTCGACTTACAGAATTCCCAATGGAAAGTTGATTGTTACAAGTACTCTCACTCTCCAACTCCACAACTCTATGTATTACAGAATCCGACCCAGGAGAGTGAAATAAATAAATTTTTAAGCTGTTGCTATTTTTGTTCACCTTCCTAATCGTTGTATCATAGATTCAATTTAGTTGCAATGAAATTTCAGAATCGTTGGAGCAAGGCAGGTACAAAATATTTCTAGTATGTTTTAAATCCTTATAACATATAACTAAAGGAAACGAAATAAGCTCGAAAAATGTCGGCACTTTCCATTATGTTGTAGAATTCGGCTTATGTATTCGTTATGCCCATGAAAGTAGTCAAAATCCTCGAGAAATACTTTGCAAGCCATAAAACAGATGCAGTCACTACATGAGAGCCCTCAATTAGTCCTAAAATTATAAAATATTTGCAGTATTCTTATGTAAAACTGACAAAAATTTGATTTGAATAGCTCCTGCATTAACGAAATGACTAAGTTTCCCCAAACAAAACCCTCAGTTGAGTACTAATTGCATATGTAAATGTGCCATAGTCAAATGAATTCGAATGAAACTGCCTGCAGATTAAGACTACGGCTGCACGCACACATACACGGAACTAATGCCCAGATGAGAGTTATTGAGCTTAAAATGGCAAAGTTACATTTTAATTAAACTATTTTATTATTTGGTTAAGTAAAATATATAGCTAATGTAGCCTTTGTTAAAGGTAAGGAGCCAAATTAGAAATATTTTGAACAAGTATTTTAATATTTTTGTTTGACTATCCTTTTTTAATTCTTTTTCATGCACTTGCAGAAAATAAACTCTCTAGTTTAATTCCATGACTGCAGCTTTTCTGAAAAACGTGTTTCCAGGATTGTTTCGATGATTATTATTGCAAAGCACAAGTCTGACGTTTACTACTAATTGACATTAGCAATTTCAAATAAGATAAATTCTTCTTGCCTTTCCGCCTATTCGCCTAATTACCGAAATTCCCTCACACTAACAAGGATCTTACACAATATTTCGCTTCCTTTAGTTATATCCAAGGGCAAAAACTTTTCAGGCCTTCCAATGGAAGCCTTGTGTAAGTAAAGTACTTTTTCTCAATTGCTTCTATGTTAGTCGCATTGAAACTTGGTGGAAAGGAACTCAGCAAAAAAAATTGTCAGGCCGTCTAATGAAAGCTTGGGAGAAGCGTTAGAAGAGCTTTTCGTTTGCGTCCTCCTAATGGCATATAATGCTAGAGAGTAGAGCTTCCACTTGCATCATGTGATGGTTCCGACTCCCACTGGAATGTTCTAAAATTAAGTTAGATCTTCTATTTAAAGACCCTGAGCTCTTTTTTGTACACCCAAAAAGTCATCTCGCAGCTCAGATCAGGCTTTGGGAGGACAGAATTATAATGGCTCCCTGGGAAAATATCCCGGAGCTGAGATAAGCGAAGGAGTTTGTAAAATGTATCATTTTAAAAAGATAGGTAAAGTCGATGATAAGACCTGTCGCTTCTGTATGGAAGACGATGGAGCCGCTGAATATGTCCTGTATGACTGTGAAGCTCTATGCCGCACAAGGCTAAGACATCTGGGGAAGGAGTTTCCACTGCCAGAAGTTGTCGATAAGATGTTCGCCAAGAACATCGTAGGCTTTTTAAAATAATGGGCGTCCTAGGGCATTTAGAGGTCGTATCATAACAGACTTTATAAGTCGCGGTGACTAAATCAGAGGCACAAGCACTGCTTGCCACCTCCCTCCCTCCCCCCCCCCCACCCTAAAACAAATAAAAGGGTTAAGTTAGACAAAATATACCAATAAACTTAGGTAGAAAATAAATCCCTTAAATGGTACAAATAGAACGTTAATGTACAACACGTTATCATCTGACGTCAAGAACAAGCTTTATCGGGGAGAAAAAATAGTAATATATTAGCTTAAGTACGTTTGAACGGTATCAAGTCAAGCAAATTTCTTAATTTTTGATTTTGGTTTTACAAGCAGTCTGTTCAGGCCAAAACCGAACCATTATCCCTCGATGCTCCACAATTCCTTAAAATATACACAAAAGACCAAAAATGAACAAATAATTCAAACCATATCTAAAAATTTCCTTTCTCACATTACTCAATACCCTGGATATATTCATCTGAAAACAAAGAACAAAAAAACAATAGATATTTGGCATATAATTGGCCTCGGCAGCTATAAAAAGGCGGCAAGCCATAGTGAAATCAACCATTTCCAAATCTGAGTTGATCTGATCAAGTCCAAAGGCGTTAGAGTCTGTCCTGAGCAATCCCAATCCAAATCAGAAGTTAATTCTTCATCCCACAAAGAAGTTGATTCTAAATATTTGCTACTTTGAGGTTAACTCAATTCCAAAACATAAGTTTATTCTAGATACCCAATAATTTGAGGTTAATTCAATCTCAAAAACAGAAGTTGATTCTGGACATACAAAATTGAGGTTAACTCAAATTTCCATATAGGAGTTAATCCTAAATCCTACACAAATTGAAGTTGACTGAAGTTACTTCATAGGAAATAATCCTAAAAAGCTATACAAATTGAGGTTAATTCAAATTACTTCAACTAGCATTTAATCCTAAATATTGCACAATTAAGTTAATGAGAGTTAATCCTGAACCATTCAGAATCTAGGTTAAATATATACAAAGGTGAATCCTGACCGACTACCAGAAGTTAACTGTGTGATAAACAAATACAGAAGTTAATTCTGAAAAAATTACAAATTCTTCAACCCACACATAGCAGCAGTCTAATTCGCTACACATAAATACGCACACGACAAAACTTCAAAAATGCTACTGCTGTCATTCCCACATGTAGCAGCGACATTGCTGCACCTCAAAGTACGCAATCGGCAAACGTCACAAGTGCTACTACTACCATTCCTACACGCGAAAGCAATCTGAACTGCACACAAGTTACAAGATTATACTTGCTACAGTTTTTCCAACGCACACACAGCAGCAATGCAAATTTCTACCCTGGCATATCAATAGAATTCAGTAGTGCTACATTGACTGCCTACACGCAGTAGCAATATAAATGGCATATACCATAGATTCTGTGTAATGAAATCTACTGCCCACACATATCAGTATACTCCACTGAATTCTTTAATTATTTATATATTGGATTTTATTGAATTTTAAAGTTTCTAGTTATAAGTTGTTTTATATTTTTGAATTTGAGAAACTGTATCAAGGCTGGCACCCCTTTTCACGTACAAAAGTACACAGATTTTTTACAGTCAATTAGTTTTAATGTAAAATTGAAATGTTGATGCTAAAAATGTTAATTTATTTTAATAATTTTAAGACATGTATAACCTTTAATTGTTCAGGTCAAAATATTACGAACAATAGGTATTTACAACATTAGCGTTATAAATAATATAGAAGCACATACAATATCAAATAAAAGGACTCCAATAATATTTTGGTAGTAATAAAATTTTCACTATCCATTGTATGGAGAATAATTAAAGACGAGTTTTTCTCCTGAATCATGCAACACACACGGAGAAACTATAATGAAAACTATAATTTCCAACAATTTTGTATAGTTTTGAAAAAACAAATTTTTTGGGATAAGCGCAGTGAAATAGTGTTAACCAACTGCTTAAAAGTTGTGCCTTTTTTTAATACTCTGTCCAATACTCTGATCAAATATCATTGACTGTAACACTATGCTCCTATACATATGACACTAATATTCTCTTGGATTAAATGTTTATTGATATTACAAAAAAGCTTATAAATATATTCAATCTTATTTTTAGAGCGTTATCATCACCGGCTTATGAATTGCCTATACATGCTAGACAAATTGTTTCTAAAGATGACCGTAGCGAATTCATGAATGTTTTCCCAGGTTAATAAATCTTATTTCACTCAAGCAATATTTTATTAAAAAAAACATTTCTCTTAGATTTGGTTAATTATCTAGAAGAAACTGCCAGTGAATATGATTCGAAATCGAAAGATGCTACGAAATGGTATGCAAAGGTAATTTCTATTAATCATTCAAGAGTACATTTATCAGAATTTACAGATATTTTGATCTCAAACAGGCCTTACAATATAATGTACCAACAGGAAGACAAATCGGAGGACTTGTTACGGTACTGACATACAAGCAGATTGCCAATAAATCCCAGTTGACCCCCGAAAATATCAAATTAGCACAGTACCTGGGTTGGTGTGTTGAAATGGTAAATACATATTATATTCTCGACAATAGTCCCTAATCGGATTTAACTTAAACTTGCAATATTCCTGTAAAACTGCCCAATTACAAAATTTTCTGTTCTAAGAATTTAAATTCCCAATTTTTACTATCGTAAAAGAAATAACAACGATGTCATGCTTCGAAAATTCTAATTTGTGAACTCTAAAAATATAATTTGGACAAAAAAACAAGAAATAAATTCTTAAAGACTGGTTCTTTAGCAACACAGATTTATAAGCGATACTTTTTTCGCGAATTTAATTTAACGAATTGAGTTTTGGGGCTTATCTATTTCTTAATAAAGTCTAGTATGTATTTCGAGAGAAACGGGAAATCCCACACAAATTTGACCGTACAAAATCTAAGCAGAGAAATTCTCATATCATTTCAAATTCACTTTGAACCAAAAAAGCGCTCTACAATACTGGCCCACAGATAGCTCTAAGCTCTCTTCTTTTTTTGTTCCGCTTAAAGTTTTGACATTTTCTGGACAATATTGCTACTGAGAGCTTTCTCCCACTAGCTAATCACCCACAATGTCAGCTCCTCCTTATCTTTCTTATTTAGGCCACCACTATGTCGCGTCATAATATTCTTAGCATATTTTTAGAGAAGTAGCCGCTTGTTTACTAGCTTACGCGCTTTCATAATAAACCAAATAATTCTCAGTTTGTTATGAAATGCGATGCACTGCAGCTTTTAATTAGGCTACCGTTGCCATACTTATGTAAAACCTGTGTGCAATGTCCTTATTGTCCAATGTTTTTACTTCGTATCACGCAAAAGCAATGCCTCGATGAGGAAATTTAATTTTCCAATCATCACCGAGGTCCGGAACATTCGCAAAATTGCAGAAAAATAAAAGTTCTTATAACGTCCATAAAAATATCCAAAACTCCTGCAAACTTACAGCAATATTTGCTCTGATATTTTAAACAATGTGTTGAATTTTCAACTCATTCCGCCCCCCCCCCCCCGCAATATCATTTTACAAAATTACAAATATAAAATTATGGTAGGCAACATTGAAAATTTGTAGATGTATTCAGGTAAGTTGCAACAGTTATTCGACCGTTTTGCAGCACTTATTTTACCTCAGCCAATATTCCATCAAAATTTAAAAACTTCTGGAATTGATATTAAATTCTGGAATTTAAATTGACTGTCCTATAGACTTTTTTTATCCAATTCTCTATTTGTTGTTTACTCGTTTTGTTTTTCTATAATCTGAAATTTATTCAAAATAAATTCATAGTAAATAAATATGTCATGTTTAACGTTCTGATTAATAATATCACGCCCGTTATATATTTATTTTTCTGCTTTTAACTCATACATATACAAAGCAGGTTGTAATTTTTAATCAACGCAGGTCTAGACAACCTTGCTTGCGTATTTTGGATACAACTCTGTTTTGGGTTGCTACATAATTTAAGAACGGGTTTTCTTGTAATGTATTATGCTTTTTTAACAACCTTTTCTTCTTGCTGAGTCAGTTTAATAGCACGCTCTCACTTAATATGTAAAATTCTGCTTAATGAACTCGCTAAAATTTGCATAATATGGAATAAATTTTTGAAAATGTAAGTCTTAAAAAAACTTTGAACTTCTTTTACATTTCAGAGTATCGGAAAAGTAATCCCAGCTTTGTTGCGGGCTAGCTGGAGAGTTCCATTCTCTAAAATGTAACCTAGGATCTTAATTCTTATTTAATTATTTAATTTAATTCAGGATAGTTGGGACAGAAACAGAGCAGTCACCAAAAAGCGCAATCAGAATACATTGCTGATATTTCCGATCACATCCAGTTTACTGGCAATAAGTTCTTAATAAAAATTAAAATTGGGATATATTTGGAGTTTAAAGACTTAAAATGCTTCAAATTGGATTACTTGAATACTTGCTTTAAAGTCCGGCTCCCAATAGACCTGACTTGACTTTAAGATTGCAATCAATATAAAATTTAATTACAGCACAGTATTTATTTCCCAATAACAATTATATTGTCCATATGTAATACCATAGATGGCACAAGAACTAGATGTCAGATGGCATACTAGAACAGAGTATACAGATTTTGAAATGGGTAGTGCATTCTGAAATGTACCATAATATGTTTTCGAGCGTGCCGAAAGCAAATGTTTTTATAATAGCAGTTTTGTAAACATTTGATCGACTTCTTCAACACTTCAGCTACGAAAAAATATGAATCACTCGACGTGAATATCATTTCAAATGTTGAGGTCCATTCCGGAATGGATCACCCAACCATATAAATTTTGTATACTTTTTTGGTACTGCATGCGACATCTAGTTCTTGTATCATCTATGGTAATACTTACTTTTCATCATCTTGAATATTTCTGTAAATTTACGTTTTACAAATCAAATTTCAAGTTTTCCAAATGTGTTTAAATGAAACATGAAATAGATCGGGAAAATTTTTCGATTGACTTTATTTCAGCCGAAATTACAGGGGTGATATTTCAAATAAATATTTTAAAATTGAATAAATCACCTTTTTTTAATGAAATCACAACAAAAATATTAAAAGTCGGAGTTGAGTATGTTACGAGGCCTCTTTCCCGCATTTTAAACGTAGTTTTCCCATTATATAAAGGTAATGATTGTAGAGGTCGAAACGAACCATAGACCAAATTCTCTTCTGTCTAATATTGCTAAATTATTTGAAAAGTCTGTTTAAATTAGATAATAATCAATCAATATAGTACTTACCATGCGTCGTATAATGTTATCTCCTGCAATAATAATGTTTTAGATAGAGGAGGGAAAGAAGTAGGGATTTTTCTGAAAATGAAAAAGCCTTCGACGCTGTCGGTCATGAATTATCATTGGAAAAATTAAATAATATTGGAATAAGGGCTAAAGAATTATTATTCTTTTATGATGTACTGCATACATTTGCGCAATATGTAATGTAAAATTGAAGCGTAAACAAACATAAACAAAAAGCTTTTATAACAACAGGACACGTGAAGCAAGCAATTCAAGCTCACACCTTAATTAGCTAGTGAAAACCCTTAAGAACGCTAGCTTGTGACAATAATCAAAAGGTTTTGTAATCAACAAGCGCCATATAAATAAAACACGAGACATAGCAGTTCTGTATTACATGAACTGTGTACGAAAAGGTCGTCATACCCCCAGAAGTAATTTCAAAATGTAACCTACTGACCTATAGAAATTTATATGATGCTTTATCCACTTATCGGCGGTAATATATTGATAATCAATAATAATTGTAATAGTAAGATAACAACGATTTAAATAGACTAAGACCAGTGAATAAATAAATCATTAATATCCGCAGCTCGGTGTCGTTAATTTGAAGAGTTGAGTCTTTATAAGCTAATTTAACATAGCTTATGAGTTAGGGTACACTAGCTTCTCTTGCATAGATCGAGGAGTTAAGCTGTACAAGCTGCTCCAGTATCATAAAAGTTTCAGTACCAAGCCAACGGAAAATAAAATAATCGAAGTTAAATGTGGAGTACCACAAGGAACAGTTCTAGCTCTCATATTATTCTTGATTTATATGAATAACACGGTATACTGACAATAACAAGGTATGCCTGATTTGAACCATAGTCGGCTGTGTGTGTCATGGCAGCATACGACTGTACTAAAGATATTTTATATTAATTTCCTGTTTTAAGCTCTTAGGTCATTATATATTTATTTATTTTTTAAATATTGTGATTTTTATTTAGCACTATATTATCAATTGTAATTTTTCAAAGCTGTTACCAAATAAGGTATTTTAATAATTTTTCTGAATCCTTCTATAAATTGTGAGATGCGGTATATACAGGGTGTCCCGTATGTGGTCTGACACCTGAAGGCTACGGATAGGTCATGCTTAGACAAACAAAAAATTGTATGGGTGGGGAGGGAGGAAATCGTAACGGTTTCCGAGATAACGGGACTTGAAGATATATGGGTATGTTTTTATAGATGACCCTGTAACCTCTGAACATTATACCCTATGATAATGATTTAAACTTTGGCAGATAGATAATAGTTGGACCTTTCCAATGGTTTATAATTTTTTGCCGTCACCCTTTCCGTTGTGAAGTTAAAATTTCGGAATTTTTACTCGTTTTTTTTTTTTTTTAACTACTACTTTTATCAAGAAACACGTCATCAATACCAATTAATTTTTCATATTGAATTTAAAAAGCCCAAAATTTTAGCTTTAAAATAACCTATCACGCTCTGTACCCAAAATGTAACCCTTTCTGAGTTTTTGCACTTTTTCTTAAACATCTCCAGCAAAAATGGCTGAAAAAGTTCAATAGGTGCCGGAAAGTAGGCAGTTATCATTTGGAAATGACCTTTTTCAGCCATTTTCGCTGGAGATGGTTAAGAAAAAGTGCAAAAAACGCAGAAAGGATTACAGAGTGTGATAGGTCATTTTAAAGCTAGGCTAGGCAGATATTTATAGAAAACTGCAATGAAGTTATCACAAAGGTAGTGAAACCAATACCTCGGTGTCATTTTACAGAATAAATTGAGAAGTTGCAAAATAAACGCACAACTCGAAAAGTGATTTTAGGAAAAACCTTTCGAATTGCTGTCGCGTATCTGATGAATATATTGCACTTAGTAAATACTGAATCACTAGATTATTATTAATACAAATATCTACCATGGTCCAGGCATCATGAGGATTACGATTTACCACGCATTTTACTGGAGCTATATCCTAGGAAGCTCCTAATAATTAGAAATTTTATATTAGCCTTAGTGATGTAACTAATACCTTTATTTTTTTTTATTTTTTTTTTTTTTTTTTGCTAAGATGACCAGCGTTTTCTTTATTACCAATGATATAATGGATGGAAGTTTTGTACGACGTGGACAGCCATGCTGGCATCGATTGGAGGATGTGAGATTGATGGCAATTAACGACAGTTCAATGATAGAAAATGGAGTATTTAAAATTTTGAAACATTACTTCGGAGAAAAGGACTATATTCAGTTTGTGGACTTATTCAATGAAGCCTCTTTCATTACTCTATTGGGACAATCCCAAGATAAACACACTTCTAAAGGAAATTTGAGTAGTTTTACTATGGACAGATATCAAAATTTAGTTGCAAACAAAACTTCTTATTTTACATATTATTTTCCAGTATCATTGGCTATGCATTTGTGTGGGTAAGTAGTTGCAAAAATTACTTTTTCAATCCTTTTTCCGTACTAACATAGATCCTTCCAACAGTTTTACAGATCCTGAAATTTATAGACAAACAAAAATTATTCTTCTTGAGATAGGTCACCTCTTCCAAGTGCAAGATGATTTTAATAATTGCTTTGGGGATCTTGAAAAAACAGGAAAAATCGGAACCGATATTCAACGAAATAAATGCTCGTGGTTGGCTGCTGCATGTATGGAAATAGCATCAGAAGCACAAAAGGAAATAATGCGAGAATGTTACGGAAACACTGGTAAATCTAAGTTAACTTAAACGATTTGGTGTTGAGTTAATTTTTTTTTTTTTTTTTTTCAAGATCCCACTAAAGTTGCACAGGTTAAGCGCTTGTATGAGGAGCTACATCTTCCAAGCCTATATTCTGCATACGAAGCAGAAATACATAATAAGATCAAAACACACCTGCAGCAGATTTCCAAAGATGTTCCATATCTTAATTGGGCTTTGTTACCTTTCTTCTCCACAAAAACTTGGACAGAACTTTTTGGGTCTTGCCACACTTCTGATTAACTATTTTTAAAGATGTTATCGACTAGAGCTATTCACAAAGCTCTTGGAATTCATTATTGTCTTGTGACCATATCATACATATATAGTAGCTATAGTTCTTTCTATTCAATATTGGTTAACAATAACTATTAGGTAATAAATTTTTAACAACAGCAAAAGAATTTTATTGAATTCAGATTAATGCCTTTCCATCTCATATCTGGTTGATAATATTCATGTATAATTTTTAATTGTGATACATATATAAAATATAATTGTAATAATTTTGAGTTAATTGCAGAAATTCTCTATGGGAAATATTTTAAAGAATAGCAGAACAAAATTTGGTAATCATTGGTTAAATAGAACAAAATTAGTACGCGTTTGTAAAAAAATATTTTGTCGCATATGCCAAATTATTTCTAAAATAAAATTGGATAAGTGTTACCACTATTTAATCAAACTGTAATAAACCCAATATTTTTTTAGAAATAATTACATACTTATTATTTATAAGTTCTAGATCCGCTGTAATAATAAGAGGAAGTAAATCAATTACACAATATTTTCGGAACTTATTTCGTAAAATGCACAAAAAGGACTTATATAACAAATTAGAGGATAAATTCCAACTGAATAATAATAAGTAATGAATACGTTGAATAAAAATCAGTATAAGACTGAGTTGAAGTAAAATATCTCGTTGGAATGTTAAGAAAGAATTGGTTTTTGTAACACTTTCGCTTTTCTTATCATAACTGGAAACTATATAGATCCATTGCAATTTGTAAGAAATATGTACATCGTCTGACTTATAATGGACTATCTGGCCCGGCAAATGTTGTTCTACTCTCTCCGGTAGATGGCGGATGAGTTTAATTTCGTTAAAGTACCTGCATAAGGATGTCTGGACAGAAGAGATCGTTGGTGTGATTGGAGGATAGGAAAGGGGACTAAAAAATTGAAAAAAAAAAAATTTTAAAAGAATATTGGTAATTCATATACTTAAAGTTCTTCGTACATTGAATTTTGAAAATAAAATCCTAAATTTAAATTTAAGGCATTAAAATTGATATTTTTAAAAATAATTGAAAAAACTGTAGACTAAGAACAAAGAACAGAAAATCTCAATTAAATATTTTGATAATTAAGTATTGAAAATGAAAGTTCAGAATCCTTCTGTGTTCAAAATTTTAATTTAGGTACGAAACTTTATGTACATTTTAATGTAATAAATATTCAATAACGTTATTTTGTATTTATTTTGTGTGTATGTCTTAATGCCAAATCATGAATAATATGTTTTGTTAGTCCATCAGGTACATAAAGAAAGAGGTTTGATGATTTTCCAACACATAAACATGCAACTTATAATTGTCCGTGAGAAAAATATGGATTTTCTAGAACCAACCGCATATTATGATCATCGCAAATGCCAAACGTATTGGAAATTGTAAACGTTTGAACTGATTTTTGGTACATCATCTGTGGTTATCTTTGGAATGCGTGGCAGTAAAACTATGTCTCCTCTGAACTTTCCGTTTAATATGGTCGCCTCAATGACATTTCTCATGAATTTTTTTAATAACTAATCTCTTTGCATTGCAAAGTCTGAGTGCATTTAAATCTCGAAGCAAAATTATTGGTGAACCAATTTTCAAACTTAAGCTATATATGTGTTGGAGGTCCCGGTAAATTGAATGAATTCAAGAATTTAGTAGAATAATTTACGCTTTCATCTACAACTGTATCAATTGATTTCAATTCGATTCAATTCTTTATTTCTTTGCTAATAGTAAGACTTAAAAAATATTTTATCTGCAGTTACTATTTCTGAATAAATAAGATATTAAATTAAAAACTAATGAGTAAACTTAGAGAAAAACAAAACTTAATTATATAAAGCTAAAAAGTTAAAATACTACGAAAAAAGAATTCATATGAAAATATTAATATTATAAAAAGTATACAAAAATAATAGCAGAATTCAGAATGTAAGTATATAAACTCAAGAATCGCAATTAATAGAACATTGATTAAAAACTAAAAAAAAAAAAAACAAAAAAAAAATAGGAAAAAAAATTAACGAAATTAAGATCTCTGACAGTGCAAATTAAGTGTTTTGTGTTTTGAGTGAGTGCAAAAATAAATAAATTTTGTGATCATAAGTTGTCAGTAGGTGAGTACTGGTATAAAAGTCCCCTGAAAGTAACAAGAACAAAGTACGAGTTCTCTATTATGGAATATCTGTGTCGCTAAATTAAATTGTTAAGATTTCTAGATGAACCCACAAAAACTAAATCGTCATGTAAGTAAGAAAGTACATGGTTTTGATATATAATTCTATGAAGAAAACTTAACTGCTTTCTAATAAGAAAAGTGTTTAAAAAGCGCACCCAAGTATATGCAACCGAAATATATAAATGTGATCAAATCATTTCAGCCCAAAGACAAATCTCTTGCAATCCTTAAAAGCAACCTCCAATTTCCTAGCGCAAGAAGAGTCTAAACGAGGGAAAACTAGTTAAGACCCAATAAAATTTGGCAATAAAAACGTTTTAAGTAGTTTTATACGTAAGTGTTTTGTTAGTATACTAGCTGATAACCACAACTTCCGAAAGCCACCATAAACCTTACGAATAAATCCATTTACATATATATGGTCACAGCAGCTCATTGAGGTGTTCAGAGTAAAGCCGAGATTTTTAATTTTATTCACAAAAGGCAGGGTAGTTCCATAAAGAATGACCGGAGGCAACTCGCTTATTGGGATTTAATATAACCTGATTTTCGGACGCCCATCTTGATACTTGCTCCAAGCCAGAGTTGAGACGGTCCACACAGTCTTCCATTAGACCATGTTGTACATCGTCTGCATACAGACGGATGTTATAGTCCTAGATGACATTAGCAAGATCATTAATGTACAGACTAAACAATAGTGGTCCAAGAATAGAACCTTAGAGTACTCTGCAATGTAAAGGTAGTACTTCCGAGAGACGCTCATCAGCTATCACATGCTGGTTTCTATTTGCCAAAAAACAATCAGCTATTAGAGAAATGGCTGACATGGAAAAATTCAATCGCATGCTAATTTTGTCAGTAACTTAGGATGGTTAACACTGTCGTAAGCTTTTGAAAAATCCAGTAGGGCCGACACTGCAAGGTAATTGCTATCTAAAAATTTACGAATATCACTGGTGATTTTTAAGAGATCGGTTTCACAACTATGAAAAGCACGGAAGCCGGATTGCCGGCGAGTTAGGAGGTTACTGCTTTCCAAGTGTTCAATTACTTGGGAATAAATTATCTTCTCAAGGGCCTTTGTAAGATAGCATAATACGCTTATTGGCTTGTTGTCATATAAATTACTTGGATTACTGATTTTAGTTATTGGCCGCATAATCGCGACCTTCCAACATATGGGAAATTCAGAACTTGTCAATTGAGAAGGAACTCTATCTGGACCCATTGCACCAGATTTTATTGGACAGAAAGCTTTAATGCTTCACCGATATCAACACAACGGAAACTAAGACCGTCCGTCTGAGCCTCACCTGCATTTTTACAGAAGCTAAGGCAGAATTCAGGGCAACAGATTTCGAATAACACCTGAGCGTTTTAAATTGTTTCACGATCTTTTTGGAGGCAGGTTGATGTCAAGCCTAAGTTTGAAATAGCAAAATTTAGCTGTACGAATTTTGGAACTTACTTTATTTCTAATTTTTTTATAACGATTACGGCTTTCAATAGTTCTTAGTCGCAAAAATCGACGATACAGATTTATATGAAATTAATTCGCCAGGTATTTGTTTCTTGTATTTTGAAGTTGACCTCGTCAAAATCGAAACTTTTAGCAGCCAGCATCTCTGGTGCACTGAGTCATTGACGGTTACGATAGTTTATATTAATACATTTTTCAAATCAACAATGTTGTAGAAATTTTGAGACAATTTAAATAATTGTTTTTTTTTTTTTTTTTTTTTTTTCAATTAAACTTCAGCGGATAAATAGTTTTGTAGTGTAACGAGCATGTGGAAATGTATGGACACTTCGCCATAAAATAGATGATTTTAAACATGCATTGATTTTAGCCATATACGTTCAAGGGCGGATACAGCCCCCCCCCCCCCCCCCGTGGAGCTAAAATGAATAAAAATTTTGACTCTAAGCAAGTGAAATAGAAAATATCAAGGAAATCTTTGTAAAAAAAACTGCTTCTAAATACGCACTTAAAGAATAGAAAAGAATTTCTCCCTTCACTTAATGAGATCATTACAAAAGTTCTCTAGAGTTTCCCTTCATTTTGCATTTAATTAAATTTTTAAATTTTATTACATTTGTGTATAAATTTTTAAATTTTCAAGGTACCTACACAAAGAAAGCAAAGTCTAGGCAATTTAAATTTGCTTTTTTTGGGCACCTTGAAAATTTTAAATATTATACACAAAAAAACTTTTGTGATATGTAGGTATTCATTAATTGAAGGTTTTTTATTACTTAGTGCGGATTTTGAAGCAAAGTTTTTTTAAAAAGTTATTTTTTATATTTATTAGTATTTCTTTTTTAGTTTTAAATTATTCTCAAGAAAAAATAAAATTAGGTATATCCTTAAAAAGTATTCACTTTATACAATAACAATTAAATATCTTTCTGGAGTATACCACTCACAAAGGTAACAAGGATACTTGGTATTATCACCTTGCATTCCAAACAAATTTGTCATTAAAACTGCTGTATCATACGCGTAGGTATTTATTGTAGTTGTTGTTGTAGCTGTTGTTGGTGTATTGGTTGCAGTTGTTGACATATGGTTACAAAGGCCTATCTCTCTTCTTTCATATATACTACAAAAAACTCCGACATAGAATAAAACAAGTAAAAAGCTAGGATACCCTAGATGAATGCCCGTATAAAATTTCGTATTATAACCGATCTATGGAAGTTTAATTTTTGAAGTGGTTTTTCGCATACATTCCTAGAACGGTTCGTCGGACAGAAAAAATGATTATAACCAATTCTATATAGGATTTCATATTCTGAAAAAGTTTTTAGTACAATAAAAATGTCTTGGACTAATTGTTTTCACAGTATACGTAAAAAGCATAAATTTTTATATGGCAACACCAAGAAGGGGTTGCCCGATTTATTTTATTTTTGAAATTCCATATGCTATTACTATAAAAACACCATGTACTAAATTTTAACTCTCTACGTTTACGCGTTCTCAGGCAGTGTCCAAATATATAGTGGAAAATGAAATTTTTGTATGGCAAAACCCACGAAGGAGTTGCCCGATTTATCTCATTTTCGAACAATTTCACTTTTTTTTTAAATTCCGTGTACAAAATTTCAGCTTTCTAAGTATACGCGTTCTTGAGTTGTCGTGCGCACAGACGGACAAACAGACTGACATCCAGACGGACAGACGGACGGGCGGACATGCAAAAATCAAAATAACTTCTTATATTATGCGTGGGTGTCCAATCCATTACAAACGGAATGACAAATTTAGTATACCCTTTAGATTTCATCTAGGGTATAAAAAGACAAAGTAATAATTTATTATATATGTACATAGACCTACCCACTAACGTTTTTTTGTTTTTTTTTTGTTGTCTAAAATGAGATTTTGAGGGTGTATGAGAAATTTCTTGTACGCCACTACTTTTAGTTCCACTAACCTACAACCTATACTATGTCTCGTGAAAAGTATATTTTCACTGTAGCACAGTGTAATGCTTCTTTTAGTTATTAATTAAAAAGAAAATTAATATTATTTTCCAGGATAAATTGATATTGCGGGGGGCGAAAGTAGTTGCAAATTTAGCATATTGTGGAAAGTACCAGAGTAAATATTGTCTTTTGTAATTTTGTTGTGGAAGTTGTAAGAACTTTTGGTTTTCTGCAGTTTTGCACATGTTCCAGACCTCGGTAATGGTTGCAAAATTGAAATTGTAGTTATATTAAATTTAAAAACTTTTGGAGTTAATATTAAATTCTGGAATTTAAATGTATCTATTGTCTGTCCTATATTTCAGAATTGCGTGTAGACTTTTTTTAGCCGATTCTCAATTTGTTGTTTACCCGTTTTGTTTTTCTATAATCTGAAATTTATTCAAAATACATTCATAGTAAATAAATATGTCATGTTTAACGTTCTGATTAATGATATCAAGCACGTTATATATTTTTTTTTCTGCTTTTAACTCATACATATACGAATCAGGTTGTAATTTTTAATCAACGCAGTACGAATCTTTGAAATGTGAAGCAGGTCCAGACAGATACAACTCAGTTTTGGGTTACTACATAATTTAAGAACGGGTTTTCTTGTAATGTATTACGCTTTTTTAACAGCCTTTTCTTCTTGCTGACTTATTTTGAATAGCACGCTTTCACTTAATATGTAAAATTCTGCTTAATGACCTCACTAAAATATCATAATACGCAATAAATTTCCGAAAATATTAGTCCTAAAAAACTTTGAACTTCTTTTACATTTCTGATCATATCAATCAATATCCAGCTTTAGTTTTGTTGCAGGCTAGCTGAAGAGTTCTATTCTCTAAAATGTAACCTACGATCTTAATTTTTCTTTTCATTGGATTTACTGTCATTCAGAATGGCTGGGATAGAAACAGAGCAATCATCAAAAAGCGTAATGAGAATACATTGATGATATACATCAGAGCTTAAGTGGCAAAATAGCTAGCAGACACACCTTGTTACTCTGTATACCGCGGCAATCTGTCAGCTGGACCTGATAACTCACTCTGTGGTAGCTTTCGGACAGGACAAATTAGTAAATCACTACAGCTAAAATCGGAGTATATAGGGTGAGTCAAAAGAATAAAGTCCTGGCACTGCCACACACCATATAAAAAAACAATCCATACCTTTAAAAGTAGTACCCAAAGGGACTACTTTCCTCGAGTCCTGAAGGGATCCGTACATCACTTACCTCTTAAGATGGTAGGGAGGATCTCATGATGATGACGCTCCACGTGTCGTGCACCAACCTCCCTTGACATCAATTGATCCTAAATTCAGATGCCCATTTTTCCTGAAACTGGCGGAGTAGTGAACCTAGTCAAGTTTTATATAAAAAACGATAGGGCTTCGGAGAGAGAAGGTAGAAATAAATATTATAATGCAAGACTTACTCTATTTAAAAATATTTCCTTTCCTAAATTTTTTCCTTCCAATTACGTTCAAAATTTAAGCGATCGATTCTAAAATATTTATGAGTTTAGAAATGAATAAAAATAAAAATATTGTAACAATTTATCATTTACGTTTACTACTAACGAAAGCTTCAAACTAAAATTAAAAATCCTAAAGGAAAAACTTAAACATTTTTCTATTTCACTTCTGTAATAAGAAAATCTACATTCATATCGCACCCTCAATGCAAGACCACCACAACTCAAAATTTGTAATTGAGGTGTAAATATTTCAAATCACTCTATAAATTCAAATTTTTCAGTAATATTTTAGTTCTTTCTTTAGTTAGCAGCATGTAAATATATAGTATAACTTCTCATTGAAGAATGTTTTAATTATAGAGTCAAATGCAATAAAAATACAAAATTGATGATTTTGAGAAGTGGTTATTTTGCGATTTACTTGCTTTCTATAAAAATTACGTGAAAGATAAAAACTGAATAAAAATAAAGTTCCTCGAGTTTTATTTTTATTTTAGTGTTTGAAGATATACCAAACAATGTAGTCACCGGGAAGGATGCAAGTGCACTTGCACCCTCCTGGATTTGAAGAAAGATTAAAAAAAAATTTTATTTTTTTTTTTATTTTTTTATTCAATAATGTAAAAAGTTACAGAAAGTCACTGTTGGATTAGAAATTTTAGCTGGCTATCGACCAAAATTTTTCAACACCTTGTCAATGACTTCAGTGCCTTCCTTTATCTAATTTTCTGTGAAAGCTGAGCATGGACAGACCATTTAGCCTCGTAAATATATCCCATCGTTGATTGATTCCATGTCTTGATACACCGTAATGTACTAAATGAACATATTGTTGCTGGAATAGTCAGATCAATCTTGATTGCCTCGCATACAGCTGGGTAAAATGGGGTGGTTTGAGCAATCAAATCTACGTACTACAGCTCAAAGCATCCGGATAGTTTGCTATGCGGATTATCCGGAATAATTAAGATCCCATTCCTCAAATCAGGGTACCCGGATAATCCGGATCCAAACAACCCGAATCTGGATCCAAATAATTCGAATCCAGACTAAACAAAAAATGTTCAAAATTTAATCCAGATTGCCTTGCTTCATTGGGAAAATGGAAATTTATATGTTCCCAATCCAACAATGCAATATGGAAGAAATTTTATTTTTTTTTTTTTGCTTAGTCTGGATCCGAATAGTTCAGATCCAGACCCGGATAGTTCGGATCTGGTTCCGGATTGTTTGGATCCGGATTTCAGAAATATTAAAAAATCCGGATCCAATTTTAAGCTCTATTGCATACTAAAGAGATTCTGTATATGCTTCATCGAAACAACTTGTAGTCATCCGAAAATATCTGTGAAATCGCATCTTATCCAATCTTCATAAAGGATGTAAATTTACTCGCTTCTATCCCTTGTATAGCACATACGCGGCTCAAACCCACACATACACCGCATGTGTGTCGGGTGCGAGTCGTTAAGTGTGCATGTGGGTATGTTACAGATCTTTGCGCGGCCTCCCCCTTCACCGCTCATCTCCATCTCCTAGGATTGGGTTATATTGGTTGGTATTATACTTGTGAAAGCTAGTCTCGGACGTGGGAGGTTGTACCGGTTTGTAAAGGACAACTCAGTTCTTTAAATTCAAATATAAAATTTTTATTCAAATTCAATGCTAATAACTATATCACAAATTCATTTACTAAACGAAATTCAGAACTAAAACTAACCTACAAACTACTATAAAATTCAATAAAAAACTTCAAGTAAAAAAAATAAAAATAAAAAAAAAGGACAAATTAAAAATTCAAATTAAAAGTCAATGAGCTCCTGCTCAGGCGCTGCCAGTGTTCTCCTCGTTCTGAAAGAGGGAGAGAAGACTAGAATCATTATCTGTCATTAAAACAAAGAAAAGGGGGTAATATCGATGCTGCTAGTGCGTGAAGGCACAAGGGCAGCAAAATACTATAGTCAGTAAAACTAGTCAGAGTAGTCTCTGACAGTATTCTGAGCGTGCGCAGAAGTGTAACACTATGTTACTATAAAGAAGAAGAAGAGCAGATTAATCTCTGCAGCAGAATTATTCTTTTGCTTAAATATGAGCAGGAGATTGCAGATTATTCTTCTGATTAGGTGTGGGCAGGAGATTGCAGATTATTCTTCTGCTTAGGTGTGGGCAGGAGATTGGGAAATGATGGAATTTTCAGATTATTCTCTGAAATATAGAATTATTCTTCTATTTTGGAGGTTGGGAACGATATTCTTGTTAATCAGATTACTCTCCGAATCAGATGAGCTCTGAACCAAGAATGAATTTCTGCTGCGGCTCCTCGGCTTTATATAGCCGCCGCATCTAGCTATGCGTTCTCGCCTTTTGGCGTTGCCCTAGCAACGATTGATGCATTATCTGAATGTACCTTAGACAGCTGACTGACGTAATGTCACTTTTTGTCACTGAGAAATTGTAAATATACGAGATGGTGGTATACTTTTGAGGTAAGTTAAAAATTTTGTACAATTTTTGTTATGAATAATAATATTCTTATATGTTTCAGGTATTACACTTATTTGTTGGAATGTTTGGACATCGCTGGATGAACGGAAGGAAGTTCCTAACCATTAGATACGTAGTTTTTTGTTACTTTCATTTAGACTTTAGTTCTATGTGTTTCCCTTTTTTCCTTTTCTATAGGAGAAAATATTTCATCGTGGGAAGGATTAGAAATGTGGATGGAATTTACAACGAGGGACCATCATCATGTATGTGTGGCCTAAAAAATACTATCGTCGTAAAGAATCATACCACTTCATGAAGAGACTAAAAATTTCAGCCACTTGGTATACAAAGTCGTTAAGCGCAAACTGTTACTCTATCTGCCCACATTTCATGAGGTGCCTAGACTTTTCATTAAATGTCTACCCCATATATGTATATATATTTATTTTGAGTAAACCTAATCTCCACGCTCGCATTTGCGTGTTCTGTGTGTATACAGGTCATTGTGTTTGGGCGTGTTGTTAAACTAAGAATTTTCTGTATGTCAGTCAGACAGCTGTCAACTAAACCATTTAATTGAGACTGGTACCAAAAATAATATAACATAAAGATATCGCACATCCCATGCTACGCCTGTGCTAAAGTTGGACAAAGAAAATTGTGTTCGGGTTTTATTAGTAGAACCCAGATTCCCCTATTTAAAAAAATATCAACGCCACTGAACATTTTGTTCTCAGCTTTGCCAGCTCTCTGGAATTGTTTTCGTATCTCATCTCTTTTCAAGTCCATATTTCCATATATGGATGCGCACACAACTTTTTGTATCCAGGGGAGGGTAGGTGCAAGAGCCGGCAGAATGCAGATGGGTGGTGTGGTGCCCTAGTAAGAAATGCTCATCGGTTTCGAAATCCCTTTTCCCCTCTCGGGGAGAATCTTATGCAAAGTAGCATTGGTGCATATGGAAATTGCGCATGAATGTGTAAATTTCGCCACTTGAAATGCGGGTGAAGTTTTTTGACAAGTTCCGATGAGCCCTTCGATGAGCCTTTGGATGAGCAACCATGAGCGTGTTCGTATTAAAAATTCATTTGCATTTCCACGAAATTATAATGAATGGTTTGTTGTATTCCTTAAAAAATAGTACAGTCTTGACTTCTGACGCGTAGTTGCAAACTGCATTCTATTGAGACAGTTGCGTTAAGTTGTGAAGTGAAGTAAAAGTGTAACACGTGAAAGCATATTTTAATTTTTTATAAATTTATTTCCTGGTAAGCTTTAATAGGAAAATACAATAAACTGAAATTTTTTTCCTCTTTTGTTTGTAAACGCGAGTTTTGTGTTCCGAGAATATAAGGTTTAAATTCGGGTCTGTGCTCTTTTATTCTTTTAGTTCTTTCTACATGTAGAAGCCTGCGCTCTTGAGTTGGGTAGAACAGATTACGGAGCACAGCTGAGAAATTGTATTCTAAGATCGCATAACAGCTTCAGCAGAGCAAAGTGTACATCTAAGTATAAAATCACTCTGAATGTAATACAATTTCTCCATTTTCATTTTGTAATTGCAGTAAAAATCTGAAGCTATCTGCAAATATCAGCGAATTATCAACAACTTCCTAGTTTAACTGGATTTTTTTATATATTTTTATAACTATTGATATTACCTTTTCTTATTTTGTATGAATTGTTGACCTTTTAATTTTACTTTAACTGAATTTTCTTTATTTTCTTTTATATTTTTATAACTAATATCAATTTCATATTATATTACAAAATTATTTTAGCTGAACTAATTTAAAATTATATTTGTATAATTAACACCTTCACCTATTCCCATTTTTATCATCTAGCTCCACTAATCCATTGTGAAACAAAGAGTAGAAATACGTGCTCTTTTTAGTACATTCTCATCGCGTCTTTTGTCTAAACGATTTCCTTTCTAGTTCTAAAAAAGGCTCCTTGTACGGCTTAGTAGAGTTTAAATCTTTGAAAAAATCCACTGAGCTATCATAGCTCATCAAAATCGGAAATGTACGCAAAATAGCAACATACAGAAGTGAAATGAAATGGTCGTACGTAATTGAACTAATTTATATATCGATGTCATCATTATGAATTTATTGATGATAATAGCAGTGTGCTTTTCCACTATTTCATCATGAATTGATAGATGAATGTATCAGTGAGTATTTTCATTATGTTAACAAGAAAATAATGTAACAACTCATGGAACTGTTCATCGAGTGATCATGGAAAAGCTCATTATGTTGAAGAAAAGTATATAACGAGTTCAGTCCCGGGTCTAGAATAGATTTCATCATTACTTTCATGTAAGAGCTCATGATGAGCTCATCACTGAAATTATCGCATCATTTTTACTAGGGTGATTAGTATGTGTATGTATACTTTCATCTTTTACCCGAATGGAGGGGAAAAAACTTGGCGATGCATTATTTTAGTGTGATTGAGATAACTATGTATTTACCACAGTCAAAAGAAAATTACCCCACATCGTTCGCAAGAGAACGTAGATGCAAATTAATATGCTATGTTACATAAATTATGTACCGTTATGAGTTTTCAGTGAAAATGTAATGACTATAAAGTAGAAAATAAAATATATTAAAAAACACTTTTAAAATAAATAACTTTTGAAAATAAATTGCACTAAGAAGTTAAAAAATATTTTTTTTCTTTCTCAGTGATATACACGAGAAAAGTTTTATTTCAAAATATGAAATGCTAGAACTCAGATTCAATCTTAAAATTTGGCCATAAATAACTATAATTACAATTGCCTAACTCATGCATAAACTTTTAAGATTTAATCTGAGTTGTAATTTCTTATTTTGCAATGAAACTTTTCTTGCAATTTTTTACGAAAGTTATGTAATTTAAAAGTTTTTTTTTTATATATATTTTATTCATAGTCGAAGATAATAATTGTTATTTTATTTTGGACCAAAAAAAGAAATCAAAATCAAAAATAACTATTATCCCTGATCATAAAAATATAAATCGGAAAATGATTTTTATTTCTGATAAAAAAATATAAACAAACTCGAAAATGCTCGTAACTAATTATTCTCGACTGTAAAAAATAAAAATTAAAAATAATTATTATCTAAAAACCGAAAATTAAAAATCAAATACATATTTTGACCCTCAATCGCGTGATTAAATCTAATACCATACAATTACTTTTGTGACCATACCTGAGCGACGATTCAAGGTCTTATTCAAATCTTGATTATGCATCTTGTCTACCTAATCCAACAATTCTAATTTCCGACAAATTTACTCTTGTACGAATAATTGTCATTTGAAATATAAATACATACGTACATGTGTATACTGTATATACCTACTTCATTCACCTATACTTCATACATATTAATCACCCACGAAAATCATATCTGACGTAAACAAAGCATAGCTGTAGCCTTTAAATGTGTCGGTGCCTTCGGCGACTTCATGGCTTATATCATATACCGGGGGTTGCGAAAGAATACAAGTAATATACTAATTCTTATTACAGGATATTGTAAAGAGAATAAAATAAAATTCTCAGAGAAATTGAAAACCGAGAGCGATATATGCAGTGGCGTTGTTAATGTCTGAGAAAGGGTCACACGGGTTCTGCTAAGAAATCCCAGAAAGAAATTTGCTGGGTTCAACCCAAGCATGATCATGAGACATCTTTATGATATACTATTTTTGCTGGTAGCGTTTTCTAGACAAAGTGTTACATTTTTCTTGCAGTGCTACACTGAAATCGTTCCATTGACGTGCACTACTAGAAAAAATGTATGTCAAAGTGTCCCTGGTGTTACACCCGAAAAAATTTTAGGTTATTCGTGATTTTGTCTTTTCCAGAAAATTTCAATCTGACAAATTTCACCGATATGAGCTATTTCGTCGCATTTTAAGGTTGTTCGATTAAACTCGTTTTCCATTGGTTGACGTACACTTTTCTTGAAATATTAATGGAAATTGGTATGAGTTTTACAACACCTGACAGCTCATATCATTTTGACAACTATGTATCGTGTTTTTGAGTATTTTGTATAAATTTTTGAAATGAACCACATTATTAACAGTTCTGATTATTGTATGAAGTTATTTTGGATGAATCTAATATGGAAGAAATGAGCACTTCTGTTCGATAAAAGTATCTCTTCAGATTCTGACGGAGAGATTGTATTACTATATTACAATATTATTACTATTAATTATATAAAACGGCATATTATAAAACATTTCTGGTATTTTTGTTTAATATAAATAAAGGCATTATTCATCATGATAAATAAAATAAATAAAATACAGAATTAATTTAAAAAAATGTATTCACAAAACGCAGCTTTTGGTTTTTCCAGTTTTCTTAGAAGAACCCGAAACAACTTACTTCCAGATGTGCAAAACCTGACAAAAACGCGGTCCAACTAAAATGAGCTAATGGCCCTCTAATAGAAAGCTCTACACATTCTCTCTCTCTCTTGCTGTGTTATGCGATATAAATTATTCGCAATGATAGCTATCTTTGTTTGAAAAAAAAAAAAATAAAGAGCATTCAAAAAGTGATCCGGATTTATATGGAGATTTTCTTATCTAATTGTAAGTTGTCTTGTTATGGTTGTATGTTGAGTGATTGGCTTGGACGTGAAGTCCAGACTGCCAGCATGAGCTGACAGATCACTGGGTGGACAGCGTTGACTGCAAGGCGGCACGCTAGCTCGCCTCGACTATTGGCGGAGATGGTGGGGAGGTTCCACGAAAACCTGCCGCTGTGCCACCTGCCATATACAAAAATTTTCTCGTGCCTGCAAACCAAGGGCCGTAGCACACGCTCGGACCTAATCAACCTCCATAATGAAAGGGCTCCAGGAGAGTGAAAGGAAGATTAATAAGACTCAAACCATTATGACGTTATAAGTATTATTACAATCCAAAAAGTTTACAAAGTATACAATTTTCTTCAAGAAAGAATTTTTTGGGATATCTCCGGTATATAGCAAAAGCTAAAAAATTTATTTATTTATTATTCCTCCTGGGCTTGTATAGGAGTGTTTTTTCCTCATATAATTCACACCCAGAATTTATTCTGAGTTTATATGAGAAGAGATCGGTTTGATCTATTTTCAAGCGTCTGCAGCAGGCAGAAAACCAAGCTGCACCGATGAGTGGAAGGTTTTCTGCTGACACGAAACGCTTCTTCTTCTTCCTTTTTCTTCTTCATTTTTCAGCCCACTGCGTGGCGTATACAGGTTCGATTCGCTTCGAATGAATCTGTTTTTTTTAAATTTTTTTAAATTTTTTTTTTTTTTTTTTAATAAATAAAAAAAAAATTGCTTTTTTCTATTTTTCTTAAACTTTTCATTTCTTTCTTCTTTTTTCATTTTTTCATTTGTTTTTCTAATCACCCAATTTCGCTATTTGGGACCTGTTGATGAGTCAAACCAAGACTTGAAACTTGTCACCAAAAATTAATGGGTTGTGTGATGAAATAACAAATTATAACATTTTTTAGCTTTTGCTATATACCGGAGATATCCCAAAAAATTCTTTCTTGAAGAAAATTAAGTTTAACCCGGTAAAAAGTCCAAAAGAGTAATCTCTTTTTATTTAAAGTATACAATGATAGAAATTCTATAACCAACGTACTATTAGCTAACAATAAAGTTCGTTAACTCTTATTTCTGTTAAAGCTCCTTATTTCTCGCGACTCTAAATTTATATAATACCGACCAAAAGTGACAGACAAAAGAACAGATGAAAGAATTAGATGCCTTTCCAGAGCCGACACACGCATGTCAGCTGTGAAAATTCGCGGGAAATTGGCATCAGAAGGCAGATTTTTACCTTCAATCAGGACTGTACGGAGGAGGCTTTATGAAGGCGGAAAACATGGACGTGTTGCGCGAAAAATACCCTACATTAGTAAAGTCAACAGGGAAAAAAGGTTGAGATTTTATTCAGAACATGCTTTAAAAGATGATAATTTTTGGTACAGCATACTTTGGACTGATGAAAGTCTAATTAGAATGCGACATAGTCATGGAAGAATCTACGTATGGAGATCAAGGGATGAAGAATTTTCATATGAATGTACTCAACATACCGTATAATCACAAGATAAAGGCATTATGGTATGGGGATGCATTTCAGGTTATGGAATTGGACAAATAAAGTGTTTACAAGGAAAAGTCACTTCTAAAGTCTACTTGGATCTATTAAAAAGCGTTATTATACCCGAAGGGAAAAGATTGATAGGTGATAATTTTATCTTACAACAAGACAATGCCCCTATTCATACGGCCAAAATAGTTCGAGATTATATAAGAAACGAAAATATTAATGTGCTAGAGTGGCCACCTCAGAGTCCTGACTTGTCACCAATTGAAAATGTATGGTCATGGCTCAAAATGAAAATCGCGGAGAGAATGCCAAAAAATTTGAACGAACTAAAGGATTATATTGAATCAACGTGGAACCAATTTTCTACAGAAGATTGTCGAAAGTATATTTTATCCATTCCAGGTCGAATAGGTAGAATGTCTCACAATAATGGAGGATATTGCGGCTGCTAGGTATTTTGTCAACTTACTTTTGACCGCCTAATTTTGAATAACTGAAGTATTACTATTTTTTTTCCATGAATTTGTTTGTATTGTTTCAAGTTTTTTTTCACAAAATGAAGTAAAATATTGTGTTCTTTATTTAAGATGATATATAACATAAATATATATATGGAAAACTAATTTTATTGATGATTATATCCCGTCCTACCCCTTGTAAACTTACTTTTGACCGCCACTGTATATAAGGATTTATTGAGAAACATTTCCTTCATTACCAAAAGTTTGATTTCCTGTTTTATATTTCCGTATTCTCTCGCCTGGGGTATTT
Source organism: Dioctria rufipes (assembly GCA_963924295.1). NCBI lineage: Eukaryota > Metazoa > Arthropoda > Insecta > Diptera > Asilidae > Dioctria > Dioctria rufipes. The sequence goes on along the minus strand of OZ002743.1, from coordinate 77,114,866 downwards.
ACGTTCTATGTACAGGTCATTGTAAAATTATTGGTACTGCGTAAATGCTCTTTCAGTGGTTAAATATATATATATATATATATATATATATTATTCCGTACCGTGCTTAGAATGAGTGGATTTGCTTGTGAATTCCAATGAAAATCCGATTTCGACCCGATGAGTTATCTTTACTTCGCGCGGGGATACAACAAAACTCTGCGCATTTGCGGATGCACAAGCAGGAATTGAAATGTATATAGCATAATAAATCTATAAAATTAAAAGATAATTAAGCAATCACTTACATTATTGGGCTGGGGTCCATCGAAGAGGCGCCTCCGGGAATGTTCCGCTATGTTGCTGTTTTTTTGCATATATATATAGAAATATGAGGGTGGCCGGTTGAGACCACTGTGGATATATCAACTGATTAGTTGTGACAGCCAAAAAAGAACAACGGAGAACTTTCAAGCAAGTTCTCATCGCGCACCCTATCTCTTATCTCAGCAAACAAACTTTTCGTGTGCAAATGAGTTCTAATGGTTACTTCAGTGAAATGAAAATCTTGAATCTCAAGGTTTCCTTTCCTTTTGCAAAATTATACTTAGACGTCATCCATTCTAGCAAATTCTCTTTATTATTATTCCTACTTGACTTTTCAACAAAACTATTCTAATAGAATATCTGAGCAAACTCCCTACATTATCACTCAGAAAATATTATTTCCACATAATTAATTCAGATCAATCCAGCAAATTGGAATTTTAAAAGTTGAAGCTAGTAAATTATATCCTCCTTTTAAAATTTATCTTTTTTTTTGTTAATATTCCTATACAACTAGCCTACTAAATATTCGCACCTCTCAAGTACTTCCGCGAATTTGAAAAAAACTCTTATCAAATGACATTTAAATAGAAAAATTCCTAATTTTTGTAGATATTTACAAAACTACTCAGCTAATTTATCACATTTTGGCAGCTATCCATACCAATGCATCTCAGGGGACTGTTGTTGCAGTCAATTATACTCCTAGTGAATTATCTTCTCTTGGCTCTAGTCAAAATGTTAAAGAAAGATTTATTTTCTCTCTCCGCAACTAGCTTAGCAAATTTCCTGGGCAAAAATCCTTGCAATCGATGACTTTCACAAATCGGTCATTCCAATGAACCATCCGTGGGATCATTCTTCGCCGCAGCTTTTACTCAATCACTACACTTTGAGATCAGCCAATATCTCCTTATTACCTTCTGGTACCGAGAATTTTTAGATTTTTTCCACAGATTGCAGACTTTTAGATAAGTTGACGCTCGACCTCTCTGCTTTATCGTATAATACTTTTTGTGTCTGTTTTCCAGAATTCTAGTAGGAGCAGCGATTAATCCTCGATTTTTCTTCTAAATAACCTTTATTGATCGCATCGCACTTCACTTAGAATCCTTCTTAATAAGATTTTATTTTATTCTTTTTGCCCGCATTTAACAGATAGTTTTCGATTTTTCTTTTTTTTTTTTTTGATTTTTTTAACACGCTCTTCTAGCTCGCTACCACACGTTGTTTTTCTTGATTCTTCTTCTTCTTTTTTTTTGTGCGTTCGGCGCGTCTTGTTCTCCATCCCCACAGAAACAGTTCGCGCCCACCTCATGCTGCCATGGGTCACTTAGACGTGTATTTGGTTCAATGTAGCATACTGCTACATGCAATATGCTACGAAAATAACAGTCTCAGGAAGAATACTCCAAATTTTATCTGGATTCTTCTTGTTGTGAAGCTGATCAAGAATCCCGCGAATAGTCTCCCTAGAAATGTTTGCCATTTCCCGTGAGACTTTAAAGTGGCTTCCAGTTGATATAGTGCTACCACATGACTCGTAGCCATTGAAACTAGCGAGACGGTCTCATCCAAACTAGAGCTGTAAATTGGATCTGGATTTGCTAATATCCGGATATCCGGATACCCGGATCTGCGTATTATCTGATTCCTGAGATCCGAATCCAGACTAAGCAAAAAAGCTTCAAAATTGTGTTGTTTGATTGAAAAAATGAGAATATCATGAAATTTATATTTGCCCAATGATACAATGCAATCTGAAGGAAATTTGAACCTTTGTTTTTGCTTAGTCCGGTTCCGGATAGTTCGGATCTGAATCCGGATAGTTGGGAACCGAATACTAGTATCCGGATTATCCGGATACCCAGATTTGAGGAATCGGATCCTAATTATCTCGGATAATCTGAATAGTAAATTATACTTTCAGCTCTAATCCAAAGCGGTCATCTCGTAGTCTAAAAGCTGTTCGAGAGATGCTTCCACCTATCTCAAAACAACCTTCGAAAGACAAGCTCCACTATTCTCTAGGGATTTCTATTTACCTTTTAAATAACGTAATTAACTTAAAAGGTTGAATTTGTACTTTTTGCATTTATTGAAAATTTTCCGTAAAAGCAACTTATCCAATTCAATTTTCAATGCACTAAAATCTATAACAAAAAAAAAGAAACAGGCAAATAACTGTTCAATGCTATGCAAATACATATACAATGGTAATTAGAGACAACACTGCACGTTCAATTCTTAATTGTTGGTAAACGGTAGAACGATATGAATTTTCTAAATTCGTTAGGCGACAAGCATTTTGTAGTTAGAATTTACTTCTTTCTTGTATAAGCTTTTGAGCTGTTTAGATCGTGCATTCTAATACTTTTGTAACCTAAGTGCTTCTATAAGAGATTATTGCCATCTTAAGTGCTGGATTTGGTTACACAACATTTCATAACAACTTACAACTACAGGGTGGGCCAAAAGTCACCATGGGGTTTAAAAATTAAATTGGTAACATATGGTAGGATGAAAAAAAGGAGGGGTAAGGTGGGGTGGGGAAACATGCTTACCTATGAAGAACAGACAGTTGGCTATCATGTAAAAAAGGAATGAAGAGAAACGGTCAACAGGGTGTGGAGCAATGTACAAAGTAAAAGTTAGTTATTTTTAAACCCCATGGTGACTTTTGGCCCACCCTGTATAATCCTCCATCGAGTGAAGCCGTTTTAGAGTGACCCGCTTTGTCCGTTCTTCGCGTCCCCTTTTTCTTTCGTAACTGGCTACTCCTGGAAGTAGTAGTTACTTACGTTCGATTATAGAATGAAAAATAATTTCACAGCCCTAGGATATGAATTATAGGAAAAATAAAACAATATAGAGAGAGCAAGAAGTGATGCATTGACTTACTAATCAAATTGACTAAAAATGAAGAACAATGAAAATCCCTCTAAAAAATAAAAGATCCGTCTATAGTCCTTTGGTTTAAGTAAACGTATAACACAAAGAATTTGCATCAATAGCTTGTTTGTAAAGAAAAAAGGAAACTTAATTAAAACTTCCGGATAATAATAAAAAAAAAACAAAAAGGTTTTATTGCAGCAGACATACTTCTGTTAATCCCTGTAAGATCATGAAAAGCTGTCCGCTTCTATCCTATGTTCATCATGGAATTAAAGGAGATTCATTATGATGAACCCAAGGAAATGGTGAGATTTCCATTCAAACATGGTCAAACCAAAATGTAGCCTTACAAGCCTCAGGTCATTATGGCAATTTAGTATCAGTTCTTTACATAAGTGTATGAGAAAGACGCACGAGTAACGTATTAGCTTGTCAAACAAGTATAAAGCCTGAATCTGATTTCGTCTGTATTGTTTTTCATATAATATTCCAATTTCTTACCAATTCCGGACATACGAAAATCGAAATATGCGATAATATTTCCAATCCATTTTGCTGCACCATTGATATTTTTTATGCATTACAAATCAAATAAATGTTATGCTAAGGTGTTGAAGTGTCAACAAAGTCAGTTTCCATATAAAAAAAATCATTCATGTAGAGCCTGACAAATTTCTATTTGTTACCATTAATTTTAGTTCTTATCAGCGATTGTTAAACAGAAGGAAATAAATCGACAGAAAAAATGGAATGAAAGTCAGATGAAGAATTTAGTTTTTGGAATTCAATTTAATCACAGAGACAGATTCATACAAATTATTACAAACTATATTTAAATTTGGAGAACTGTGTACATCTTAAGAACGGCGAATATACTAAAAATACAAATGGTTATACGGAAGTGCGAGAAGAGTCGACAACATTTGCTTGAGGTTTTGTGGAGAAGACAGGTAAAAAAATGCTATAAAGTTGCGCTGGAACAACTGTCGAAGTCTGCTGAATGCGTTTTTTGATCATATTGTATGTTTCCTCTTTGTAAGTATTATATATATTTGGAAGTCCTAACTCCTCGTACAAGTGTTTCACCTGTCCTACTTTAACGGGATCTTAAAAAAATAAAAAAATAAGTCAATACCAGTAAAATTTCATATTTGCCATATATATTTTACCAGTTTTTCCGTAACATTCTCGCATTATCTCCTTTTGTGCTTCTGAAGCTCTTTCCATACAAACTACAGCCAACCATGAACACTTATTTTCTTGAATATCAGTTCCAATTTTTCCTGTTATTGCAGGATCCCCAAAGCAATCAATAAAATCATCTTGTACTTGAAAGAGGTCACCTAGCTCTAGAAGAATCGTTTTTGTTTGTTCATAAACTTCAGGATCTGTAAAACTTTTTAGAGAATCTCGGTTAGTACAGAAAAAATGCCAAAAAAAAATTTCCAATATATTTTGAATAACTTACCCACTTAAATACATAGCCGATGCTACTGGTAAATAAAATGAATAATAAGAAGTTTTGTTGGCAACTATACTTTTATATCTGTCCATACTAAAACTATTCAAATCTGCCTTAGATGTTTGTACATCTAGGGATTGTCCCAATGCAGTAATGAAACAGGCTTCATAGAATAGTTCTACAAGATTTGCATAGCAGTCTTTCTGTGCGAAGCATTGCTTTAAAATTTGAAGGATTCCTTTTTCTATCATTAAACTGTCATTAATTGCCGTCAGTCCAACTTTCTCCAATTTATACCAGCATGGCTGTCCCCGTCGTGTAACACTTCCATCCATTATATCATCGACAATAAGACAAACACCTTGTAGCTAAAAATAATTTAATATTTTTAATTAATTTGAACTTATCATAAAAGAGATATTCACTCCAAAATGTAGCGAATGTCTCCTTTATGATAAGACGTCATCGTAACGGAGCGTTCAGAAAATGTAGAAATGTATTGCGTCTGTTTAAAATGAAACAGGAGAAAACCTGTTATATCTAAGCTAAGCTCTATACTTGAAATCAAACAAAAATTTTGTCGTTGAAAAATTGGAAATTATAATATACTTCTTCCATTATTTCAGCTGCGAGCTGTTACATTATAGATGTGAAACGAAGTACAGTTCTTTCACTAACACAACATCATTCAAGCGAATCAGAAGTGTAATAAATGTATGCGAAATTTAGATTAACATTTTTCCTTGGTTGACCACACTTTTTGATAGCAATGCATAAGTAACCATAGCGTCTTAAGAATATTTTAATTGTTCAGTATTTATTTATAATTTTCAACTTTAAAATCTCCTTAACTTTTTGTTTTTAAGTGACATGCTATATGGGTACCCTTAATAACTACTAACTGTAGACAAATTCCATGCATAATAAATGTAAATTAAAGTCAGAAATATGTCACGGTGAAAACTACAAAAAACTCTTTTCAAAAAAATGTGTACGTTTAATATGTTTACCAGTTCTATACACCAACCCAGATACTGTGCTAATTTTATATTTTCTGAGTTTAATTGGGCTTTGTCGGCAAGCTTCTTGTACGTATGTACAGTAACAAGCCCTCTGTTAAGCTTCCCTCGTGGCAAGTTATACTTTAAGGCCTATTTGAGATATAAATTAGTGATTTTGATAAATTCACTTTGGAATCACTGGGAATTACCTTTTCATATAATTTAACAACATCTTTCGATTCATATTTACTTGCATATTCTGTTAAATTTTTAACCACATCTACAAAAAAAAAACATGTCTTAATTTTGACAAAATATAATAACACATTTCAATTAATTTACCCGGAAAAACAGCCAAGAATTCAGATCGTTCATCTTTAGAACCTGTTGCTCCAGTTAAAGCTGTAGAATAATTAACTGCAGATAAAGGTCTGTAAAAAAGTAATTAGTAATAAATAATAAGTATTTATATACTATAAAAGAAACTACATGTATAAAATCCAACGAATTTATCCCACAGATATAAAGGGTTTTCCAATAAGAGGTGTTATTTTAATTAGCCCGCTATTTCGGTAGATGTCACTTTTGGATCTGTCATTTTTTGACATTTGACAAGTAGAAACTACGCCATTAATAAAAATGGAACGATACACGATTCAACAACGCATTGAAATTATTAAAATTCACTATAAAAATGGTGAAAATGTGGCAGAGACGGTTCGTAAAACTCGAACATTTTTGGGTTCATCGTGAAGCACCTTGTCGGACCGCAATACAGAAATTGGTAGAAAAATTCGAGCTGTCGGGACAAGTTAGTGATGTGAAGAATAAAATCCGTGCACGTCGCTCAAGAACAGCTGAGAATATTGCTGCTGTAGCCGAAAGTGTTGAAGAAAACCCAGGTTTGTCCATTCCTCGTCGTTCTTTGGAATTAGGCATTCCAAAAACGTCATTACACCGTATTTTGCATAAAGATTTGGGTCATAAGGCTTATAAAGTTCAGTTAACACAAGAACTCAAGCCGGCCGATCATCAACAACGTCGAGTCTTTGCTGATTGGGTCCTTGAAATGCATGAAAATGATCCGGAATTCCATCGAAAACACATCTTGAGTGATGAGGCCCATGTCCACCTCGATGCCTTCGTCAACAAGCAACATTGTCGCATCTGGGGCTCGGAAAACCCAAGAGTTATTGTTGAAAAGCCTTTCTATCCTCAACGTGTGACTGTTTGGTGCGGTTTATGGTCCCGCGGGGTCATTGGACCTTACTTTTTCGCCACAGTTACGGTGAATGGATTGCGCTATCGACAGATGATTAATGATTTTTTATGGCCGGAATTGGATGGTATTGATCTGGACAACGGTTACTTCAACAAGACGACGCTACGTGCCATACAAGCAACGAAACCATTGATCTTTTACGGGAAAAGTTCACAATTGGCCACCGAGATCTTGTGACTTAACACCTTGCGACGTCTTCCTTTGGGGCCACGTGAAAGAGAAGGTCTACACCAACAGCCCAGCATCGATTCAAGACCTCAAAGATGGAATTCGTGAGGCTATCGAGGACATAGGGCAGCCACTTTGCGATTTGGTTATGGAAAATTTCATGAAAAGGATATGGTCCTGTAGGCGTGGTCGTGGTAGTCATTTGGCTGATGTAATTTTGCATTATTAACGGCATACCTTCCTCCTTATAATGAAATAAAGATCCGATCATTTATCTCAAAAAATGGCATCTTTCTTTGAATATCAAAATAACACCTCTTATTGGAAAACCCGTTATACGGGTGTTTCCCCTTAGCAGGTCCATAGAGCGGGAGGTGATAGTACTCACCTAGACGAACCAAAAATTGTATGGCAGGGGGGGAGGGGCAATATCAATCGTTTAGGAGTTACAGGGTGATTCATAAAAAAAGCTAGGTTTTCACAAAATACCCTGTATCTTAAAAACTACAGGGCGTATGGTCACAGTTAAGGCACTTTCACATCAAACACAAGAATCGAAAAAATGTAAACCGAAATACTCAATTTATTCCACTTTGCAACAAGATTTTTGCTCCAATGATTAATAAAATCATGGGAAATAGGATAAGCTAATAATTTTACTAATAAAATAGTATATGTATTTCAGATTTTTAAGATAAACACAACTTTTATGTTTTATCGGCCGAATCTTTGCACCGAAAAAGTTTTTCGGCCGATAAAACATAAAAGTTGTGTTTTTCTTCAAAATCTGAAATACATATAACTATTTTCTTAGTAAAATTCTTAGTTTATCCTATATCCTTGGATTTTATTAATCATTGGAACAAAAATCTTGTTTTAAAGTGGAATAAATTTAGTTTTTCGGTTTACATTTTTCTGTTCTTGTTTTTGATGTGAAAGTGCCTTTAGGGGCTCACTGTATGCAGAACTTCATGGCCTTTCCAACGACAGCTCAACCAGCCCCGTACCCCTCTGAAGTTATGAAGGTCTAAACTAAAAATTTCGGATTTTCTTTCCTTTTTTTTTACTTTGACCTCTATTATTTTTGCAAAAGGGTCGTTAACATAACTTTTTTTTATAAAAACTGTAAACTGTAGACTCTCCTCTTTAAGTTGACCTATTATAACTTATGTGTTAACTGTAGCCGTTAAACAATTATTAACTCATAACGTATTCAGGTCACACCGAAATTAGACGATATTTTGTAAAATGACGTGCTAAGGGAACAAATTATCGTTGAGAGAAGGTTTGAAAATAGGTTTTAGAATAGGTTTAGAGCTAATAACTCTTAAAGGGCTTCACATAGCACATTGGGTGTAATAGGTCATATTAAAGAGAAGAGTCTACAGTTTACAGTTTTTATAAAAAAAAATTTATGTTAACGACCTTTTTGCAAAAATAATAGAGGTCAAAGTAAAAAAAAAGGAAAGAAAATCCGAAATTTTTAGTTTAGACCTTCATAACTTCTGAGGGGTACGGGGCTGGTTGAGCTGTCGTTGGAAAGGCCATGAAGTTCTGCATACAGTGAGCCCCTAACTGTGACCATACGCCCTGCAGTTTTTAAGATACAGGGTGTTTTGTGAAAACCTAGCTTTTTATGAATCACCCTGTAACTCCTAAACGGTTGATATTGCCCCCCCCCCCCCCCTGTCATACAATTTTTGGTTCGTCTAGGTGAGTACTATCACCTCCCGTTCTATGGACCTCCTAAGGGGAAGCACCCTGTATACATGTAAGATTTTACTGAAATCATGGTAGAAAGGAAAAAGTATTCTGTGCTCTTTTTGGCGTCTTGTTTACTTCACAATACTTCAAAAGACTAGCTTCTTCTGAGTTTTTTAAATTCCTATTTGTTCATTTTGACCATATAACTATTATCCAGGATTTTCCAATCTTGACCTCATCTTATTCTATAAAATATATTATTGCGTGCATGGTCTTGGTTCTTTATTTAAAACATAACATATTAAATACCTATGCTTCATAAGTTTATTATTCCAATTCAATGGTCACAAAGACTTCTACATTAATTATCGCTACTCAACAATAACTTTCCATTACAATCCAATTAGAACACCTTCACATATTTTTATGTAACTATCGAAATTAAGATTTTTTCTCTGCCGCAAAGTTCCATAAATTCTAATATTCTATTCTGGAAAATATGATGTTTGAAAGTATGTAACTAGTAAAGTTAACTAGAGTCCATTAGTACAACGATTAACAAGTATGACCTTCGTAAACTGTCTATCGGAAAAGCTACGTTCGTATATGATGTGCATTTCTTTCGTTTCAATTTAAATCGTTCACACCAAAGTGAAAGGGAAATTCTTACGCTTCTCACTAGCGCAATTTTTCACTTCTACCGAAGTAACTTACGCTACAAATTGAGAAGAAATTAATATGTTTATCAAATGTTTAAACATATCTTGGTTTTGTAATGTAACACCAAAGATAACCTAGTAAGAAGATAGCACACAACCGAACAAAATTGGAAATTTTTCGTGTTTTTTAGACCGAAACAAGGAATGTCATATACTTTCGTCTTTTCTTTTGCATGAATTGGGGGAAAGAACTTTGCTATGCACTATTGTAGTGCGATTGAGAAAACGAGCTAAACACAAAAATCAAGAGAAATTAGGATTACCCGAACGAAAAATCTTATTGAATCGAAAAAAATCTTATCAAACTATTCACAATAATCTACATCAGGTCACACTACCTCACTTTTTTAAGAAAAATATTAATTTCGCTGAAAGGAGATGTAAGGTTCCTCTCAAATAAAATTCTCATTTTTCCCGAAAATATCAGAGAATCCAGCATGAGTTTCTCTTTAGAGTAGAACGAATGTAAAAAAACGCACGTGCTGTTCAAATATCATAGGATCATATGTGTCCATTACAGCAACAACATGTGACTAAAATCTGTCAATATTTCATGAAAAACGGTTTTCACAAAAGCGCGGGAACATTTTATGAAAATAAAATCTCAAAACTCCGTCACTTCTCATTTATTTACGAAAAAGAATCATTTGCCATTCTGTTTCGTTGCATGCAATCTGCGCTTTCACATTTTTTATATTTGGTCATAAAAGTTTTAAAGAAAGCTTGACTTTTTTCTTTCTTCCTTTTCTTGTCGTGTATATTTTAAATGTTAAACAATCAGAAAACTCTTCTGTGTTCTACCTAACTTGTCAATAAGTTAACTTTACTTAACGCTGTACCCAATTCACGATGTCTCTTCGCCAATAGAAGGCAAAGAAAATTGTAACATATTTCCTCTCTAAAAATCTCCACGAAGCCTAATTTGTTTTACAACGCCATATTTAATGAAATTCTTAGTACCATACCCGTACACTCAATGTTCAAAATTCTCAATTTGCTGATGGATTCATCACCTGATAGCAAAACGTTTCCACTAAATAAGGCCTTTGCCCTACAAAAAGTGGGGTAGTTGTAATTTTTAGATATGTTATTCAGTTCCGGGCCCCGATGAAAAATACAAGCTTAGACCTTTGGGGCGCTCCGCGCGGTCTGCCATCTTAGATTAAAAGTACCAAAAATTGTTTTTTTCAAAATTATTCCTCAACGGTTGATCCTACGAAAAAAATGTAACAATATAAATTTGAAGAAGACTAAATTCCCTAAATTTTTTGTATGAACACTTTTTTGTAAGTCGGATGTGTAACGAGTTACAGCGGCAGAAATATGAACATTCTTCCAAAAAAAATCATACATATATTACCATTTATACAGGATGTTTCGTCCATGGTATTCCATAGGACAGGAGGTGATAGTAAACACCTAGTCAAACAAAAAAATTGTATGAAAAGGAGGGAGCCGCTTCTCAATCCTTTCGGAATTACAGGATCATTAAGAAAATACCGTATGTTCCTCTCCCTAAGGAGTTATGGTGGGCTAAACTAAGAATTTCGGAATTTCTTACCTATTTCTTACTTCGACATTTTTTTTTTAGAAAAAGGTGGTTAACATAATTTTTAATTTGACTTATTATACTTATGTGCTCACTGTAGCCGTTAAACATTTATTAGCTCATAATCTATTCAGGTCATATCGAAATTAGACGATATTTTTTTAAAATGAAGTGTTTTCGGTCACTAAGGAAAAACTTATCTCTAGTTTAGACCATCGTAACTCCTGGTCGAGCAGTCCTTGGAATGGCCATGAAGTTCTGCATACAATGAGCTTTGTGAGGGACCGTACACTCAGTACATTTTCAAATACAAGGTATTATGTGAAAGACTCGCAAATTTTCTTAATCACCCTGTAATTCCGACACGGTTGGAATGCTGACCTCCTCCCCTTGCCATACAATTTTTTGAATGACTAGATGATTGCGATCACCTCCTATCCTATGCACTACCATGGACGAAACACCCTGTATAAATTGTACTATATATATATACATTTTTTTGGAAGAATGTTCACGTTTCCGCCGCTGTAACTTGTTACACATCAGACATGTTCATACAAAAAATTTAGTCTTCAAATATATATTTTAACATTTTTGTCGTAGGATCAACCGTTGAGGAATTATTTTGTACCTTTAATCATTCAAGATGGCGGACCACGCGGAACCCCCCAAGGGTCTAAACTTGGATTTTTCATCGGGGCCCGGAACTGAATAACATATGAGCCACTCACTGTACAAATCGAATAACTCTATAAAAGAGAAGGTAGGAAACTTGATAGATTTTTATACATTTCTTGTGAAAAAACATATTTGCTATACAAAGGCCATAAAAATGTTATCTCATGACAACAGTTTTTATGGTCGTTGAATATGTTTTTGTTTTTTAAAATTCTATCAAGTTTCCTACCTTCTCTTTTATGGAGTTAATCGATTTGTGCGGTGATCGGCTCATATATAAAAATCACAACTGTACGACAAAAACCCCTACTGACTGGAGTATTTATGCAAATGACACTTTTAATATAAAAAAGCAAAAAAATCTTAAACCAAAGTAAGAATTTCAACACAATTGTTTTACCTCTGTAGGAAAACACAGAGGCCGTAAGAATGAGGTTGGGGGACACCATAACTGAACATGGGAAAGGACGACATATTCCTTTCATGCAATGGTACCTGATGTTTTGGCTTGGGAACAGATGCAATTACAGTGATTCTTTTGACACATTACATTAGCATGACACGAATATTTACATTAATTCCTTCCAAAATTATTCTCGACAAGAATGCAAACCCATAACAAACAAAATGCGTGCGTGATCAGCAACTCAGAACTTTTAGGGAAATGCACAACAATACAAAGAACTGCAGTTCTTAAGACTTCAAATTCAGATCAATTATGAATTAACGTAATATTTTACTTACCTAATTGCGCTCTTTAACCGTTGCTGGCAATTTAGATTTCCAACAACCAATTTATTGAAATAATTTGTTCGTAGTAAAGAAAGCATAATTAGTTTGCTTCTTCGTAGTTTTTTCCTATATAAATCACTGCCACAATACTTAAATACAATACAAAATTCACACAAAATTTATCGATAATAGACGCAGGTAAATTCAACCTCTCTCGAGATATATCACTATAATGGACGTTGTTCGACTACTTCACAAAAATATACCAAAAAGTCACTTATATGCGAAGATTTTGAACGACTAAAATCCTCACATCCATTTTATGGTAATATACGCACAAAAAAAAAATTGCAATTTTAAACATAAAAAAACAAAAGTGGTTATAAAATAACAATTATTACGTTTCCAAAACCAGATATGTTACATATTACATTTTTTTTCCCCGATTTTAGAATTTAATTATGAGGGGGTTAGAATGGAATGTCTTGTCCGCCTTAAGTTGTTTTGCGTAAAAACACAAAAAACTGCTTCACGTTTCAACTGCAGTTGCGTCAAAGATGTTTGTTATGCAGATTGAATTATAAATTCAACTTCAAATTATCATACACGCGTGAGAAAAATATTTTGCTAAAAATGAAAGTAGAAAAAAAGAACTTTTGAATGGAGAAGACCAGTTTTTCTGCTAAAAATTGGATAATGTTAGTTTTGGTTATAAAAATCAATAATAAATCAAGTTTTGTAGGAATAAGTTTTTATAGGATCTTTATTCTTCGATTTCAGGTGTAAATACGCCATTTCTACATTCCTATCCGAAATCCTTTTGCAGTAATTTGTTGACATCTTGCAGGATTTCCGGCGGTATAGATTTAATGCTCTTCCTTTTTTCAACAAAGTCTTTGAAATTACTATTTCTACTTCACCCCTCACTGCCTTTAGTAGTTTTGTTAAAAATTATTATTTTACTGCATGTAATTTGGAATTTCCATTGACTAATAGTTAAAACCGGGATGTCATCTTCTAAGTCTTTTACCGTTCCGTAAATCCTATAAATTTCTTTGTATTCCTCGGGTGTAGTAATAATAAATGAAAAGAAATCATTCTGACTCATACTGTGAACAACGTAGTTGGGACTAACCATTCGCACTAAATTCATCCAATCCTGTGGTATAGACAAAATTACGTTATGTTTCTTCTTAAAACGTTCAATAGCAGCGTGGTCTGTATCACATTCAAGATGGGTGTGCCCGGGTACCAAAAACTTGTGATGTATCTCTTTTAAATTTTGTTTTTTCTTAATCACATACATGAACATAACTGGTAAAATGGAATTTCTATTCTGGCCAGGACACGTATCAGAATAAAAAATCAAAGTCTCTACCGTATCAGGTAACGCCATAACAAATTTATATAAGCAAGATGCAATTTCGTTTGCACCTCGCTGAGCTGTTCTCTCGTGCCACATAAAACATGAAGTCTTTTTGTCTAAACAATTAAGCACAGTTAAATTGAATGTCCATAATTTTCTCTTATAAAAAGACACACTTGTGGACAAACAAGACATTTTTGCAGATCAAACGAGGTGGTAACTAATTTTCCATCAGATGTAATGCAAGCAACCTTGTCACTACGTTTAGTTTCATAGTGAAAGTCCGCCTTCACATGGTGCTCCGCTTGATTAAATTTTAAAATATTTTTTTCAATCGCATTATGTCAGGATTTTATTTTCATGTCGAATGCGTCACATGTTTTACATGTATCAATAGCTGGTTTTTTAAATTTTAAATTATGAGTTGAAAACTGTCCTCTGTATACCCCAAGACTAACGGGATTGTCTGATACATTTACAGGTTTCTTTAAATCCAGCTTTTGAGTGTATAGATTATACATTTTTTTAAGCTCATATCGCATCCTAAGTATTTTTTTTCTGTGTGCCTGCGTCTATAGTGACTGATGTAGCAAGGAAAACTTCGTATATGATCATTTACATAGGCTATATCCTTGTCATTTCTTTTAGTTCCTGGCGGATGTCTTCCTCTACTGTCGGGCGTCGCAATATTGGATTCAGACTTCTTTTTCAGAGAGATTAAATAATTGATGAATCCTGGAACTTCACCATAAATGTTACTGAAACAAGTTTTGCACAAATCGATCAATTTACCATGGTTGTCAAATTTATATTGAACAGAAATCTGTCGATTTTTATTGTTCGAATTTTTACGTTCCCGTTGTTTATCCATGATTACTATAAATGCTGACAAATGTTGTTTTTGTGGATCTCTTGAAGGCAATTTCCTGTAGTCTCGATAAGTAATCTTTAAATCTACGTCTGTAAGCTTAGTTTTACACTTAGAACGGCATGAATCTAACAATGGCTTTTGCGGACGGGATAATATTTCCTTGCCTTTAGATGTCCTGTAAGTTTCCCCTTTACGCCGCTTTTCGGATCTTTCTTTACGTATCTTTCGTTGCATTGAGCCATAACCTTTTCTCCTTTTAGTTGAATCCATACTAACTAATTCAGCCAATGGAATGTTGTCAAGGGAAGACGAGGATGGTGACGCATTAGTCCTTTGGTTCCCACACGTGGGTGGAGACCATTCATCGGAGGAAGAAGCAGAATAATGCAAATTACACATGTAGTTATCGCAAGCATCACCTTGAGCCTGAAATCGAAACAGCAATTACATTATGGTTTCGGAATAGATACTTTATGTACTGTAAACATGCATCAAAATGAAGGCGTGCGTGTGCATAACTTTCAAATTAAGCGTACTATTATTGCGTGAAAATTTAGCTTTTCACTGCGGGGATTTCAATTTTGGTACATATCAGGGTACAGTCCAATCGATAAAAATCAGTCAAATTTATAATTTTTGTTGTTACTAATAGTAGGACGGGAGGAGTGGTATTAAGGCTGACAAATTTGAAGTACTTACGTCTAAACTTCCTGGCTCACTCATTTTTATTGTTCACGTAAAAAACTTTTTTAGTTTATTAAATCTTAAAATATTAATGATTTATTAAAAGATAACATATGATTGCAAGATCGCACTGTTACACTGTCTACCACTTAACTTGAAATGAAAAACAATGAATAAACATATCATTCATTTTCATAAATAAATGAGGAGGGGCGGAGTTTTCACGTTTTACTCTCATAAAATGTTCCCGCGCTTTTGTGAAAACCAGTTTTCTTGAAATATTGACAGTCACATTTTGTTGCTGTAATGGACACATGTTGTTGCTGTAATCCTATGATATTTGTACAAGCACGTGCTTTTGTTGACATTCGTTTTGTTCTGAAGAGATTAAGTGGGAGAATCTAACGCTGGATTCTCTGATATTTTCGGGAAAAATGAGTATTTCATTTGAGAGGAATTTTATATCTCCTTTCAACACATTGGCCACAGCGAAATTTATCTTTTTCTTAAAAGGTGGAGGTATTGTGACCTGATGTACATTATTATGAATAGTTTGAAAGGATTTTGAAGGTATTCAATAAGATTTTGTCGTTCGGGTAATCCTACGCTCTCTCGATTTTTGTTTTTCACTCGTTGTCTCAGTTGGACTACAAGGGTGCATAGCCAAGTTCTTTTCCTCATTCATTGAAAAGACTGTTTCGGTCTAAAAAACACGAAAAGTTTCCAATTTTGATCGGCTGTGTCCTCTCTTCTTAATATTAGGTTATCTTTGGTGAAGGTACAAAGTTGCGAGAGAAGAAAGTGAAATTTCCCCTAGAAACCCGGTTTGAATACTGCATCAAGAATACCCGTGTGGATGGCCCCTTCATATATAAATGTGAAGACAACAATGAGAATACCAAACGTGCGAAAAGGCTGACTCCATAGACGTATATATAATTTTTTCTTTTGGGCAATTAGTGATAAGTGATGAGATAAATCATTTTTGAAACAGATAGTTGTTTGATCAGAAGGTTATATGTGATCTTATAATGATATGACCAAAAATTAAGATAAAACACCTGAGATATTACTAACGTACCATGGTCATTATAGATTTTCTATTGAAGATGGAATAATGACTAGTAGATAAAAAAAAAGTATAAGTCCAAACAGTTGGAATCACATTTATAATAGAAAATTCTCAATTTGGAGTTATCACTAATTGATCTGTCACCACACATATCTTCCTCCCTTATACCGACAACATTTTCAATGCGGCCAAAATTAGATCAGGCTGCAAAAACTATTGGCCTACTACTGATAAATCGTACTCTATCGTCGACACTATCCTCCAGCTATCTATGACGCAAATTTAAAATATTTTTAAATACTGGAAAATCTTCTAAAAATGTATTTTAAATACTCGTAGCTCCTAATTATGCTCATAACAACTCGTAAACCCGTAGTTGATTCATGACAGTGATCATATTCAGTGCAAGTTTACATGTTTGGTTGAAGGCTTGCATTTATGGGAAATTTCAATTTATTTGCTGGATTGAAAATGAAATTCCTGTTTATTTCGGATGAGGAATTCCCATCAGACAAACGTACACGTTGATACGTCTAGTTCATCGTGTGAAGTCAACGGAAAAACGGCGCCAAGGCAAATCAAATTGCTTGAAGGATTGAGATAATAAACGAAATACAATATGAAGGAGTGACGGTAAATAGGTGCGTGACGATGATAGAAAAATAAGAACTCTAACGCTCTGTGGACGTGGAAATAAAAAATTAAATGCAGCACGATTACTGATGAATATAGTCATACTATTTTACAAGTTTTGGGGTATAATATGGTGCGAAAGGAAATCTAACTAACTGCAATTAGATACAGGTAAGAGGTGCTTCTCATGTATATTATTTGAAAAAACACGTTGTGAAGCTCAGGGTATGTAAAACAATGTTTTTAAATATCTTTGATATAAGCGAGTTGAATGGACTGTCAGAAAGTGGAAAAATATTCTGTAGAATTCTCTGAACGAGTTGGTAGTTGTGAATTTTCTTCGTTACATAAATTGAACGCTCCTACAAGAAGGAAGCGTAACGCTAAACATGAAGCTAATGTTAGTTGTGCCAATGTTTAATTGTTTATAAGAAATAATGCTTCCCAAAATAGAAACTTCATATAACGTAAAGCAACGTCATCTGAACAATATGTTGAATCTATGTGGGACTCAAAGACCAAGCTCTAGAACTGTTATTGCAAATGGCGCAAAGTTTATAGTCATGATTTTGTTTCTTTAACTTACTTCACACAAATCTTTGGAGGCCAAAATTTGAGTCTTTGCGATCGTACGAAGGATAAATGTGATAGCTATTACTATATCTATTTGTGATCAGTTAAGAATATACTCGCCTCTTCTGGTAGCGCTGGGTCTTAATGTTAAAATGAAGAGGTTTACGCTTACCACGGTTGGGATCACAAAATAATAACAATTTAATTGTCGCTATTTGAATTCTTTAATTTAATCCATCATCTTGCATTTTTAATTAATTAATTAAGCAACTTAGTTTAATGAACTTAAGTAAGCAATATTATCTCGAGTTCAATAATTATTGCGAGCAATTGGTGCTTATTTTATTTTATGCTATAAATTAAAAAAAAAATTTCACCTTATGCAATTATTATATCCTAGATGAAATCATATTAAAAGTTATTTTAATTTTTCCATGTGTAATCTGTCCATCCGTTTGTGACCACGATAACTCGAGAAGGCGTGCACTTAGAGAGCTGAAATATTACACACGGGCTTTAAAAAAAGTAATATCGAAAATAAGACTAATCGGGAACTCCTTCGTATGGTTGCCATACAAAAATTTCGTCTTTCATTATACAGGGTGTCCCAGAAATCAACGTCAAAGCCGGAATCGGGCAACAGACCAAGTCGTAACAGTTATCAGAAAAATATGAAAAAAAAATCTTGGTCATGTACTTTTCAAATTATAAGGTTTCAAAAATAAATCTTAAAAGCTGACACCCTGTAATGATCTTTCAAGTCCTATGACTGCAAATATTGACTTTTCGTCAGTTGTTTTTTTTTTTTTTTTCTGTAATGTAACCTCTTCTGTAAATTACAGTTAAAAGTTAAAACTTAACTGCCTCAGTTTCAAATAAAAAGTTAGATTTTGCCCAACATTGCATTCAAAATAATTACATTACCCAACTTCAACCGACTGTACTGTAAAAAAAATGTACTACACTATTTTGGCAAGTAACATTAAAAGATGGCGCGTTTAATAAGGACGCCACCTTGACCCTATACTAGGCTACACTTACTATATACCTTACTTAACAAAATAATAAAATCGTTTTGATTACAAAGTAATTGAAAATTCTGTATACTAGTATACGTGAGGAGGGGTCCCGGCTTTAATAGACAACTCAGTTTTATCAGTTTAAAATTATAAAATTTTATTTATTTCTATGCTAATTCAAGTTCTTACATCTAATATCACAGTAATTCACTACTTCAGAATTAAAACTACTCTAAAATTTAGTAAAAACTTAACAAACAATTCAATATAACAATTTTACTTTAAAATTAAAAAAAAAAAAAATCAATATGTTGAACGTAGTTCCAATGTTGTGAACTGCTACGTGCCTTTTCTCTTGTATTTTACTCCTGAAATGAAGAAGAAAAGTATTCGTGAGTGAGTTGGCACGAGAAGGATGATCTGCGAGAGAAAATTTAGTCTGCTTTCAGGTATTATTATATGTTTCCCGAAGTGGCATATACTGCATATTTCACTTACAATAATAACACATACAAACAGAAGTTCGGTTTGGCCATGGGTAATCCAATGTTAGGAATTCTCGCAGATTTCACACTGGACTATATAATTGATGAGGTGCTGATGCTCACCACACACAAACCTACTTTTATCATGAAATATGTAGATGACATCATTTGTACAACATCACGAGAACATGTAAATGACCTATTAGATGATTTTAACAGCATCAATTCAAAACTGCAATTCACGCTAGAGATGGAAAACATCAACAACACCGTACCTTTTCTCGAAAGAACATGTTATGGTCGTAGCGTATTGCATATAGCAATATGCTGCACGTACTGAAGCGTGTAGGCGGCTGCGTCAAGCATCAAAAAAAAACTGAACGCACCCCAACCGAAAGAAATGCATTTCCTCAAGCTGCAATTGACAGGCTGGTGATGACAAGGAAGAAGAAGACCACTTTTCCTGTCGTATTGCTCGAACAAGTACGTGTGTGAAAGACATCCAGGAGAAACTTTTTGATCATCGAAAATCTGCGAAGACATCCTGCCAAAAAAAGGTAAAATTTTCGCATTCACATCGCTAGGACAAATCAAATAAATCAAATACCCTAGGAATTTCCGAGTGGTGAAGGACAGGATAAAATTAATCTGACAAGATCGATAAATTTTCACTAGGTTTCGCTTGAAATCGTGGTAGTATAATTGAACGGTTGAACAGGAGCCTTGGTGGATATTCAAGATCATATACGACTGTTTTTTAAAACCTGCAATTGAAAGAAATCAGGATCGTCCAAATTCATCCCGACAATACCGAAAAACTACATGGGGGAAACCTCATACGGATTCAATTTCCCGGTCTCATTCTAAGAGATTTAATAGAAACGAAGAGTTTTGTGAACACGCAGCAATATGGATAAGCAATTGTCAAAATTCCAACAATCGTTTTCTTTGGACTTGTGCTCCAAAATGTCAACAAAATCCAGCACAAAAAGTGTAAATGGTCAATAGATTTTACTACAGGGAAAAATGCGGATATTCCTTCACCGCCAGGTTATAATCCTTCAGTCGCACAACGTAGATACAGTCGTCCACTATGGAATAAATTTGTAAATTGTTTTAAATTTTAATTTTTATTATAATTCCGTTCCGCACTTTCTTATTTAATGTCGTTCAAGATATATGTGTAGATACAAGTGCCGCTGGGCAATATTATTTTAACTCAAAAAAAATTACTTTTGTGATAGAGCCTACAGACAGCAAGTCGAAGCATTAAATTCCAATTTAATTCCTTTAACTAGATGGCGGATGCTGAAGCGCTTCATCATGCCGTGGAATTGTCACCGTGAGTATTATTGATATATTACACATTTTGTTTTGCTATACGCATGCTTCGGCTTCAATAATTACTTGCTCGTAGGACTTTTTTTTTTCATTGACATTCCTTTTCTGTAACTATATATATATCCTCGATTTAATAATAATATTTACGTAACTATACATCTAATCTAATGGAGTCTGTCCGTGTATACTTTGGATAATAATTTTTCTTACTGACTCTATATATATATATCTATATACCTACCTTTAATGATGTACATACTTACCCGTATCTAGTAATAAGGGCCTTACGTAGGATTTTCTTTTATTGACATTCTTTTTCTATAACTATATATATATTTGCGATTTAATAGCATATCTACGTAACTATACAGCTAATTTAGTAAAATCCTTGTCCGTGTATATTTTGGGGAAAATTTTTTTAGCTGACTCTATATATATCTACACACATACTTAATGCTATACGCTTATTTAGTTTTATAATTCACTGGTATTCTTACTTATATGCCTTTTTATTGTACTCACTTTGAATTAATGAGATTTTTTTTGTATACGTATGTATATACGTTTTTCTGTACTTACCTAGTGCTATACGGCTATATATTTTTATAATTTAATGGTATACTTACCTAGAGACCTATGTGAACACGATCCGTTAAGAGTTTTAATTTCTCCTCTTACTTTCCTGGAGCCCTCTCGTATGAAGGTCGTCTAGGTTCGCCTAGTCTCTCGCTCTCTGTACAGGTCAACTAGGGACTCTGAAGGATTATGCCCCTCAGAGTCAGATGGGAGGATGGGGCAGTCAAAGAAGGCAGACCATCTGCGCCTTCGATAGGATACAGGTAAGTGACGTAAGGGTCCCTTCAGGACCGAATGTGTGCCGGCTTTGGTGTGATAGGCACGAACATTTTTTTTTGATTATGGCTGACGGCAGCGGCAGGTTTTTGTGGAACCCCCCCCCCCCCACACTCTGCGCCAATAGCTGACGCGAACTAGCGCGCCGCCCTGCAGTCAACGCTGCCCGTCGAGTGATCTGTCAGCTCATGCTGACAGTCGGAACTTTACGTCCCAAGCGAATCACTCTTCATAGTTCCAAAACAAACAACAAAGAATCATCACCAATTGGTACTGCAAACTCTGCAGTTCCAACCGCATGATAAATTATCACTCTAATCATCCAATAGCAATGAAAATAAATACAATACAAAGGTTTTTGCATACAGGGTTCTAAGCTTAAGTAACATAAAATATCACGCAAAAAACAAACTCATAATAGATACAATTCTCAAAAAAAAAAAAAAAAAAACTATCCATCTCAAATACGAAGCAAGGTTATAAAAATCGCCAGAAGAAAAAAATTCGACATGTCTACCAGCAGCAATTTACAACTAGCTATTTTAGAACTGGAAGATTCCCATAGTAAAGTCTACAATTCAATCCCTTACATACATCCAGTAGCTCATGAAATAATACGACATGTACATACAGTTGACAACCGAATAAATCTAACCTTTAAACCCGTCAATAGGCTCAACAACATTTACACCAAAACGAAGGACAAAATAAAAACTCCTGGAAAAATAGTGTTGTTTACAAAGTAAATTGTGACTACTGGCCCACAGCATACATCCAAAAATTTAAAAACCCTCCTATCACAACATGCACAATATTTAGAAAAAAAGACCCCGCACTCAGCATTGGCACCAAATTCCCTTGAAACAGGGCATATATTCAAATTTGATGATGCCATGATCATTGTCAATGAAAAAAACAGAGCTAAAATGAAAACCACATTTATATAAATTAGCACAACTTAATTAATATTAAACTAGACAAAATGACCATCCATAATGAATATCACCATATTCTAAATTCTATAAGCACATGAGATAATCACATTCAACACCACAGACACTCAGCTCTTATCCCATGATAAAATACACACATACAAAAATTACATCTTTTACAAATATCATAATACTGATACTGATCGATAGACCCACAAACCCATAATCGTTAGTCTAGTCAATAGCTTCATTATGTCCTGTCAGTGGTTAGTTTTTTCGTGTAATTTGGTCTCCTTTTAATTTTATTTGTAAAAATGTTTAATATAATATTTTATTTTATTTGATGTTTTAAATATGTGACATTTTTTTAAATTTAATTTATTATAATCTTAAGGTAATTTTGTTGTGTTTTCAAAAGTGTTTCGATATTAATTTACAAGAAGAGGACTCGTAAAACCTGCGGGTCGAAATGTTGGGAGTATATATTTTAATAAAAGACGTCCTAAAAACCACTCTTTTATTTTAGTTTTTCAACTGGACACAGACCGGAGATATTCCTAAAATAATCGCCAATATAACTCTCACATACTCCGATCATAAGCACAGCAAAAGCTAATTATAGACTGCTACGTGAGACGTCAATTAAGTTGGGACCGCCATTTCATGTTAGAAAAGTTTTAAATACGTCAAAATTTAGGACTCAATTAGGGCTAATTCTCCGAATTTAATGCTGTAGTACCTTTTAAAAAAATCCATGGATAATCCAACTTTATTAAAAGTTAGGACCACCACTACGGAGAAAAGGTTAAATAGTATTGTCACAATAGTGTGCACTGCATAATATTTTAGGGCTCAATCAGGGCTAATTTAATGCCACTTCCCCGAAATTTAATGCTCTAGTACTTTTAAAAATATCCATGGATAATCCAACTTTATTAAAAGTTAGGACCACCAACTTTAAAATGGAAAACGTTTTTTAAGACCCCAAAAATCCATGGTTAGAATTTTAAACTTTTCAAACTTTTACTTTTATGGTTTCTTGGCCTCAACTGATTTCTTACTTTCGGAGAAAAGACATTAAATTGGCCCTAAATAAGGCCTAAAATATTATGCAGTGCACACTATTGTAACATTACTATTTAACCTATTCTCAGTAGTGGTGGTCCTAACTCTTAATAAAGTTGGATTATCCATGGATTTTTTTTAAAAGTACTAGAGCATTAAATTCGGGGAAGTGGCATTAAATTAGCCCTAATTGAGCCCTACATTTTGACATATTCAAAACTTTTCTACCATGAAACCCAACTTAATTGGACGTCTACGTGCAGGCAGTTGAATTGTTCACATGGAATTTGTAGTTCACAAACAGGGCGACTTGTATTGCTGCTATATGTGAGTTGTAGAAGGTGTAACAACTCTGTTCTGTGTATTTTTTTTGTATGATGGTACGTGAGGGTATGAAGGCAGCACTTATGATGTTTGTCGTGTGCGCACTTTTAGGTGCAGCAACTTGTAATGCTGCTTCGTATGGGACTGCAGTACTTGTGACATTTTGTCGTGTGCAATTTTATGAGTGAAGCGAAGTGCAATGCTACTACGTGTGGGAGTGGATATTTTAGCACTTGTGAGGTTTTGTCGTGTGCTCTTTTGAGTGCAGTAAATTGGGTTGCTGCTACGTGTGGGATTGGATAATTTCCAATTTTGTCAGAATTAACTTCTATATTTATTTTCGCAGAGTTAACCTCTGATAATAGATCTGGACTAACCTTTGTATAAAGTTAGCTAGAGTAGGATTAACTCTTATGTAAAATTTCTTGAGTTAACCTCACTTTGTGCAATACTTAGGATTAACTCCTAGTCAAAATAATTTGAGTCAACCTCAATTTGTGTACTCTTTAGGATCAACTCCTATAGGTAATAATTTGAGTCAACCTCAATTTTAATGTTCCAAAATCAACTTCTGTATAAGGATTGAGTTAACCTCAAATATTTTGATAGCCAAAATGAACTTCTGTTTTTAGGATTGAGTCAACCTCAAGTTATGGATTTAGAATTAACTTCTGATTTGGATTGGGATTTTGCTCAGAACAGACTCCAACAGACCAACTCTGATTTGGAAATGCATAATTTCGCTATGGCTCGCCAACCTAGCAACGTTTGTACCAACAATTGCGCGGCGAAATTGTTTGTTTAACGTAATGTCAATTTGATGACAAACATTTTATTACGGTTTGGAAGATAAGAAAACAAGCTTAAGATGATGAGAACACCATTTTGCTGTATGAATAATTCTTTAGGGCGGAGAAGCTATTCAAATCAAACTTTTGTCAGTTTTACATAAGAACACTGCAAGTATTTTAGAATGTCAGGACTCCATTGGGGCTCTCCTGGGCTAGTGAGGGAGCCTGTTTCATGGCTTTTGAAGTATTATCGAGGGTTTTGCGTAGACTTTTTACTGTGCACCAAATATAACATAGTATAGCATAGTGACAGTAGGCCATAGTCAATCACACTCAAACGTTAATATCTAGTCGCTAGGCTGTAATTATCGTAAGTACATGTGATATTAATAGAGCAATTATATGTACTCTAAATATTCTTCCTCAGTAAAAAATCCCTTAATTTGATTAAACTATTGTCCCTCAACCGAACTTTCAAAGAAAAATCTCTTAAAAAAGCGATTAATATTTCGATCTGGGAACACTGGTTGGTACAAAAAGTTTACGCTCTTTCCCTCATTCTATCCCTTAAATATCCCTTAAAAAGACTATTCCGTGCCTTGCTTCCATATTCGCAAACCGTAATTTTATACCCCTTGGTGAAAATAAATTTGATATGTTCTGTTATCTAAATAACACTCCGTCTATTTTAGATATGTTGGTTGAAACCCATACTTTTCCATTAATATCACGGAGTGAGATAATTTCGAAGGCTTTACTAAAGTCTGTATAAATGCAATCTGTCTGAGAGGACTTGGAAAGGCCGCTAATGGTATCTGAGACAAATTCTAACAAGTTAGTGGTTGTATACCTGCCTGAAATAAACCCATGTTGGTTTGAAGAGAGCAAATTCTTACAGGAAGTTAATAGTTGACAGTAAATGATAGATTCGAATAATTTGCCGGAAACAACCACTATCAAGCGATTTTTAGAAAATAATTCTCAGCGGAGCTGCCAGAAAGAGGCAACAAGATTGAAAAAAGCTGAAGGAATCCCATCAGGACTCGCTGTGAAGTCATTTGGGAGCCCATTAATATGATCAAGTGATCTTGTGCAATTGAAGGTACAGTGAATGAAACGTCAACCTAAACCCTCGAGAATACTTCCCAAGTCATGAAACAGAAATCTAGATGTGTGCGTGGGAGTTTTTTCTCTAAAATGTTCTTTATTAAAACTTATTGAGAAGTGCCAAACATTGACTACGTAAATGTTATGGAGCCTAAACTACTAACAATACAGGAAAATAGTGGTTTAGTAATTTACAGCTTGGTTCCTTACCTTCCCAACCGATATACTTACTATATAACTTACTTAACAAAATAATAAAATACTTTTGATTAAAATGTAACTTTGCCGTTTTAAGCTCAATAACTCTCATCTGAGTAATAGTTCCGTTGTGTGTGTGCAGCCCTAGTCCGAACCTGCAGGCAGTTTCATTCGAATTCATTGGACTATGACACATTACATATGCAATTATTACTTAGCTGAGAGTTTTTATTTGGGGAATCGTAATCATTTGGTTTAGATAAATTTTTTTTTGTTAAGAAAGGTATAACAATTTTAGTTTGGTTCGGAAGATAAGAAAGCAAGTTCAACATTATCAGAACATCATTTTTTCTGTATGAAGAGTGGTTTAGGGCTAACGAGCTATTCAAATCAAACTTTTGTCAGTTTTACATAAGATCACTGCAAATATTTTAGAAATTTAGGACTCCGTGGGGGCTCTCATGTGATAGCGAGGGTGTCTGTTTTATGGCTTGTGAAGTATTCTCGATGGTTTTAGGCAAACACTTTGCCAAAAAAAGATGTAAACATATTGCAAATTGTAGACAAATCATCACTAGCAAAATGTCTGTATCTCATGGTATTGGGATAGTTGTCCATGTTTTTCTTCATATTGATAACTCTTAAAAAAGGTATGTGGGTCACTAAATAGTTTTGTGTGCATGCTTTGAATAAAGGTAAAGTATAGAAGAAAGTTCTTTACATTAAACTTCATTTTCGGATGTGAGGAAACTGTTGTGACTTGTATTGTTGACGGTTTAATGGTAATATGTAATTAGTAGACGTGGGTTGTATTTGTCAAAAGTAGACATTATAACTGGGCTAGATGCAGCTAATAAGTTACCCGCGTCAGTATAAAATACCAAGTCTGACTGCCTACCCATGTCATTCTTAACTGCTGCGTTCCTTTTCTTGTTCTGAATGAATCTGTATGAATTGACAGAACGATGTCATAATTTTGTTCTGTACTCATAGAAAAGGAACGAATCAGAAACTTGATAAAAGCAAGTATAATTTCGTAAAAATTGTTGTTTATGAAAAACAAAACCATTTTCCAACAAAGGCAACTTAAACTCAACTATTACCACCTCGTCCAAATTGTAAATAATACTTTTACGAATACAAATTAAAATCGTTCTGCTTAAATTCAAAAAAAAAAAAAACTCAGAACCATTCGGAATCCGAAACAAGTGATGACAGATTGAAACTAAATCATTCGGCCTGAGAAAAAGAACGACATGGATTGAAAAAATTCATTCATTCTGAACGAGAAAAAGAACGTAACAAACATTACTGATTTGGCTGATTTACCCACTCAACTATCAGGAATGACGATTTTGCTTTTTTCTTTACCGGTACTTAAGCCTTCCAAATTGCTCTGAAATATTTTCGATGTTAGGTCCCATATACCGGAAATTTTTATTGGCTCTGACTCTTTAAAGTTAAGCCAGCCTGGATCACGGTCTTTAAAACTTTCTTCAGAAAACGTTATCTCGATTTTATCCATTGGGCTCACTATCGCGTAATATAAAGCGCACTATATATTCGATAATCCGCATTTTGTGGTACTAGATTAATTACAAATTATATCTGCCATCCACCTACCATAAACCGTTTTACGTTTTATAAAAAATCCTCAATTACATATTTTGAAAGTCGTCATGTTGCTGACACTAAACGGAAAATGATGCAAGAATCTGCCTTTTATTTTATTATATACAGATGTAAGAGGAAATACGTTAAAGTAATCCGGACATTTAGCAGAGGATATCGATTAAAATGGATAATTAGTGTATTCTTCATCTTGCTCGCATTTCTATGACCATTGCACATCAACCGCTGAATACTAATTAGGTATCAATTACAACAATGTTGCAAAATTGTTGCATGCATGGCTATCGCCCTAGCGAATAACTAAGGGTAAAAACCTTATGACAAGTAAGCGAAACATTAAAGTGTCGAGAAAATTTTGTTAAGAATGAAATGATAATTTACAGATATTTAATAATGTTTATTATGCAATAAAAATATCCCAAAAATCTGTATGCAGCCTTTGAATTTGTACCAGGGATTAATATTAAAAAATTTGCTTTACTCGTGGTATCTATATACTGCTATTCTTTCGACTGCAAAAGTGGCACTTTCAAATTTATATTTTTATAAAAACTTTTATTCTATTTTATTTTACTAAAGACTCTAGTTTTGCGAGAGCGCTATGTGAATTTTCAGGTGCAACAAAATAGAGCAGGCAGTTCGGTCAGACGATCTTGTTATAGGCCAGAAACATAAAATATGGTCCATCAAGATTGTCAAAACCGAATACGGAGTAAAAATAATTGGAAACGCTGTCTGTTTTTGACCTGATCACATTCATAAGTTTATCCTAAAAACTATGCTAAAAGTTAATAGAGTTCCAGAAAACTTATACATGCATATGACCGGAAGATAAGAGAACGAGTTTAAAAGTCCGATACTTATACATGCTTGTGTGAGTCGAAATATATACCTACATTCTTAATATAATTAATACAAATACAAATAAATCAATGATTATATATCTATTAGGATATTAGTAAACTGACCTAATCAAATTATATTAAAATATTTATCGCTTTCTATTTTTATTTAAATTCCAATGTCCCAGACCCGTTTGTCTCAGATACTCTTAAATTTGACTTTTTACTACGTAAAATCATGAATGGGCTTCTACAAATCTAGTGTCAGTGACTTAAATGCATTCTTAAAACCGAAAGAATGCGGCGCCCAATTAGCATAAAGGAGCATCATCGATTAGTTGCCTGAGCCCCTACCGGTTATTGTATAAAAAATATATTATATATTGTATAAACAGTTTATGACATAATGAATGATCTTTTAATAACACAGTTAAATGAAAATAAAAAAATAATTGTCTCAAGTTTTTTTATAATTTTTTTTTTGCAGTTGTTTTTTTTATGTTTATTTATAATTATATGTGTCGCCGCAGTAGTGTCTGAACATTGTCAGGCCTGCAAGCGAATAGAAAGTATGGGTTTGAGTATAACGATACTTAGTGTGTTTACCTATGCTACATATTCAAACTACTTTTTTCAGTCTTGGATCAAACGTCGAACGGACCCTTACGATTGATCCTCCATTCACTCACAATAAGGGCATAGTTTCAACGCTATTGTATAATTACGTCAGATCTAGGGAAGGGGACCAGGTTATTTAACCCTTTATTACTACCCGGGGTCGAAAACGACCCCAAAAATATTTCATTTATGTTTTCCTCTAAAATATAAAGAAAATTCTTATCGCTCATTATTTTAAAAGCGTACTAAGGATAACTGAAATTCATTCGGCGCCAATAAAAAAAACATTGGTGCCTTTTTCTGAGAAATGTAAAGGTACTGGGGTCGTTTACGACCCTAGGGTAGTAATAGCGCAATTGGAAAATTCGAGAAATTTTTTCAGGGAAAATTAACAAAACCCAATACGTAAGGTGAAGGAAAAATTTACACTGTTTTGTTTTAGCAATTTTTACATATTTGTAGTATCTATACCAAAGATGGTTTGGACACTTTTGACCAATTGTGTCATAAATATAGTGTATCAAGAAAGACACAGCTGTGGCCAATGAGTGTATTTTATGGCTGTAGGAATAAATTCGTTTATACCTTTATGTCTTTCAAATTCAAGGAACAAAGAATCTGGTGAAAAAGGACGCATTTTTTTCGAAAAATTTCGCGTTATGTGTTCTAAGATCCTATTTAGAGAAACGTGTTGAACGCAGCACTTTTCCTTCTTGACATAAGGTCAGAATTGCTGGAATAATTGAAAAGGAAAGACATATTGAAGAGTTGGAAGCTCCTCGTAAGAAGAGAGCAAGGTGCGCTTCCTATCCACGATCAAAATATAGAAAAATCAACTCGCAATGCGACAGCTACCAGCGATACATCTACTAAATACATTATAAAAAATTGTGCTTTAACTGTCTTTATAAATGAAATGCATAAATAGATATAATATGTACAGTAATACTATTTGTAAATTATTAAAACTTTCATACTTAAAAAAACTTTTGGATTTCCTAGACAAATTGGTTAATTTCACAGTGGGGTCCTTATCGACCCCAGGGTAGGAAAATCAGGGCTGAAACTATGGGTAGTAATAAAGAGTGAAACAGTAGCGGCATAAGTGAAGGCTATTTTAAAATATTTGTGATCGACTACAGATAAGGATCACTCAACAAAGCGGCATAAGTCAACGCTATGAGTCATGCAGGATCAAGTACGAAACATGATCCGAAGATTAATAAGCAGTCAATTGGGAATGCCTTAAGGCTGGGTCTATGTCATAATTGGGACAACTCGGTGCACAGTTAGCAAGATGGAGCGGGGCGTTAAGATTTTTGGATAAATCGCAAATTGATTAATGGAATATTTATTTAAACACCTAAGGCAACAAAATATTCTTTTCTAATTTTTAAATTTGTCCCCCAATTTTTATTGAAAATGATTTAAAAATGTAAATTCAATGATTTTTTTTAATTTCTCTGGTTTGCGGAGCGGGGCTGCCACAAATTTGAACTAAATTAAATAAATTTTTAATATAAGATTTTTGAAGTTAATAAGCAGAAAATAACGTTTTCCGATTTTTAAAAATCCACTTATTTTTATGAAACTTGTATGCAATAGATTGCTTTCTTAATGGGTAAAATGCGGGTACAGCAATCTATTTTGTCCAATGGTCGCAGATATAAGTGGATTTTTAAAAATCGGAAAACGTTATTTTCTGCTTATTAACTTCGAAAAGCTTAGATTAAAAATTTATTTAATTTAGTTCAAATTTGTGGCAGCCCCGCTCCGCAAACCAGAGAAATTAAAAAAAGTCATTGAATTTACATTTTTAAATCATTTTCAATAAAAATTGGGGGACAAATTTAAAAATTAGAAAAGATTATTTTGTTGCCTTAAGTGTTTAAATAAATATTCCATTAATCAATTTGCGATTTATCTAAAAATCTTAACGCCCCGCTCCATCTTGCTAACTGTGCACCGAGTTGTCCCAATTATGACATAGACCCAGCCTTAAGACTGGGTCGTTGTCCTAATTTGGACAACACGGTGCACAATTCTCAAGATGGGGAGGGTGTTAAGATTCTTTCACAAATCGCAAATTGATTAATGGAATATTTATTTAAACACCTAAGGCAACAAAATAACTTTTGTCTACAGACCTGCACTTAATGTATAAATTAATTCTAAGATGAGTTAAGACTTCTATAATTATCGAAAATACAGGATTTAAAACTATCCCTTGGCATGGAAGTATCGACAATTGATGAAAATTTATTAAACATTGAGGAACAATTTAAAATAGGCTCGTGATTACCATAATTTGTTCTGTGATGAGGAATATACAGCAAGCACCTAGAGCGAATTTGCCTTTCGGGAGCATATATACTAATCAATGATAATAACTCTGGCTAGTTAATTCTGTAATCCAAAATATCTTTAACAAAAGTCGCACAGTTAACCTCCCGTCGTAATTCCAATTGAGATAAACCCAACAGTAAACATCTTACCGAATATGAAGGTAAATTATCATATCGGTAGTTACATTTGTAAAGCGCATATCTACTGAAGCTTTTCTGTATTGATTCATGACAATTAATATGAACTTTGTAATAGGGGCACCAAACGACACTTGAATATTCTAAAATAGACCTTACCAAAGCAAAGTAGAGAATTTTAAGAGTGTGAACATCTCTGAAGTCTTTAGAATTACGCTTAACGAAACCTAGGCATCTATGAGCCTTACAAACTATCAGCTCAACATGTGGAATGTAGCTCAATTTAATATCATGTATAATACCCAAGTCATTAATTTCAAAAACCATAGGAAGAGTACTGTTATTTATAAGATAATTAAAAATTATTGGATTGGATAAACGATGAAATGTCATAGTTTTACATTTACCAATATTTAAGTGAAAATTGTTTATAGAACACCAATCAGAGAGACCATTAAGATCACGTTGAATGAGTGCGCAATCATCCACAGAATTGACTTTTAAAAATAATTTCAAGTCATCAGCAAACAACAAACATCTAGTAAATTTGAAACTTTCTACTATATCGTTAATAAAAAGCAAGAAGAGCAGAGGACCTAAGTGGCTACCTTGAGGCACGCCAGAGCAAGCGTTTATCTCTCTGGAGAGGATCCTACCAATTTTGACGTATTGTTTACGATCAGTCAGATAGGATTCAATCCATTTAAAAAAAAAAAAGAGTGAAAGCCAAGTATACTAAGTTCACATAAAAGAAGAGAAATATTAATTCTATCAAAAGCTTTAGAGAAATCCGTCTAAATAACATCAACTTGAAATTAATCTTCAATAGCATTAATAGCGTAATATGAAAAAGAAGTAAGATTAGTTACACATGATCGACCAGGAATAAAACCATGCTGTTCCAATGTAATAACTTCTTTGGTTAAAAATGTAACTTTAGAATGAATCAACGAGTCAAGAATTTTAGGAATAGTATTCATAACAGAGACACCTCTATAATTTTTGATGTCATCCTTTTGCCCAGATTTAAATATCGGTGTAATGAAGGAAATTTTCCAAATATCTAAGAAAATCCCTGTTTGTAAAGATAAGTTGAAAATTGAAGTTAATGGATATGCCAAGATGTCAGAGCAATTTTTCATTAAAGAAGTGCATAAAAAGTCAGTGTCAGGTTTGGTATTAGAATTTAAGTTTCTTAAGCACTGCAGTACGTCGCTGGTAGACAAAGAGACAACACCAATGTCAAGAGAAGACGGAGGCGTAAAATCATTAACATTAAATAAACTGAGTCATCAATGTACACGGATTCGAAATATTCAGCAAACAGGTCACAACTAGATTCTAAATTAAACGCCTTTTTGTTGTCATATTGCAACATTTTCGGAAGACCTGTAGAATTACGTTTAGTATTTATAAATGACCAAAATGCCTTGCTATTGGATTTAATACTGCACTCCATAGACCAAACGTATTGATTGTACATAAATCTAAGTAGGAAGTTATATTCACGCCTTAGCTGACAGTACCTTATTCTATCGGAAAGATTGCTAGATTTTTTAAAAGCTTTATACGCCTTAGATTTAGCATTTTTAAGTTTAATAACACTTTTGTTAAACCATTTTGTATGCTTATTGGATGAGATTCTCTTAGTAGGAACATGTTTTTTAAGGCCTTCATGAATAACGTCCAAGAACCTGCTATACATTTGATGTAAATCGAACTCCATTCATAATTTGAAAGGAAGTTATTAAGATTATGGTAATCAGCCTTAACAAAATTATATTCAAAAATATCTGCTTCATTACAGTGAGAACAAAATTCATAAACAGAAATGGAAAGATTAATAGCTTTATGATGAAAATCAATAAGCGTTAAAGGAGTACTAACTTCATGAACTTCAAATTTTAATTCGTTACTTATAAATATTAGATCTAACAGTTTACTAAACATATTTGTTATTGAATTCGATTGAATTAAATCTATTCCTACCAAATTATCTACAACGTAACATTCTACTTCAGATATGACATTCTTTGGTATTAACATAGATTCCTCTAAATTCCATTGCCAATCAATATTAGGCAAATTAAAATCATCACAAAAACATAAAAAATTCTCATCATCATACTTCTCAAATAGTGAGAACACATTATTTACATGACCTTTATACAGTTCCGATTGAAGAAGAAGGTGGGATATAACTTACACAAATATCCACGGAGATAGAATTAATATTAGATGATACTCGAACGCATAATTGATTGATTTCCGCGGAGTCATTGTGCAGATGAATCTTCTGGCTCACAAAGGAGGTACGAACGGTAACTAGAACTCCTCCTCCTCTTGTAAAACCAGTCGATAAAGGACACCGATCTTTACGATAAACAATGACTCTCATCGAAAAGTTCTCCACTAAAGATATGCTTATTGAGCTAAGTTTCAGTGAGCACAATAATATCATAGTCATTTTCCATAACAGCAAGAGAAAAATCCTGAAGTTTCGTTCTCAAACCTCGCACATTTTGATAATAAATGTTCAGCATTTTATAGTTTAATTTTGAATTAGTCTTTATGATTGAACTTGAATTTGGGCATGAGGTTGAGATTGTGGTTGAACTTGAGTGTGATCCAGAGACTGGGCCACATTCGTTGATATTACATCGTTTTTTGAAATGTTGAAGAATTTTCGAACATAAACCCCTGATGGCCAAATGTCGGCGATCAACAATCTTGATAATAAATACTCGGGAACACCCAATTTAAACGTCTTAAATCGAAGAGAAGACAAGTCAGCATCCTTTTTCCAAAGAAGAAAACAAATGAACAAATCAGATGAAACCCCTGTCTTCACGGAAACGAAAGATATAATTTTATCAGGAGTGGTGTCCGGATGTAAACGTGACAGATGCAAGAACTTAAATTTGCTTACAGCTGAGAGGTCACCGGCAGCGATATTATTTCCAATGATTTTTTTATTTAGATTTTTATTTCGTTGAACAGTAATCCAGCTGAAGTGTTTGTCATTATCAACAAATGACGCTGCATTCGATTGAATAGGGTCACTGACCATATGCAAAGCTGCAGAATCCACTACATTATTAGCATCATCATTCACTTGAGAGCAATTAATATTTAAAGCAGAGCATTTTGCTGCATGGCTTTGAATGTGTTGAGTTATTGAATTCATTATGCCGTCATCAACCGTTACTGAATTCCGAGCACCAAGTACGTTGTTAGCATGCAGAGATAACCGTTGCGGTATTGAAATGTTATCGTTAATTTGGGAAGAAACCTTACGTAGAGTTGGATTAGCACCTTTGACATTATTATTATCCTCAAATTGGGGAGAATCACAGTTTTTATTTGCAGAAATCATATTTTTGATCACATCAAATTCACGAGAGAACTCATTTTTTAAAGACTCTAACTCATTAGATAACGTTAAGAACCGAGTCATAAATTCACCAAGAGATAAGTTGATGCATACAGGGCACTTCCAAAAAATAGACGAATGCTGCTCTAAACATTTTAACAAACCGTCAGAAGTACTAGAACATCTTTTATGATAATAATTGTTACAAATACCGCACTGAACACTTTTCATATCGGAAAGAAGATCATCGCATTTTTTACATCGATTAATATTAGCCATTGTCAAAGAACACGTCCGCACTCCACTACTGCTTAACTCAATTTTTAAATTTGTCCGCCAGTTTTTATTGAAAATGATTTAAAAATGAAAATTCAATGTTTTTTTTTTTTAATTTCTCTGGTTTGCGGAGCGGGGCTTCCACAAATTTGAAATAAATTAAATAAAGTTTTAACATAAGCTATTTGAAGTCAATAATCAAAAAATAACGTTTTCTGATTTTTAAAATTCTACTAATTTTTGTGAAAATTTAATGCAATAGATTGTTTTCTTAATGGGTAAAATCCAGGTAAAGCCTGCATTTTAAAAAGTACTGAGTGTACGGTCACTTACAAAGCTCATTGTATGCAGAACTTCATTGCTTTTCCAACGACTGATCGACCAGCTCCGTACTCTTCTCACTTCAAGAGTTATGGTCGTCTAAACTAAAGACAAACTGTTCCCTTAGTTACACGTCATTTTAAATTTAAACAAATATCGTCTAATTTCGGTATACCTGAATACGTTATGAGCTAATAACTGTTTAACGGCTACAGTGAGCACATTGGTATAATAGATCAAATTAAAGAGGAGAGTTTACAGTTTACAGTTTTTATAAAAAAAATTATGTTAACCACCCTTTTGTAAATAAAAAAATGTCAAAGTAAAAAAAAAATATAAGGAAGTCCGAAATTCTTAGTTTATACCACCATAACTTATGAGGTGAGAGGAGTACGGAGCTGGTCGAGCAGTCATTGGAAAGGCCATGAAGTTCTGCATACAATGCGCTCTGTAAGTGACCGTACACTCAGTGCTCATTACGGAGCAGTTATACGTACTTTCGGTTCCCAACTCCTAAAGTTAGACCTTGGTCTACGAAGAGACTTTACTCATAAGTTTATCGCCGCAACGGTCAATCGACCGTTCTAAGGTGCAGATTTTTTGAAAGAATTGAATTTGCTAGTGGACTTAAAATAGCGTCGACTGCTAGATAAGATAACTTCCTTGAAAGTAGGTAGCATAACATATCCAGATAACACCCCGACTCCAAAACTTTTCAGGTCAATAGTGACTACGGTGAAATAATCAAAAACTTTCCAAACATAACATCACCGTCCGATTACAACTTTCCAATTAAACATAATGTCGTTCACTACATAAAAATGAAAATCCAGCTACCGTATTCAAAACTACGTAGAACAGATAAAATTAAATTCGATCTAGCCCGGAATGAATTCGAATAAATCTCGGCATATATCAGCCATCTTCGCCTCCAGTTGCTTTACCCTTACATCTAGTTAAGAAGAAAGATGGTAACGATTGGAGACCTTGTGGGGATTAGCGTCGTTCAAACGCCTGTACCATACCAGACCGGTATCCAATCCCCCAAATTCAGGATTGTAAAGTTTTCTCCAAAATAGATCTGGTGAGAGCCTTTCACCACATTCCTGTAGAAGAGAAACACATATATAAAACTGATATTATTACGCCATTTGGCCTGTACAAATATCGAAGGATGCCAATCGTTCTCAGAAATGCTGCACAAACCTTTCAATGATTCATAAACGAAACCTTGAAATGAATGGATTTTGCATACGCCTATATCGACGATGTCCTTGTTGCTAGCATTTCCGAGGATCAACATAAACAACATTTAAAATTACTTTTTCAAAGACTTAGCGAATATGACGTCAAAGTAAAAATTTCCAAAAGTATAGTCGGTGCTAAAAGTTTGGCACATACAGTTCATGAAGATGGCATTCTCCCACAAAAAGATCGAGTGAACACGATCCTCGCGATAACACCGACGACGTGTATCAAGGAAACACAACAATTTCTTGGTTTGATAAATTATTATAGCCGCTTTGTTCCACACCTCGCAGAAATGCACGCTCCGATATATTCGCACTTAGTTAATTAAGCAAAGCTTGGTAAAACCTAAAAGCAATTCCACTGGCCAAAAACGATGGATTCGAAAAAGCTAAAGCAGCCTTAGCATCGGTTACGCTTCTAGTACATCCGATCAATAATACAGTTTTCAATATTACCTGCGATAGCTTAAACGTTGCGATCAGTGCAGTTTTGCAGCAGCCTTTTTCTCCAAAGAGCTCCAACCAGCAGAAACTCCATATTCTGCATTCGATCGAGAGTTACTTACTATTTATCTGGTAATCAAACACTTTAGGCATTTCATAGAAGGTCGAGAAGTAATGGTATTTACAGACCATAAACAATTGACATCGGTAATAACTTCGAAAACTGATCACAGTCTCCAAGAAAAACGTCACTTAGAATATATTGCACAATTTACAACTGATATTCGTCACATATCAGGGTAAGAGAATGTAGTCTCCGACTTCCTGCCGCGCTCAAGCATGGAACGGTGGTAAATGATATATGTGTTGTTAGTTACGGACTACTAATGGGTCGTTGTTACGGGAGAAACACAAATTGTATTGCTCAATCCGACGGATTAATGATTCACGCCGCAAGCAAGATTCACTTCCCCTTCACGATGCGATTTTTCAATCCGCCGGCGGAACTGCCACATTCAAGTATCAGGATTTGATTCACTTGTTTTCAATAACCAAGGGGAACTTGATTTTTTGACTCCGAACGTTTCAAAAAGTCACAAACTGGTAAATTCGCAAATGCAGTTCTCTCGGCGGATTCAGCAATAGGGGCCATTATTACTTTCGGTTGGTCTATACAGAGACCTAACCCGAGCGAAAGTTCTACTGCTATTTTAGATATTATATCTACGCTCTTTACAGCAACTGTACAAAATAATAGTGAATTTGATATCAAGGGTTTTTGGAACTTAGAATCCTTAGGTATTAAGGAAAAACGTAGAACAGTTTTATACTTGAATAACTATTGTGAAAGTTTTATTAGAAAGCACGCTAATCGGTAAAAAGTGATGCTCCCTTGGCGCGTATCTGATGTTATACTCGACTAGAGCTGAGCAATACTTAAGTAAAAAAAGACTTAAGTACTACTTAAAGAACATTTTCATTACTTAATACTTTTGAAATGCTCCTACTTAGTACTTGAACATATGTCAGTAATAGCGTCTTTTTACTTGTACTTAAGACTTAGTTTTGTACTTAAGTACCAAGATTTTTACTTAAATATTTCTGAGTCTATTAAGTACCTACAAATATCTAACTATTCGTAGAAAAGCATACACAATCTCTAGCGCAACTCCTTTTTTGTTGAGCTTTAAAGCACGCAAAGAACTGTCAATGCATGTGCCGCACTCACGCGTCAAGGCAGAACCTTAGACAATCTAATAACATACACACAAGACTGGGTAAGTAGAACAAAAACCAGTAATGTCTCGCTCGAATATAAAATCAACGATGCCTCGACTTGATGACATAACCACTGACATGTATAATATGGACGGACTACGTTCATAGAAATACACTGCAGAAAGTGGGCTCACTTCTATAT
Organism: Dioctria rufipes; assembly: GCA_963924295.1. Classification (NCBI taxonomy): domain Eukaryota; kingdom Metazoa; phylum Arthropoda; class Insecta; order Diptera; family Asilidae; genus Dioctria; species Dioctria rufipes. Next base: position 77,076,398 of record OZ002743.1, on the reverse strand, counting down.
TGCTGACTTTCGGTATAAGCACCAAGTACCAACTGAGAGAGAACTGAAAACAACAAATAAATTACTGGTTTCATCGAAATATATGATTTTAAATTTATCATTTAGGGTTATTACTGATAAAATCTGTTTTATCAAAGACAATGTATTCATCAGATACGCAGAAGAAATTCTAAATGTTTTATTAAAATCACTTTCCGAGCTGCGAGCTCACTTTTTGAACTTCCCGCCAATGATTTTTTCAATGTTGAAACCGACGAAAGAACTCCTTTTGCCACAAGCAATTCTTCCCACGTGAAATAAAAAAGTAAGCAGTCCATATTATATACGTCAGTGGACATAACCAAGGGTAAGCATGCAATGCCTCGCTCCAATATAAAATCAACGATGTCTCGACCTGATGTAGGGAAGGCCTCAATTTTTTCTTAGAAATTTACTCGAAATTTTTTCGTTAGAATTGTTATGCATTATTGGAGGCGATAATGGGTGCTTGGACGGACCTCTAATAGTTTTTGTGAGTGTAGCAAGGAGAAGTGAAAGTTTTACTCTATTTGCAGCACCGAAAACTATGAAAAACTATAAATAGTAGTCACTAGTTACTATACATACCATAGTTTTCAAAAGGTATTTATTTATCTATTAACTGAACTCGATAAACTTCATTATATTACTGCCAATGTACAAAGATTCTAAGAAAGTATTTTAAAAAGTACTCAGTACTTTTTATAGACTTAATACTTAGTTACAAGTACTTTTCATACATGCGGTACTTGTACTTACGCTGAAGTACTCAGGCCTTCGGTACTTGTACTTGTACTTAAGTACTTCTTCTTTGGTACTTGCCCAGCTCTGACTCGAAGATAATGCCACTGATTATTACGAATGAAAGGCTTAAGTAATCGGTTATCAAAAGATTCCTAAAACGTGTACAACAATTACTGTGCTTTAAGTGAATTATTTGAAAACGATTTCGCAGATAGAAAAAATTGTGATTCGGAACTATATAGAAGATAGCTAACTACTCAGGTTCGTATAGTATTTGATGTGTCCGCTTATGCACAAGGAGCATCCTCAATTAACGATAACTTATTGGCCCCAATTGCTGAATCCGCCGGGAGAACTGCGTTAGCGAATTTTCCAATTTATATGATAATCGAAAACATTCTAAGTGAAAATTTCAAGATTCTCTTGATTATTGAAAACACGTGTATTGAATCCTGATACTTGATTGTGGCAGTTTCGCCGGCGGATTGAAAAATCGTGAAGGGGAAGTGAATCTTACTTGCAGCGGGAATCATTAATCCGTCGGATTGAGCAGTACGGTCCATATCTGGTACCCGATTTAAATCCTCAATTGTTTGTAGTTGTTTTTATAAGAGAAGTGAATAATAAATAAGCCGTGTCAATATCAATGCTTTGCGAAAAAAACCAAGTTGCACCACTTAACAATATTAAAGTCACAACCTTGACATCGCCCTAATTCGAACTTACAGCTGCTTTATTGACAGCTGTACTTCATGCATCCATTCTAAGAACTTGAATGTGAGATTTGATAATTTCTTCATTTTGACCTCTTTCATGATAGTATAGTGCTGGATAAAAGGTGAAATCCTCAACTACTTATCCCTTCTCATTTCTTAACAGATACATAAAGGAGGTCTTTAGCGCCAAGTAAAATAGCTAAGGGGAAATCAAATCAAGTAATTTCACAGCAGTGGAAGCAGAGACAAAAGGCAATCGATATATTTTGGAGACGGTGGTGAACTACGGACATAACCAACATTTGTGCAATCGTATTACGTGCAGGATAAGCGACATCTATTAAGTACGGACATAATTAACTTTATGTTCGAAGAATCGATATTTCTAGAATGAAATCTTCAGGAAGGTTCTAGATAATTTGTAAAATATAAATACGGCACTTGTGACGGCCAAGGGAGTCTTGTCTCAGACAGCGAAGTGAACGCGGAAATATGGTTTGGACACTAACGTATAATATTGCAATTTTTTGTATGGCTGGAAATGGCAGGAAATTCGAATATCATATGAGTAGCAACACAGATGAAATCAAATTCAGTCTTAAAATATGTTTCACGTTACTAGTAGGCATGGTAGTAAGATTAACAAGGCGTTGCCGATTCGAGAGTTTTAATAGTTGTAATATGGACATGCCGTAAATGTAAATGTGTAAATCATTTCGGGAGAAATATTTAAGTGGTAGTGAGAAAGAAATTTGAAACTAGTAAGAACAATTGAAATTAAAACGAACAAATTTCTCGCCACATGATGAAGGCATCAAATTGACAGATGAATCGGCATACTTTTTTAATCTTTGCATCATGTAGTAGTCAAACTTTCTCATAAATGCAATTCTTGGCTGCATGGTCACATAAAAGAAGGTATAGAAATAAATTAAAAATCTTAAACTTTTAAATCACAGGAAATGTAATCGAGAAGAAATTACTTCATTTTTTTTAGTTGGTAGCACTGCTTAACTAATATTTTCTTCGGTTTTTGTAAACGTATGAAAGACTTGTCACCGACAAAACCAACCTCACTTTAAATGAGTTTATGTATCTTATCATTATAGATACATGTATGATGTATGTAATATATTTCCCTGCACGTGCTAATTTTAAATAAATCAATTTAACCGTAATTGTTTACATTGTTCAAATGTTCTTAATAAATTATATTTCACAGAAGCCAGTTTTTCTATGGTAATAAGTTAAGACTTATTATAATATTAATTAATTCAAACAGAGTCTAATAAATTCTTATTTGTTACTATTAATTTTGGTTCTTATCCGTAGGCTCAAACTGCGATAGTTATACATAAGGATATAAATCGACAAAAAAACTGTAATGAAAGTCAGCTAAAGAATTTAGTTTTTAGAATTCAATTTAATCACAGAGGCAGATTCATACAAAGTATTACAAACGATATTTAAATATGAAAAAATATACGTATATGAATAAAGCAGTAATTTAGAGAACTTTGTAGATCGTAAAAACGGTGCACATACTAAAAGTACAGTGAGTAGGTTAATACATCTTCGAAAACGGTTAGGCAGAAGTCTAAGAAGAGCCGAAAACGTCTGCCCAATTTGTTGATGTCATGAAAGGTAAAATCATCTTAGACAAATACCCCCCAAGAGTTCCGGGTTCCTTCTCACTACGTCTTTTGAACATATTGATGGTTTCCTCTTTGTAAGCATTATAAAGTTTTGGAAGCCCTAGTTCCTCGTACAAGTGTTTCACCTGTGCTACTTTAACGGGATCTTTAAAAAAAATATGTCAATACCAAATCAGTTGAGTTGCTATATGTATTTTACCAGTTTTTCCGTAACACTCTCGCATTATCTCCTTTTGTGCTTCTGATGCTTTTTCCATGCAGACCACAGCCAACCACGTGCATCTATTTTCTTCAATATCACTTCCAATTTTTCCAATTTTTTCAGGATCCCCAAAGCAATCATTGAAATCATTTATTACTTGCAAGTAGTTGCCTACATCATAGAGAATCGCTCTTAATTGTCTAAAAATTTCAGGATCTGAAAAACTTTTTGAAGAATCTCTGTTAGTACGGAAAAATTTAGAAGTACTTTTTAATATTTGGAACAACTTACCCACATAAATGCATAACCGACTCTAATGGCAAATAAAGAAAATTAGTAGCCTTATTTGCAACTATGGATTTATATTTATCCATTGTAAGACCAGTCACACAACTTTTAGAAGCCTCCAGCTCTATAGATTGTCCTATTGCGGCAGTGAAAATGACTTCATGGAATAATTCCAACAATTGTACATAGTAGTCTTTCTGTGCGAAATTTTCTTTCAAAATATGATAGACTCCGTTTTCTATCATTAAAGAGTCGTTAATTGCTCCCAAACCGATTTCCTCTAATTTATACCAGCATGGCTTTCCACGTCGTGTAGCACTTCCGTCCTGTATATCATCGACAATAAACCCGACGCTCGCTACCTTGAAGTAATGTCGATTTTAATTAAAAAAAAAAAAAACATAGCATTTGCTTTACATTACTATCATTAATATAATATTTATTTCTACTACATATATCTAACATCTTCCATAGCTATAACCAAAGTTACATTACAGATTGAATTGGAACTTACACATTTGTTAGTTTTTTCACCGACGTGTACCAACAAAACGAACCAAAAATGCTATAAAAGCATGCCAACCTTAATTTAAAAATTTTGCTCGGTTGACCAAATTTTTCGGTAGTAATGCGTAAGTAACTAAGATCTTAAAAATATTTTAATGTAATTGTAGTAATTAAAACACCTTTTCATAGTCAAAATGTGTATGGAAACATTATGTGTGATTTTACGTCCTCCGTAGTTACCTTTAAAAATGAATATGTGCGCCAAAATAACCCTTTAATATTTCTCCTTGGTATGTCTCTTATATCACTGATTTTAATATTTCATACGTAATCTGGAAGGACTTTTGAGTTTTTTTATTTTATTTTTGTACTTAAACTCCCCTTCACTTGCTTTTTTTAAGCGACCTACTACTATTTGATATAAACTGTTATATTGATACTCTTAAGAATAACTGTGCACAAATTCCATGCGTAATAATGAAAATTAAAGTTAGAAATATGTCACGATCAAAATAACTCTGTTAAAAACTACAAATAACTCATTTCAAAAAATATGTTTACCATTTCAATACACCAAGCCAGGTAGTATACTAATTTCGTATTCTCTGGGTTCAACTGCGTTTCGTCGGCAATCTTCAAGAACATCAGCACCGTAGCAAACCCAAGGTTCACTTTCCCCGTTAAAACATTGTATTCTAAGGCCTGTTTGAAATATAAATAAGTTACTATGATAGATACACTTTGGAATCACTGGGAATTACCTTTTCATATAATTTAGCAGCATCTTTCGATTTATATTTACTTACATATTCTGTTAGACTTTTAACCACATCTGAAAGAAACATATTTTAACTTCAACAAAATGTTCTGCGAATGGAAATAAGATTTAAATAAATTTACCTGGGAATACAGCCATATATTCCCGTTGTTTCTCTACAATATCTGTTGATCCAGTTAGTGATGTTAAATTATTAATTGTTGAGAATGCTCTGTAAAAAAATAAGCAATAATAAGTAATAAACATTTATATAATATAAAATAAACTATATAAAATCCCACAGATTTCTTTCTTTCTTCAGATATGTATATAAGATTTGAATGCTAAACTTTTGTTTTGAGTTTTCCTAGAACCTTCATTAAAGCAAAAGAAAATTTACTGTCAAATCGACCATACCTTGATAATCTTTGTACCAAGGAAAAGAAAGACTTTTTCTCATCGAAATGGTACCTAATGTTTTTGGCCCATGCACACGTCCACTTACAATGGTTCTTTTGACACATTACATTGGCATGACAAAAATATTTCCATCAATTCCTTCCAAAATTATTCTGGACAAAAATTGCAAGCCAGTTCCATAACGAAATGCGTACGTGATCACTGATTAACAACTCGGAACTTTTAGAAAATAGGGAAATGCAACAATATAAATGGCTACAGTTCTTAAGACTTCAAATTTAGATCAATTATGAATTAACGTAATATTTTACTTACCTAATTGCGCTCTTTAACCGTTGCTGGCAATTTAGATTTCCAACAACCAATTTATTGAAATACTTTGTTCGTAGTAAAGAAAGCATAATTAGTTTGCTTCTTCGTAGTTTTTTCCTATATTTTTCACTGCCACAATACTTAAATACAATACAAAATTCACACAAAATTTATCGATAATAGACGCAGGTAAATTCAACCTCTCTCGAGATATATGACTATAATGAACGTTGTTCGACTACTTCACAAAAATATACCAAAAAGTCACTTATATGCGAAGATTTTGAACGACTAAAATCCTCACATCCATTTTATGGTAATATACGCACAAAAAAAAAATTGCAATTTTAAACATAAAAAAACAAAAGTGGTTATAAAATAACAATTATTACGTTTCCAAAACCAGATATGTTACATATTACATTTTTTTTCCCCGATTTTAGAATTTAATTATGAGGGGGTTAGAATGGAATGTCTTGTCCGCCTTAAGTTGTTTTGCGTAAAAACACGAGAAACTGATTCACGTTTTAAGTGCAGTTGCGTCAAAGATGTTTGTTATGCTGATTGAATTATAAATTCAACATCAAATTATCATAAACGCGTGAGAGAAATATTCTGCTAAAAATTATCGTACAAAATAAGAACTTTTGAATGCGAAAGACCAGTTATCATGCTAAAAATTGGATAATACTAGTTTTGGAAACAAAAATCAATAATAAATCAAGTTTTGTAGGAATAAAATTTTATTGAATCTTTATTCTTCGATTTCAGATGTAAATACGTCGTTTCTGCATTTCTTTGCGATGGTTTTGCAGTAATTTGTTAATATCGTAGAGTATTTCCGGTCGTAATTTTACTTCTTCAAGTAAGGCCTCCCATTGGAGAGAATTAACGCAGTTCCTTCTTTCACCAAAAATTCTTCGAAATTACTTTTTCGGATGGCATAAAGTAGTTACTTCATTCCTTACTACATAGAATATTGTTATATATTATAGTTTTGTTAAATATTATCATTTTTCTGGTTGCAAATTGAATTTTCATTGACTAGGCTATTTCACAGTTGAAGCAACTTCAGTTTTCCAGTCAAAAACAGGAACGTCCTCTTCTAAGTCTTTTACCGTTCCGTACATCATAGAAATTTCTTTGTATTCCTCTGGTGTAGTATAATAATATCTTCCTTCCTTATCGACAAGGCGACTACTTTTTCAATGCGACCAAAGCTCGATCAGGAGGCAAAAACTATTGGCCTACTACTGATAAATCGTACTCTACAATGCATTGCAATGAATTTGCAATTTCCGTTCCCGTATTTTCTCGTACACACAAAATTACACGAGTTTTGCATATGTCACAGCTTCCCCTCTTGCATGAATTTACCCGAAGTTTTTAGTTACTGCACAATTCTTGCAAGGAAAATTGACAACTGTCATAGGAAAAGATCATTTTTGGAATTTTCTGAAAAGTTTTTAAAGCGCAATCAAAATATCGAATGAAGATAGTTTAAGTATTCAATACTCTCATGGGACTTTTCATTTGCATTTTACATTCTTCCCCCACCACACGAGTAAGTTTTTACCCAGAAAGTTTTTGCACGAGAAGTACGCGAACAGACCTAATATATTTATAAATTAAAAATTTTTGTTAAACGACAGATGACATAGAAGGGAAAAGTTCTGAAAAGACTTGGCTGTTTTATAAAATGAGTAGTGAATGAAAATCAAAAAAAGTAGGACAGATCCTAAACAAAACAAAATAGATGCTGGGAAGGACGATTTCTACAATAATAAAACAGTGGCCATTATTTAAGCACTTTTATGGTCACAAATTGTTAAGATAGCAATGTTATCTTAAAATATGTCAAATTAAAATAGAGTTTGAGTCAAGATATGGAGAGCAATCCATTAATTTGTTATCAAATTGGGACGCCAAAAGTTTAAATATAATTCAGGTACTAAAAACAAAATGGGAGTTAGGTCCTTCCTGAACATCCCGGAGATGATAACTGTGAAAGTAAATACTGTATAGTATAAATAATATTTTGCAATATTACCTTTATCACATATTTCAAAATCATAAAAATTTTATTATATATTCACCATTTACTTCCATCGGGAGGAGAATTTGATTTTTAAGGATCAGGAGAGGAACTCGTACTGGAGTCTTGCACTCAGAGCTCCATAAATGGTATGTTTTTATTTGTTGGAACGATAAGCAAATCCACGAAAAGTTGAATAAATTAAGAGTTGGGAGTTGGGAACATCGTCAAACAACATTAAAAGCAATAGTTGTTATTATTTATAGTTGTATATTTATTTATGAAGAGAAAATTATACTAATTTGTTCAATATTCATATAAAAAAAAAAATTATGTAATTATGTATAAAATGTTGGATAAATATCCCACTTTTAATTTTTCATTTATTTTAATAATTTAAACTCTGGACATAGAAAGTTTAATTTGTTTCATACCAATTAACTCGCGTAAGAGTCTTTGTTCCTTTTCCTCAAAAGAAAACTTTTTAGTGATGGACAAAATTACTTACATCACTGTTCGCAATGAAATAGATAAGAGGGAGTAAGTTTATTATCGCAAATTCGGTAACGGGCTACCATTGTCAAGATTTTAGCATGATCCGTAAAATTTACAACAAACACATTTTACCTTTATTGAGTTCCACGACTGAGACTCAGTCAAACCTAAGAGTACGGAGACCGCACACTGCCGTGTCAATTGATTGTTCAGTCAGCGACTGGTCGATTGACTTGTCACCAACTGATTAATTTTTAATCGTGGCTAATAGAATGTCATTGCATAACCGCACATTGCATCATCTTTACGAATTACGAAAACAATTATAGCAAATAAGAATAAAATAAGATAAAACCAAATTAGATAACTTCGATAACAAAGATATAATCTGCGCGTGAGGGTCACAACAGCAAAACTACTTCTACGTCTACTACGTCAAAAAATTTACAAGAAGACGCCTGAAAGTGCCGATCGAGTTAGCCTTCTGGATATTGTGTGGTAATGAATTCCACATTCGAGTGATTTGAACAATATAGGATCCATCAAGTACAGAGGTCTGAAACGAGGTATTTGCAGTTTATAGCCTCTGGCAGAGTTTAAGGGTTGAAACATAGTCCTCAAGTAAGTGGGCTGAGAGTTGTGCAATAAGTTGAAAAGGAATACTAATGCTCTGCGCCTTATATATACTACGATAGAGTAACCTAGCAGTGCAAGGTTCAGGTGAGAAACATGATCGGATCTTCGTAAGCCGAAAACAAACCTTACACAATCGTTAAATGCAATATGTAATTTTCTGGTGCAGTGCGAATCTAGCTTCGGGAAAACAAGTAAACCGTGTGTGAAATGCTGTAATATTATGGACTTGACAAGATGACAGCGCATTTTAAGGGTGAGCATTTTAGTGGATAACCATAGACGACGGAGGATGGCGTAGATCTCAGATAGGTTAGAGTTGACGAGATCACAGCACTTCATATTGGAGTTAAGGGTGACCCCAAGGTTACGGATTTTATCCACATAGAGGATTGAAGATCCATTCAAAAGAATAGGGGGAAGGGATGAAGAGTCAAGAGTGCCGAAGGAAAAGGCGATACACTTTGACTTGCCTGGATTAAGTTCAAGTTTATTGTAAATCGACCAGGTGTATATATTATGTAAATCGTCGTTTATCCAGGTCGATAAGACCAGGTGGTCGACTGAAATAAACTTGAACGTCGTCAGTATAAATGTGGATGTTGACATCTTGAAGTATATCGTTAATATATAGACTGAAGAGTAGAGGACCATGAATGGAGCCTTGTGGTACTCCTTGATTAAGTGAACAGATCGACACGAAAAATGGAATTTATTAAATAATTTTTCTAGCAGGCTTACCTGGCAAACACTGTCAAAAGCTTTGGAGAAGTCTAAAAACGCCAGAACGCAAATCTCTCTTTTATAAAGTGCAGCGCGTATGTCTGTGGTGACTTTAACGAGAGCACTTTCGCAACTATGCTTGGGTTGAAACCCAGATTGGCAGCCACTTATAAGATTATTTTGCAGTGTATACTGCCAGTATAGTAGCTTCTCCAGAACCTTCGACAGGAAGCAGAGGATGCTGATGGGCCTATAATCAGCAAGAGCTGTAGCTGCAGCCGTCTTTGGAATAGGGAGTATGTGAGCTGATTTCCATGTTTTTGGGAACACCGACTTCATAATGCAGGTATTGAAGATATGTAAAAGTGCACCAATAATGAGCGGCGCAATTAGCTTCACAAAACGGGGAGACATATTATCAGGGCCGACTGCATTAGATTTAATAGCGAAAAGGCTTCAGTTCTATCCACTCCCCGGAAACTAAAACCACTAGAGCTGGAAGAAGAATCTAAGCCTGCCAAGAACAACTGATCATTGTCTTGAGATTGATGACCAACTATGAAGAATTCGTTAAGTTCCTGAGGGCTCAAGTTGCACTTAGCCGTTCTGCCTCCATATCCGCCAAAATCACGCACGTTGCGCCATAACATTTATTTTCGGTTGAGCACTTATATCAAACTTACGCTTATAATACGTACGTTTAGCCTCGCGAATTTTTACATTGACTTTGTTCCTTAAGAGCGTGTAAAACTTCCGACTTTCAGGAGTCTTTAATCTACGATACCTGGAAAAAGGAAATTCCCGCTCAGCAATCAAGGATTTTATTTTGGCGCTGAACTAGGGGCAGAAGCCGCTTTTTATTGCCCTAGTGCGTAGTGGTACATACTTATCATAAAGATACTGAATGGAACGATTGAGAAGGAGAACCTGATCATCAATATTCGATTAGATGTAAATATCGTTCCAGTTATAGGACCCGCATTCGGTGAGATGGGATTCCAAGTCAAGGTTGTTGAAATCTCTGTATCGATAAAAAGACAGGCTTGGATTGCTTTGACTCTTACATCACAAGAAAGGAAAATAATATCATGATCTAGGGAACTAAGACAAAGTTGATTAAAAAGGAGCACTAGAGTGGGGTCAGAAATAAAAAATAAATCTAGAAGGGATGGATTAATGCAGTTATGATAAGTCGGGTAAGTGTTAACTATGTTTAAGTGCGTTCTTAGCATAGTAGTGTTTGTTAAAAACTTGGTAATTGATTGAAAAATACAAGTGGTTATTGAGAGAGACTGATTACAAGAAAAAGGATGTGGAAGAATCCATCAATTGCAAAAACGATGATATCGAATTGCTAAAACGTGCTTAAAGATTTGAAAAACCCAGTCCTTCAAATGTATAACAGAGTATCTAAGGAAAGCCTTGATGGTAAAGATTGTAGGTGAAAAAAAATAAGAAAATAAAAAATTAATTCAGTCAGTCAGGAGAGAGAGAGGCTCACGGAATCAGGGTTCCGTACCAGAACTTTATCAACGAACAGTAGATCGACCGACTTTAAGTATATGTATTTCAATCTAATACAAATTTTCCTGTGATAACTGAAAAATGAATGAAGGGTACCATATTGTTCTAGAACATTAGTAAATAACAATACCGGTTATGTGTTTGCCTGTTTTAAATGTATTATTAATAACGGGGGATGCAGACAGGATTCCCACCTCTCATCCTGTCACCGCGACCTATAAGATCTTTTGTGACGTTACCCCTAAATGCCCTAGGGCGCCAATTCGAAATTAAAGTCTTTGATGAAGCTTATAATATTCTTGGGGGCCATTTTCTTAGCCTTATACGGCGCAGAGCTTCACAGTCGCACAGGACATGTTCAGCGGTTTCATCATCTTCCATACAGAATCGACAGGTCTCATCTTCTTAAGATGGTATCTAAGTGGGCAATGCTCAGTAAGTAGGCCAGTTATGCTGAGTGTGAGGAATTTTTTTGTCCTCCGTTGCGAATACTTTATAAATTTCTTCGCTTGTCTCAGTATCAAAGCCGTGAAATAGTTCGCGTATATCCGACGTTACTTTTAAGAGTGCAGTTTCGCAGCTGTAACCCGATCGATAACCAGATTGCCACCGGGAGACCAACCCATTTTCGAGAACATTTTGAACTATTTGATTGTTTATAAGTTTCTCCAAACGAGTACTGAAATGCAATTTATGCCGAGGTACGAGTAGTAGTGTGATAAGAGCTGATATGAGAAAGATAACACTATCATGCACATAATTAGGGCACATCGAATTTACTATCCTGAACATTATATACGCAATTCTCAATAGAATATAATTATCAAGCGAGCATCCCAGTATACTTTTGTAGTAGCCCATAGATGTATCATGCACATGAGTTACAAACAACATTTATTCTATTACGACATATACTGTTCAATTTCCCGGGAGCTTTGTTATGGAACTATAATTGAGTTATTAGCTTCGCGTGAAGTTCCAACTGCTATGAGCTGACAGATCACTCGGTGCACAGCGTTGTAATGTAGGGCGGCACGCTAGTTCGCCTCAGCTATTGGCGGAGAGTGTGGGGGTTCCACGACCACCTGCCGCTGTCACCTACCATATACAAAAAAATTCGTGTCTACACCAAAAACGAAGCAGCACACATCCGGTCCAGAAGGGACCCTTACACCACTTACATTTACTTACGCGAAGGTGCTAATGGTATGCCTTCCGTGCCGGCCCCAACCTCCCAATGACACTGAGGGCAGAAAATTTTTCCAGTGTCTCTTTATTGATCTGAAAGAAAGAAGAGTAGCGGAGGAGCGGACCCTACACGACCTTCATCTCAAGAGGGCTCGAGAGGGGAAAAGGAGAAAGAAATAGAAACTTTACTGCTTCATTGACAGACTTAGTAGCTACATTTGCATAAATTCATAATTGGGCGTACTTAGGAGCTACGATGCTTTATGCACTTCACAAATTGAGTTGTGACTGACACTGAATTAAGAGCGTTAGTCGGCAGTAAACTTGAGAGCGAACAAAAATTAACATTACCGATTATTATATATAGTTAAGTTAATATTACGTCGAAAATAAGTAGAAGCAACCCAGAGATAAACGTGAAATATACACTTGTTCGTAAGAAAAATCTGAATATAATACAAAACAAACGTACTCACGCCCATAAATTTCTTCGGCATGTTGAAGCGCTCCAGCATCCGGTAAGTATCTGTATGGGGAAATTAAAACCTTTAAATTTTAAAGGTTATAATTCCAGTCTAGGTTGCCGTACACGATTTTTTTACTTTGGTAATCGGTTACACCAACGTCTTCCTTACGCTTTTCTCAAATTTTCTTTTCAATAGATGACCTACATGAGGCATGTGTAACCCGAAATGATTTTTTTTTTTTTTGCTTTCAAAGTCTATAAATTTACATTCCTATTTTAATTAAACCTTATTTCCCTTTTCAAAATGTTACTCACTGCTTGGTGTGTGTAAGATTGTCGACCATGTAAATTGAAACCATTAATGTTAATTGAATTTCGCTGAGGATGAAGTTATTATAATTCATGACATCCTGTACAAGATCTCCTTAGAACCGAATCACGAAGATCCAAAATATTTAAAAGTACAAAAACGAGAAGGCATTGAAGGTTCAAAATAAAAAGCGGCCGGAGATCCTACACCATCCTACGCACCAATCCGTCACGACTCATGTCCGTCAGCAATGCCAATAAAAAAGTGATAAGATCAGAGAGGCTTGCGGAGTATGCTGAGCTAAGGTTCAAACATAACAATCTTTGTAAAGGTCAAAAGCCATAACGGCTTGGTGCCTACGGTCACATTTCCAGACAGTATTCTCAGGATTACTATTTCAACGAAAATATGGATTCGATCTCTCTACTCACGATTCCTTACTGCCTAATCTATGTAAGATTTATAATCTATATAAATTTCTGAATGCGGCCTCAATTTGTATATAGGTGTACCAGTATGATACGAATAGCTAAATCCTCCTGGTTGTTTATCTTATAATTAAGCAATAAAATTATTGATCTGGTATCGTTTAATATCAGTTATTGTCTACATATAACAAGACAAGGACGAAAATTTGGACTGGGCTAAAAGCGTCCTCTTCTTATTCGAAAAAGCCTAGGTTTCTATACCATAGTTCAGGAGGTCTCATTATCTAGATGACCAATTTATTTAAATGTCTGATCGGTTTTTTTTGATTATGTTCTTCTTTTTTCGCTAAATGTCGAATTTCGATTATTTACTACTACCTGGTATATATTCACATTATTTTATAACTGTGAAACTACTGACTTGGTTTGATTTGTTTTCACTACTAAATTTGTCCAGCTGAATCCCAGTGTTCTGGTGCTAGTTCCTTTATAACACTTTTGACTGATGGCTCTATTACAGGAATTTAGATGGAAAAGGAATCAAGATTGTACCATTCGCTGTATGGGATTGACCTGTGATGAGAACGTGGTGAATTACCGTAGAATCCGCCTGGATCAATAAAGAGTATCTTCCAGGAGAGTAGCGGAGCACCTCCTTTTCTTTTATCCGGGGATTTTCGTCGACGACGCCTTGCCGCACGTTGTGTGTAGCAGCAGGCAGGCAGATTTATTATATGCGGATCCTCTTGTGGCGGTGTACCTTTTTCGAAGGAATAATATGATGGCTTCGGGTGAGCCTAATCAACATGACTGTCGTTGACGTCCCCTTTTTGTTGAAAATTTCCTTTTTTCTTTTTTTGTAATGTGTTGCCACCGTATGGTTTTTCCTTGCCACTGACATTTGTGACCATAACAGCTTCATAGCCATAAGTTATATTTTGTAGTATCAGATCCTTTACAAGACGAATCTTTGTATCTCTAGGAGTATAGGATGAATGTCGCTCGCCATAAGCCCTTTAAACCACGACCTTCTTGCAAAAAAACAAAAATAGAGGTAAATTAAAAAAAAAATGTGAAAAATCTGAAATTTTTAATTTAGACCACAATAACTGCTGAGCGCAGAAGAGTACGAGGCTGATTGATCAGTCGTTAGAAAGGCCATGAAGCTCTGCATACCATCAGCTTACCGTACACTCTGTACTTTTTAAGATACATAGTGTTTTGTGGAAACCTAGCATAATTTGTTAATCACCCTGTAACTCCAAAACGGTTGTTATGCCCCCCCCCCTGCCATATAATTTTTCGTTCACCACCCGCTCTATGGACCACCATGTAGGAAACACCCTATATATATGTAATATCTATATACATTTATATGTATATTACATTATGTAGTTATATTCTAAAGATAATGTAATGGCTTTTACGTTATCTATTCTAAAGCTTGGTCATCAGGAATTCACTATATAAACGGGAGGATTTCAAGGATTTTCGACTTTATGATTCCGATACGTTTTTGTTAATTATTTGTAAAAATATATAATTTAGGAAAACTGGACTAAATTGTATTTCACATGACAATGTCACTTTTAGGATTTACAACCGAGAGGAATTAAGACCTCTTTTTTCGAATATTTTCATCGTTTACCCTAATTTCCCAAGCAGAGTAGAGAATTGTGAATTGAAAGTTTAGCAATGCATACGTACAAAGGGAATATATACATATACTATTATTCCGCCTTATTTCACTCGATATAATACAATCAATATTTTATAAACGAGATTAACGTTTGTTATCAGAGATGAGATTACGTTCTTTGCTAATTACATAAATAAGCTCACTTCTACTTCACTTGTAGTTCAACCGTGATCGAATGCACTAGTTGGGGTCTTGTAAATCTAATTGTAAATGTTTAGTCCGGTAATAAATCCTCTACATATAATTAATATTAGAATTGAAATAAAGTATAATTAAAAAACTAAGGACAAACTTTGTGTAATTTGTTTATTCCCCGATGCAAATAAAAAAACATGAGCAGAGTGTTAAGAAGTTGTATTCGAAAAAAAAAAAAAACACGAAAGTTCCCATCTCCCAAACTCCTCAACTCTCCAGGATACAGAATCCGCCCCCAGAATATATAAAAAATTATATGAACGTACAATATATTCTAATATAGTTCACCACTTTATAAATGCCTGGATTACATAAATTTTCATTCATTTTACTATTGTTATATTGAGTACCTCATAAATAAATTTCTCCTAGCATCTAGAAACCCTTTATCAGCAATATGCGCATCAATTCAGAAACAAGTTTCAACATTATTAAGAGAAGAAAATATCTCCGATGGAAAAAGCAATATATTAGGAGAGCGTGAAAATTTATTTTATGGCATCCATCGGTCTTTTATCTTGTAGACTTTCGAATTCCGACCGATGTAACCCTGGTAACTAAAATGATGAAAATTTACACGTAAGAAAATATCAAATTTTTCATGTCTGTTCATTCTTTTGATAATTTCCAAGAACAAAGGATAAAAAAGGAATTGTTTTAGTGAATGGAAGGTAAAACCTTTTACGAAGCCCTCACAAAAAGATCACTTTAGAAATTGTTTTCTCTGAAATAATTTTATTTAATTTCACAGAAAATTTCTTAATAAAAATCCTGACTAAGTACTTCCAGCAAGAGAGTGTGTATATAGTATGTATGTATGTATATATATGTATGTAAGAGAGAGCAAAGGAAAATATATTGCGGTGTCGCGGCGGTTAAACAAAAGGATCAAAGGATATCTTTAATTTTTCTTTATTTATATAATTATGTGGCAAAGGACAAGTCATTAATTTTTCCTTGCAAGCACCAACGACATCTGTTATTAAATTTCTCATCTTCTTGTACAAGTTTTTTGTAGATTTGTTATCCTTTTAAAACAAAGTGAACGTGCTTTTCAGTTATATGCAAATTATTGATCTATAGATTAAGTACGACTAGTATATTTGAAAAGGTGATTGAAATCGTAAAGTGCTTAGTGCTTAGGAAAATGATCAGAGTGGAGGGAAAGACTATAACCATTTCGTTGCTTTAGAAACCGAGAGAACTTTTCAATTAAATGGTACACTTTTTTGAAATATAAAAATTGGATATACAGGGTGTTCTGGTGTAGGTGGGTAAGACGCGTCATTTCGCGGTATGGGTGGGGAGGGGGGGGGGGCGGGGGGTTGAGATTTTCAGTACTGTTTCCAATATACACTCTCTAAATTTCTTGATATACACTCTTTCAAGGCATAATTCATCGGAGATGTTAGAAAACTGCCTCAGCTTTCCAATGAATGCCCAATAAGACGTTCTGTTAACTTCCATCGGACGCCAAAGTAACAAAATTGGAGAAAAAAATGCAATTTTTTTCAAATTTTAAGATTTTCCCGCCAAAATGCATGATAACAATACAGTTTTTTTTACAAGATTTAAAAACCCCGTAATGTTACCTTTAATTTGACCTACCTAAATGCTACCGTTTTTTTAGATATGCTCATTATTATGATGGATAATTTCATTAATTTTGCTAATAACAATAGAAATCGCGCCTAATTTTATGCAATTCCACACAAGTAAGCAAAATTAATGAAATTATGAATCATAAAAACGGGAATATCTCAAAAACGGTAGCATTTAGGTAGGTACATGAGTATAGTCAAATTAAAGGTACCATTCCGGGGTTTCTAAATCTTATAAAAAAATCTGTACAGTTATCATGCATTTTGGTGGGAAAATCGTTAAAATTTGAAAAAGGTTGGATTTTTTTCTCCAATTTTGTTACTTTGGTGTCCTATAACTTCCGATGGAAGGTGACAGGAAGGCTGATTTGGCATTTATTGGAAAGGTGAGATGGTTTTCCATCATCTCCGTTGAATCCCACCTTGAAACGGTGTATATCAAGAAATTTACAGGGTATAAAGTGGAAACAGTATTAAAAATTTTAAACCCCCGCTACCGCCAAAACGACGCTTCTTACCACCCCCTTCAAAGTACAATTTTTTGTTTGTCTAGATGAGTACTATCACATGCTTCTCTATGGATCTCTATGGAGACGGACGTGTCTCTATAGATCACCCACACCAGATCACCCTGTATGTATGGATGGAAACATAAGTATTCTTCTTCGAAATGCACATAATGTTGGTGATGTCAGTGATAATGAATTCCTGGATAATAACCAAATATCACATAAGGAAATTGAAGTTTTCGCCAGGATATTTTATTTTATTTGAATGAAAGGAAAATTATGACAATCGCCTAACTAAACGTCCACTAAATACTGAATTTTTCACTAAAAATATCCTTGAAAGTTTACGTGAAAGATCTTCTCCACTCATTGTAAGGTTATTCGATCTAGCGATTTCATTTTCCACTCTTATCACAGATGGACGAATTATTATTATTCGGGCTGAAGGTGATAAAGCGGTACTTATTACAGAAGTTAATCAGCTCTAGTAGCTACAATGTTTTGATGGGAGCAACTATATTTTTTTTCTGCTTAATTTCACTTTGTTTCAGTATAATTCTTTCATGCAACATAAAGCTCAGATTAACAAATTGCTTTGTATGTAGTATTGCAGATTTAATTTTTTTTTTCGTTTTCTTTTTTTTTTGTAACTGTTCTATTTCTTTCTTTTAATTATGTTTTGTTTTTTAATATGTTTTTATTATAATCACAGGATAGTATATGCATAATTGGTTTTACTTTTTCTACACTGTGCTGGTGCCTATGGTGTTGCTGCGAATGGTGATTAAGTTTTGTCCTTGGACAGAATCAGAGCGCTCTTAAAAATATTTACAAATATTTACAAAAATAATAAAATTGATATTATACATGACATATTTGGAGGGTTGTTACATACATTTACTGCTAGTCTGTGCAACTTGGTTGAAGGATCGAGTTAATTCCAATGTTATTTCTGTTCCAGGTGCATAGAAATCTCTTGTCGATATACGTCTCTATAAGGAAGATAATAAATTCTTTTTGAACATCCATCATCTTCCTTCTCAGAAACTGATTCTGCAAAACCGCTAGATAGCTTTGTATTCCTTTTCTTCTGCATGAATGTCGATAGCATTAAGAGACCACAGTTATGATAAGTCCATTTCAGTAACCTCGAAAGCAACCAGATAATTAACATATGATGCAAAACAATGATTAATATTGGAACTATTTGCACTCACGGTATGGGGTCCTTGCAATGTCCAGCCAAAAACGGTTCGTTTTCGCTTACCACTACCCACCGTCCAGTAGAAATCCCCATCAATGAGAGTACTTAACCCACTTCTATTCCTACAAACATTATGATTGGTAAACGATTTGCTAGAAAATCGTAATCTCTGGCTTAAACTTCGAGAACGAACTCGATATAGAAAGGAAAACATACTACCAGCGTAGTAAAAGGAACATGATTCTCGACTTATCAACCCGAGATTCTCTCTCCATAGCGAATTGTTTCCGATCCTAAGACGAACCGAAATCGATGTTAAAATGAAGTTATGCGCACAATGTGTTTGTGTTAGTGGTGTTATATATTTCTTATCCCAGCAAACAATTTCTCGAAGTTTTGCTTATGCGAAGAATTCTCGAAGAAGTAAAGAATAGGAAAGAAATAGTTTCCAAGATGAACTAGAAACTTTGGCTTAAAACAATTTTTTCGATAATTTTTCATGGTGGTCACACCAATTGCCCATATAAATACTTTTTATGAAAATGATCGCTGGGTCGAAAATTTCAATCATTTTGTTTTGCACTTAAAATGCATTTTGTAAATTTATTGAAATTATTATTTTCAATAAATTTCAGTCAGTTAAGACGAGAAATTTCCTTCGTATAATTTCTACTTGGTTTATCCATATACCGCCAGGCAAAAAAGTAGGAACAATCACCCAATTTCAAAGTACAATGAGAAATCTTGCCATCTTATAATTCACATTTACTTTTTATAAAAATTATTTATATGGGCAATTGTTGTGACTTCCATCATTGAACTTCTATGGTAGGCGATCAGAGATAACCATACCGATGAGACCTCTGTGATCGCTGGGTCGAAAAGTTCAATCATTTTTTTGCACTTAAAATACATTTTGCAAATTTATTGAAATTATTATTTTCAATAAATTTCAGTCTGTTAAGACGAGAAATTTCCTTCGTAAATAAAAAAGGATGTTTTCTTGCGGAAAGGAAATTTTTGGTTTAATTTCAGGACTTCAACTTGCCTGAAAAACGTATTTTCGGGACTATTTCGGCGATTATTCCAACATTTCATATTCATTGTACAAATATTCATAAGTTTATGGACTTAACTACAACCCAAGCAACATTTGAGGTTGAATTTTCTATCATCGAGATCAGATCGACTTATCTGGGTTAAAATTACGTAAACTATACTAAAGAATTTAACATTAAAAGCCACTCTCATTTGAGATAAATTAGGAAGGAAATATTCTTTAAAATTCTTTAAATTAGGCCTTCACAGTAATTCCGACTTTGGCGTTAATTAATACGGAAAAATAAGGTAATAATTCATTTTTAATTTACCTTATAGGAATGAGAAAAATAGGGAAATAAATATGGAAAATTTCCTAAATCTGAGGCAAATTTCCTTACTTTTTACTTGAATTCTACTTAACTTTGAGGTCAATTTTACGGAAATATATGAACTTTGTTTTGTAGTTCGATGTATTCCCAAGTTCAAGGCAAGATAATGTAAATATTCCCTAAATAATTCTCTATTCGATTGTGTTCGCTCTCAAAGTCAGAAATACTAAAAAAGTTAACTTCGACGTAAATTGGACTAGCGAAATCCCTAATAGTCGAAATTACATAATAATACAACCAAAAATTAATTTACTTTTGTTTCGCTTCAGTATCACTGGCATTGATGAACTGTTTCTCCCATTGAATTGCTTCATCAAGATTATAAATGTTGATCCTTTTTACGATACATTTATATCGGAATCAATCAGGCTCTGAAATACTATTTACATATTTAAGATATAAAAAAATATAGGAGTTAGTAATATAGATATATCCTTACCATCTCTCTGTTTGACAATCATCAATTCAATTCTTTCAATTGTCACATCTCTTTTACCTATTTAAAGTATAATTTCATAATTTAGGGCGAAATGCTCTATTTTAAGTCAAAATTCCTTTATAGGCAAAAATTATCATTGCCTTGGAACACAAAATTACCTAACCTGGGATTTTTGACCTAAAGATCGCAAATTGTGGTTATATCGCCTTGCCATCCAGAAAAGTCGTCGTATAATGAAAAATTTTAAGTCAAACTAACTTTTAGGTCGAGAAATGTAATATGCTCCATATTTATTTAACAAACTATGGCTGCCATATATTAAAAGAATGAATAGAAAAATTGCATGATTTTATAATTTCATTTTTTCCATAGTTACTGAAAAAGACCTCCAAATTGACGAATTTTTCTTAATTTCAGATCGATTTTAGTAAGAATATTTCAATTAATTTCAAGCTTCTAAATGGCATACCAAAGAATATTTTTAAAAACTTCAAAATTATTATTTTATAAATATGCAATATTTTTAAAGCGCGTAAGTGTATTTCGAAAAATTATTTCCATATTTATCAATAACATTTTTGTCGTTTTAATTTGAGCGCTTTAGAAGATGAGGAAATTAATTTTCAATAAGCCCGTAATTTTAAAATATTTTAAAAAAGCAATACTTCTCATAATCATTCAAGTTAGAGTTATATGCCTTGCTCATAATATTTATATTACCTTACTAGGGAAAATATACATACACAATTCTTATAAAATGAAATTCCTTATACATTAACACATACGTTAACATGAGCTAAACTATATAGAAATTAAGTCGAGATTAAGTAAAATTTACGTAAGTTCGACGAAATCAAGTAAATGTGTCCTCTGCTCTATAGGGAAATATTCCTTAGTTTCCTAATTCAACGTCCTCTCATTCTCCACTTAGATAAATCGGATGTAAATATTAAGTAATCTCAACTTAACCACTATTAGTCGCTGCCCTAATTTACGTCGAATAGACGTAAATTCGACCTAAAAAAGTGGGGAAATGTTGCTTGGGAAGGCTTAATCACCAAATGCTTTTATTTAAAATTAACAAAATTAGCGAAACAATTCAAAGTTTGTTTTTTAATTGCAAAAAACACAAAATACAAAACCCGGCACAAAATCACGAATCTGACGTTTAATTCAAATTGACACAACTGACATTTAGCAAGTTAACTGTGTTAAATTTGGTTAAATTCTTCTTGCTTTCCACCCCTCCATTTAAAAACCGAGTTTGCATCATACTTCTCTTCTAAGATTTTTTCGAGTAAGGAACAACTAAGATGGAGAATAGAAGAATTTTTATTTTTAACAATTCTGAATTAAATTACAAATACTAGAAGAAAAAACAACCGCTCGTCCGGGATTTGAAGCCGAGACCTTCCGCTTTTTGAACGACTGCTCTTACCACTGAGCTAACGAGATAAATATTTTTTCCTCATATATTTCTTAATGTTATAGCTAGCCTACTAGCCAAGTAAGCATTTTTCCTTCTTTTATTTATAATTTAATTCAGAATCTTTAAAAATAAAAATCCTTCTATTCTCCATCCGACAAGGATTCTAACAAATGTGAGTTCGATTCCTGTCCGGGAAAAATAAATAAAAATAAAAAACTAGGATTATCATTTCGTTCGTAAAAATAGTAAATAGTAAATAAAAATGTAATCAGGCAAGACTGTTTGAGAACGCGTGGACCTAATGAGCTGAAATACTCTACACGGTGTTTTCATAGGAATGTAATTTCAGATCATTTCTTGGTATTGCCATACAAAAATTTCGGCTTTACGTATATTGTGAAAACGATCGATCCTAGAGGTTTTTCTTGTACTGAAAAGTTCTTCAGAATATAAAATCATATAAAATTAGTTATAACCAATTTTACTGTCCGACGAAGCGTTCTAGAAATACATGTGAGAAACCACTTTAATAATCAAACTTGCACTTGTACGAAATTACATACAGGCACTCATCTGGGGTATTTATTTATTTATTTGAAAAGTTATACGATAATGAACAGACAAAGCCCAATAATACATAATCGTATAAATTAAACAATAATATTAATTAAAAAAGTAATAAGAAGAAATATAATATAAAAGAAAAATAAAATACATAATTCATGGGAAAAATAAATATAAAAAAACAAGCGAAAAGTGAAGAAAATAAAATTAAAGCTGACTAAAACTAACTAACAAAGAAAAAAGAAATCTTAAGAATTGGTCTTACAAGGAAAGGGTCCTTACTCGTAATCATCGATTTCATCCCAATTCACAGTATAAGTAGGGCTTGACTAGAAATGAAAGAGACGCAAGTGGGAGCTCCAGATGACTGAACGAAACCGAAATAATGCACAATGTTGGGGAGCTCGGGGTTTTGTAGGCGAATTTTCGCGGAAGTTGTCGCGGTTAAATTGTAACAGAATTATAGCGAAAGTGTCAAATTCATTCGGGTTAAATGGCAACCCCACAGAGGAGGTATGTAGATTTCCTATTCAGTAAGCGGCATTTCTGTTCGTTTTCAAAGATCGCCGGTAGATGGCGAAAAGAGGGTATGAAAATTTCTATAGATTTAATTTTTTTTTTAAATAGTTAAATGACATCCGATCTTCCTGAAATTGTGTACAGATAATCTCTTAATAAAAGCGCATCCATAAAAAAAATTGGATTAATCGAAAGTTGTAGAAAAACATTTCGAATTGAATTTTTCAGACAGAGTTTTGGACATCAAAAATTTAATTTCGCAAAAAATCTAAAAAGAAAAACCCCCCACCTCCCTCAGAACACCCGAATTCGGGAAAAGAGAAAAATTTTCCCGTTGGTGTATATGAATGACTTTTTAATATTGAAGTTATCATCAGATTTTGATGAGATTGTGTACGAATATTTTACACCGATGGTAGACTATAAAATAAATGCCCCACCCCTGGAAAATACATACATTTTTTTTTATTATATTAATATATAAATAACCCACCACAAGTTACCACTCTGTAACCCGCTGTTGTAAGAATCTCGTAATAGTTTCAAAAAATCATAAAAAACTCACAATGATCTTAGCAAAAAGAATTTTGAAAATCGGTTGTAATTTGGCCGAGAGATAATACATATATAAATTGAAAGTAATTTAGCACACCTCGCAATCTTATTTTGGAAAATGCTCCCAAACTAATTGGGGTAATGACTTCTGGTTTTTTCTATATGAAAGATGACAGATTATAGATAACTGTAACGAAAAGAAAGCGACTTAAATGTTGCGAATATACCAGCAAAATGGTAATTATAAAAGTTTTCCGAAAAGTGTTAATCTTAACCCCGGGTTCACCTACATTATGCATTATTTCGGTTTCGCTTGACCATCTGGAGTTCCTACTTGCGTCATTTCATTTTTAGTCAAGCCCTACTTATACTGTGAACTTGCACGAAATCGGTGATGATGATTAGGGACCCTCTCCTTTTTAGACCAATTCCAGCTGAGTTCCTTGTTCAATTTTATTTCCTTCTAACATCTTTAATTTCTTCTTACTTACAAACTCTTAGATTTTCACATTTGCCCTCTCAACCTCTGTCTTATAAAGAAAATATGTGATAATCCCATCTTTTGTTAATTAATGACTGGTAGGTATTGGAGATATTTTCGTGGCCGATAATACATTTTCCGTTCCGGCCTATAGCTGAATGGAAGCTACAACTTATGTTGATTTTAGTCCCATCAGTAGTAAAATTAGATTTAATAAAAATCTTCCTATCGAATGGGCATATAGTAGCTTAAAGCATTTTCCCACGAACATCATGGATTGCTGTATCATTCTCAGTTGCTTTTTTTCCTGCATACATATATAGTAGTAGTAATTAAGATAAAATACCAGCATCAGGACCACAAACCCTGACTAAACATTTCCGGATATAAATGAAATGACTGCATAAAATTTTCTCTCTGGTTCTAGTTCTACGAGGGGTTAAGCCGTTGCGCTGATGTAATAATAACAAAATTAATTATTCCTCCTCTTCCCCATCCCAAGATGACCCGGAAAGCAAACATTGTGGATAAATTATACCACGGTGGTTATATGAAATTGCTATAAATGTCTACTTCGATTGTTGAACATAATTAAGTGGGGTTATACCACTGCTCCACCTATAAAACAACAAAATAAAGTATGCAGGAGATCGGGTTCATTATAATATGTATGATGCGCGGGTTTGAAACAACAGGGCTAGTTTCATTACGGATATTTGCACCTGCATATGTAATTAAGTATGGAAATTTTGTAAATTGAGGCTTCGATTGGAAAACAAAAATTTGTCCTACGGAATTTAATTGAATTGAGTTTTGTGTGTTTGTGAATTAGTTCAGACTCCTGTGTATTAGTTACATTGCCGAAAAAGCCAATTGTTTGTTTTAGTTTTGTTTATTTATCAATAATATCTTCATTTGAAATAGATATTATGATTTATAATGTAATTTTAAATTAAATTTTCCTTTATTATAGTTAAAACAGCAAAAGTTATCCATTCAGAATTCAAAATTTTCCATTCCAAGTAAAGAGAGATCAAAGAATTCCCAAGGATAATTAATTTGATGCAATTTTAATTTGTTCCCGATAATCATATTTCGCAAATTTTTTACATTCAGGTTGTTCGGTAAGTAAGTAGAAAGAATTCCTTCCATATCCAAAATTTTTCGTTTTTCAAAGGAAGTGTAGTCACGGAAATGCTCAAAACTGCCTTCAAGGATTTGGCAAGATAAATATTATACAAAAGAGAATTGTATAAGGTTTCACCATAGAGAAAACAGTATCACAGTAGAAAACTGCATGTTGAGAATTTGGCCACAGAGCTTTTGTTCAAATGCCCCTAAGTACACACAATATAATACCATCGTCCGGCCTACATCGAACAGAATAACGTCGTCTTCGCTGCACTGTGTGTGACATACATACGAGCCGAGCAGAGTAAAGTGGCAATATCATCATAATCAATTCAAAAGCTCTTTTAAAGTGAGCTTTTAAAATCGAGGGAATATTGCTCCCATATATTTTTCAACTCTGTTATTGCTTCTCTATGGTTTCAATTGTATTTCATTTAATAATATTTCTAACAAAATTAATTTCCAGTGTTTCTTCCTGCTTGAGTAATTAGTTCTAGTAATTTGGAGAAATTTAATTTTAGAAAGTTCTGATAAGATTAGTCGACTTCTGAGTCCAAACTGCTTTAATAGTGTTCTCAAGGTCTCTTATATTCTCGAATTTTCATCCATTTCACTAAATTATCCGAATAAGGCATCTCAACAGATTCTCGATAATATTAAGTTCAGGGGATCGGATAGCCCATTATGCAAACCTACTAGAAACTCCATCACTAAAACCTTCCTGTCCTCTCTATGAAGCGCATCAGGTCCTGGAGCGGTAACTCGGAGATAGCAGACCCAAGCGTATCCAGTTTGCTCCGAGCAATGATCGGACAAGCACAAAGAACTTGTTGTCTCAGGCTCTCCTTCCAGGCAGGATTGACAGTCCAGGCTATCAAGAGCTCCCATCTTTATGAGGTGAGCGTTAAGCAAGCAGTGGCCATTGATGATGTCAACCACAGTTCTACATTGTTCCCTTCGATCCTCAAGAGAAAATTAGAGAAATTCTCATTTGGCCCATCAAGAAAAAGTGTTTCCCACCTGCAAGTGATCAAGTCCGCCCATTTCTGTTCATGCTACAGACGAACCTCCGCTTTGATGAGGGACCTGATAACCGAGGTAGCAAGACCTATGACGGGTTTCGCTTCAAGGAACGGAGAGCCAGATCCAGAGCTGGCTAGAAGGTTAGCCCTTTTATTCCCCATAATCCCCATAAGACTAGAAACCCACTGAAGGGATACCTTGTTGTGGATACACAGCTTACCCTTTGACGACCTGCAGTCCGTCAGTAACTAAGGGTAGCAGGAGCCATAGATCGGTAGAGAGCCTGTAATTCTCAGTGAAGCAAGCTATTGTAACCCCGCCAGCTTCCGGATCGCAGTCCCTACTTGCGTTCTCGACCACAATACTCAAGAAGTATATGCGAGCATGGGTCTTACGATCGAGGTGTACATCCAGTGCACAAACTCAGTCTTATGCTACAAGTGCAGGTAAAATATCTCCTGGGTTGAGCGAAGACTCTCATAACCATTTTCTCTACATGCAATCCCCACTTCAGCTTCGAGTCGAGGTAAACTCCGATGTGCTTGACATGGAGATACAGTTGCGCAGTGTGTCCAAAGAGCTTTGGAAATACAAAGTACGCCTCCTGGAGAAAATCACCAAGCTGGTCTTTGAAGTGTTGACCGTCATATCATGAAGGGTACACCAGTCCTCAACAATATTGAATCCTCATTGCATAAAGGCACAGGTAGCAGCCATACTGTGCCTGGAAGTGAGCAGAGGGATATCATCCGCATACATGAGAGTCGGACATTTTTCAGCACCGTGATGATTCAGTCAAGCAACATAAACAAGAGTACCAAGGAGTGCACGCCACCTTGCGAGCAGTCTATCTCTACCAGCACATTGAAAGGAATTCGGCCATCCAACTCAACAGTCAAGTATCATCGTCTTAACATTTGGCCGATCCTTGGCACGACAGTGCGATCAACACCATGCCGACGAACCGCCTCACACAGCGAATCGGGGGTGGCCCTGTCGATGCCCGCTCTGTATTCAGAAAAGCTCTCAAGGTAAACAATTCACGATCTAGCCCCCGTTCAAAGACAGTAACCATCATCCTCTTAACGTCATGTAAATGAAAACCGTATCCATCAGGTTGGTCAATACAGAATCCTTATCGCTTGAAAAAATTACGTTCACCATCGATCTGCCCATCCAATATGGTCTACTGAAACTT
Source organism: Dioctria rufipes (assembly GCA_963924295.1). NCBI lineage: Eukaryota > Metazoa > Arthropoda > Insecta > Diptera > Asilidae > Dioctria > Dioctria rufipes. The sequence continues at coordinate 77,049,000 of OZ002743.1, read as the reverse complement.
TTTTGATATTATTTTTATATTTCGCTATAAACTAAAGTTTTTTCTATAATTTTGACCATTTTAAGTTAAGATTAGGTTAAGGTTTTATTAATCATTTTAAAGTTCACACATTCACCGAAGTACCTACTTCTGCACTGATTTCAAGTGTAGTTCTGAACGAATTTGAAGCGAGTCGTAAGATTTTTGTTGCAGTTTTATCACCGACCTTGAAATTTTTATCATAGTTATTAAAATTTCTGACATAACGCCTACACATTCCTTATCTGTAGCCATCACCCTCTCCATAAATTATAGCTTGCGCTATCAAATATTATTGAGGTGGTTAAATTATGGAGCGAATTTTTAAAACAAATGGCACCAAAACTAATAAAGCTGTGAATTTGTGCAAGAAAGGACATTTTAAGCATATACACCACATACCCCGAATTTCTCTCTTGACGCCATATTTGTTGTAAACAAATGTTAAATTTATGGACATCGAAATGGCTCGGCATAATTGCTTTCCATAGAGTTTGCCATGAGTCTTGCCATAAGAAATGGTTATGGCTCAAGCTTTTCTACTGTCCATTCCATATGGAAATGGTAATGGCAATGGCATGTATAGCCGCTGTGTTCGAAATCAACACATACGTCTACAGCATGTTTCCCTTCCAATTTCCTGGGCAGAATACTACTCAGTATTTATCGCCTTAATTTAGCCCTCTTCCTCAGAACTATGTTTCTTTTTTTTCAAATAACTCATTTTGATTGTTTTCACTGTAATTATAATTCTTTATTTGTTTTTTTCACTTTTTAAATGATTTTAACTCAACGAAACCTCTAAAACGACTAATGACAGTAATCGCCTTTAAATAAACATATTTTCATAACACATTTCATTTAAAAAATGAAAAAGATACAAAGATGAGTGGAAATATCCGCGAGATTTATAAGCATTACAAACCTCGTAATACCTTACAAAAATTTTTGTCCCACACTCAAAGAAAAGTTGTATAGATTCGCATAGGTGCAGAACTATATTATAGTTATCCCAACTTTCCAATAAGAGGTGTTATTTTAATTAGCCCGCTATTTCGGTAGATGTCACTTTTGGAGCTGTCATTCTTTGACACTTGACAAGTAGAAACTACGCCATTAATAAAAATGGAACGATACACGATTCAACAACGTATTGAAATTATTAAAATTCACTATAAAAATGGTGAAAATGTGGCAGAGACGGTTCGTAAAACTCGAACATTTTTGGGTCGTCGTGAAGCACCTTGTCGGACCGCAATACAGAAATTGGTAGAAAAATTCGAGCTGTCGGGACAAGTTAGTGATGTGAAGAATAAAACCCGTGCACGTCGCTCAAGAACAGCCGAGAATATTGCTGCTGTAGCCGAAAGTGTTGAAGAAAACCCAGGTTTGTCCATTCCTCGTCGTTCTTTGGAATTAGGCATTCCACAATAATGACGTTGCATAAAAATTTGGGTCTTAAGGTTTATAAAGTTCAGTTAACACAACTCAAGCCGGCCGATCATCACCAACGTCGAGTCTTTGCTGATTGGGTCCTTGAAATGCATGAAAATGATCCGGAATTCCATCGAAAACTCATCTTGAGTGATGAGGCCCATTTCCACCTCGATGGCTTCGTCAACAAGCCAAATTGTCACATCTGGGGCTCGGAAAACCCACGAGTTATTGTTAAAAAGCCTCTCTATCCTCAATGTGTGACTGTTTGGTACGGTTTATGGTCCCGCGGGGTCATTGGGCCTTACTTTTTCGAAAATGAGGCTGGAGCAACAGTTACGGAGAATGGATTGCGCTATCGACAGATGATTAATGAATTTTTATGGCCGGAATTGGATGGTATTGATCTGGACAACGTTTACTTTCAACAAGCAACGAAACCATTGATCTTTTACGGGAAAAGTTTCCGGACCGTGTTATCTCTCGAAAAGGTGATCACAATTGGCCACCGAGATCTTGTGACTTAACACCTTGCGACTTCTTCCTTTGGGGCCACGTGAAAGAAAAGGTCTATGCCAACAGCCCAGCGTCGATTCAAGACCTCAAAGATGGAATTCGTGAGGCTATCGAGGACATAGGGCAGCCACTTTGCGATTTGGTTATGGAAAATTTCATGAAAAGGATATGGTCCTGTAGGCGTGGTCATGGTGATCATTTGTCTGATGTTATTTTCCATTATTAACGGCATACCTTTCTCTTTATAATGAAATAAAGATCCGATCATTTATCTCAAAAAATGGCATTTTTCTTTGAATATCAAAGAAACACCTCTTATTGGAAAACCCTTACATATAGTTATGGATTCCTAAAGGTAGGTAAAAATCTTATTATTTAGTTTTATGTTGATGAGACAACTATAACAAAGTAGATGGATGATAGTTTTGCAATGTAATCTTGTAACGGGGATAGAGCAAACGTTTCCAACTAAATTTCATAGTTACTAATACTTTCAATTTATATAAAGTTAGATGAGGCAATTAAAATATTCAGCAATATAGTTGCGCTCTGTAAAAGAAGTTCTGTAATAGAAAATTCTATATAACATATTCGTAAAAGAATGTTAGAAAAATATAAATAAAATAAAATTTGTGTGAATATGTCAATGGAGGGCTACCTCTTGGATTTGGTTGGGACTTTTATATATTGTGATACAGCTAGATGTGTTTAATATGGCTTTATAGTCAAAATTTGTTACTAATATTCCTAAGAGGTCAAAAGTCACATAGTGGAGACTCATCCAAAACACATAAAAAATTAGTCCACGACTATTACCAATACTACTCTCTCAGCATCTAAAAACCTAGGTGTAAGCAACTATATTCATGGTTACTTGTTAATATAATAGGTATTTAAGTATAGATGCAAGTGACTATTATATAGTTACTGATAACCGTAATTATAGCTACATTAATAAAATTAACTTAGAAATCATATCAGTGAAGTCGGATCGTTATGAAGTGAAATGTAAAAGTAAAAAAAAAAAATCATTTTAGTAAATAAATTCTTGTAAACTGGTAAGTAGGAACTGTCCAAATTATTGAAGTAAAGTGATATATAGAAAATAAAGTTATTTTTTTCATACATATGTACCTACATATCACACAATATTTGCACTTGCATTTCAGAATACATCAAACAATTCCTAACTTTATACGTGAAAAGATGGATATAAACTTGTACATAAAATTAGATTAATTCTTTAATGTAAACAATTTAATTTAATTTTTGAAGTACATACATAGATGAAAAGAAACACTTTTCCAGTTTTGCAGACAAAGCTTTTGATGCCTTACTTAATAAAGCTTTCAGCAGAAATAAATCTTTTAAAAATATTAAATCATTCATCAATCATTAAGCTACTGGTAACGATATTAAATAACTTTATTAAAATTCGTATAATAATTTTTGTTTAATAGGAGTAAATAAACAAAAATGGGTTCTCATTACTGCTCTATGTTGTAAATAATTCTCAGGAAAAAGTACACAGCACCTACTATAGCTTATAACAATTGAAGTACAGGAGTCTTTTTCGCATTAAGGTAAAATGTATTAATTATTTAATTTAAAGATAAATTAAAAATTTTCGAATTCTAATCTAATTTTATTTGTAATCCGCATACTGACCACAAAGTTGATAACTATAAACTGAGAATTTTGTGGAAAAGTCGAAAAGAAAAAAAACCAATTCAACCAAAACTGATATTAAAAAAATTGTTATATCACTTTAAAAAAATTACAAAGTTTTTGAAAATATTTCTATCAATTAAAATAATCTCTACCAGTCATGTTTTTAATTACCTAGTAATTAAATTATGCCAGTAATGAATATTTTTAATTACGATGTAAATAAAATATAATTGCTAGATCCTAATTTTATAGTTATGATGTCTAAAATAAGAGACGATAGATAGCAACTACAATATAAATGAATGTGAGAATAATAGTAGTCACTAATGACTATATTTTAAATGCAATCAACTACATTATATTTATGCGGCAAGTAAAAATTTTGTTGCTAAATCTTAACTTCCAAATTGTGTTGTCTGAAATATAAGACGGAAGCAACTACAATATAGAGGAATGTGTATGAAAGTAGTTGCTGATGACTATACTTTAGCCACAATCAACTTTAAAACAGTTGATTACAACTATATTTATGGCTAAACATAACTGCATAGTAGTCGGAACCAACAGAATAATTAGTTGCAGACATTAACAATATATGTATGTAGTTTTGACATCAAATTTATTTTGTCGCTCGAAACTATATTGTTGTCAATATATAGTCGTGAAATCTAAAAGCGTTGTAGCAAATATAGTTATGAAAACTATAAACGATGTAATAGTGTATATAAAGAGTTTTCCAATAAGAGGTGTTATTTTGATATTAAAAGAAAGATGCCACTTTTTGAGATAAATGATCGGATCTTTATTTCATTATAAAGAGGAAGGTATGCCGTTAATAATGGAAAATAACATCAGCCAAATGACCACCAGAACCACGCCTACAGGACCATATCCTTTTCATGAAATTTTCCATAACCAAATCGCAAAGTGGCTGCCTTATGTCCTCGACAGCCTCACGAATTCCATCTTTGAGGTCTTGAATCGACGCTGGGCTGTTGGCGTAGACCTTCTCTTTTACGTGGCCCCAAAGGAAGAAGTCGCAAGGTGTTAAGTCACAAGATCTCGGTGGCCAATTGTGATCACCTCTTCGAGAGATAACACGGTCCGGAAACTTTTCCCGTAAAAGATCAATGGTTTCGTTGCACCGCCGTCTTGTTGAAAGTAAACGTTGTCCTGATCAATACCATCCAATTCCAGCCATAAAAAATCATTAATCATCTGTCGATAGCGCAATCCATTCTCCGTAACTGTTGCTCCAGCCTCATTTTCGAAAAAGTAAGGTCCAATAACCCCGCGGGACCATAAACCGCACCAAACAGTCACACGTTGAGGATAGAGAGACTTTTCAACAATAACTCTTGGGTTTTCCGAGTCCCAGATGCGACAATTTTGCTTGTTGACGAACCCATAGAGGTGGAAATGGGCCTTATCACTCAAGATGAGTTTTCGATGGAATTCCGGATCATTTTCATGCATTTCAAGGACCCAATCAGCAAAGACTCGACGTTGTTGATGATCGGCCGGCTTGAGTTCTTGTGTTAACCGAACTTTATAAGCCTTAAAACCCAAAACTTTATGCAAAATACGGTGTAATGACGTTTGTGGAATGCCTAATTCCAAAGAACGACGAGGAATGGACAAACCTGGGTTTTCTTCAACTCTTTCGGCTACAGCAGTAATATTCTCGGCTGTTCTTGAGCGACGTGTACGGTTTTTATTCTTCACATCACTAACTTGTCCCGACAGCTCGAATTTTTCTACCAATTTCTGTATTGCGGTCCGACAAGGTGCTTCACGACGACCCAAAAATGTTCGTGTTTTACGAACCGTCTCTGCCACATTTTCACCATTTTTATAGTGAATTTTAATAATTTCAATGCATTGATGAATCGTGCATCGTTTTATAAATGGCATAGTTTCTACTTGTCAAATGTCAAAAAATGACAGCTCCAAAAGTGACATCTACAGAAATAGCGGGCTAATTAAAATAACACCTCTTGTTGGAAAACCCTTTATTTTAGAACTATATATTAATAGTCTCAGGTGTCTACTTTTTATAGCTGTTTGAAATTATAGTCGTGGCATATAGATTATTCTTTCAGTTTACTTGCATCACAATACTGAAAAACAGTAAAAATGCAAGTGGACGTAACATATTTGATCACTAGTGTATCTTACCTAATACTGGTTTTATTTTCTCGTCAAAACAAGTGCGTAGGTACATTAAATAGTGAGGAGACTATGCTTAAAGAAAAAATGTAGTTCAAATCACCGGTTATGCTGTGGAAGCTATTAAGCATCTAATAAGATCAAACCGCGGTTGAACATCCTTCTAGCATCATTTAATTAATGCTTGAAAAAGAAGTCTTAGTCCATTAGTGCATGAAGTTTCGCAAGGTTAGTACAAGTATTTTGACTTAATTTATTTTGTTGATTCTATGCAAATAAAAAGCAATATAAATTTGGGTTTTGAAAAGAGTATATTAACTTCTAGAAAATATAGGCAGTCGCATTTAAATGGACACCATGCACTTTACTCTTTCAAAACATGTCATGATACATAGAAAATTTAAACTACATACTAGAATGATAATAACAAATTAATACTTTTCAAAGTTATAAATAACAAGGGAAAAGCTATAATTACCCCAACTTTAATGCACCCGTATGTAATTCCGTATGGTCACCTTTGTGTACAAGTTTGATTGTTGAAGTGTTATTTCGCTGCTATTTTCAATAGTTCGTCGGACGATAAAATTCATTATAACCAGTTTGATAGGATTTTATAATCTAAAGAACTTTTCAGTACAATAAAACCTTCTACGTGTATGGCAACACCAAGAACAGATTGCGGGATTTAGTCCAGTTTTGAAACCATATTTAGTACTTTTTTGAAAATGCCGGGTACAAAATGTCTGTACTTTAGATCCGCGCGTTCATAGGGAGTATTCAAATATATAGTACGGAAACTTACGATGGAGCTTCGAGCTTAAATGTACAATTTATATAATTGAAAACTTTCTTTCGATTTTCTAAATATTTTATTTTATTTTTTGTTAATGCCCAATCTCCAACGAAATAGGTGGTAGAGTCCGGTAACGAATTTTAATAAACAGGACGAAGGCCTGGCAATGCGAAATCCACTCTCTCCATTGCTGGCTGACATGAATTTTATAGAAACCAAAATTTTAAAATATGACTTCAGTTTGGTGAAAAATGTAGGTTATTGGTACAGATATGTAGATGATGGGCTGTGTCTTTGGAAAGGCACAATACGTCAGCTAGAGAAATATGTCACACTCATAAACAAGATAAGATACAGTTTACATATGAACTTGAAACCGGCAATGCTATAAATTGCTTAGATTTACCAATAAGAAACAAAAACAATGAATTTTCTGTATATAGAAAGGAAACTTACACAGATGCGGTTATCCCTAAAACATCATTTACTTTTAATGGACATAAATACGCGGCTTTCAATAGTATGATACATAAAATGCTTCAGATACCGATGAACCAAAGGGATAAAAGAGAGGAAATAGATATAATTAAACAAATAGCAATTAGTAACGGTTATCTTGAAATAATAGAGAAACATGAAACAAAGAATACAATAAGAAACGCAACAAGCTTTAATAGATATCAGTTTAATATTATACAAAAAATAAATTTGTCAAAGGATGTAAAGGAAAAGAATTAAGGACTGTTGCCATATGGAAACAAAAGTTCTCAGAGGTTAATAATTATGTTAAAATTCATTTTTTACATATTTATTTTTAAGTAACTATATTAGCAATATAATTAAAGTAAAAAAAAGACTTCAAACCGGAATGGAAACATAACTACATATATTCAGAGACATAAAAATTATAAAATTAATAACACTCGTATAAATTCAAAAAAAAAAAAAAAATTAATTTAAAAAGTTCATTCATGCTTATGATATGATATGAAGCAGTTTTTATTTTGCGTTGGAATACATAAATGAATATTGCACTTCTTGCACTTGTACAGTGTGAGACTGCTACAATTATCCAACTTGCATCTAGTTTTATTCATGCTGTATTCGGGCCTGTGCTTACAGCAGTCATATCTTGTAGATACGCTGGGAGCACTTTCGTAGGTTCTTCGAGGAGCAATTTCGCATGGTTTTTGTGAGCTCGTTGTCATTGAGCTTCCGCCATCGCTTTCAACATCTCTTATATCCAGGCGTGGGCGCCCGCGTTTTCTTTTTTGTGGACCTGAAGTTATAAGGAGAGCAGTCGATATGTCGTTTCGAAACTCTAGTAGGTCCATACGTTCTTTATCAGGTATGTTGAGAGCATTGCAATCGCGTCGATATTCCAGCCAGGAGTTGCAAATGGCTATATCAATCATATGATCGAAGACTCGCAAAGCCCACTTATTGGTTCTAATGCTTATCCTGTAGAGAGAAAGTAAAAAGTCTACTTTGTCGGCGCCACCTATATGTTGGTTGTACATCCTTACAATTTCAGGTCGCGCAATTTTATTTTTTGTTCTTTTCTTGGCAGAACCTTTCAACTTCATAAATAGCTACATAATACGAAAAGATTTAGGCCTTACTTTATTGGTTTTTTGGGCATGTATTGCTTTAGAGATGATTTTTCTTTAAACGGTATCATCATTTCATCTATGCATAAATTTTCCTCCTTCGAAATGCTTGTACATCTTGACAGAATTGCGTCGATCAATGGACGGGCTTTCCACAATTTATCATTCTGATTTTCACTAACAGAAAATTTCAAGCTGTTTCTAATCGAATGGAAACGATTTCTTGAAATAGTACCCGGAAAAGTACTCATTTGTGTTGCTTTTTCCCAATACATTTTAATACGTGGAAAATTTATTGTCCCTATGATAATTTCCAAACCAATTAATTTTTGTAGCTCTTCGATTGAAACAAGCTTCGATTTCCCTCTCATAAGTGTGTGCTGATTTGTAGCTTGTAAAATTTTTGTGTACAGTTCTTCGCTGAAATATTGGCTGAAGTATGTGATCGGTGTTTTCACATTTTCTGCAACATATCCCTCTCCAACAAAAACCGCCTGTGGATTTTTCCAATTAGTTTTTACCCAACGAAATTCCTGTCTTTTTCAGGTGGGCATAGTTGCTGGACATGCGTCATCGATTTCATTCATTGGAACTTTGATTTCATCCACTACGACTATATCCGGTGCGTCATCAGCCTCAACATGCATCTGCTCACTTCTCATGTTCTCAAAATCGGCTAATATCTTAGCTACATCAAAGTCGTCGTTTTCTTCATTTTCTTCTTCCGATATTTCCAAATCGCCAAAATCTTCTAAAATTTTCTCCACATTCTCTTTAGTTATTTTCGTATATATGCGAATATTCCCTGAAAGCAAATTGTTGCCAAATGACAAAACCAAATTCGCGTGAGTTGTGTAACCAGTAATATTAAATTTACACGAAACTTTTCAGCTGAAAACCACAACTCAAGCTACTTCTTCATATTCAAATGCAAAATTTAAAAAAATTCTAGGAATTGATGAGAAGATAAGCATACAAACTTAAACAAACCCTTCGATTTTCCATTGTAATCCTCTTATCAATTTTGAACTTACACCACGATCAATCAGATTTTAAATGATAGTCGAAACTGCGAGATTTACTTTGCGAAAGTCTAATAAAGGGAAAAATGACGATAAAAAGAATTATAATGAAGACAGAAAGAAAGAACAATAGTTGAAATGCGTGTTGCCATATGGCAACAAAAACACCGAAAGGGTGGAAAGAATTAGGGAACATTTTAATATGAATAACCAGACATCTAATTTTACAATATAATTAAGAGAGCACAAACATAGTTCAAATGAAGAGGTCGAAATTTTACATATAGAAAATAAAGGGAAGTTGTTAGATTGCTTAGAAAACTTAGAGATAGAGACAGCTAAATTAAATTGTACACATACACTTAACGAATGCATACCATATAACACTCATTGCTGTTAGTCTGTAAAAATTGCATTAGTCTACTGAAGATGGCACAAACAGTCGAAACCGCGGTATAGATATAAGAAAAGTATTTTTACATTTTAATTGTGGAAGACAACACCAAATAAATGAAAGAAGCAAAAAAGGTGGAAAACTTGTGTTTTTTATTGTTTTTATTGCTTCTTAAACGTTTTTAAAAATCCAGTTTATCCTCTAGAAGCAATTTCCCCAAATTCTGATTGTTGTGGAACTACAAAAAATTTAATGACATCTTTACGTTTTAGTTGAAACCTGTTGATGTTCAGCGTCTTACTTACCCCATCCCTCTGACTGCTGTATGCTCCAACATCTATGGCAGTAAAATAATAACTAGCGTCACATGTTGCTAACTTTTGTTTTTTTTTTATAGTTATAAAAATTAGATCCGCTCTTGGGGAAACGTTTAAAAGTGAATACTGTTCCGTTCTTGAAAACTTATGCATCTATGAATGTTTTGAAAATCTTTCATTATGTCCTTATAATCGTGATTGATCTGCCGGCATAAATTGGGGATAAAAATGTCCATAATATATCGAAGGTTTCTAGAATTATTCTATAGTGGATTTTCCTACTTTATAACTCCATGCTGGTGAGAAATTTTCTGAGAAAGATACATATACATATTAGTTTCAGCATCATTATTCCTTTCAATTACTTTGAGTTACTTATGAGAGTATCATGGCTAGTCTACACTCAGGATCAATTTAGTAATCGTACCGATGTCTTTCTCAGATCGTCTATTAAGAAGTTCAGTAAGACGTCATACACTGGTCGTGTCATTTTCGTGTACTAAAAAAAATGTTCCGACTCATTATTTTAAATTCTTTGATAATTGGCTTTAAGGTAGTCATTAATCCCCCACGTAAAATTTACTTACTTCTCTAACCCACGATCGTCTAAGAGGTTCTATTTGAGCATTTTATTACAATATGACACAAAATTATCAAAAACATTCTGATACAAACTTTAATATCGTCCATGTACCCTTTAAAAAAAAAATTTTGGCGGTCTCAACTTTCAGTTCGGAAGATAATATTGAAGAAAACACGAAATATTGCGATGATTTCGTTTTAATTAAAATAAGATAAGAAAATTATTCAATGCACATTTTCTGAAAAATCTACATCTACATTATATAGGTATGTAATCTACATGTACAAATGGCTAAAGAATAAATTTGAACAAATTCTGGTTTGTATGTGATTTTAAAGAAAACCAAATATGATCTATTGTTTATTATAAACCACTAAATTGATTGTCGCTTGGATCTGATCATCACCGCCCACCTCGTCCCTAGGATGACAAATTGGGAATATTGAACTTCAGGTGAGACTTCTGCCCACCCTGACGACGCTGCTTTCTCGATTTTATCCTCATTATGTATGGATCAGTTCAATGCGACCTAGACTCTAGTTTGATGGTGGTAGACGGTCCTCCCGAATAAGTACCAAAAGTTCTGGTTTGATGCTTTTATATTGATAATCCCATTTTATACGTGCTTCAAGATTATTAGTCCTTCGACGAGCGACTCCATAAATGTTCATGTATTTGATGGATGAGTTCCCATCTAGATAATCGATATGAATTGACGTCCTCAAGATTTGGCGCCGGTGTTGTGAGAGAGGCAGAGCCAGTTAAAAACGCCCTGGCGTTAACGCCGCTAAGTTGTACAGGGTCAGAACTTAATGTATGCAATGGGCGCATGCGTCGATCTTGGTGTGTAAGCTGTAAAGCACCTCAGAAGTTAATGTAGATGCTCCAATTACACTATTCATGTGATGCTTCACCACCTTTACACCAGGTTTCCATAACGCACCGACGTAGGGAGCATTTGATGGAATAAATCAGTTTCTTGCGATGTGAGGAAATAATTGAGTTTTTCAGGTACTTGCGATTTACAGAAGAAAATAAGATTACGAAGTTCTTTAGCTACACCGACAAATTTAGTTCCATTATCACTGTAAATCTTTCTGCAGGGTCAGCAGCATACAGGAAATCGTTTGAAAGCTGAGATAAATTATGCAGTTGTTAAGTCTGATACCAACTCTAACTACACTGCTATCATAACCATGCAATCAAATAGCGCAAGATAGATCATCTGTGAAATGTTACCTCGTCCAGGTCAATACCGGACAAGAATAGTACAAGCGTAGTCTACGCCACTGTGTAAAATCGGTCTTGTGGGCTTTAGCTCCAATAGATGGCAGCACTCCAATAAGTCGATTATTTACAGAAGTGCGTTGTCTAAAGCATCTTATGCATCGTCGGCTGAAGTTTGGGATGAGATTTTTTCCTCCTAAAATCCAAAATTATTGTCGCATAAAGTTGAAATTTATCTGGACATCTCCATGTAATGTCTTATCGTGTGCGTCACCAGCTATAAGTGCAGATATGGTGCTATCCTTTGCCTACAGAAATTGATTTTTGTAATCATAATCAGAGCTGGGCAATACTTAAGTAAAAAAAGACTTAAGTACAACTTAAAGTTCATTTTCTTAACTTAAGACTTAGTACTCAATACTTTTGAAATGCCATACTTAGTACTTGAACATAAGTACTTGCTTCTATTTATTTGTACTTATGACTTAGTTTTGTACTTAAGTACCAAGATTTTTACTTAAGTATTTCTGAGTCTATTAAGTACCTACAAATATCTAACTCTTTGTAGAAAAGAAAAGAAAATCTCTAGCGCAACTGCTTTTTTGTTTAGGTTTAAAGAACTATCAAAGCATGTGCCGCAATCACGCGCAGCAAGGCAGAACCTTAGACAAACTAATAACACACAAATAAGACTGGGCAAGTAGAACAAAAACCAGTAACATCTCGCTCGAATATAAAATCGACGATGCCTCGACTTGATGTATGGAAGGCCTCATTTTGTCTTAGAACTTTACTGGAAATATTTTCCTTAGAATTTTTATGCATTATTGGAGGCGAAAATGGTTGCTTGGGCGGACCTCTCATAGTTTTTATGAGTGCAGCAATCAATGAGAGGTGAAAGTTTTACTCTACCTGCTATCTATTAACTGAACTCTATAAACTTCATTATATTACTGCCAACGTTCAAATATTCTAAAAAAATATTGTAAAAAGTACTTCAAAAAGTACTCAGTACTTTTTATAGACTTAGTACTTAATTACAAGTACTTTTCATACATGCACGTAGCACGTGTTTCAAAATCGCTAATAGGAGATAATATAAGGATTGTAGGTACTACGTTTATTTATCGTTTGTCTGTTCGGTAGTTGACGGATTCGGGTGGAGCGAGTGAGAGTGAGTGCAGAGTTCAGACGATATTTTGCTATTCGGTGCTAGATATTCCTTCTTGCTATTTTCAACCAAAAATTTTCAGATGTCTATAAATCGGATGAAGTAAGCTGTGATTTTAAACAGACGAAAAATGATGAGTTTTAAGATAAGATCCCATTGTGTTTGTCTATTGATTGAAGCAATAACACTGAGGAGTCCAAATCTGTCTTCGAGATCATCGTCGAGCTGCAGATTCTGACGTACAGTGTGTTGATGGGGAGCAGGTTGTTGAGGTATATGTAAGCCACATAGATCCTCTACCACAAGGATGATTATTCCAAATGAAAACACTTACAGACACTTAAATCATGAAAAAATTATTGCAAAAAAAAAAAATATAAAGATTTAACGCCTCAGTAACTTGTCACAATAATATAAGTTCGCAACTTTTCATGATAAACGTCAGAGCTATTGCCTGCCTTAAAATATCTAATCATTACTCGCTTGGTGAGAAAATCATAAAAGGAATGATATTCTTCTTAACTTTACTTTATTGTGTTAATTAACTCAGGGAATTTTTTTACTTTCGAAACTTTTTGTTTCCAAAAAGGTAACTATTAATTGCTTTCTTTTAGGTGTGCAGACGAAAACTTTTCTTTTCCATACGTGTAAAAAAAACTCAATTACTTGATGGTATTGTGTCAAATTAAAAATAATTTTCTAATTAAAAGCTGACTAAAATAAACAGAAAATTAATGAGCGGACGACTATAATGCGATCGAATTAAGTCGATTTACCTTCATTAAGGATTTAATTGATTGCCGCATGACAAAGTACGATAGATAAAAATTTAATTCACGCACATTTAATTTTGTCAGAAAGAGATTTAAGTAATCGTTAAATTTAACCTTATATGTATATATGTAGAAGGGAATAACTAATTAGTCACATAAGCTTTAAATAACGTCGGTTGAACGGTTATATTCGTTTTCCATGTTTTAACTTGAAAAAGTACGTGAACATACTTATTGTCATATTACCTACTCTGATAACACTGGTCAACACGAATTTTGAGCCTGAGTTCTGCATATCCGATTTTTGCTTCTTATACATTAAAGAGAAAAATAGTTCTACCTGAAAAATTTTGCTTTTGTAGCTATCAAAATGAAATTAAGGATTTCAATAAAATCTCCCTTTTTTCACCTTGTTATTGTATGTAAAAATAAAAAAGACTATTGCTGTTCATTTGAATGACATTCATTTACAAGAAAACAATTCACACAAAATAACCACCGTTATAGAATAATTATATGAAAAAAAATTTAGGAATGAATATTTTCAATAGCAATGTTTATAAGCCGTTTCGAATCAGCAGGTACCAATACTCTTCAGTACTGAAGAGTATTGGTTTCTGCTGATACGAAACACCTTATACACATTGCTATCTTGCGCCAACTACAGGCATTGCAGTGTTAATTATATAATTTTTTTTTTTAATAGTATTTTGTAAAAGTACTAATGACTTTTCTTTTCTTTAATATTTTTAATAATGACCCCGCGGGACCATAAACCGCACCAAACAGTCACACGTTGAAGATAGAGAGGCTTTTCAACAATAACTCTTGGGTTTTCCGAGCCCCATATGCGACAATTGTGCTTGTTGATGAAGCCATCGAGGTGGAAATGGGCCTCATCACTCAAGATGGGTTTTCGATGGAATTTCGGATCATTTTCATGCATTCCAAGGACCCAATCAGCAAAGCCAAGACTCGACGTTGTTGATGATCGGCCGGCTTGAGTTCTTGTGTTAACTGAACTTTATAAGCTTTAAGACCCAAATCTTTATGCAAAATAAGGTGTAATGATGTTTGTGGAATGCCTAATTCCAAAGAACGACGAGGAATGGACAAACCTGGGTTTTCTTCAACACTTTCGGCTACAGCAGCAATATTCTCGGCTGTTCTTGAGCGACGGGCACGGGTTTTATTCTTCACATCACTAACTTGTCCCGACAGCTCGAATTTTTCTACCAATTTCTGTATTGCGGTCCGACAAGTTGCTTCACGACGACACAAAAATGTTCGAGTTTTACGAACCGACTCTGCCACATTTTCACCATTTTTATAGTGAATTTTAATAATTTCAATGCGTTGTTGAATCGTGTATCGTTCCATTTTTAATAATGGCGTACTACTTGTCAAATGTCAAAAAATGACAGCTCCAAAAGTGACATCTACCGAAATAGCGGGCTAATTAAAATAACACCTCTTATTGTAAAACCCTTTAGTTCTTCTGTGTTTGTATGGACTTTCTCGTATTAGCTCCCAAATATATTCTCCCATCATTCTCTCATTGCATGGACCCTAATAACGACGTTCAATTGCCATCATATCTCGATGAAAACATTGTTTTTCCGAACAGGCAAACCTGCTATACTTGAATTGGTCCAAGTGAGCATGTAACATATACACTTTAAAGGACATTCTACAACCCATGAGTATAAACCTATCAAGCATAGTTGAAATAAGTTCTTTGCAATTATAAACTTTTGTTTCCATGAAAACCACGAACTACTTCTTTAAGGCTCACTGACTAACCTTTCGTGTGTGTTGGGTAGTTGTGAAAATTCCTTACTGGCCATTATTTTTCCTGTCGTCATCTAAAACTAATGCTGCTAGCGATAGCTCTCACTTTAATGAGGATCTTTCTCTTATATATAACTGGTCACTCAGAAACAAGTTAACCTTGAATCCTAATAAAACTCAGAGCATAATTCTTTACAATCAGCCACTTGACGTTTCATCCTTTCCATATCTTTATCTAAATGGCACTCCTATTAAATATAAGACCGTGGTTAAGAACTTAGGTATGCTTATTGATAGCGATCTGTCCTGACAAAGTCATATCAATGCTACTGTGTCTAAGGTTTACTACGGGTTGAGAAGCTTGTGGCGACATGCAGAGTATACCCCCAGACTGCTACGCGATCGACTCATTAAGGCTCTGATTGTCCCTATTATTACTTACGGAGCTTGTGTATTCAATGCTTACGCTAGATATATTTTTGGCCTCAGGAGATATGATCACGTTCAGCTGTAACTAAGCAAATTTTTCGATGTAAGTTATATCACTACTTGGACTACCTGTTATGCGTTATGATGCACAATATAATCAATAATAATTCTGCCGAGTTCCTTAAGGATAATATTGAATTTCTGTCATCACAACGTACGCTATTATTGCAGGTTCCTCGCCATTTCTTCCTATATAGTTCTCGCACCTTTTTCATCTATGGAGTCAAAGTCTGGAATAGTCTCTCTGTATATGTTCGGGCACTTCGGAGTCTGCGGGGTTTCAGGATGGAGGCCTTAAGTTATTTTCATAAACTTTGAATGAATACTTAACGCGTAAATAGCCCTTTTTGTTTGTTGGTTTTTATTTTTTACTCTTTTTTACTTCGCTTATTATTTTATTAGTTCTTATTATTCCTTATATCATCTTCATATATATATTTTTTTTTTGTAATTTTGTTTTTGAATTTTTTTTTCTAATTTCTTATTTTTAACTTTTCTTTCTGTTTTAGTAGTGTTTTTTTTTTCTGAATTATGTCATTATACGAATTAATTTTGTAAAACCTATATACAAGAGTATGCACATATTAATGAGTCATACGACTCAATTGTGCAAATTAATAAAGCAAATTTAATTTAATTTAATTTAATTTAATTATTTTCTTTATTGATAGTACGACGAAAATACCCGCTTTTACTTTGTCTTCGGATAACTCAGAGGAAAAGCTCTTTAAATATTGGAAAGCTTCAGAATTTTTCAGAAGAGCTTTAATGAATTGCTTCATAAAGCCTAATTTTATATGTAATGGAGGCGCATCAATACGTGTTTAACTTTCACAATTGAGTCTATTAAAAAGCAAAATAAACGCAACTATTAGGTGTCTTACTAGTATATTCGAAATTTTTTTATGGCATTTACATTTGAAGGAAAACTAACTAGCATTAATGATAAACGATAAAGGACAATATCTATCTGTCAATTATTGTTCAGTCCACCAACGTATTTTAATTCCCTCCATTAGACATATTTCCTAAAATACAAAAATAAGAGGAACACAAAGTATCAAGTTTCAAGAATCAATAAAAAAATACGTATGTGATAGTTGGGAACTTCCTTCCTTTGGTCCAGCGATGTTCAAACAGTCCAACAAATAGATTTGACACCTAAAACATACAAAATTATTATTATTTATAACAAAATTTTATAAAAATATCATCGACTTACCTAAAGATACATCCCTCTTGTATTTTTATATTTCGTAATGTTACATCGTGACATTACGTCAAATCATTTGATTTCGCTTCAGTCATCAAATTCAACAAACGCCGCTAGGGCAACACCGAGAGACGAGAACTCATAACTACATGCGGCGGCTATATAAAGCCGACGAGCCGCAGCAGAAAATCATTCTTGGTTCAGAGCTCATCTGATTCGGAGACTAATCTGAGTGACAAGAATATTATTCCCAACTAGATTATAGAAGATTAATTCTATATTTCAGAGATTAATCTGAAAATCCTATCATTTCCAATATTCCTGCCCACACCTAATCAGAAGAATAATTCTGTTGCAGAGATTAATCTGCTACATCTCCTGCTCATATTTACAGAAGAATAATTCTGATGCAGAGAATAATCTGCGCTTCTTATTTATAGTAGCATATTGCTACACTTCTGCGCATGCGCAGAATACTGTCAGAGACTAATCTGTCTCGTTTTATCGACTATAGTACTTTGCTATCCTTGAGACCTCACGTACAAGCAACAGTAATTTTGCTGCCCTTTTGCCCGCACGCACCATTAAAGAACTATTACTATGTAGAAACAGATTTATACCACTTTGGGTACACAAAATCTATATTCAGAAACTAATCTAAGTTAGTTTCTATAGAAGCGTTTTGCTGCCCTTGTGCCCTCACGCACTAGCTGCACCAACATTTTCTTTTTCTTTCGTTTTGATGATAGATAATAATACTGGTCTTCTTTCCTTTTTCAGAACGAGAAGAACATTGGTAGCGCCTGAGCAGGAGCTCATTGAATTTTAATTTGAACTTTTAATTTGTCTTTTTTATTATTTTGTATTACTTTTATTTTATTATTTTGCTTGAAGTTTTGTTGAATCGTATAGTAGTTTGTAGGTTAGTTTTAGTTCTGAATTTTACTTTTAATTGAATTTACTGTGATATTTAGTTTTAAGCTGTTGAAATTTAATGAATTTTATATTTGGATTTTAAAACGACTGAGTTGTCCTTTACAAACCGGCACTCCCACGTCCGAGACTAGATCTCACAATTATTGTTATGTTCAGGATAGGCTTTTTATAAAAAGATACCTTAGTTAAAAACCTAGTTTATTATTAGTTCAAGAATTTAGTATTATTAGAATTGATTATTACTAACTTATGACTCAGACCAACTCTCCAAATTCTAGACCAAGACTGACTGACTACAGAACTGGACTTGTTGCTAATTCTCGTGACCGATACACAACTGGGTTCACTGTTAACTATTTGGACTGATAAAACCTTAGTATTTGTATACATACAACTCTACTATATACAACAATCATGATCAATAATAAAATTGAGCCATCATTCATAATAAACAATTAACTATCATTCACTCACGATAAGTGATAAAATCCAGGAAGCACTATGTCTCTGGAATTTGAATTATATTCCGTGTATGGAGGAAAGAAGCTATGCTAATAATGATTATAAATCGCAAATTTGAACTTCAAAAATTGAATGAAAGAAGCGTTTCGTATTGGCAGAAACCCAAATACTCTTCAGTACCGAGTATAATTTAATAAACTATTACACAAGAAAACATACTATCTTTTCCAATTTACGACGAAATTTTTCTCCAAGCTTTTTCCAATAGTCTGCTCATGCTAATTCCCACAGGTACGTTCATTTTTCAACAATTTGCACTAATTTTGAAACAAAAGTTCGTTCTAATTTTTAATATTTTATTTTAAATTAATATGAAATTAAAATATCGTCTTATGGCAGTAAAAATCAGCAACATGGAAATCACTTGCTGATTATCAGCAAATCAGTATCACATCAGTATATCACTGCCTCTTAAAATGTAGCCATATACCACATTAAGATATTAGTGCTGCTGATATTCAGCATATCAGTACATCACCATATCAGTGGCTTGGTGTGGTACTTGTCTAATAAAACATGTTTCTCCTTATATCGTCATACAACAACTCAAATATTTATTGATGATTGTAAAAGGTACAAAAACAAAATTTTTCAAAAATAAAATATGTTTTTAGATATTTTTCGGATATAAAGAATTAGAAAATAGTCATAAAAATAAAAACTCAAAATTTGGTTTTTATTTTGTTAACCTGTATAATTAGTATCGGAATTTCAAACAGAATATATGGCCACATGAAAAACAATTTTTATATGTATTAATTGCTGCGTTCCTTTTCTCGTTCTGAATAAATCTGTATGAATTGACAGAACGATATCATAATTTAATTCTGTTCTCATAGAAAATGAACGAAACAGAACCATTTCAAGTGTTTGACGTTTCTTCTTTGATAAAAGCAATTATAAATTCGTAAAAAATTTTGCATATGAAAAATAAAGCTATTTTCCAACAAAGGCAACTTAAACTTAACTATTACCACCTCGGCCAAACACCTTCACGAATACAAATCAAAATCGTTCTGCTTGAATCCGAGAAAAACTCAGGTGCATTCAGAACGATTCGGTATCCGAAAAAACCGATGACAGATTGAAACTAAATCGTTCGGCCCGAGAAAAAGAACGACATGGATTGAAAAAATTCATTCTGAACGAGAAAAGGAACGCAGCAAACTTCATAGCATCTAAATTGTAACCAATATACGAAAGTGAGAGGTAAATAGATTGTAGAAAAACAAACTGTTTTTTAGGAATGCTTTAAAAACCATACTGGAGATCCTGTGAATATACCTTTACTATTTAGTGAAGTTTAACTCGTACATAGATTCTCAGTTTTGATTTTTTTATCCGTAGGTATTGTTTAAATATCGAAACAAACATACGCCAAGAAGACTCTTGGTAAGGTGCGCACCTTCGCATCATGTCCTCAAGCCATTCCTGGCTACGTCTTCATCCAAATTTTCTAAAAAAATTCAATCCAATATGGAATAATTTTAAGAAAATCCATTTCACGATTCCTTTTCTCAAATCAAAACTGACTTTCTTGCCTTTGAGAAATTTTAAAATAAATTAAGAAATCTAGGTGAAAAGAAAATATTTTCGCAATTCAAGAGCAGTTTCCTTGTTTTTTCAAGAAAAAGGTTTGCGTTAAGAATGAATTCCTCATTTTTTTCTTTTACTATTAGAAAATATTTCTAATATTTAATTCACCCGAGTGACGTTGCTAATTCAATGCAGAAATACACAAGTACCTACTCGTAAGTTCCTCATTTAATCATTTTCAATAATTTCACAAATTTATGCTTTTTACATAATTTATAAATTTTACATATACAGGGTGATTCAGATCAGGATACCTTCCGGTATACCACGCGATTCCTTGAGGTAAGCTAATCAAAAAATTGTTCCACAAACCCCCCCCCCCCCCCAAGAAACCTTCCTTTAGGAGCTGTAGCCAGATGAAGATTTCGCCAATATTTGTGAGAATAAATGAGTATAACTTTTGAACCACCCTATAGATTTTGGTTATTGTTGGCTTATTAAATAGGCAAGAATAGTACCTGCCGAAAAGTGTATTACTCTGTATTTTTTAAGTAAGCATCTTTATTTTATTCTCAATTATTTCCAAAATTTTGATTTTTTTACACACAAAAGTTTTTGACATAAATAACGGTATTTATGAAATTTGTGTGCATAAAAACATCAATGTTTTGGAAATATTTCCGAATAATTTAAAGATGCTTAATTAAAACATACAGAGCAATACACTTTTCGACAGCTACTATTCTTGGGTATTTAATAAGCTAACAATATCCAAAATCTATAGGGTGGCTCAAAAGTTATACTCATTTATTCTCACAAATATTGGCGAAATCTTCAACTGGCCACAGATCCTAAAGGAAGGTTTCTAGGGGGAGGGGGAACAATTTTTTGATCAGCTTACCTTAAGGAATCGCGTGATATACCGGAAGGTATCTTGATCTGAATAATCACCCTGTATATACATATTTGCATATTTACAGTTTTTACACACTATCATAGATAGCACAAATGAATATTTTATGTGTGTATATCGTTTTATGTATAAAAAAAATATGTAATTTAAAATAGAATTATATATAGAATAATTCCTAATGGCAATATCCTTAGAAAAGTGCTATATAATTTACAGGGTGTTCCACAAGTGATATTATACCAGTTAACTATAGGTAGACCATGTCGAGAGTAACAAAACATTGTATAAGAGAAGGGTAGCAAAATAATTAATTATAGCACAAAAAGGATTTATAGATAGATTTTTTAATTCTGACTCTGCACGATAAAGAAAATAATCGACATACAGTTGATGCACAAATAATGCACACCACTCCAGGAGTTAAAATGAAATTTATCAAGATTCAAAACACAGTTAGAGAAGTGAATACCATTTCCAAAATGAGAAAGATTTTCTAGAATTAAGTAAATCGAGCTTGATAGTGCTGCCAAATCAGTAATGCTAGTAAATATTTCTAGATTTAAGAAATTATTTTCTATCTTATAACAAATTAAAAAAACATTTTAAGACATATTTCTTGAATTCAGAATATCAAGAATTTGATTTTGCATGAAAGTTCATACAAAAACATATTTCTGGAGATGATTTGTAAGCTCTCATTTCAAAAAAAATCTAATGTTCTTGATTTCAGATTCAAACAGTTCTATAATGAAATAAGTGCTTAATACTAACGTTTGCCATTTTCCACAAACAAGAAAAGTATTTCTTGAAGCTTAGGAAATTTTTCCTTTCCGTGTTCAAATCATGTGGGTGTACATTTTTCAACCGTCGAGTAGAATAGTTCGAGATGGTCGAAAATATTAATAAACTTAATTGTGTAGTTATCAAAATTCAATTGGGAAATTATGAAAGGAGTAAGGTCGGCAAAGGCACTCATGGCTGTAACTTAAGAGAAGTTAATATTCCCATGATATTACTAAACCAGTTATTATAGCGAAAAAAATGACATATAAATGCAAGTGAACCGAGCAAGGTGATTTTTAAATATTGTGTAGGAGGGGGGGGGGGGCCCTTAGAAAAACTTAACTTGTAATTGCCGACCAAGATTTCCTATGAGCTTTCTCCGCCATCTTCAAAGAAAAGAGTAAATTTGATTTTTTTTTCGATAACTCGGCTCTCCGTCATGATACAAAAATTGCGATTATATACATTTTATACCCTAGATGAAATCTATAGGGTATACTAAGTTTGTCATTCCGTTTGTAACACCTCGAAATGATGATGGTAGAGCACAATGGATTGGACACCCACGCATAATATTAAAAGTTACTTTGATTTTTGCATGTCCGTCCGTCCGTCCGTCTATCTGTGCGCACGATAACTCGAGAACGCGTATATTTAGAGAGCTGAAATTTTGTACACGGACTTTAAAAAAAAAATCGAAAATGAGACAAATCGGGTAACTCCTTCGTAGGGTTTCCATATAAAAATTTCATTTTTCGCTATATCTTTGGACACTGCCTGAGAACGCACCGATATAGAGAAATGAAATTTGGTACATGGTGTTTTCATTATACTAGCAAAAAGAAATTCAAAATCGGGCAACTCCTTCTTGGTGTTGCCATATAAAAATTTAAGTTTTTTACGTATACTGTGAAAACGATCAGTGCAAGACATATTTTTTTTTTTTTTTTTGTATTAAAACCTTCTTGAGAATACGAAATCCTATAAAATTGGTTATAATCATTTCTTCTTTTTTACTTGTTCCTTGCTTGTTTTACTCCGTACAAGTTATATAAATTTTTCACCTAGCGTAGATCGTCGTTGACATATCGGACGAGAAGGTAAAAAATTAAGAGACTGTAACTTATTTTTTACTGTTTTCATCTTTCCCGTGATACATATCGAAAAAAATCTCCATTATGAAACTTGTAGGGTATGTTAATACCTACAATGTTATCTTTTTTTTTTCTTCTTTTTTTAGACAAAAATTACGACCACAATATGAGGTGATCAGAAAGTATATATACAGGGTGTCCCGTAAGTCGACGTCAAGCCGGAACCGGATGATAGACCAAATCGTAACAGTTACCAGAAAAATATAAAAAAAAATCTAAGTCATGTATTTTTCAAATTATAGGCATTTCTTTTGTTTTCGAGAAAATGTACACCTTGTGATGGTGTTGCTACAAATCTTTTTTTTTTTTTTCAATTTTATTTTTCTTATGTAATCCCGAATAGTGCATATGTAACCTGTTGCTTTAAATTCTAAGCCAACTGCTCCAGCTTGGAAGAAAATGTCACATTCTGCCGAACCAAGATTAGAAAATTAATATTTCACCCAACTTTAACTGACTGCACTGAAAAAAAACTGTACTTCGCCAGTCTGGCAAGTTACGTTAAAAGTTGACGCATTTAATAAGGATTCTAAAATGGTATAACACTTGCTACATTGTTTCTTAGATTACGGAAAAAAAAAATTTTTCTTAAAGAAACCCAGTTTCGAAAAATTTCTTTTCACCTACTAAAATTGATTCTAGTGTACCCGGCAGGCTTTGGAGCGTAACTTTAAGATTCTAGTTTGAGTGAGACGGAGAGTCATTCCATGAAGTGTGAGCCAAGCTGCAATCATAGCTCTGGACTCTAGTGCCATAACTGAAAACGAGGCTGCTGATGCTCTGGCCAGATAGGATTCCACTCTGAATATATGTCTAGTAGTGGAACCCATAGGTCGGCCCCTAGAGTCAGTGAAGAGGATTCTAGATGCACAAGCCTATAAGCTGGCAAATCGCAGATGGAAAGAACAGCACACGAGACAGCTCCGGCCCAAGATAGGTCTTACGAAGACTGAAGCTCTGCTGAGGAGGAATCGGAATGACGTACGTAATCTTACTACAGTTATCACTTAGTGATAGTGCTTATGTAACCTGTTGCTTTAAATTCTAAGCGAAGCTCACCGAATATTACAAAACCATGAGCTACACCCATACCATGTGCAGCGAGTACAAACCCTGCTACCTCGGGATTATCAACCTCGGCTTGCGTTTTGCTAAACGATGCTACAAAGACAACGGGAAGATCCGCGATTCTTCGAGAAAATTTTGTGATTGGATGAATCGACATTTAAAAAAGACGGTTACATGAACCTACACAACTTACACGAGTGGCACGTAGAGAATCCGAATTTAATAAGACAAAATAGATCTCAATATCGTTTTAAAATGAACATGTGGACCGGAATTTTAAACGGAAAAGTCATAGGACCCCTTGAGTTGTGCCAGAGGTCTTTAATGCTGAAGTTTATTTAGATTTTTTGCAGAACCATTTACCTAATTTACTGGAAGACATGCCACTAAGTATTTACAGAGAGATGTGGTATCAGCAAGACGGCTGCCCAGCGCACTATGCCCTTTCAGTTAGAGAATATCTCAATGAAGAATATCCGGACAGGGATAGGGCGGTTTGGTACGATGTCGTGGCCAGCCCGTTCACCTGATCTAAGTCTATTAGATTTCTTTTACTGGGGAGCAGTGAAAGAGAAAGTTTATAAGAAGTCAATTGAAAATTTAGCCGAGCTTCGGCAAAGAATTACGAAAGCAGTTGAATTTGTCAACAACGGAAGAATTGCCCGTCTGATAACCCGATCTTTTTTAAGAAGATGTCGAGCTTGTATTGAAGCTGAAAGAAGGCAGTTTGAACAGCTTTTGTAAATAATAAATCTTAGCATCCAAATAATTGGTGTTTAATTTTAAAATTAAGGAAAATTTCTCCTAAATTTAACAAAAAGTTAGCATCTGTAACTTGAAAGCGTCACTATCTGTCTCACTCAAACTTCATGGAATGACTCTGCGTCTCACTCAAACTGAAATCCGAAAGTTACGGTTTTACGGCAAGCTTTAGGTACACTAGAATCAATTTTAGTAGGTGAAAAGAAATTTTTCGAAACTGGGTTTCTTGAAGAAAAAAAATTTTTTTTCCGTAATCTAAGAAATAATGTAGCAAGTGTTGTACCATTTTAGAATCCTTATTAAATGCGTCAACTTTTGACGTTACTTGCCAGACTGGCGTAGTACATTTTTTTTTTCAGTACAGTCAGTTAAAGTTGGGTGAAATATTAATTTTATATTGTTGGTTCGTCAAAATGTGACATTTTCTTCCAAGCTGGAGCAGTTGGCTTAGAACTTAAAGCAACAGGTTACATAAGCACTGTTCGGGATTACATAAGAAAAATAAAATTGAAAAAAAGTAAAAATTTGTAGCAACAGGAGCTAAAAAACCATCACAAGGTGTACATTTTCTAGAAAACAAAAGAAATGTCTATAATTTAAAAAATGCATGACTTAGATTTTTTTTTATATTTTTCTGGTAACTGTTACGATTTGGTCTATCACCTGGTTCCAGCTTGACGTCGACTTACGGGACACCCTGTATATAGAATTAAGAGACTGTGGAGTACAATATAAATAAATAAAATAATGTGAAATTTATTAGCAAGTAATTGTTTTTGTGTTGTAGAAGATGGAAATGAATGCAGGTCCGTTTTTAATATCTATACTCTTCTTCGTTTTGACGATCCTAGTTCACAGTTTTCCTGCTCGGAATACATGTATAGGTATTCCAATTTTAAATAAATAAAATCATGGCCATGGGCTAAGCATCTGTTTGCCGTTTGGTGTGGAGATTGGTTAGGGTTTTGAGGAAGGTCGAGATGCCGGGAGGATAAAATAACTGGCAGGCTCACCTAGGAGTATGGTGAACAGAGTAGTGGCGGGTGATGCAGGTAGCCCAGTGTGATCCACTTTTCTGAGTGGTATCCACTTTCCTATCTTTAAGGCTTTTCTTTTTGTGTTTTATTTTTGTCCATCTTTTTTCTGTCTTCCGTAGGAACAGGTGATTGATCCGAGAGCGAAGAACCTAACCATGCCCTGAGCTTGACCCGGCAAAAGTCTGTACTGTGCTGATCTAAAGGTTAACTCCCATTATCCCTAAATACCAATCATGGGGGCAAAAAGTAGCCAGCCATAGTAAGTCATCTGTCTCGCTGAGTTCGTAGGTCGAGAAGCGGCCACGGTCAGAGGTGAACATGACTGCCTAGATAATTATAAGGTTTACGGCTACAAAACAAAAATATAGAAAAAAAAGCAAGTGAACCCAAGTAAAAAAATGCTATATTGAACGTAGTGTTTCCGATATTGTGTTACTTTCGATACTGAACACCTCGTCATTATCCCCAACAAATTCATGTAAAAGTGCCGTCCACAGCACCAGGTTACTATTGCTCCTGCTACACAGATCGATTTTCTCTTGAGTTGCTCCATAGGAAAAGAATTCTATACGCCAAAAATAATTCTATAAACACAAGGAATTTGTAATATGAAATAAACCCCCTCCCTTCTACTCCCCTTCCTTTATTATACGAAAACGCACAATTTCTAAATATCAAACACAATGCAAATTCAAAATTTATTACTAATTAATTCTCCTTTATCGTTGGAGTTTTAGTTAATTATAATTACTACATTTACATTTTACCGTAATTACGTGAACTTGGAAATATTTAGAAATTTTCAATTTGGGAACAACTTTTCGTACTCTCTAAAACACTCAATATAACTCAACTACGAGTAAGTTTATAGCTTTGTGTAAAATATGCAAGTTTTCCTGGACATGTTAAGTAAGTATATTTTGGCTATGTATATACAGCTTTATAGGTCTCTTATTTCCCCCCAGAAATGAAACCATAAATAATCAAAACCCAGGAGCACATATGGCTTTTTCGACCATTAAAATATGCTAAGGCTTTTCCAATAAATTTCAAAGCGTCGCGAAAACTTTTCTCTGTATAAATATCTCCATTTCGGTTTGAAATTTATGTTTTATGGGCTCGAGATACTTTGGGAATTGGGAAGACTTTGAAATTATTTTCAATCAAATTCAAATCCTCTGCTTTTAAGGAGTTTCTCGTATCTCTTTTATCAGTTTGTTTTAGAGCACTTATCATAAGTAAATGATCCTCTCTAATCATGATATTTTCCATTTTGAAAGGTCACTTTTTGAAAACTGGAGGATTATACCGTAATAAGGTCCAAGTTAAGAGGCATTTGAATAATTCAGGAAAAACGATATCCTGCTGGAGCTCTCTCGTTTCGTTTTCTCCTTTTTCTTTGTTTTGTAAATATTAAATTCATGATGATGGCAGTCTCACGCTCAATTCAATTAATCAGAAGAACGCTTTTAGCCTAATGACTCAAATTGTTTTATGGTAACAGCTTATGTCAGTATATTTGTCACCAATTTATACGTTACATATATATATATATATATACAGAGTCAGTTCCCTTCCACAAAGATAAATATATGATTACCAGACTATCGTTATGAGTTCCTCCTAGTTTTAGGAAGCAATAAAGATTCCTTTAGGGACAGTTATTTTTAGCTCATTATCTTTTTCCTGTGAATTGATTTGGGAATAGCTGCAAGAAGCTTTTTGTGCTATTATAGGAAGAATAGGAAGACGGATGGAATTGAGGCTAGTTTTTTTGTTTTAAATACCGTAAACAACTAAGGTTGAAATTATTTATTATTTACATTTTTTTTAAAGAAACACTCATGAAGAGGCTCAGGTATGAAATTAGAATTTATATATACAGAGTGTTTCCCACTAGGAGGTCAATAGAACGGGAGGTGATAGTACTCACCTAGACCAACCAAAAATTGTATGGCAGGGGGGGGAGGCATATCAATCGTTTAGGAGTTACAGGGTGATTAAAAAAAACTATTTTTTCACAAAACACCTTGTATCTTAAAAAATACAGGGTACATGGTCATAGTTAGTAGCTCATTGTATGCAGAACTCCAGGGCCTTTCGAACGACTGCTCAATCAGCCGCATAGCCTTCTCCTCTCAAGAATTATGGTTGTCCAAATTCAAAATTTCGGATTTTTTTACCTTTTTCTTTAATTTAGCCTCTATTATTTTTGCAACAAGGTCATTAACATAACTTTTTTTTATAAAAACTGTAAGCTGTAGACTCTAATCTTTAATGTGACCTAATACACCCTATGTGTTAACTGTAGCCGTTAAACAGTTATTAACTCATAACCTACTCCGGTCACACCGAAATTAGACGATACTTTTTAAAATGATGTGCTAAGGGAACAAATTATCGTTGAGAATAGGTTTGAAAATAGGTTTGAGAATAAGTTTAGAGCTAATAACTCTTAAAGGACTTCAGATAGCACATTGCGTGTAATAGGTCAACTTAAAGAGGAAAGTCTACAGTTTACAGTTTTTATAAAAAAAAGTTATGTTAAAGACCTTGTTGCAAAAATAATAGAGGTTAAATTAAAAAAAACGTTAAGAAAATCCGAAATTTTTAATTTAGACAACCATAATTCTTGATTGAGCAGTCGTTGGAAAGGCCATGAAGTTCTGCATACAATGAGCTCTTAACTGTGACCGTACGCCCTGTAATTTTTAAGATAGAGGGTGTTTTGTGAAAAACTAGCTTTTTTTCTTAATCACCCTGTAACTCCTAAACGGTTGATATACCCCCTCTCCCCCTGCCATACAATTTTTGGTTCGTCTAGGTGAGTACTATCACCTCCCGCTCTATTAACCTCCTAGTGGGAAACACCCTGTATAAATTTACTTTATTACGAGTTTCTTTTGATAGCACCTCTTCATGGAATATCTAAAACTACAGTTAGTAGGATAATCAAATGTGTAAATTCAACAGTGGCACTACTTTTAGCACAGTTCATAAAATTTTATGAAAGCGTTGAGGAAATAGTAGAAGCCAAAAATAATTTCTATTCGGGTGCTTCCTTCTGAAATGTTATCGGTGCAATCGAGCAGTTCTTCTGCATTAAAAAAAAATTTTGAAAGAAGAAACATCTTTTAGTTGAGAATTTTTTTGTTTCCCCAATGGGACGATTTTATTTCCCCCATGTGTGTTTTAAAGTATAATTTAGTTAAAACGCACTTCAAATTCGTCTATGCATAAGTATTATCTTAATGTCGACATTAAATATAAAGTTTACTTTTACTAAAGTCGACTTTATTGTTTGTCTATGAATAGCGACTTTTATCCCATAGTTTGACTTAAACGTTTAAATATTCGGTCTAAATTTATTTTATTTGATAAAGAACGCACGGGGAGGAATTTAGAACAAATATTTTTACTCTTGACGCATTTTCAAATGCGAATATTGTTGGTTTAATACATATATTTTTTAATCGAACATTCTTTCTTCTCTCAGTGTAGAATCCAGAAATAACATAATAATATAATTAACTCCATAGACCTCTTCGGTAATAATCTTTCTTCCTCAAAGCGGTCTATATTGGATAGAATGAAAACTCGCTCTCTCCCTCCCAGAAATTCTACATCTTTCCGTTTTTTGAAAAAAAAATTTTCTAATCTTATATATTAAATAAAATTACATTATTACATAATTAATAGTTCCTGAATTCATTAAAATTTACTATTATTTACATAGCTCTTAACTCACATTAATTACTCAAAAAATAAAAATGTTTGCTTTAATATTTTCCCGGTAGTATGCAAAAGGATTTCCATTAAGTCTGTTATACTTATCGCTTAAACTTTCTAAAATAAATAAATAAATTATTTATATGCTGGTAGAAGTGAAATATTTTTGTCATTATTGGTAATTTTTTAAACCAGCGTCAACGATATATCAAAAGATCGATGATTTTTGATAGATGTTTTAATCACATCGAAATTTACCTTCCAATAGGTTATTTCAGCTCCAGAGAGTACCTCTGATTTGTGTTTTCATGTGATTGAGTACTCGGAATTATATAATGCCATTTATTCCATTAAAGTGGAGGCTTTGGGCGCAGATGGTATATCCACGCATTGTCTTTTCCCAGTGAATGAAAATTGCAAACGTGGCTACAATACCTACAAAACCGATCACTATATTCCCTTTCAACTTCAATTAGCTAGTCGTGTATCGAAGGTATTTGAAAATTATTATGTTGCCAAATCCAAGTTATGAGAAAATGAACATATTAATAACCTCCAGGCAGGTTTTCGGCTTGGATATAGTTGTGAAATAGATCACCTAAAAATGTCAGCCGATATTCGCTCTTCATTTCACAAGAGATCTGTAATGGATATTTATTTGGGGATGAAATTATTTAATAAACCACCGAAATAATATAAAAACCACTACTTTATTTACTCTATATATTTTATTAAATTACGCCGCGTTCTTAAGCTATCGAAGGTTTACTCAAAACTCGACATATTCTAAAACTCAGGCTGCCCCGAAACCTTCCCAATCATTTCGCGATACTGGCACTCACCTACTTTCATGGCATTGCTTAATTCATTTTTGTTGATTTGTGATTTCAACAATTAGGCATCGATACATTACAAGTCGCTTCCTAGTGGGAACATAATTGTGTGACCATTATTTATCTAGGTTGCGTGTACTTGTTTCGTAATATTCGATCCACCTCTTAAACTGATTTACATCATACATTAATTTCGTATTTATTTCTGATACATTGTTTACATCACAGATCGATATATTGTTTCTGCCTGACTTTCCTGAGCTGGAATCTCGATTCTTTTGGTTTATATTTGAATTATGAAGTTACAATCATGATCATTAAGGTTTCTCTACAATCTGGCCTATCACTCACAACCTTCTTGTTTGGCGAAATATGACTCAAGCACTGTGTTTAAAGGATCTACATTTCTTAAGGCGATGACACAATGGTGGCTCCCGCCCCGGATTTGCAGCCAAAGCCAGCTACTGTCAAATCGTTGAAATCGAAGCCGACTATGACACAATGGTGGCTTCGTAAATACGTAGAGAAGTAATTAAATACCGAGGAAATTGAAGAAAAATAAAATGTATAATAATAAACGGGTGCAAATGCTAAATTTAGTTGCGATGGCTAGTTATGGTTAATTGATTTTAAGATCTTTAAGAAACTAAAGGAAAAGACGTTTCTGGGTGCGTGAAATTTACATGCAAAGGAGAGAGCATGGTTTTTTTGAAACGACTTAATTAAATCGTCCGACCATGAGATGTTTAAGCAGACATTTAGGATGGAAGTGAGCACCTTTAACGTTTTGCTTGGCCTGGTTCATGAAAGGCTGCAAAAAGTTTGCATAAGAAAGCCAATAGAGCCGGAGTGTCAGTACATTTATTTCATGAGATAAAAACTTAATGATAACTTTATTTCAGATATCTTGGGTATGGTGTTCCACGGCAAATCTTGGCTCTAAAATTAAGAATGGGAGTGTCTACTGTGGCAAAAATAATTTTGGAGACGTCTCAATTATTGTGGGATGTATTTTCATCAATTTATTTGAAGCAAAAGTATAAAGACGATTGGTCAAAAATCGCCCAAGAGTTTGAGCCAATGTGGATCTTTCCAAATTGTTTGAGAGCTATCGACGGCAAGCACATTCATATCGTCTGTCCGCCGAATGCAGGGTCGGAGTATTTTAACTATAAACACCGGCATAGTATTGTACTAATGGCAGTATGTGACGAAAAATATCTATTTACCGCCGTCGATATTTGGGCCCCTGGCAGCAAAAACGACAGCAGTCTATTTAAAGAAAGTAGTTTCGGAGAGCTTCTTTTAAGAAATACTTTGGATTTGCCTGAGGAGGAGAAAGTCTTAACAAAAAGTACGCTGAAGATACCACATTATCTTATGGGTGATGCTACATTCCCTCTTAGGATAAATCTTATGAGACCGTTTCCAGGACGAAATTTAACGGGTCAGCAAGAATATTCCAATCGTCCATTATCGAGGGTCAGGAGAACAATTGAAAATGCTGTCGGTATAATGTCTTACCGGTGGAGACTTCTACTGCATGACATATATGTATTTCCACCCAAAAAATGTAAGAAAAATTGTTTTTACTACAGTGGTATTGAACAAATACTTACCGAATTTCGCAGACCGTGACACGGGTGGGTCAATCCAAGAAGGACAATGGCGACAAGAAATCACGTAACTTTAGTCTGCATCTCCCTTTGGGAGATCAAATCATACTTCGGCATTGGCATTTGCATTGCGAGAACAACTATGCCAATATCTTTGTAATAATAGGTTTTCGTAGAATAATAAAAAATATGATTTAAGTTTTACGATTTTTTTTTTTTTTTTTTTTTTTTGAAATAATTGGATTTTTTTATTTATACAATATAAAACTCCCTCCTGTATGTCGTCTAACTCGTTCACTGAAAGTTCGGCTAGATCAATTTTTTGGGATGGACTGCATAATGATCTCAGTAGGTGACAGCTCCGTTGTCTTCAAAAACTTATTCGCCCCATCCAAAAACTTCGAATATTGCCTATCGATTGCATTCGATTGGCCAGAATTCCTTTCACAAATTGCTCTTTATCTTATAAAAGTACTATCCAGAATTAGAGCAGGCGGTACTTCTGCTGAAAGAACTGCCATTTCATCTATCGCAGAGGTCGTCGATTCCTCTATTACAGTTGACGATTGCAAACGCGGTTCGTCTGGCATTTCCAGCTCAAATGTACTATGCGTCGTCTCTCCATCCAGCCCCACTTCCGGTGGCAATGGTTGATAGTTGCTAAGAGTTTTTCTAGAAAAGCAAAATATTATATTTTCATATTAAACAAAATTAATATTATTTTTTAATTACATTGGAGCTATATGTGCATCGATCAAAATATTTCCATTTGGGTTTATTCACCGCTCCACTTTCAGACGGAGTAGTCCTCATTTTGATCAACTCAGGTCTGTAAGTATTCCTCAGAAACTTCCACCTAGCTTTCAATTTCTCTTCTGTAAGTAAAAATATATTTTGTTAAATTCAAATAACAAATACTGCTTCATAATCACAACTTTAAACTCACCATTATATTATTAAGTTTTCGAAGGTATAGAAAAGTTTTGAAAACTAATAATTAATTACGAAACAATACAATACAATAAAATACACAAAAATGAATTAAAATAACAGCACACTCACTAGGAATTCCTATTTCCTCGCTTTTTTTTCCATAATTTTTCCTTTTTAAAATTATTTTAATAATCTTTGTCGCTTTTTTACATACAACAAAGAATTTTCCTTCACCATTTCAATAAGTTTTTCTTCCGAAGCCACCACCATAGGCTTTAGGCACTTAGACTCTGGAACGCTTTGCCCAATAATTTACAAAATGATGGCACATTCGACGCATTCAGGAGGATGTTTACTGCTTAGTAGAGGTAAGCTACTCATTTCACTTAATTAGTTATATATGTGATTTCTAAATTTTTATGTAGGTATGCCATTTACTTATCTTATTATTCTCTTTGAGGCCAGCCCGTCGCATTAACTCGTACACGAATTTGTCTGTCTGCATATTTATATATCACAGCGAGCTGAAATTTGACACACAGGTTCATGTCGTGTGATAATTGAATCTAACAAAATTTGAACCGGAAATTTC
Organism: Dioctria rufipes; assembly: GCA_963924295.1. Lineage (NCBI taxonomy): Eukaryota > Metazoa > Arthropoda > Insecta > Diptera > Asilidae > Dioctria > Dioctria rufipes. Next base: position 77,015,392 of record OZ002743.1, on the reverse strand, counting down.
CATGGAAAACTCGGAAAATCGGGAAAAGTCATTTGAAAATTTGGTACAAATTTGATTAGTGATAAATCCGTTTCAGAAAAAATTCAGTTTTCCGATTTTTCCGAAAACATTTTCCTGAATTTTTCGGAAGATTTTCCGTTAAAAAGGTTTCTAAATTATGCAGGCTCAAGTTCCCTATCAACTGGCATCATTACTTTCTCTCCGACAATGGTGAAAACTTGCAGAAAAAATCGAGGAAAATTCGTGTAAAACGCTTTTCCGGAGTTTTTCCAACCAAGGAAGCGTTTGAGCGTTTTGCAACCCAAGACAAAGTTGTAGAGCGAAATGAGTTGCATGAAGATGCTTTTGTGGAAAACTCCATGGAAAACCCGGAAAAGCGGGAAAATCATCGGAAAAATTTTCATCGATATGATTAGTGATAAATCTATTTCAGGAAAAATGCAGAATTTTCCAATTTTTCTGGAAAATTTTCCGAAAATTTCCGGAATTTTCCGACTTTTCCGGAAAATTTTCCGACAAAAAAGTTTTATACGCTATGCGGAATCTTTTTTTCCGTCATACTGGCATCAATACTTTCTCTTCAACAATCATGAAAACTTGCATGAAAAATTGAGGAAAATTTATGTAAATTTTTAAAAAAAAAATCATAGTAATAGGAAAAGTCTGTGGAAAACATGGAAAATCGGGAAAATTCATATTATATGGGATCAAGTTGTAATACAACTAAAAAGCGCTGTTTAAAACATAATTTGAATTTCAAAAAACCTTTGCAGTACTTCAACGATTTGATACTCGAATAAATTTTTTGAAAAACTGGTAAATCAGTGTCTTTTCAGCCGTCATAAAATTGTTTTAAAATATCTCCATGCAGCACGAAATAACAATTTAGTTAACGTGAAAAAGGCAGGAAATAAAATAAGTAAAAAACAAGTTTTCAAACAAAACTGAGGCCAAGACGCATGAAAAAGTAAAAATAAACTTTTCTTCACACACAGAGGTGGACTCAGATTTTATTCGCTGACAATGTCTGATATATTTCAGTAAGACCAATCAGAGGTAATAAGTGATTTGATTCATGAAGAGAAAGAATATTCAAGAGATATGTCCAAATCAAAAAATCTGAGTCCACCTCTGTTTGTGAATGAAAGTTTATTTTCTACTTTTTCATGCGGCCTCAGTTTTGTTTGAAAACTCGTTTTTTACTTATTTTATTACATATTTTACTTCATGTCAACATATTTTCAGTTTGTCATTCCATTTTCAACGCATAGAAATAGTGCTGCTAAAGCAAAATGGATTGGACACGCATACATAATATTAAAATTTATTTTGATTTATGTCCATCTGTCCATTCGTTCGCCTGTTCGCACGATAGCTCGAGAACGCATTCACTTAGAGAGCTGAAATTTTGCACACGGGCTTTAAATAAAAAAGTAAAATTAAGTTCGAAAATATGACAAAATTACGTCTTTCACTATATATTGGTCACTGCCTGAGAACGCGTTAACATAGAGTGTTGAAATTTTGTACACAGTACTTTCATAAAAATAGTAAGTATAATTTCAAAAATGGGCTAAATTGAGAAATTTCTTCTTGGTATTGACATATGAAAATTTAAGATTTCTACGTATACTGTGAAAAAGATCCGACGTAGACGTATCTATTGTACTGAAAGGTTCTACAAAATATGAATACCTATGAAATTGGTCATAATCACTTTTACTATCCGACGAATCATTCTAGAAAAATATGCGAAAAACCACTTCAAAAATCAAATTTGTACACAAGGGTGACCATACGAAATTACATACGGGCAGTCATCTAGGGAATCTTAAGAATTTGTGTTTACGCAACTTATGATTCCAGGATTGAACCACCAAAAAATGTTTGCACAAGTAGCTTGGTACCAAACAATTTAATATGCAGAAGTTAGTTCCTGGAACTATATAAAAAACGATGTGGGCAAAACTTACTCCATATGCCTGTATACTAGGCTGATGTAAAATTGCCTTGTTATTTAATAATACTGCAATTTCAGCACGTGTCTAACGGAACAGTTGCTGTAGAATCGTTCACAAGCCACATGTGATGATGTTATCTTTGGTGGGTTATGTTAGTATAGCGGTATATTAAAATCAGAACGAGCATAAATAGATTTACATTTCATATTCAGGTTCACAGCAAAGCACTTGCATCTACAACAAATCTAGAAAATTCTTCAAAATTATGATCTTAATGCTATTTACAATTTACAATTTTAAGCAAACAAAGGATAATTCGCAGGTATATTCCAGCTAACTTGATTTGGGAAGTATGGGAATAACTGTCTTGAATTTATCCTGTACAAGGCACTTTAATTTAGTAGTAATTTGTTATCAAGAAAATTATTAAATATTAAAAATAAAATTGATTCACTTTATTAATAAAAGAATACAAAATACTCATTGACCACAATAATGTCACTAAATTTTGTCTTTGCACAATTTAAACCTTCACCAAAAAGAAAATCTCATGTGAGCTTATTCTTACCGTAGGCAGATTATAAGCTGATTTGCACGATTTTTACAAAGTGAGAACTCAAAAAAAACTAAAAATTTGACCAAATATATACCACGAACTGAACTGCTTGAACTCGAAAATTTTAAGAGAGCGATCCATCCAAATGCTCGTAGGGCCATTTTTGTGTGTGGAAAAAGCAACCATAATGCAAAATTCTCAGAATGTATTATTTTTCATCATATATAATTTATCACATTCGATGAGGAATATTGACATCTACTTTTTCTCATCAAAAGATCTCCATCATAATTTGATTTCATTGACTGAAAATTAAAATTTCAAATTGTGCTATAACATGGCGCAATTAAATTCTTGTCATCCATGTTGAGAAAATTCGATGTGAAACGTATTTTTATCCATCTCACTTCCACTTTGCTATCTCTTTCCTTCTCATTATGAGAAATCCAAAAATATTAAATATCTTTTTGTTGAGATACTCGTACTTTAGCACCTTTTTAATACCACCATCATATTCCTCGTAAGAAAATATCCCGAATTCATGTGCCATATGTTGGCAATATATGAATTCTGACAGTTCCGCGGTATTTATAAAATTGTTTTGACTGTTCGCGATTGCGAGTTTTTCCGTGCGTTTTTTCGAGTAAATTATGCTAATTGCATAAAAGTAAGTTGTGCAAATTATGTTGTATGTGTTATTCAGTATTTGTGTGTACTTATTTTATAAGAAAACTAGTTTTTTGATTGAATTTATAATCTTATCCTGTCTTCAGGTGAGATTTTCTTTTGTTGATTTTCGCGGAAAATCTTTACGGGAAGTTATTTTTTTGTAAGAAATATCTTCATTATTTCAGGAAATTCGGTTTTATTGAGTTATTACATTTTAAAATCCCTTAAAAACTCGATTTTTGAGTAAATTGTTTTCCCTTGTGACAATTGTCAAGAGAGAAAATTTATGTGTAATTTTGCTCGAAACTGTTCGCGGGAAAGTGTTTTTTCACAATTATTGTGTTCTATTGATGGAAATTGGATTTAAGCTACTTATTACATATTTTAGTGTGCATATATAGTGTTGCTGTTGTAATTGCATGTATGTATTTATGTTTACATTTTGCATGGGGAAATTGTACAATTTGTAGTTTTCATGCAAATTGTTAGTGGTTTTAGCCTATAAGTAATTCATTGTTAATTCATTTAATTAATTCATGTTTTCTTTTTATTTCAGATAATTTTCATGGATGTAGGTAGGGATATAGGACTTCTTTCTTCGTGGGAGGAATATATGCCAGTCGATTTCCCTGGCTTATACTTAAGTTAAATATATAAGTTAAACTAAGACCAATTCTTCTCATATTTTACCTACTTTCTAGATTTTTTTAATAGTTATTACTACTTTTGTGTTTTAAATGTTAGTTTTATTTTTTGCATTTACTTGGTTTTTCTTCGACTCCGACTTTTGGTTTTAAATTTGTCAAAACTCGTCATAAAATTATAAATCTTGAAGAATGTGAGCCAAATTTCCAAAAAATAGTGCTATTTCTAGTATTTATAGAAAAAAGTACAAAAAAGAGGTATATAATATTTTAGTTATTATTATTCAAAATAATCTTAAGATTGTGGTAATTTAGTATCTAATAACTGTTTCAAAACAACAGAAAATTTAACAAATTAGAAGCGGAATTCCCATAAAAATTTTCAAAATAAGTAATATGAGTATTGAACGTTAAGAGTGTGTAATACCTCCGCTTTTATTAATGATCTCACATATTCAGGACTTCGTGCAGACCATTTTTAAAGCACTAACCTTCAAAGCCTCAAACCATTCATCGGCATCTTTATCTTGGTGAAATATAAATTCTTAACCACATAATTCCATCGTCTTTTTCACGATCATTACTTCCAACATGTTCTTATACTGGGTGGCGCAAAAGTACTGGCACTATAGAAATTACTTATATTTTTTTTATATGAAATTTCCTGTCATTCTAATATTGAAAATTGTGTAGTAAACAAATGTAAAATTACTAAAAATAAACATGGACCGTTATACTACCCAAGAACGAGGAATAATAGTGTCAATGTTTTTACGGAATAATTCATCAGTGATTAAAACACAACGTGAATTTCGTCGACTATTTCCCCGCCGTCCGGCACCTAAATCTGGCAGACCAAGAACAGGCCGTTCAGCCGAAAATATTATCGATGCTGTGCGCGAAGATGTGGAAAAGTGTCCAAAGACATCAACGAGGTGACATGGCACGCAATTGGGCATTTCCAGGCGGACTCTGCAGCATATTTTGGTCAAAGACTTGAAGATGTTTCCGTATAAAACTCAGACGACTCATCAGTTGCTGCCTACTGACCACCGAGCTCGTCTAGAGTACAGCCAGCGCGTCATAAACCTCATCCTTGAAGAGGATGATTTTTTTTTTTCAAAATTGGTTATCAGTGACGAAGCGCATTGCCATCTCCCGTGGCATGTCAATAAGCAGAATACTCGCTTCTGGGGCACTGAAAATCCGCGGATTATTCAAGAAACACCTTTACACCCACTAAAAGTTACTTTATGCTGTGTCGTCTGTGCTGAAAGAATGATCTGACCCTATTTTTTCTAGGACGCTGCAGACAATGCGATAACTGTCATTGGCAAGCGCTACAGAACCATGCAGAACTATGTTACGTGAGTTCTTAATGCCCAATTTGAATGAATTGGGGCTGGAGCAGATCTAGTTCCAACAAAACGGCGCCACGGCAAAGACAGTGTGCAACACTATGGACTTAATGAGGGACGCTTTTCCAGGTCGTGTTATCTCTCGTTTTGGCGATTTTCCTTGGCCTGGAAGATCACCCGTTCTAACCTGTGCAGACTTCATTGTTTGGGGTTATTTGAAATCACTGGTGTATGTGATCAAGCCACAGACTCTCACAGCCCTAAAAGAAAACATTCATCAAGAAATAAGGAACATATCGCAGGAAGTGTTACGGCAAGTTATGGAAAATGTCATAAATAGGGCTGAAATGTGCATCAACTCTGGATGTCACAATTTAAGAGACATCATCTTCAAATCCCAATGCGAGAAAATATCATTTCACAAACATACATACATAAAAAACTAATTCTAGTTTTCTAATTTAGAAAAGAAATTGTAGCTGAACCAAATAGGGTTATTACTAATGCGCCACCCAGTACGTTTCAAATTCAAATATTATTTCACTGTGAAAACGTTGTTGTTTTTATAAGAATTTCGCACTTATACTATATCCACGGTTTTGTACAACTCAGAAACAAATGTATTCATGGCCTACTATATATAACGCATATCGCAAAATGTGTATAACTCTAAACTTATAAAACGAATACATATGCAAACTTATTCTGATAAACGATGATGTCGTTTTTAGGAGACTCAGAACTACGACACACAACCTGGACAAAATGTCGCAAATATAATTTTTGTAATTTCCTAATTCATCATAGTAAAATTGTACATATTGCTCCGTCCATATTGTTTTCGTGGTTTTAGAAAACCTGTAATTACAGTTACCACAAAATCTCTAAAACTATAAAAGCATACAATGTAGAAATGTTTTTTTTAGCCCTGAGGATACAATACCCATTAAAATTCCCATCTAGGTATCTATATTAGTTTTTTTGCTTTTATGTAACTTGGAAATCCAAATAAATGAACATCCTAAATGCAAAAAAGCCAAAAGCCTAAATTACGCTTCCATCCTTTGGGGTTAGTGTGTAATCTAGAATTTGACCTGTCCAGGCAATTTTATTTTTGCCTTTGTATATACAAAATCTGCCTTTTAAATCAGGAGCTTGTTTCGGGCGTTTATTTGTAGTGCAGATGACAAGGCCGGTCCGACATGTAAAGTTGTCGGGAATAGATATAGAATGTGGAAATAAAAGCCGAGCAGCGAATAACCAAAAACCACAAACAAAGCCTACAGTTGCAGCAACATCTTTTGTTTTTAGAGAACGACGATGTGTGCACAGTACATTCAAAATCTAGATAAAACTCCCTTTGATCCTGCTGTGAATTACCAGTATCAAGAAAACTGTGGCTTGAGAATTGCAAACTATAAATACTTTGTACTACACATAGTCATACATTGTACATATGCATGTGTACCTAAAATGTTACTCTTATGTACATATATACCTATGTCACAATATATATATGTTGATGTAGTTACAAGCATTGGAAATAGACAGGATATGGTGAATATTCTGTACAGTACATTTTTTTGTGAGTGGGTGTTTGTATGTTTCTGTATTTACATGAATGTAGTTTAGGGAAATCTAACCTCAAAACCAATGCCTATTAAATGATAGGTAGGGGAGCGAAGTAAATCCAATTCGTATGTCCTATCTGTGCAACATATTCAATGTCCGCAGGACTTACGCATATACCATTAAGCAATTGAATTTCAAGCAGCATAATGTTTGACAAGCCCTCTATTCAGCTCCCCCCTCCCACCAATTTGCTAATGGAATGTTTTTGTGGGAAAAAAGCCATATTTATTTGTGTATAAATTTTTCAATTTTAGCATTTATTAATAAAATTTAGGTGAATGTTATGTTCTTATCTTATTTCAACGAGGTATCAAATACAGTTCCCCGTTATCGACGTTGACGTCAATATTAACCTTTTCGGTAATATGAGCGCAAATTTGCTCAGAAAAATATGGAAATTCTGGCCAGAAATGCGGTAATTCTGGCCTATGTGCATAAATGCGCTCAGGGACTTGTCGAACTTAAAAGCTTATAAAATTTGAACGGAATTGGCTCTCAAATAAATTTTGTACGATAACACAAACATGTGAAATGTTGTTTCCGACAATACCAGGTCCCTGCGGTTTTATTGCCGCCACCAGGGGCTGGATTCTATAACACGAAGATTTGGTAGTTTAAGAGATGAGAATTTTCGTTTTTCCCGATTAAAGCTTCCTACTCTCCATTCGCGATTCTCTAATATACTTGGTGAGTTAGGGAAAACATAGGAAGTGTCGCAATATTGAAGAACGGCTAACTCTGTGTGCGAGGGTCGTAGATCATTGGGATTTTCCTACGGATTTAGAGTCTAGTTTACAAAAATATGAGTGAACAACTTCTGAGGACGGGGCTTTTGGGGATAAGGAGTCGTACCACCTCTCGTTGGGGGTTGTCCAAAATAAATCATGTTTGGTATCAAACTAAAGAGGCAGGAGCGGGTAATCGAGCAGTGTAGCTTTTTTATTTTAACGTTCTAACTGAATTTTTACCGCCGTAAAACGGATTTTTGCACTTGGATCATATACACCCGACTTCCTATATTTTCCCTATATATCTTCTGTTCTTTGTTTCACATCCATTTGTACTCTGTTGTGAACATTTTTCTCATGGAAAATGAATTTCCACGACTTACCAGTTCTTCATAATGATGAGTTGAAAATATGTCCACTTTTGTACTAAAATATTCCAATTTTTTCATCTTAAGAAGGACTCATTCACTTCTTTTGCAGTTATCTCCAAAACAATTTACCGAACTCAAGAACTACTTGGCGATTTAACCCTACATACAATCTTTAGCATGCATATTTAATTTTTATAGCATCTCTTCCGTACTGGAAGACGACCAAGTTGACAATTTTCGAGTGAATTACAATTTTTAGCGGGTGTCTTGAGACACCAAAATCCTTATTTCTCTAAGTATTGCAAGGATGTCCATAGTCTGTTTTTGTAATCATAGCCAGGATATGCAGTGAATTCAGTTGAGAAATATTTTTCTTACTTCTCCACAACTAACAAAGCGAGTTTTGCCAAGTGCAATAGAGAGTTTGGTAAATCTTAGTACAAATTCCAAAAGTTACAGAATTCCGAGTGCGAGTTAAGTGGCAAAACAACTCTGATCTCCACAACTCCACAACACTCCGTGTTAGTGAATCCGGCCCTAGGTGACATCCAATGTAAATTATTTTACGTGTTAATTTTCAAAATAGCTCAATTCTTCTTCGTCTTCCAGCACAGAAGAGAAGCTACTATAAATTTTTTAAATATAAACATTACGGCATGTTTGTAGAATGAAATCGCATCTACATTTCGTCCTTTAATCACATATCTAATTAGTTTTTGAAGTCGATAATTAGTTTCGGAGATAAGTCGAAAAGAAATGAAACAGTCCTTTTTAGCCCTTTTAGTGCCGAGCAAAAAATTGAAGTTGTGCAATAAAGTGCCGAGCCAAATTTAATATAATTTATGGAGTTTTAGGAAAAGGGTGATAAAAAATTTATTTTGAAAGATAATTACAAAATTCAAAAAAGAACAAATTGAGAGCTAAAAATACAAGAAATGTATAACTAGGCTATTCAACATTTGCTGAAAATTATATAAATAATGCTTATTACAAATGAGAGAAGAAGAAAAATTTTTTTAAAGTTGATAATTTTTGAATTAGCATTTATGAGTAAAACACACTGTTACCATGTTAGAATGGTATAATATATAATACAAAACATAAATAACGTAGATATATCAAAATAAAATAAAAAACATTATATTTCAATTATTTGAAATGAAGAGTAAGCAATAATTCAAACACGGTATCCATTCTCATGTACAAGAGATGAGTAAGTGTAGCATCTCTGTTTAAATTGTTTACCAGTTGTACTAACGCTGAGTCATTCATATCCGTATATATATGTATAGTATATTCTTTTATAATGTTTCCTAGTAGAAATTGCTCACAGTTTTACCTTATCTCTTGCCTCGCAATGAGCAGTTATTATGTAAACCAATACTAATTTGTCTGAAAAGCATCAAGGTGTTTGCAATTCATAAAGAAACATTTATAAAATTAACTCCCAATAAGCCTTCTGATGAGCATTCGATAAATCTCATCAAAGGGCTCATTGGATATCATGAAACTGCTCGCTATATACTAAACCAGCAATAAATGAAAATTTATTCTTGTCATCACCGTGCCCGATGACATTTCTATTAGGAAAATTTGAATTGATTCTGTGATTTATTTAGTTAAATTTTTAATTAATTTATTTTAAATTAATATTTTGATTTGTTTTTCCGCGGAAAGACAGTCGCCCATATGCTAAGCAAGATGTAATGCCCTCAGCATCTCAGAGTTTGATTTGCAACTGGAGTTTGAATTCGGAAAAATATATGAAATCAATTGTAAAATCAGAAACTCATTTATGAACTTATCATGACAATCATTGACATGCTACTTAATAAGCTCATCGTAACACTCGTTAAGTTCTCATCGAAGTCCTCATCTAATATTGTAAAAAGCACGAAAGAGAAGCAAAGTATACATTTCTAAATAAGTGAAATAAGTGAGATGCAATATCTCATGCACACTATCTGTGAATAAGTAAATAAATTATTCTTTTCATGGTTTTGATTAAAACACGAATAAATTTCATCAGGACGTTCACCTGATTACTCATGAGGACCTCATTGATGAGCTTATCATGACTTGTCTACCAGGGTTATTTCAGACTTAGAACAAGTATAATTCAGTTTCTATAACTGCTGCCTTTAAGCTTGTAACGAAGTTACATGCATTTCACAGTGAGAAGAGTTGACCCCCACCAGTGGAATACCAGAAGCCTGGCTATAATAGTCAGTCGGCACCGAAATATAAGTCAGTTGCCTCCCAGCAGCTCGACAAGACACATCTCCCGTCCGAGATCTATCCGCAAGTCGTGTTGACTAGTTCAACGACAAGCGCACGTTAATCGTGCTGGCCTGAGAATTAATAAGCGCACATACACCGTCCCGTACCCCCGTGTAGACTACTCTGCCAATAAGCGCACGTTCATCGTGTTTGTCAGAAGAGTAGTAAGCGCTCACATACATTCCGTTCCGTACCCCCCCCCCCCCCCCGTTTGGCTATTCTGACGACAATCGCACGTCATCGTGTTGGTCAGAACAACAGTGAGCGCACACTCCATCCCGTACCCACCGTGTTGGCTATTCTGACAACGAGCGCACGTCATCGTGTTGGTCAGACGAATAGTGAGCGCACGCTCCGTCCCGTATCCCCCGTGTTGGCTACTCCTGTTGACAAGCGCATGTTAATCGTATTGGTCTAAGGAATAGTGAGCGCACGTTTCCACCCCGTACTTACACCGCGTAGTTATAAGGTATTATAAGTGAGTGAGTGAGTGAGTGTAGACTAAGCAATGTTTATTACGTAGACCGCCCGAAGCGCAGAGCTAGAACCGCGCTCTGAAACTACCAACGTCGGAAAACGGCCCTGGACAATATCCTGACAACCCGCACATCAAGAACCGACGTTACAAGCTCTAAGCGCATTCTGATTCACTCATAACGATATATCGTCGCCGGCACTTTTCGCAAATTTACTCAATAAGGATATATCGTTGTTTGGCACTAATAGGGTATTAAACTAACAGATGGCAGTTTTTTTAATGAAAAAATATATTTCTTTTAATTTCATTCTTGCGAGCAACCGTTACGTCCGGAAAAATTGTCACCTTAAAAAAATCGATCACAACAGACCACTAATGTATACGAAGGAAGGACGGGCGAAATATATGCAAAATGAAGAAAGAGTGTGTATTTGACCCAAGTGCAAAAATAAAATTTATCGCTAAAAACGTCCGTATGAAATTTACAAGATCAAAAAAATTATCCCGCCACTCGATTATACTCTTCATCCCCTTTAATTTTATACCCCTATATGCCCCAATTTGGGCAACCCCTATGGGGGTAGAACTAATCCTCATCACTCACCAACCAACCAAATTTTCTTCTTACCTAACTTTTTCTCCCGAACATCACAAATACATGTAAAACACCGCATTTCTCTACTCCCTCTCCACGGAAAGTTAATTATGTTTTTATGTAATTGGCAATTATTTTATTTTTTATTATATACTTGAAATGTAGGTATGCATGTAGAAATGCACGAAAAATTGGCCATCCACAGCTACATATAACTTCTAATTTTGCTCCAGTCATACAAATCGTTTCTACATTGAGCAATTCCATACCAAAAGGGTTAAATAAGTGTCGCACCTGGACAATGATATGTTCATGCATTGATGTGCTGGTGCCCTATTTTTCAATAGCAAAAGGAAAATAGTCAAAACCATTCGGAATCAACACATATGGTATTCTTGAAATCCAATATGTATACCGGATGCAAAACCTTGTGATTTAGTGAGTGAGTTCAACCATTCATTATGCCAAACCAAGAGTGAATCAGCAATTATTTTACGATCGAAAATGGATTGGAAAAGATGTGGGAAAATATCATCTGCTCCGAAAAATAAGATAACAGAGTTTTTGAAGGACAACCACTGACATACACTCTGCGATAACTGAATAACACAGAGAAAAGAATTTTATAAGTAAACAGCAATTATTTCAGGAAAATATTATATTTTATTTTAGTTATGTGTATGGCCACCCTTCCTTTCAATTACTTCGAACATTCTTGATCTTAATGACTTAAAGAGCATTTTATATGGAATCCTTGAGCTGCTCAAAATTGGTATATTGGCGTCCTCCTTGATACACCATCCGTTAAAGAGGCCACCACGCGTTCTCAATTAGGTTTATGTGAGGGGGAATCTCTGGCCAGTCGAAATATTTTTTAACTGCTCGAGCCATGTGAATGGCGGCGTTGTCTTGTTGAAAAATGTAGTCGTTCCCAAACCGGTTATTTGTGGAATGAATACTCTCTGCGTCTACGAGTTTGATCTAATCATCGCTGTTCATACGGCCACTGTCGAAACGAATTTTCGTCCATTGACGATACCCAATGCCTCCTCAGACCAAAACGCCACCTCCGCCTTGCTGTCGCCGTATTGTAAATAATCCATTCTTTCTTAGGTTATGAAAATAATGTTGAAAGCCGTCAGGACCATCAAGGCTAGCATTCTTTTAATCAGAAAAAAAATACCTTTCTCCAGCATTTTTTCCAACCCAAATGGATCTTTGCAAGTCGAGCTTCACAATGACGTTGTTGCAAACGATAATTTCTCTTCAGCCTTTTGCTCTGAAGATGATGTGCTTCCTTAGCTACTTTTGAGCGCTCATAATGTCAGCTGTTGTCACAATTTCTTTTCTTGTTGACGTTGAATTCGATGCTTCTCGTAACAAAGTCCTCTCACAAAAAAAAACATAGTTTTTGCAAGGTCAGAGTTTGTATCTCCAGTCGTACTTTTCGAGGTTACCCAAAGAATTTTGAGGAACTTTACGATCCGGCCTAAGTGTTTCGCTATTTTGCTTGTGGAACACCCGTCACCGCGCATTCGTTCAATGCACTGAATTTCCGTAATGTTTAAACAGTTTCCGTGTCCCATTTCCAAAATTTTCCTTTTTTTTTTATACATTAATTGTCTCTTAATGCACTCCACTAATGATTTCATTACAAACTGCAACATAGGATTATGTCAAATTGAAAAAACTGTGGGTTTTTATAGCTTGTGCTATCCACTTGTTGCACTCTAATTTCAGGTAATTGGGATTTCCCACAAAATATGAGCGGGGTAGAAGAGGTGGAAAATTCTTAATTACCTGTAAGCAAAAGACTTCTAATATCGTCGACAGATGACCAAAAATAATTTCCAATTATGTTATTGAAAATTGTTTCTAATTTCCAATTAAATATATGGTGACAGACGATTTTGACATTTAAATCAAATTTTGTTTGCAATAGCTAAATTATTAGTAGACAGCAACCAAATGCAATAATTTACTAGGTGATCTAATAGTTCTTTTAAATAGACGTAAGAAGTTAAAAAGACATATTTATAATAGTGCACGAAAATTTAAAGCAAATAAAAGACCTATGTTACTATTTGCAGCAGTGTGCGGCGATATTCGGTTATAAAAAGGAGAAGTTTTATCACCGTTTTCCTTTTCTTCAAAAAACTTGTTCTTAAACGATGCAATTTATCATAAATGCCACGAACAGTTGCGCCTAAAAGCTGTAGCTGTTAGTTTACAGAATCACTACTACGTGTTTTTAGTGGCGCTTTGGAGATAATGCTCAAAAACCAAACTCAATTATGTCAATGTCAGGATATGTCGATTATGTAATTACTTTGTGGGATAATTAAAAGCTCAGGGGTGACACACGACAGAGATTATCTTGTTAATGTAGGTAATTTAGAATTATGGCTATCGTCTGTCGAGGGTATAACGGAAAGAATATGCATCTCGTATATAATTTTTTCCTTTTTTTTGTCACATTGCATGTCATTTCATCCGAAGTTTGGTTTAGTTTTGGTTTAATCTAATAATAACCCTAACACTGACTAAGTGGTGAAGGATAACTATTTCTGGCCGTTTATTTATTAAGCGTGTCACTATTGCGAGTTTTTGTTAAGCTGGTTCTGATAGTAGGAATTAAAAAAAGAATTACAAAATATAATTTTTATAATTTATATAATATAAGCATTAATAAAAATCTGTGAAGCGAGTTTCATGATTTTTTCTTTTTTTCATTCTTGGAAAAAAAATTATTAATTGCAAATAAATTTCATCAGATAACTTCTAAAAGTAATTTTTATTTCTAATTTATAACCAGAATGAATGATCCAATTTAGACGGGTCAATATGCTGCCTGTGTCGCACGAAAACTTGTAGATGTAAGATACTGGTTGGGGACAGAAGTGAAGCATCATCCTACCCACAGATTTCGTGCGACAGAGGCAGTATAATGATTCGCCTAAACTGGGTCGATATATATTATATTGATGCGGCAACATAAAAAACTTCAAAATAGATTTTGGCTTGGGTCTAAAATAAAAGTGCGTAATGAATCACAATTAAAGTATGCTAAATGGCTTGTGTTTAAACTAAACGCTTTCGCTTTATTGGGAAGCTTTAATTTTAAAAACGAAAATTTATGTACGAGTATATACTAGTGGGGTTTTTGTTTTTGCTTCCGGAACGTGACTCCTGGGTCATCCGGGGACATGTCAGAACCATGTCAAAAAGCTGTTAGCTCCAGGATCGTGTTTTTGCGCAAAGAAAGCAATAAATGTCAAAAGTACCAATCACAAACTTTTTCCTACCCTCTTCTTCTTTCTTTGACATTTCAAAACAAGAACCGCGGTGCTCCTAGTCAAGAGCAGGAGCAGCTAGGGCTAGCTTCGAGAGTCACGAGTGTCATGACTCTGGCAAATCGAACACCAAATGGACTTGAGGGTTAACACCGAAGCAAAAACAAAAACACGGTAGGTGAGCCCGCCAGCATTGCCGGAGGCAATATAAATGCCTAAATGCGTGAGGGTCACGGTTGAAAGGGTGGGGTGGTTAGAGATGCATGCTATCACATGACGCGTGTGTGTGTGTGTGTGTGTGTGTGTGTGTGTGTGTGTGTGTGTGTGTGTGTGTGTGTGTGTGTGTGTGTGTGTGTGTGTGTGTGTGTGTGTGTGTGTGTGTGTGGCTTTGTGCTTGGGGCTGTCTGTGTGTGTGTACATACGTTCACATGTGTAGAAGAGTGTAGCTTACTACGTCGACGTGTTCTCAATCAGTGCCCTATACATATTATGTAAATAACGAAATTTTCGTATAGCAACCCTTTGAAGGAATTGCTCGATTGGTCCCATTTGCGAACTTAAATTTAGCTTTTTTTTTAAAAAAGGACTGCATACAAAACTTCAGCTCTCTTCTTCGACGCGTGAGGCAGTTCCCAAATATATTGTTAAAATTTTGTATAGCAACACCAAGAAATAGTTGCCCGATTTGCTCAACTTTGGACGTGTAATTGGAATTTTTAATGAAAACGCCGTGTACAAAATATGAGCTCTCCACCTCGACGCTTTCTCAGGCAGCTTCCAAGAGAAAAACAAAAGTTTTGTATGGCAACACTGTTGAATTTCTGGAGTACTGCTATGAAACTGTACCTTAATACTCTCATATGAGCGCCTTACTCGTTGAGCTTCTGCGTAACGCACGTTTGCGTAGGTGCGTGTGTGACTGCAGGAGTATGTAGCTTTGCTCCTAATGTAAAACAATTTGTGTTGCTGATTGAATTACGATTGTACCTGTTACTACAATATTTATATACATATATGCAATGTGGGCATATATACAGGGGCGGATCCAGCTAGACGGCGCCCCCCCCCCCCACCTGAAGACCACTGAAATAAGTCTTCTGAGAAAAATCATCTGAATTTTACCTAACAAAATGATTAACTGAGCAGTAAATCTATTCTACTGCACGTTTTGTAAAAAAACGTAACAATTTCTGGAAGCGTTCAATTTGATACATTTAGGAACGCAGGCCCTAGCTAGTACCTTGGCCTTCGCTCCAATTTAGCTCGTGGTTGTTGAAGCCTATAGAGAAAACAGGAAGCGCGGATATCTGTACATGAGCGCCGCTTTGCTCGGGGTGTTTGAAGCAGGATAGAGCGAATTTATGTAAACGCAATAGCAGGTTTGTTTTAATTTAAAATAGCTGCCAACGAGTTTTTGATAAGCTTTCAATGTAAAGATGGCTTTTTAGAATATTATCGGCGTGGCGTGGCAAAACAAACAAACAAAGAAACAATTATAACTCATAATTGGAGAAATTCAGCGAAACTACACAACGGCGAACTAGTCATTGTACATTGTTGTAGTGAGTGTTAATACATTTAAAGCAAGAGATTAATTTTTAAATAACTTTTTTTTTATTTTTTCGTAAAATGCAATAGTTTTTATAGAATTCTTTGCCCAAACATTAAATAAAATAAATCTGCACATTGGGAAAGTCTCAATCAGTATCCTAGAGAATTTTATTGCTCGGTTTGTTTTGCTTCAAGAGATATTGATGAAAGCACATTTGAATTTAGTACGATTCTAAGTCTTTGCATGCGTGAATACATTCAGAATTTATACTGCAGATCTTAACAACAGCAAAATCGCTCTAGGTTTCACGATAAGTGCAACCAAGCAATAAAAGGGAAATAGTCAGCTTTTCGCACCTATTAATTGCATCCATGTTCAGAGCTGCAATACCATCCAATTTCTTTTGGACCGGAATGTTAGAATTTTGGAAAGACGCAAAGGTTCCTGGTCTCTGGTCAAAACCATCAGGAGCAACTTCAGCAGTTCCTCTATTTCTTCACTACTTTACAATGAAGTGATTTTTGACTCCCGGAATAAAACTAATATTTTGACTTCAAATTCTCCTTTTCCACCCACTTCATATCTCTCTTGTGAATGTGTATTGTAATAAGATTGCTCTGATGTCACACGTTAAACTGCCCATGATTATTTATTGTAATAATTTGTACCAAGATTATATTGAAAAGGCAGAAGGCTGCCGAACTGACTTTCGATGGCTAAGAAGCCGCTGCATATGATGATATCCCTTGATACTATTAAATGGCAGAATATGCCAGAGTTCCTCCTAGGGCAGAGTGTGCCGCTGTTGTAATATTATTTAAAGGCAGAGTATGCCATAGTAAAATGTGTGGCAGAGTATGCCGATATTTGGTGAAAAATTAAAATCACTTGTTGAGGTTGAAATTAACTTTTATTAATTAGTCTCATTTTTTTAAACAAACTGATTTCAAATGAATCCGTTTTTCTTAACAATCTTAGAGGGAGGATTATTGCAGAATTGCAATACATTAAATTAACAATCAGAATTGTAGTGTCAGCATTTTTGATCACACAATTTCTGAATGATTCATAATGTATTAATATGGTAAAGCAATGACCTCAGCTTTGCATAAATTCTCAATCAAGAATTTTGCAAATTCTTCTTGAGGTCGAACAAACTTTGTTTATATGTAATTATTTTCCGTTTCGATTACTGTTTATATTTCTTGGCCGTGGTCATAGATTTACAGTATAAAAGCCAATACACATCCGTACGAGAGATATGATCAAGCTCCTTAAGGGGCTCAACGTTTCCATAGCTGCAGACCCTGATAGTTTCAAGCCCCCGTTAAATAAAAGCTGTGCCTCATTCTTGACTAAAGCTCTGCGAAAACTTTCCTATTTGTCTTATTCGACAGGAAAATTTGCAATTGCTTGGAAACTAGCTCATGTTCAGTATATTCTCAAAAAGGAAAAGGTAGCGATCCCTCAAATTATCGACCAATTGCAATCACTTCGATTCTTTCAAAGGTTTTTGAATCTATTATTAGCTCCAAATTAATGAAGTATCTAAAAACTAATCAAACCCTCAACAATCGGCAATATGGCTTTTCTTTTTCTGACTTAACTTATGGAACATTGAAACCGTAGTCTTCAAAATTTTGGTGAGTCCAAAATCGTTGCCCTAAATATTTCAAAGACCTTTGATAGTGTGTGGCATTCAGCTCTTTTAGCCAATATTAGGAACTTGGCTTCTCCCGCACTCTTCTATTATGGATGTAAAGTAATTTATGTGGTCGCTTTATACGGATTATGTTAATGGTATTACATCTGAATCTCAGCCAATAATTGCCGGGGTACCTCAGGGGTCTCTTACCTCTCCATCTCTCTTTTCAATTCTCATTATTGATCTGCTTTTCCTTACTTTCAATCCCATCCATTAGTATTTGCAGTAACTTAAGCTGAAGAGATCACATCTTCTCTGTTGCCAAAGAAACATCGAAATACCTTGGATTTCTGAAAAGGTGTAAGAAATATTTCAGCCCATTGATTCCAGCGCTCCTCTACATGTCCTATATCAGACCTAGAATGGCATATTATTTCCATATGTAGGTCGGGGGTGGTCGCAGAGCCTTAGCTTCATTGGATATTGTCCAAAAGAGGGCCTTCAGCTCATTGACGATGTGGCAAAAACTTGCCATATGGACTCACATGACACAATGTTGGTTGCCTTTCGCTCCTATATTCCTACATGCATGCTCAATGTTCTGATGAAATGTCTAGTCTGATCCCTAATTCCCGCATGTAAAGCTCGCAATACAAGGCGCTCACATCGCTTTACCCTTCAAAGTACTTTCACCTGTAGACTAAAATTCCGTGATGATTTTTTATCCCTAACTGTGCGAACGTGGAACAGTCTACCATTTTCTGTCTTTCCTTTGGCATGCAATCTACGAAAGTTTAAGTGTGACATACATCAGCACCTTCGCCGCACTCTCCTCACGTTCCCTAATTCCTTTCTTTATCACCTTCTTGCAATGCTGTGCTTTGCATCATAGTTCATAGGATATCTCCTGAGCTTGGCTTAATAATATAAAAAACAAAAGTCAGACTCTCTTAACTTGCCGACGAAGTTACATACGTACAAAGTATGCATTGCATCTGTTCTGTGACTGGTATTTTAAATAAATGTAAATTTTTGATTCCTGTATTTTACACAAATAAAATTTATGATGAGTCATGAATTTGAATAAAATATATTTCCCCGGTTTTACTAAATAAAACGAATGATTGGGAAGTTTTACACTTCCACTATTTACAAACAAAATGAATAATCTAACATCTCCTTTGACTTTCGGGAATGCAAAGAACGTTAAGAAACTTTCTTCGTTGCGAGTGGTAGCCATTTGCTAAGCTGTTCGACTCGTATCTTTTAAATGATAAATTCTGTGCGTTTGACATTTGCGAGTGGTGGCGAGAGTTTTCAAACTTTTATTCAGTGTTCGTTCAGCATATAGTATATCATTTTTAAACCAGAGATGCCCCCCCTCACAAGAATCCTTGATCCGCCACTGCATATATACATATTTGTAAATAAACTCTCCAACTTAAGCAACACAACATAAAATATGTTTGGGGAATGAAATTTATCTGACCTTGTATAAAATTAATAAAATAACTTAATTTAAATGGAAAAATTACACAATTTTGCTCAGACTAAATTGATGAGGCGGCAACCCTGAACTGAAATTTCTTTGACCCTGATAGGTCAATTTTCGTGGCGTAGACTATAGTAGCGAACCTCACAAAAAAGAGGTCGAATAAAAACAATCTAACGACCATAATGGAAAGCTCTCTCCCTCCCTCTCTCTCTTGCTGTATTATGCCACATAAATTCTTCACAATGATAGCTTTTTTTGGTTGAAATAAAAACTAAAGAGCTTTGAAAAGGTGATCCGGGTGTACATGGAGATTTTCTTATCTAGTTGTATGTTATCTGTTCTACCAGTCCTGATAAAAGTGAAGACTTTCATCTCCATTTATACCACAAAACCTCAAAACCAGAAAATTGGGTGCAATTTAAGAGGAAATACTTACATTATGTCAGGACCTTGTCGGTTGTGAAGTGTGGTTACAACGCAACGTATTTCAAAGAAGGGAAAATACGCTCAAGCCAATATGGGTTGGCTAGTTGGCTATGTGAATAATCAAAACCTTTCAAATGCAAGTAATTAAGTTTATACATATGTTACATATGTATAAGTAAATAGCTTTGTACATTTCTATATATAGAATTACAAAACCACCATGACCATAATATTATTCACCCAAACATCATTTCATGTATAATCAAATTTGTTACTGTCAAACCTTCATTTAAAGTCATCAATTATCCTGGTTTCAGTTCTTTCTTATTTGACGTTACCATAATCTCTACAAGATTTAAAGCAAAAATCTCGGCTCAACAGTATTTGAACCTTTGAGAATTGACTGTTATCCGCATGGCTGCCCTTTTTCATCATGCATTCCATGCAACAGTTTGCCAATAAATTCATCAACGTCACCATTAGAGTTCTTTTACCACCCTCTGGATTCTATTGACATCAACCAGCAATACCCAATCCACTCAATCAGCCCAAGCTTTTCTCAGACCCGTCAATTGTTTTCTGCCAACTGGTTCGTTGTTTCTGACAGCCACAAAGGGATAAAAGAACACCCAAAGTCCTTTCAGTTTACTAAAGATTATTTTTGTGTTATTTAGAGTCCTATGTAGGTATAGCTGCACGATAAATGGCCAGGACATAGCTATTTTTTTATTTTTTTTTTTTTTTTACTTAAATCAAGCAGTCGATATTAAGGGTTTCTGTTTAAGTTTTTTTTCTCTCGTTTTTCTTGTTTGGAACTCCAAACTCTTTCAACTGAACTCATAGCCAACATAAAAGGGTTGTTCGGAGATTAATTAGTTTTCGGAAAATGGATAATTTTTTGGCAGAGAACTTGTTTAGTCTTTGCAAAGTTAAACTTTCTCAGGATACTTTCTTTATTATAATGTCCTTGGCGTACAGTATTCTGCTAGGCAGATCATTCATTTCTTTTCAGAGTCTCTTTTTTCTTGGTCGTTTGTTTTAAATTGACAACAATAATTTAACGCAATTAATTAATGGTTGCAGAAAATTTTTGAAAACTGTAATTAGCAACAACCTGTCACCATACTCTTACCTTTTTCTAAATTATAAGTAGTAATCCAGTTTTTTTTTCTTTTGAAAACTCTTTGCAATTATAGTAGGTTTTGGAAATAAGAAAATATTACATAAGATCATTAGTACGAGAAAGATTTGTCCATTTGTTTTTATTTTAATGCAGAAAACCACTCAAACTATTACGAAAGTTTCTACATGTACCTTTCGAAAGTATTTAGCGTTACAACTTGCAATTAGAAAATCTCTTTAAGATGTAGGTAGACATCATGAGGAAGCATCTTTGGAATTAAAATTAAAATAATCTTACTTCAGAAATATATTTAACACAAGTATAACCTCGGTCGCGATAACTCATTTAGTAAGTGCTCTGACTACCATCCTAGGGGTCGTGGGTTTGAGTCCCACCTAGACACCGTGCCACGGACTATAGGAATTGTGACTATTAACTCAAGTCACGGTATATAGAAAACAAGGTATGCTATCTAGGAAATACTTGTCTGTCATATTGAATGGTTGCTACTATTTTTGAAAACTTTCAGCAAATTAATTACATGAAGTTGTTTTTGTACTTTTGTTATTACTTTCCATATAAAATTTACGACCTTTACATATTTTGTTTGTCTTCTAATATGCCGCGACTTAAAGACCATTTATAATCAAAGAAATTTGAAGAAAAATTTTATCAAATATATTTCACTTCAATTATTTACTACTTCAAAGAGTAGTCCAAATTTAGTACGAGAAAAGATTTCGAACAGTATTTATCCGGGAAGAAAAGAGCTTCTGTAGACGTTATTTTGGCACTTGCGTCAAAAGTTGTAGAAAAAGTGGAAAGGAAGCGAAAATGGAGTCAAAAATGGTAGGTACTTAAGATGTCCCACTTTCATACATCTTTTACAAAAACTTCAATTAAATGAAACCAGTGAGTTATGAAAATTACAAAATATACCGATCCAGATGGAACTATCTCGTGTTAGCTACGATACGATGCTCCATTTAATACTCTTGAACTCCACCTAGTCCCACCTTCCTACCTAGTTTGCTTTCAAATCCTATAGCTCTATAACTTCTCCTGCTAAGTAGGTTAGGACAATGGCTCTGGCCTCGGAATTTAATTGTAATTTGTCAGCAAAAAATTACCACAAAGTAATGATTGTAATCTAAAATTACAAAATGATTCACGTACACTAGAATAGTCCATGTTTTTGGAATTCGAACATTTTAATCTTCCACCCCTGAAAATGATTCCAATTGATGAAAAGGTAATTCCAGTAAACAATAAGGGAGAATTATTAACATACTATTTTATACAGCCTATTTTATTTCATATTTTATAAAATAGGATAATGTTGGAATGACTAATTAAGTGCTGAAATAAATAACTTTCGCAGAATTGTTTCACAGAAAAAGGCAAGCGATATCCTTAAATTTGGATGTTTCGAGAACGGAATTTTCGGGAAGGTTCTAGAACAATTTGTAATGAACAAAGTAAACTATTTGGATTGCGATAATTAGAAGTACAGTACTAGCGATAACTAATGTAGGATAAAGGAAGAACTTATGAAAAGTGTTTGAATGACGAACAAAGTTGTAAAACCTCTTTTGCAAACGAAAAATCTTTAAAAAAAACGAAATTTCTATGCAAAAGCAGGCGTTTCTTATAAGCAGGAACCGTATACTCATCAGTACGGCTTGGTTCCTGCCAGCTGTATACACCAAAGATTTTTCGTTTGTAAAAGAGTTTTTCACACTGAATTCTCGAGCTTGCAGATTTAATAGAAAACTCGGTCAATTTCATTTTGAATAAATTCGCTATGAATTTATTTCATAGTGAAACTCTCTAACGAACAAAGGCCTGGCTCGGAACAATATTTTTATAGCAACAAAAAATCGCAGCGTAGAAAAAATTAAAGTTAACTCTCATTTTAATTTTAGTTATTTTATTACAAAACAAAAACAAGACATCTTCTTTATTCCTGTAGTTCTAATATTATGTTAAATTTACAAATAAAGTAACAAAAAAAAAGATTAGTAAATTATTCAAAAATCCACATTGGATGCCGTAGTGTCACAACAAAACGCTCTTATTTTACTTTCCAAATTCTAGTCGACAAGTGCGTCGTACACTGCAGCGGCCTATTTGTTTCCTGTTGAATTCCAACCAATTGCTCAATATCTCCCTTGGTAATCAAGATAAAAGCTTTAAATCCCAATGAACTATACTACTACTAACAACTTATAACTTTCGGTTGCCGTTTTAAATGTTAAAGTTTTCTCTTCACGTGCTTGTTGCCTAGATCGCTGTAGTGTAGATCTGCTTATGGACAAAGATATTGGGTCAGATCCTAATGCTTCTACTACAACTCCCAAAATATGGACTCCGTATCTGTTACCAATTTTGCAGGCATCAAATGCAGCTACTATTTTTGGAGTGATGATGTTATAGTTTCCATAGAATCTTTGTTTTTTTTCGGTTGTGATGGATCAGGCTCTTCTTGCAAAAATTCTTTTTCGGATTCAACATTCTTTACTGAACTCGTCACTACTACTTGATGACGAATAGGTAACTGTTGCAATTAATCTCGGTTGTTCTTGAAACTCCTGTCGCTCCAATACTTTTACAGATCTATCAATAGCAGCTTTCTTTTGAGAAGCAAAGTGGTAATCGATCCCATGGATACAGTCAGATCGACGTTTTTTCCTTGGTTAAATAATCTATAAATCTGTTTGTCTTCATTTATTTCCAATAATTCCAATGCATTCCAATGTGATACATCAAATAAGTCGTCAAGTCTTTCTACAAAAACTAGCAGAACCAGGCCAAAGCGACATGAACCACAAGAATTTAAGGCTCATTGAATTCTAGTTAAATGCTGAAAAACTGATTCGTTTTGAGAAAAGGAACTGCATTTTAGCATTAGGCTCAGTGACAGATCCGTGTTTTGCTACCAGAACCAGGCCAAATCGGCATTTAAGGCTCATTGAATTCTAATTAAATACTGAAAAACCAATGCGATTTGTACGTGGAAATTTGTTTTTAGGGCTATTTAGTGTAGTGGTGGTATTCTTTTATAAATTATCAACGCCAATATTCATGTGTTTTGAAGGAATTCTGTGGTATCTTTCACTAAAATTATTTATATGTCGTTATACATGCAGCCTTTAATTAGCCTTAAATTCCTATATACTTTTTACATCGGAAATAATAAGTTTTATAAGTTTTTTTGTTTGGTTCTGCTAACTTTTTCTAAAGCTAGCAGAACCGTGATTTCTGGGAAAACTATAGGAGCCGTAAATTTTATGTTTGGGCATTAAATTAGCCTTAAATGAGCCTTAAATATACCACTACCTCAAGACCCGTTCTGCCAGCTTTAAGGACGTAACTAGGGCCAGGATCAGCTGGTAGACACAACAGGAAATATGGACAGCGTAAATCTAGCCGATATCATACCAGAATGTATCAACAAGATTAGGGGCTTATCACAAGCCTTGAATTATTTATGAGAGCCAAATTTATGTTACAATCTATGAAAAAGACCAGCCAATGCCCAGTTTCAAAGGAACATCTAAGACCAGACACATCCGGTTTCAAAGGTCAAGGTGAAGTCAGAGCTAAACGTCAAGGTCCAATTGTATCGTACAAGACTACGCCTGAGGACTGTCTGGGCCATCCGCCCATATGTCCTCACTTTCGTTGAACGCAAATACACGAAACAGATATCAACATCTGTTCTCATTGACATTGAAAAGGACAGCGTGCGTCTTACTTATCCTAAGGCCACACAATTTCGAGTAAAGTTAATTTACAGAAAGGCCAATAAAAGGATGTTGCCATTGATTTTGTTGTGGGTCTCCACCATTCATAAAATGACTGTTGGTAGTGTATTTGGACTCCAGACCATTTGAGGATGGTCAAGCTTATGTGGCATTGAGCCGAGTAAGATCTGTGGAAGGGATATGTATTGAGACTATGACAAATTAACAGGTAAGAATAATGAAGATGCTTTAAGAGAGTTAGAAAGATTGGGAAGTTTACGTTCTTTGTAAATAGTAACTCAAACTAAAACTTTTTGCTTTGTAAACAGCAACTCAATCCATAACTTTTTTATTTAAACACATTTGAGACATTTTGAGTCGCTGCGTCAGCGGAATAAGTAACTACTCAGGGGCTTTGATCAGGCTTAAGAAAAACCTGGAGGGCTAATTCTTGTTTCTGCTTAAATTCACATTTCACTCATCCGTTATCTATTCGGAATAATCCTCAAATTTAAATTATATCCCCGGAAAATCTCGGATAAAATATGAAATCGGTGTAATACGATAGATTAATTCTCGAATAATCTTGGTTGGTGTTTGTGCTTACACGTGAATATTGCATTATTCTGGCAGGTGTATAAATACACCACTCCGATACTATTTACAAGTGTTAGTGTGACTGAAGGGCCCATCCATGAAATATCATAAAAATTAATATCTTGTACATGAAAAACATTTTAGTGAGGAAAAAATAAAGAAAACCACAATATTTCCGACTTTTTCATTTTAATTTTAAATTAATTTTATAAACCATACCATTTCAGTTTCATAATATTTCGCAAATCTTATTTAAAATCTTTCCGGTTGCCTTCAACTTTTCTCATGTTTAATATATAAATTCAAGGTACACCAAAATGCTTTGTAGTACATACATATATAACAAAACCACTATCAATACGAAATTTTGAAAATCTGTGCTTGTTCCCATTTAAGGAAAACATCACCTTTTCTGCTATGTAAACATAACCCATCCCCACAAACAAATTCTCTAATTAAAAGCCTACAAGCTTTCAGCTTATACTACCATTTACATTAATTTAATGAAATTTTACGTAAACAAACCTTAATCCTTAGAGTTTACCAAGGCAAGCATTATTGTTCTGTAAATATTGCCGTAATGAAGCCTTAGGATTTGTCCAGGATAAGATTATAATTTTGAAATTCATAAAGCAAATTTAAATTTTTCAGCATATAAAATAGATAGTGGAAGGAAAAATGTTTAAAATCTCCTTTCAGAGCATTATTCAAGAGATTTATAGAGAAATATATGTACATACAGTCGTTATGTATGTATATGCTCCTACTTTACGCGACTATTTTTAGTTTAAGGTCAGTTAATACTTCCCCCTATCCGAAAGACAAGCCTAAGATATTTCTGAAACTGATTGATGAGCATAACCGATTGAGCTTGAAATTTTGTTCTTGGTACGTGACAAGAAACTTCAATTTCTCTAGGGAAGAAGGGTTCAATTCGAAATGCTTTCCTCCTGCGTAAGTATTTTCATTGAGCAATTAACTTTAGTGCGAACCAACCCTTACGGTTCAGTAAGCTTATAGTTAATGGAATAACGAGTTTTCGTTCCTGGATCACTTTGATCAGCAAGTGGTAAATAATGAGAGCGTCCGTCGATTGCAAGACACATCTCAAATTTGATTTTGTAGTCCTAGTAATCCATTATGATTGTAGAACACAAATAAAGCGTGTGTTTGAATAATGTTTTTGAAAAAAAATACAAAATAATAAAGTGGCAGATTTTGATGTATACCTATGTATATGTATGTATTTATGTATGTATTTGGGACATGGACAAGCATTGTGCAAGGTATGCTAGTTTAGCGGCCAGGTCGATCGGGGCGATCGCTCCCGTAGGAATCTAATAATATCAAAATTTATACTCTTTTTGAGGCCAGCCATTCCCTTTAACTCGTACACGAATTTGTCTATTTATATATTTCTTTACTATTTTCGACACTCTCGTAGACCCACTTTTCGTCATCACAGCGAGCTGAAATTTGGTACACAGATTCATGTCGCGTGACAATTGAATTTGTCAAAATTTTAACCGGAAATTTCCATGGAAAACCCGGAAAATCGGGAAAAATCATTTGAAAATTTGGTACAAATTTGATTAGTGATAAATCCGTTTCAGGAAAAATGCAGCGTTTTCCGATTTTTCTGGAAAAATTTCCGGAATTTTTCGACTTTTCCGGAAAATTTTCCGGTAAAAAAGTTTTCTAAATTATGCAGGATCAAGTTCCCTATCAACTGGCATCAGTACTTTCTCTCCGACAATGGTGAAAACTTGCAGAAAAAATCGAGGAAAATTCATGTAAAACGCTTTTCCGGAGTTTTTCCGACCAAGGAAGTGTTTGAGCGTTTTGCAACCTAAGACAAAGTTGTAGAGCGAAATGATTTGCATAAAGTTGCTTTTGTGGAAAACTCCATGGAAAACCTGGAAAAGCGGGAAAATCATCGGAAAACTTTTCATCGATATGATTAGTGATAAATCTGTTTCAGGAAAAATGTAAAATTTTCCAATTTAGTTAACGTGAAAAAGGCAGAAAATAAAATAAGTAAAATACGAGTTTTCAAACAAAACTGAGGCCAAATCGCATGAAAAAGTAGAAAATAAACTTTTCTTCACACACAGAGGTGGACTCAGACTTTTTGATTGGGACATTTCTCTTGAAGATTCTTTCTCTTCATGAATCAAATCACTTATTACCTCTGATTGATCTTACTGAAATATATCGGTGATTGTCAGCGAATAAAATCTGAGGCCACCTCTGTGTGTGAAGAAAAGTTTATTTTCTACTTTTTCATGCAACTTGGCCTCAGTTTTGTTTGAAAACTCCTTTTTTACTTATTTTATTATACCTTAGGCTCGACATAAGAGATATCTTAAACGATGCAATATGATACTCTGGACATATTTTATTAACAATATTAATTTCTATCTAGCGGTGGAAAGCTTTGGCGATCGGATGTAACTTGAGCGACTTTCTTGGATGAAAAAGTAGACTTTTCTACATCTCGGGATTGTGCGGAATTTGTGCATCGTGGAAAATGATTTCCTACGAGAAAAATGTTCAAAACAGAGCTCTTATGGCCATGGCAGAAAAAGTGTTTTCCGGCGGCAAAAACGAATCGAGAAAGTTTTATGAATCCGCCAAAATATATACCACACGATAGTACTCGGTGGGGCCTATAATTCGATTATGCAACATGTGTTATTAGAACCACCTCCTCCCCCTCCCGCAGGGGGTTCCTATTCCCTACCTTATAAGAATGCAGAGAAAAAATTTCTTGTATGAATCACAGCTGGTAATAAACTGAAGCGAAAACTGAAACCCGTTCTCCGATTGGACATAACCCTACCACCCGATCTAAGGTGCGAAAAATCTAGTACCTCAGTTTGAATATAAAGAGGTAAATACTAAAAAAGGTAGTATTAGAATGGCTATAAATAGCTATTTAAGCCTCCGAGTATAAGAGCGTGGGTACTCAAACTTCTTCTCAGGACCTAAGGAATTCGGTTCTGTACTTGATTTTCCCAAATGTACTAGATCAAACTTTGACCCCTTCTCCCAGCTTTCCCCCGCTGAATTGAAATAAACATTGTTAATAAAAAATGTTCAGACTATCATAATTCATCATTTAGAACATATGTAATGTCTGGAAGTGTCGATCATAAAATGGGCATTCCCCTTTATACTCTAATAAAATTAAATTAAAGATATTAAAAGAAATCTTTTTAAAAATGCTTGCTTAAAAATCCGCACTAAAACTAAAAAATAATGCATCCCTTTACTTAATGAGAGTACATCATCCAAAATTCTCTAGAGTTTCCCTTCGGCTTGTATTTAATTAAATATTGAAACTTTATTACATTTGTGTATACATTTTTTAAATTTTCCGAAATATAAATTTGAAGCTTATAATGTTTATCATAATACTAAATTAAATTACAATTTGCTGCCCAGGCTTTGCTTTCTTTGTGTACCTCGAAAATTTTAAATTTCATACGCAAATGTAATGCAGGATGTTTCCCCCTAGGAGGTCAATAGAGCCGGAGGTGATAATATTCACCTAGGCAAATAAAAAATTGTATGGCAGGGGGGAGGGGCATATAAACCGTTTAGGAGTTACAGGGTGATTAAGCAAAAAAACTAGTTTTTTTACAAATCACCATGTATCTTGCAAAATACAGAGCGTACGGTCACAGTTAAGAATTCATTGCATGCAAAACTTCGTAGCCTTTCCAAAATTTCGGATTTTCTTACCTTTTTTTTTACTCTGACATCTATGTTTTACAAAAACTGTAAACTGTGGATTCTACTCTTTAATTTGACATATTAACTACATGAAGTTCTGCGTGCAATGAACTCTTAACTGTGACCGTACGCCCTGTATTTTTCAAGATACAGGGCGATTTGTGAAAACTAGCTTTTTTTCATAATCACCCTGTAACTCCTAAGCGGTTGATATGGCCCCTTTCCTGCCATCAAGGGCAGATCTAGACGTTTGCTCTAGGGGGGGGCGATCGCCCCCATCGCCCCCTATAACCGCACTTGCCATCAGTTGTGAACCGCTCTGTATAGCTTTCTCATTTCGTTTTGGCATGAAAATTTCATTAGCATTCAGATATCGCCAGAGTTCTTTTATCTATATAATATAAGTTTTTGATCCCGTAAGCATAGTAAAATTTAATCCCACATAAAATAGACATTATACACTTCTTGCTTGCGCTACTGGTGTTTTTCATACATAGGTCGCTTGCATTTCGCTCAAACACCATAATTTCTTGGGCTGGACTGCAATTTCTTGCAACTTAAATTGTGGAAGAAATTTTCGAGGAATGCTAATTAGGTAGGGTTAATATATATATATATATATTTGCCTTAAATTAAATATTTGCAGGACAACGGAATCTGAGATTAATTACCTCGGCTATGATAATTTTCCCAACATACTACTTTTCATCAAAATACCTGGCTTTTGTGAGCCTTCGATCACAAAAAAGTGCAACAATGCTGGTACTGAAAATTCATTAGCGATATAATTTTACATTTTTTGAGAATAATTTATGACTAAAAAGGAAAAAACAATAAATATATCAAATAACTGTCTAGAGTTTTCCATTTAATCAAATTACATTTGTATAAAAAATTTTAAATTTTCATGGTACACAAAGAAAGCATATTCCAAGGAAAGTAATTTTATTAAGTATTTTGATAAATATGAGGAGTTCCAAATTTAAATTTCGGGAAATTGTTATTCACTGTAGTGTTTAAATTTGAGCTGTCCAGTTCTTGTTTTCTCTGTATACCTTGAAAATTTTAAAATTTATATACAAATGTAATATAATTTAAAAATTTAATTAAATGCAAAATGAAGGGAAACTCTGGAGAACTGTTGTGATATATTCATTAAGTGAAGGGAGAGATTATTTCCTATTTTTTTAACGCCGGTTTAGAAACGGTCTTTTTTAAAAAAATGTTTTTTGTATTTTCTATTTCATTGGATTAGAATATAAATTTTGATTTATTATTATTATTAGAGCTCTAGTGGGGGGGCGATCGCCCCGATCGCCCCCCGCTGTATCCGCCACTGCCTGCCATACAATTTTTTGTTTGACTAGGTGAGTACTATCACCTCCTGCTCTATTGACCTCCTAGTCTGAAATACCCTGTATAAGCTGGCTGTGTTCTTTTGTGTCCGCAGAGCAGGGCAGAACACAAGATACGCAAAGGAGCACCTCATACATTTTCATAGAAGATTTATATATGAAGCGAACAGCACAAATAGTTCGCTTCAATCGACAGAACAATTTGTTCTCTTCAGTAATGGGAGTTCTAGAACAAGGCACACAAAAGAACACAGCTATAATTTCAATATTTAATTAAATACAAGATGAAAGGAAACTTTTTGTGATGTAGTAAAGTAATGATAATAACTTGTTCAATAAAAGATCAACTTTCATAATAAGCCTACTCTATAATTGGAATACAAAAACTTAACTTTTGATGTATGTATTGGTACATCCATATGTGAAGTTTTCTAACCTATTAAAGTGTTACCATTTAGCGTGAGGCAGCGCACAGTACTTCTAAACTGATAATTAAATAAATAAAAAATCGAGTTAAGGAAAAACAAGGAAAAAAGCTAAAATTGATCTAAAAACAATTCTGAAGGCACTTTCACATCAAAAACAGGAACCGAAAAATGTAAACCGAAAAACTCAATTTATTCCACTTTAAAACAAAATTTTGCTCCAATGATAAATAAAATCCAAGGAAATAGAATAAACTAAGAATTTTACTGAGAAAATAGTTAAATTTATTTAAGATTTTTATGAAAAACACAACTTTTATATTTTATCGGCCGAAAATCTTTTTAAGTTGTTTTTCTTTAAATTCTTAAAATTGTTAGTTTACCCTATTTCCCATGCTTGGAGCAAAAGTCTTGTTTTAAAGTGAAATAAATTGAGTTTTTCGGTTTACGTTTTTCAGTTCTTGTTTCTGATATGAAAATACCTTTAGAATACCCTCCTATATGGATGATGGTACCCTAGATGGCTGCCCGTATGAAATCTCGTATGGCCACCCATTTGAGCAATTTTGATTTTTGCAGCAGTTTTTCGTATATATTTCTAGGACGGTTCGTCGGATAGAAAAAAAAATAAAACCAATTTTATAGGATTTCATATTCTGAAGAAGTTTTAGTACAATAAAAATCTCTGACTGAACGTTTTCGCAGTATCCATAATAAACCTAAATTTGTATATGGCAACACCAAGAAGGGGTTACCCGATTTATTTCATTTATGAAATTTTATTTGCTAATACTATGAAAACACCGTGTTTCAAATTTCATCCCTCTATGTCAACGCGTTCTCAGGCATTGTCCAAATATATAGTGGAAAACGAAATTTTTTTATGGCAACCCCACGAAGAAGTTGCCCGATTTATCTTATTTTCGAACTTAATTTAACTTTTTTTTTTTAAAGTCCATGTAAAAAATTTCAGCTCTCTAAGTACACCCGAGTTAACGTGCGCACGAACGGACGGACGACCAAACAGACATGTAAAAATCAAGGTAACTTTTGATATTATGCGTGGGTGTCCAATTTATCTTGCTCTACCAGCATTGTGTCTAGGTATTACGAACGGAATGACAAACTTAGTTTACCCTATAATTTTATCCTCTAGGGCAGAGATAGTCAACTTGTCCGTACCACATACTTTCAAGCTTTTAGGGTGGATGGTAGGGGTTTTGTCCGATCTAAAACTCACTGACAGAGTAGGTAGCACTACACTTAATTGAACTTATCAGCATTCGTATAAATACAGAATATAAGTCTTTCTGTAGTACTTTCTCTTCTTTTTGTTTCATTAAGCATTGAAAAAACTCTTTCTGCAACTGCAGATAATGATAAAACAGCCATTTGCTGCTGTAGAATTTTATTGCAAATAAGTCCAATTTTCAGGCCAACAGCCCAATTAACAGCTGATAATTATAGCTGTGCTATAAGCAGCAGGCATCAAAATTTAAAAGTTCCCAAACTGAGTAACAAGCATCTTTGCATGAAGCGTCAGTAGGTATAAATAAAAAGGTTGTCTTACCCTGATCTATCAGGAGTACCGGATTAACCTCTAAGCACACTAAGCACGTGCTTAGGGCATCAAGAGAAAAAGGGCACCAAAAATGTGGACAGAGAAAAAAGTTAAGACATTTTGTAAACAAATAATTTTATGAAAAGCTTAATAATTTAGTACCCGTTATCAACTTATGTTATCAAATTATGTTTTATTTATGATTTGTTTAGCTAATTTACCACAAAATATTGTACAATACGATTGGAACTTGTTAAAAGCAGCGTTTAAACGTGATAAGCATTTGCCGATAACGTGATAAGCATTTGCCGATATTATTCACTTCTTTTCTTTCATACACCGGTATTCATACCAATCCTGGTTATACTAAGATGGGGTCACATAATGACGAAAACCGTGATGACAGCCGGTATCTTTAATAGTCCAAGTTTTATTATCTAATAATTTTAGTGCCAGCACAATAAAAATTTTGGTGGATATCGAGCTTACGAAACCTTCTAGCAGGTCACCATACAGAGCGGATAATAAGCGAGAGGCTTTCTTAGGTTAGGGCAACGAGCACATAATACCTAGAGAAAAATCATAAGTTTGTCTGGCTAAAAAGTCCCATTACATATGCTAAAAAAACAAGCACCGCACATTTGAGCAAAATGGACAATAATTGTTCCCCACTAGGATTTTTATTTTTAAGCGAAAACTCGAATGTGCCACGCTTAAATTAAAAGTTATTTTGATTTTTGCATGTCCGTCTATCTGTCCGTCTGTTCGCACGATAACTTGAGAACGCGTGAAATTTTGTATATGAACTTTAAGAAAAATATATAAATTTAAGTTCGAAAATGAGGCAAATTGGGCAACTCCTTCGTGGGGTTGCCATACACAAATTACGTTTTCCACTATATATTTGGACACTGCCTGAGAACGCCTTGACGTACAGAGTTAAAATTTGGTACATGATGTTTTCATTGTACTATCAAAATAAATGTTAAAAATGGACTAAATCGGGCAACCCCTTCTTGGTGCTGCCATATAAAAACTTAGGTTTTTTATGGATACTGTGAAAACGATCAGCCTTAGACATTTTTATTGTACTAAGAACTTCTTCAGAATATGAAATTCTATAAAATTGGTTATAATCATTTTTTCTGTCCAACAAACCGTTCCACAAATAATGAGAGAAACCACTTCAAAAATCAGACTTGCACAAGAAGGGTGACAATACGAAGTTTTTGCTATTGCATAAACACCTGCTGTCTATTTCTTGTCATTTGATGACAGGAAATAGACGCAGTTATAACAGCGCTTTGCCGTCTTTTTGTCGTCCTTTTGTGCTATTGCTTAGGCATGTGTTGTCTATTTCTCGTCAGTTTTTGACTGCATTTGGACGTGGCGCTGCTTGTCGTTCATTTTTCGATTTTTCGTAGCTTCGTGGAAGGGCGGGCATTCAAAACTTGTATTAGTCTTGTTCAAGAAGTAGTACGGGTAGCAATTGGAGACAGACTTAATGGACGGAGTTAGGAAACAACAATTGGTAAGATAAAATAAAAATTTCAAAATTATGAAATACACTTTAATTCACTTTTAAATGTGGAAAAACTTAGGCAAATCGGGGGCAAGGGGGTCGGATGCTCCGTTAGAAAATGCATGAAGCAGCTAGCAACTGACGAGGTACTGGAGGAGTTCTCGTCGATGGGACTGCAAAAGAAGTTGAAGTTCGCAGAGTATATAAATATTTTGGATTCGATTTATGAGTTCATCATTAAAAATAATTCCGAAGCTACTCAGACGGACATTAACGAGGACATCAAAACGTGGCTGAAACATTCGCTGAACGGATTCTAAATAAAATGGCGAAGCAAACATCTTTTTAATAATTCAGTATATTATAATATACCTACAGAAATAAAATTTTATACGTATTTCCAAATTTATGCACTATGTATTTATTGAACTCCATTCGAAAATTCGTACATCGGTGTATCCTGGAAACTCATATTTGTAGTTGGTACATTGAAAGATGAAAACGCTGAATGTAAACACTTATTTTTGCACAATGCACCAGCGTATATTTTCAATGAAACTTATACTAAAAAGGTGGAAAATTCTTATCCTTTAATTTTTCGCAAGAAATTATTGATTTTCTTACATGTTTTTCGAGAGAAGTTCATCTCAATATTTTTGTGAGCGAAAATTGAACGAAAACATTGAAAAATGGTTTTCTCGATACACAACGTAAAAAATTAATATTTCTTCCGAATAATAAAAAATAAGAATTTTTCTACCTTTTAGTTTAAGTTCTATTGGAAATATTCGTCGTTCCAGGGTGGAAAAGCGAGTTTTTTCATTAAGAGTTTTCGTCTTTCAGCTGTCAGCTGTTAGAATGACGTCTTCTGTACTACCAAAATGTAGTCATTTAGTTTGATTTTGGAGTTGATTTTGTTGGCTAATTTGACGACTTTATTTCCGTCTGAAGACGTGTTTCAGTTGGTACATTGTCGACAGATCGACGTCAAAAAGATGTTCGATTTAACCAAATTTTGACCACTTTTCAATTTCAGTACAAAGAACGGTCTATTGTGTGTACTATTGACCAGTCAATGTTTGTTAGGGTTTTAGCTGAATTTTTTTCTGTTGTAATGTATACATCTATTTCCCTTCAACAGATTATCTCTTTTACTTGCGTGAAAATTGTTGTTCTAGTTCTTGTTCGTTGGTTAGGGCTCAGCTGTTACATAAGCGCGTGTGCCTACTTTGAATTTTATTATGATCAACCGTAACTTGTTGGTAATACCTGAACGTGTCTTGGCTTTTCGAGGAACGGAAGAAAAATTTGGATCATTGCAGAATGAGAACTTTTTAGGGCTATTGGAACTCATCGCTCAATTTGATCCATTTTTAGCAAGTCACATTTCCAAATGTGGGAATTCTGGCAAAGGAAATCCTTCTTACCTGTCAGTAGATTCCACACCAGATCTGTCACATGTGGACCAGTTAAGTGTTGTACTTAGATACTTAAAGAATGTACAACCTTGCGAACGATTTTTAACTTTCTTAGAACTGAAAAGCAATACTGGCCAATAAATGGCAAATCAGGTCTTGCATTACTTAAGCGAAGATTGTAAGTTAAATTTCTCGAAATGTATAGGTCAATCTTACTATAACGCTGCTAACATATCTGGGCGTTATAAGGGGATGCAGCAAAGAATTATTGAAACAAACAAATTTGCTATATATGTACCTGTGTAGCCCATTCTTTGAATCTAATAGGTCGAAGTATTATGGACTGCAACCAAGAGGCAGTTAATTTCTTCTGGATGGTCCAGTTGTTATATAATTTTATTTCAGCATCAACCAGCCGGTGAAAAATCCTTAAAGGTTGTATTGGAAACGAAAGTGTCTTAAAATCCCTCTCTGACACCTGTTGGGCGGCACATGCTATGGCTACAGAAACAATAATGAAATCTTTTCCTAAAATTTTAGAAGCACTTGATTGTATAGGGAGACTCTAGAAGAGAAGAATATAATATAGCCAATAAGATGCAAGAATTAGAATTCGTCTTATGTTGAATTTTTGGAACGACATTTTACAAAATTTACATAAAGTAAGCCAAGTCCTACAGAATTAGGACGTCATTTTAAAAACATGTGCAGATCTGTATGAATCATTAGCTGATCAACTGTGTACTTCAAGAAATCAATTCGAAAAATAGGAAGCAGCTACAAAATAAATGTTACCAGATGTGGATTACAAGCTAAATAAAACTCGAAAGTTTAT
The DNA here is from genome assembly GCA_963924295.1 of Dioctria rufipes. NCBI lineage: Eukaryota > Metazoa > Arthropoda > Insecta > Diptera > Asilidae > Dioctria > Dioctria rufipes. The sequence goes on along the minus strand of OZ002743.1, from coordinate 76,979,389 downwards.
CAGAAAGAAGGTATCCAATGACGGTGATGCGCCAGAATTATACCTAAATGCGAGAGATAAATTTCGCGTAAATACCTTTTATACAATTATAGATACACTACAAACAGAGATGGGAAGAAGATGAGAGGTATATAAATTAATTTCAGAGAGATTTTCGATACTATACGATGTGCCACATATTGTCACCTTATCTACATATGAAAGTGAATGGTATTCTCGGGGTTATGAAAACCTGATTACTGCTTACCCAGGAGACTTCAACAATAATTTTTGCAGTTTCATTCTTATGTGCGGCATAAATTCAGTGCAACAATAACTGTAAAAACAAAATTTACTCATGCAGAACTTTATAAAATAATTGTAGAAGACAATATTGAGTGTGTCTTTCCAAATGTTGTCATTGGATACCGCATATTCTTATCATTAATGATAACCAATTGTTCAGCTGAGCGTTCCTTTTCTAAGTTAAAGTATATAAAAAATCTCAACAGAACAATTATGCAACAAGGCAGAAAAATAAAATTTTATTTTACGGTTTATATTTGTTAATATTTTCAATATTGAGTTAGATATAATATGGGGGCACCAAAATCGTTTCAGTGCTTAGGGCCTCTAGGACTTTAATCCGGCCCTGTCTATTAGGTTATATAAATAATTTTATTTCCGGAGTTCCATTAGCTATACCACCGACTACTATACCATGAGTATTTGAACATAAAAAGTAATCTAACATCATGTCTTATGTTGCTATAAAGGTGAGGCCGATTTCCATACAAAAATTTCTATTCTCTTTTGCCGAGATATGTACATTTTGAATTCTAATAATATTAGTTCGCTTCCAACTTGTTCGTAACTCTGCTCAGAAGAACTTCTTTTTCACCGGAAATTGGACTTTCCCATTCGCACGCCAGCATTGTCTAATTCACAGAATTTTCCCCTTAGGTTCATATTTGTTCAAGAAGGCATTTTTTTTTTTGGATTCTCCAGTATATTGCAAAAGCTAAAAAAAAAATTTATTTGTTATTTCATCACACAACCCATTTGATTTTGGGTGACAAGTTTCAAGTCTTGGTTGTGACTAATCAACAGGTTCCAAATATTTTTCTCAACTTTTTGGTTTTTTTTCATTTCTTTTATTTGTTCTATTTTTTCATTTGTTTTTTAATTCACTCAATTTCGCTATTTGGGGCCTGTTGATGAGTCAAAACCAAGACTTTGTTACGCGCTTTTCTGTGGGTGCGTAAGTATTGGGCCCGCTAACTGTGGAGAAAGGGATGGGACGAAATATTTTATGGGCGCCACGTGGTTTGCGAGTCCACGAACTCTTATAGTTTTATACGTTGCGGGCTATTATTAAAATAAAAGAACGTGGTTAGCACGTTATAAAACATATATATTTAAAAAAAAGAGAACTTGCTTAAAAGAAAAATTCAAATTAATTTAATTATCACCACTGATTCGTACTTGAGCTTTCTGAGCTTTATGTGGCATGCAAGGCAGCGCAGGAACCACTTAGTTTATTATAGTTGAATATTTTCTTTGCTTATAGACAAATAATAAGTTAATTTCGAATCTTTAACACCACTCAAAAAAAAATTAAGGAAATAAAGGGCCAAAACACAGAACTTATCTTTTCCTTAAAATCCACGGAGTTTCAAATCCTAGTTAGACCTCCTTCCCTTTTCGCCGAATTCCGACATCAATTTACTTCTTTGGTTTTTCGTCGCACTAATTATTCCACACTCCGGCATCAGCTTTTCTTTCTTTTTTTTTTTCTTTTTCCTTTTTTAACTTTTAACTTAACTTCACGGCTGTAATCGGAAAACTGAGCTCTTCACCTACCAAGGTCATCGGTTTTTTTTTGTGTAATTCGGCCACCTATTGGAAAGTTCAAAGAAATTCCAGGCGTTGCCTAATCGGACCGACCGATTTGAATCGGTCATATATTATTAATATAATTTTTTTTTTGAGAAATAATCTGTTTTTTTTGTATTTTCTGCTGCTGTAGTCAGAAAAATTTTATCTGCTCTGATTCCCTCAAAATTCAATACAAAGATCTTCTGTTTGACAGGTGATTCAAATTTAATTTAAAATTTCACCTTGTTTTTTTTTTGTTACCGATATCTACCTTGGGCTGAGAACAGTTTGATTTCGAAGTTTTATTTTATTTTATTAGTGAAATTCTTTTATGATATGTGCTTTTAATTAGTGGGAGGTTAGGTGCTGATTTAACAATGAATCGGGAAGAAACCAGAACCCAGGTAGGTTTATCATGCAAGTTACAAATTACTTCCTCTAGTGGAAATTGATAAATGCTGCGCCTGGTACCCTACTAAATTAGTAAACCTCTCTTTCCTAGCTGAGGTTTCCTGCCTTGCCCCGCTTGCTTTACATCGTAATTCCAATAGTGAGCAAATTGTTATTATTATAAACAAACAAAATTAAAACTAACTTATTCTTAGGTGAATACTTCATAAAGAGTGGTGAATACTTCTCGCTTCGCCGCAATGAGGTGCTGAGGCCAGGTTTATAATCATTTTATATTTAATCCAGTGCCGATCACGTGAACGGAGGTGAATGCCTAATTTCAGGTAATTAGTTTCTTTTCTTCTCTTTAGTTGATTTTCTTCTTTTTTTCCAGGATGGTATAGATGCAGTGTAGGTTGCTTTCCCGCTCTACAATTCCACTTTCCTTCTAGATAAAGACCGCTGCCAGGCGCCTCCAGCAACACTACAATGGAAGGCTTTCCTCGTTTTCCTTAATTTAAAATCTGGAATATAATAAAAATCTTTTGCAGCATTAAGCTGTTTTAAGTTGAAGACAGCACGAGACCGAACACGAAAGTAATTATTTATTGCCCTAGATAATTAAATGATTAAATAAAAAAAAAGTCTTAAAGAGTAATCTCTAATTTTAATTCTTATTTTCATACTAATTTTGCACAAAAATGTCCCAATCAGTGAATTTTCCCTTCCATGTTCGAAATTGTTGTATATTAAGTAGATGTTGCGCTCTTTACGGTTAATATGCCCCCCCCCCTTCCCTGCCATACAATTTTTTGTTGGGCTAGGTGAATACTATCACCTCCTGCTCTATTGACCTCCTAAGCGGAAACACCCTGTATAGTTTTCCCTTTTTGGTGTAAATACCTTATTCCGCTGAAACTCAATTAATGAGTCCTGTACGAAATCCACCATAGATCAGTGGATTTTCGAAATGAATATATAAAATAGAAATAGATGGGAATATAATATATCCTTTCTCTGTCCCTCATACATAGATACTTTTAGGGATGGGCAAACAAATACTGCTTAATATTATTAATTGTACGTTATTATAGGAGATAAGCTTCCAATAAAAGTCATAATTTCGAATGTATTTAGAATTTGTTATACTTTTAATATGAATATTAAAATAAAAACACGAAATTATGATAATTCTCACACCCCTGCCTCCTGGTATCACATGAAATAGAAAATGAAAAAATTCATGTTATACATGTTTGTGAATGAGACGGTCAAAACTACTTAACCGACCTTAATCGAACTCAATACAGTATATTTTCAAAACATTGATCCGGCTATATTTACGGACTTTAGGGCATCCCTAAGATTGCTCTAAGCGCAATTAATTTTTTCTAGTTTAAAAATTTTGTGTTGAATAAAAAAAGATTTTAAATAAAAGAAACTCTCGCAACTTCATCACTTTCATAAGAACAGAAATTCCAATTTATTGTGTGCAATATTTTGTGACGAAACTGGTAATTTCATTCAGATTGAGATGATTAATTTCAATTCTGCCTTCATATTAATTCATCCTGATAATAATAAATATTCGAATGATTTTCTTTTTGCTTTTTCCAATACATGTACATATAGACATGAAAAATATTTTATCTTCTATTCGCACGTTAAAAATTCATTCCATTAAGTTTCAACAAAAACATCCTGTAAGAAAACTGTGTTAAGCCATCTCATGCTTAAATAAATGTGCACAAAACCGAAAAATCCCCAAAAAATATCCCAAAGGATTTTCTCACATAAACCGCAAATATCTTAAAATTGTCGAATTCTTTGGTAAATATTCCCCCTCCAGTTAAATGTAGTAGTATCAAGATTGAGAAATAGTCCTATGCTTAAATTTCGTCCTATAAGTACCCATCAAGTGAAAATATACGAGCACATAGGAAAGAGCAGACATCTCCAGAGATAGGACTGGATTAAGGGTTTCGTAATACCATTTTGTTGACAAATTGGAAGATAAGATTTTTTCCCAACGATTGCGCAACAACACTGATACGGTTTGGCTTCTTTTTTCACACAGTAAAGCGATTATTTCAGACATTTTCTTGCAAGTCGATGGGATTTCAATTTCATTCAAGCGGATGCGTCTTAATTTTTAACGGTAGTTTTGAAATAATTAAAGCGCTTAGATAATAAATTTCAAAAACTTACATCGTATCTCATAACCGGTGGCATAAGTTCGTTTAAGTTCTTGAATGTAGCATTTCTACGAGTATGTCATACCTAAAAATTTAATAATATTTTAGTAAGTCGGGAAACACCACAGAATTAATTACGAGGGCACCTTAAACCTTAGGTAAAATCATAGTGTTTGTGGATTGGTGTCCATCCCCTATGGATAGTACCTATACCCACTGGTACTCTATCGCCGGAGTAAGAGCATGAAATGTTAAGGCTAATTGTGGAAATAAAATATTGATGAATTATGAAAAGATAAAAGATTGACAAAGGATCAATTCCGACGTATAACGCTTCACAATCTGAATGTAGTTGTATGGGCTATCCCCTATGGATAGCGCCTACAACAGTTGCGGTCTTGGTTTGATTCTCTTCAAAGAATTACACCTCTGGGAGTAAGAGGTCAACGAAGGTTCTTGGTTGGACCTGCCAGAGAGCTGCGCTTCCCAAAGTAGGAAGTGCGGGAATGTTCTTGATTGGATCTTCCAGAGAGCTACGCCTCTTGAATTAGGAAGGTCAAGATATATTCCTGCGTTTAACCTTCCATTAGGTTCTGTCACCTAAATGATAAACGTTATGGTGAGTAAAGATTATGATAGAAGGAAGCTTTTATGTCAATGAATAATTTCATAAAATTATAAAATTTTATTGAAAATCTTGAGAGAATTATTTTATTTTTTGGTAAGCTACTTCCATAGTTGTGGGAGTTCTTTTACGCCTACTGATTAACGCTACACAAAAATTCGCTCATGCCACAAAAAGTAGAGATTTGCAAACTATGAAATTTTGGAACATCTTTAATGTTCAGGTCAATACAGCGGCTCAAACAAAATACAGTTTGAGTAATAAAGAAAAAGTGCCTTCACATCGCACAGTGGACCATTTCCAATATCTAGGTAGTCATAATTGAAAAAAATACGAGTGCCAATCACCTCAAAACCTATATAAATCAAAAACTGACTTCTCCTGGAGATGTTCTTTTCTACGCAAATCTTTATCTCACATGTGTTTGCAAACAATAAACAAACAAAAATAGGGTATTACCTGCTCTAGATAAACTGAAGTACAGTCTTAATTTTGTGCTCGCATTCAATGTTTATAGTGTCTCTTGTATTAACTTTAGTGAAAATTTTATGGATAGAAGTGGTACAGGTATGTACTTTCATCGCTAATATTTTTTTCATTTTATTAATTATTTAATGTATATACAGAAGAGACAAACCTTACAAACACCAGCGTGTTTTATTTTAGTTATGTGTTAGTTTTATAATACTGCAGTATTTTCTTCCGCCTCTTGGATGTGAGTATCGCCATATTTATCCTAGATCCTTCCTGTATACCGTTCTCGGAACCCAAAGTTTACTAGGATGTCACTAACCTAAAATTGTTTCCATTTTCAATAGATTGTATCACTTTGTGGCGCGTAACACTGCCTCCCTCATTTTCTATTTAAAAATTCAACTGATTTTGTGTACTGTATTTATTATAAGTGATTATCAGAACCAGCTTAACACACAAGCTCGCAGTATGGACACGTTTAATAAATAAACGGTAAACAATACATGCGTTTCATTACTTACTCGGTGCTACTATTAATATCTTAAACTAAGCATAAACCAAACACCGGCTGAAATTACATGCAATGCACAAAAACAATAAATAAAAAAGGTTTAAATATTACATAGACCTTCTTTTTAGAGCATGCTTAGAAACGTCAACAACAAAATGGTCAGCCATATTATTAACAGTAATATGTACTATTGTGCTGTGGTCACATTTGACACCCAAGCCACAGACAGAGTCCACATGGCGAATCGTAGAATCCGAGAACTCATAATCATAAGTGATTGGTGTCTGATTTCTATGGTAAGTCATAACCTCACATTTGTCGATATTGAGTACCAAATTATTGCTCTCGCGCCAATTGTAAAATTTTTGGAGGTGACGCTGTACCTCTTCACAATCGTGAACAGATTTAATCTGAGCGAAAAGCTTAATATCGTAAGCATAAATCAAACCTCACCACAGATACAATGTCGTCAATAGAAAGAATAAAGAATAACGTGTCAAGTGACTCCATTAAGGTACGCCAGACGAAGCCTTCAAGACTCTAGATATGGAATGGTGGAAATTGATTTGGTATGTTTTGTTATCTTAATAGGACTCCGTTCATTTTAGAAATTTAATCAGTATCACAGAGTGAAGTAACTAAAGCCTTACTAAAGTCTGTATAACTACAATCTGTCTGATAGCCTTTTGCCAACCCGCCGATAGTATCCGAGACAAATTCCAACAAGTTATTGGTTGTAAACCTGCCCGAAATATAGCCGTGTTGGTTTGAAGAAAGGAAATTCTTATAGGAAGTTGATAGTTGACAGTAAATGATAGATTCGAATAATTTAGGCATGCAAGATAATTTTGCAATAGGCCTATAGTTAGAAATTTCATTTTACTACCTTTTTTGTGGATAGGTATGATAAAAGAGTTTCTCCATATCTGGGAAACAACCACTATCGAGCGAATTTTGGAAAATAATTCTCAGAGGAGCTATCACTGCAAAAAAGCATGACTTAAAGACGGCAGAAGGGATCACATCAGGACCAGTTGTGAAGTCATTTGGAAGCCCATTAATATGATCGAGTTTATCCTCTTCTGAAATTGAAGAGATAGTGAATGAAACTTTATGAGAGTCGTTCATATTGCTGAAGTTGCTATTTAGAGGTTGAAAATTTTACGAGGCAAAGGCATTGTCGAAAAAGAAGCAAACATATTGCAAATTTTAGGCGAATCGTCACTTGCAGAATCCTTGTACCTCATGGTATTGGAGTAGTTGTCCGTTCTTTTCTTCATATTAATAAACTTAAAAAAGTTGCGTGGGTCACTAAATAATTTCGTACGCATGCTGTGAATATACTCATTATTAAGTATGGAGGAAAGCTCTTGAAGTCATTATATGATGTGAGGAAGTTGTTGTGACTTATAATGACCTTATCCCTCACATAACTTTTCCACAATTTATTCTTTCTATTTTTAAGACGCTTCAGTTCTTTATTGAACCATGGTGGAGATGTTTTTTTATGTAAAATTTAGAAACGTCTTCGTCAACATTATTGCTGGACAGAATGTGTTGAAGTCAATAGATGTAAGTCTACTGGAAAGTTCCGAAAACTTAGCCTTTCTAAAATTGAAAAAATATTGTGCTTCGTCACAATTTGCTAAGTTTTCGGTTTCATAGCAATATATAATTAGTAGAGGGGGTGATATTTGTCAAGAGTAAACAATCTGACTGTGCTAGGTTCAACTATTAAGTTACCCGCGTCAGTAGAAAATACCAGGTCTTACTGCCTATCCATGTCATCCTTAAAATTACTGAGTTGGCTGAGACCAAGAGATGAAATAGTGTCGAGGAAAAGTGACTCCCTTGTTGTCAAGTTATTAAGTGGAAGATAGTCATCGTCAACTTCATTTAGTACCCAGTGAATATTGGGTAAGTTAAAATCACCAATTAGTAGTAATTTGTCAACAGGATCCATCTTACAATGGATAAAATTAGATGTTGAAATGAGTAGGTCGTAAATATTCTGGGCTTATCAATTCAACACTTTTTGTCTGCGGAAATCTGTAGATACAATAAACATTTTAATTATTGTAGGCAGACACGTGCTGATTTCTCGGAGAGAGATTTTTAAGAAGTTAAGAAAAGTTGACGCTATGTCACCGAGTACTTCGAATTCCCAATAAAAAAATACTTGAATATTTAAAGAAGAAATTTTTATTGGAAAACCCGTCAACAATAATGGATAATATCTTAGCACCTATGTACTGTATCATCATTTTCAATTGCACTGAATCAGAGCTGGGAAAAATGTCATCATAGCTATAAACCTTTTCTTACCAAGAATGACTTGTGGCTCAATGACGACATTAAAATTGCCAATGCAGATTTAGGAGGAAAACAAGAAACCTGAACGGCCTGCAAAAGAATTCTAATTAAGTGGTCCTAAAACAAAAAGACGAAAGGTACAGAAATTAATTTCTCTGAACATAGTGTAAGCGAAATATGTTATTGTGCTGAGAGTCCATTAAAAGAAATGCTGCAAAAGTTTTAAAAGGCGTTACATTCTTCCAATAGAGCTACCAGAATGAAAACGGCTTAAGAACGGGCTTTGACAGGCACTGACTTTCATAATTCCAACCCAACTAACCAAAAATTAGTACTTGATGCTACGTAAAGGAGCATTAGAATTAAAGAGGGAAGGAAATCTTGCTATCCGCTTGAGTCATAAGCTGAAATTAAATTGCAAGCCCTAGTAGATTTGACAGTAGACCGGCTATTTTCGGTTCAAGCTGAAATTTTGAATCAATTTTGCACAATCATTACAAACAGATATACATAAACAAAAAGCCTCTGATAAAAACTTCGAAGATGCCAATGTTTTGACGACTTCATTAGTACTCCTGCAAATATTTGGCTTTTAAAATAACTGGCAAGAATTATTTTGTGGCAAAACCCACGGCAGACCTATTAGGTTTAGATTTGTGAAAGAAACAAGACCAAGAAAATGTAAACGAATTTAGTTATATAAAAAACCAAGTAGCTGACATTCTTCGAATATTACAAGAATTAATAAAAACTTAATAGAGAGGTTTTCGGTAATACTACAGGCATTTGCTATGTATAAATAAGTTAGTTTACAGTCAAATAATGTAATACATTGTTAATTTACCGGACTAACATTTTCTTCCAAATTAACTAGTTTTTGTAAACGTAATAAGGTTCATAGTTAAGTATTCTAATGATAGAGTGAGTATTAAACATAAATTAAGTTAATTAGACTATTGTTATGTTTAAATGTGTAAATTAAGGTTAATTTTTCATATTAATAAAATATCCTCAAAAAAAATAGTTTTATTTGATAATGTAATAAACTCCAGCTAGATGAAGCTGATGACCCACCGTGCGTCACCACAGGTATACTAAATTTGTCATTCCGTTTGTAACGCACAAAAATAATGTACAATATTAAAATATCCGTCTGTCCGTTCGTCCGTCTATATATCTATCCTCACGATAATTCGAGATCGCGCTCACTTACAGTGCCGAAATATTGACTTTTTTAAAAAAACAGTAAATTTAAGTTCAAAATCGGCCTAATGAGGCAACGCCTTCGTACGGTTACCATACAAACATTTCGTTTTTCACTATATTTTTGGGCACTACCTGAGAGCCCACTGACGTAGAGAACTGAAATTCGGTACATGGCGTTTTCATAGCACAAACAAGTTCAAAAATCGAGCAAATCGGGTAACTCTCTCTTGGTCTTGACATACAAAACTTTGGTTTTTCACTGTATATTTGGGCACTGCCTGAGAGCGCGTCGACGAAAAGTACTGAAATTTTGTACACATCATTTTCATAAAAATAATAAAAAAATGTTTAAAAATAAACTAATGGAGTAACGCCTTTTTGGTGTTGCCGTACAAAAATTTAAATTTTTAGGTACATATACTTTAAGCTTTTTAACTTTTCCCATAATATAAAAATATTAATAACTTTAAAATGGAAGCAGATATTGAGGTATTTCTTTTTTTGTTTTAAAAGATCCATTCTACTTATTTACCTAGCATAGGGTGTTTCCGGCTCAGAGCTCCATTAAGAAGGAGGTTATAGTACCCACCTAATCATAGAAAGAACTGTGTGGCATGTGGGGCATCTCAACTGTTTCGAAGTTTCAGGGTTTTTCCCTAAACTGCCTGTATATTAAAAGCTACAGGGTATGCGGTCACCGTTACGGTTACCCCTTTTGTATGTAGAACTTCATGGCCTTTTCAAATACTGATCAACTAGCCCCGAACTCCTCTCTTCTCCGGAGTTATGGTGGTCTAGAATAAAAACTTCAGATTTTTTAACTTTTTTTTAACTTTGACCACTATTTTTTAAGAAAGTACTGATTAACTAAACTTTTTTTTTTATAAAAACTGTAAGCTGTGGACTCTCCTCTTTAAGTTCTATGTCCTAACTATAGCCATAAATATCTATTAGCTTTTAACCTATTCAGGTTCAGATAATTTGTTCCCTTAGTAACTGAAAACACGTCAATTTAAAAATATATCATTTAATTTCGGCATGAGGAATACGAGACTGGTTGAGCAGTCGTTGGAAATGCCATGAGGTTTTATATCTGCGTAGTCAGCAGTGGAGAAACGTATGGAAATATTAAAAATCAATCGCACAATTTGGCAACTCTGTTATTATCAGTTTAAAAAATTTACTTTCCACCATGAATCCACCTCATCTTTTCGTCGTCTGTCGCTGCAGTCGCCTTGAGGCGATATGAAGTTTTTATAATGACAAATCAGAATTTTTTAATATCTATCCAGTAAGGAAAAGTCTTTAGTAACATGTCTGCCGAGTGTCTTCAATGAGACAATTACATAGAATGCATATAAACAAGAAAGGGAAAATAAATTCTGCCTTAACGACATCTATTAGTGAAGTGAGTAGAAGTCGTCCAATATGTAAAATATAAATACATAATATGTATATAAACTTGTCTTAGTTATGTCTTGTTTACATAAATTTTCAATGTGTTTTAAGGGAAACTATTACCTGTCCGTTAGGATATACAAATTGTCCCTGTGAAATCCCGCCCGGTCCCAATTAAAAACTTTGGCCATCCCTGGGAGATACGAATGTCTGAGGTTCCGATGTACGTGGGATATTCTGCGCCTTCCCACAGGATTTCCTGTGGTTGTACTTAGGCACAATTAACGCATTCAATTATGTTAAATTCCAACTGTGAGCGTACCTAGGACGTTTTACGAGTCTCCTAATTTGTTTGCAGGATGTGCGGGGTAATATACCTGCGGATATTGTTTGAGATTTTCTGGAATTGTAGAATTTTTTTTATGGCCAGTTATTTTTATAAAAAAAACAAAAGCAAAATATTGTGTAGAAAGGTGTCAGAGATGTGTGCACTTGCACAAAACATACCAAATTTATAACAACTGCAAACGGAATTCCTACACTGAGAAAAAAAGTCACATAAACTGGAACAAAAGTAAAAAGAAATCCCTACGGTTTTCATCCAAAATGACCATCTGCTTAAAGCAAAATGGATTTCCATCTTAAACTTTTGTGAAACAATTCAAGTAGATATCCATTCAAATTTATATGATATTGTAATTGGACGTCTTCTTATTTCAAGATGATCACATAAAGGGTTTTCCAATAAGAGATGTTATTTTAATTAGTCCGCTATTTCGGTAGATGTCACTTTTGGAGCTGTCATTTTTTGACACTTGACAAGTAGAAACCACGCCATTAATAAAAATGGAACGATACACGATTCAACAACGCATTGAAATTATTAAAATTCACTATAAAAATGGTGAAAATGTGGCAGAGACCGTTCGTAAAACTCGAACATTTTTGGGTCGTCGTGAAGCACCTTGTCGGACCGCAATACAGAAATTGGTAGAAAAATTCGAGCTGTCGGGACAAGTTAGTGATGTGAAGAATAAAACCTGTGCACGTCGCTCAAGAACAGCCGAGAATATTGCTGCTGTAGCCGAAAGTGTTGAAGAAAACCCAGGTTTGTCCATTCCTCGTCGTTCTTTGGAATTAGGCATTCCTCAAACGTCATTACACCGTATTTTGCATAAAGATTTGGGTCTTAAGGCCCACAAAGTTCAGTTAACTCAAGATCTCAAGCCGGCCGATCATCAACAATGTCGAGTATTTGCTGATTGGGTCCTTGAAATGCTGAAATGCATGAAAGTGATCCGGAATTCCATCGAAAACTCATCTTGAGTGATAAGGCCCATATCCACCTCGATGGCTTCGTCAACAAGCAAAATTGTCACATCAGGGGCTCGGAAAAACCAAGAGTTATTGTTGAAAAGCCTCTCTATTCTCAACGTGTGACTGTTTGGTGCGGTTTATGGCCCCGCGGGGTCATTGGACCTTACTTTTTCGAAAATGAGGCTGGAGCAACAGTTACGGTGAATGGATTGCGCTATCGACAGATGATTAATGATTTTTTATGGCCGGAATTGGATGGTATTGATCTGGACAACGTTTACTTTCAACAAGACAGCGCTACGCGCCATACTAGCAACGAAACCATTGATCTTTTACGGGAAAAGTTTCCGGACCGTGTTATCTCTCGAAGAGGTGATCACAATAAATAAGCAATTTGAATCCTTGTTAAAATAATAAGAAGTCATAACTGCCCTTTTAATATGAAATAGCATATTGAACTAACTATTTTAATATGATTTAATATTATTTTCTTTTGAAATATTCTTTTCATAATTATGAACTTAACCAATATATGTAAATGATTATCTCTAAATAATACAAGATTTCTAGACTTCATTTAAAATTTATTATACTTTTTATAATTGTACATATTTTCATAAGTTATTGCAAATGTATAAAAAACTAAACAAAAACATCGGTCAAATTCAACAAAACAATAATAAATCAATTACATTCAATGTATTATACTACAAAATGTCTTATACTTACTGTATTTTGGTAATCGTAATCTTAAACTGCTATAAATATATACTTTATTGCCAATATTTCTTCATCCTAATGGCTTTCATTCCATTATTAAAGTAGTAAAAGTGTATTGGGGGCCCATCAAACAGATTTGATGTAAAATTTATAACTCATTACTTATTATAAAACTCTTGGGAGCTCTTTGTCGCGACTTTCTAAAAGTTGAATAAATTTATATTCTATTTCCATTTCAGAAAAAGGATTTGCGATATTTTGAAAAATACCATCGCTCATACTATCAGGTTTTAATAAATTTGAAATCAAATTAAAAATTGGTTTCTTTATAAACTCTGTAATATTTTCAACTATGTAGATTACATCTCCTTCTGCTAAATCCTGATTTTTCATGTAGTTTTAAAATAAACATTACAATGGACTCATCTAATTCAGAAGATTTCATAATACCCTGATTTATTTGTTCAACAGTACATACATAGCTCATTTTCTAAACTTTTATAATTAATATCAGTTTCTTTATTATTATTCTGATAAGAAGAACTAAATTTTTGAGATTACTGGAAAGTGTATTATCGACAAGGGTTTCGTGCTTTTTCAAGTGTTTTTAATTGCATACGTATTTTGAAATATTTGGTTACAGTTTTCTTGTTTCCATAAAAATTTATAATTTGTTGGAATTCCTCCGTGTACCAATTTAAAATGATTCATTAGCTATTCAGCTATTTTAAAGCTAGTGTCACACATAAAGCAAATTAGTTCTGACATATTGGTATGAATACTTTAATATTAGCGTTTTAATCTGTTTACTAAATTTGAAACTGTTGAGGATTTCTGCTCCAGAAATGTCCAACCTAATTTACTTATGTGTGAATATTGAATGTTGTATAAATAACAAAGTTTTATAATTACATATAAGTATTTAGTTAAAGTAGCCAATTTATACTTAACACCATCACAGAAAACATAAAATTCCTTTAAATCGTCTAATTTCTGTCCGACAACGTTAATCTTCGGCTGTAATATTTTTTTCTTCTTAGCATATTCTGCCCTTACTGTCTTCAGTTTGGGTTGAAGATCATTTATTTCGCATATATGCAGAACAAAATCTTCCTGACCATCAACTATTGTAGGCCTATGTGCTTTACTTTTTCTTTGCAGTTGCAGAACAGAAAAAAGCAAAAATACAATCTCTAGACCCTATAAGTGATAAATGTTAATAAAAATCTAAAATATTAAATATTTTCAACTTATTTTTGTCAATGGCTTGATTATTTAGAAGAGCTAGCTGCTCCCTGCATAATTTTGCTTTTATTTCCTCGTTATAATAGACTTTTATTCTATTGTCAAAGTCTATTTCCACCTGTAAGACGAAAATCGAAAATTTTATTTCAGTCAGTTAATAAATATAAATAATTCTTACCAATTGATATCCGTCCTTATCATTAAACCTTGGCCATTCTTTCAAAAATTCTGTTAGGCTCTTTTCAGCTCTTTGGAACTCAGTTATTCTTAAAAACGAAGTTGCTTTCCATTTCTTACTAACAATTTCCCATGGAGCTAAATTATTTTCCAACCAACACTTATACTCTGTATTTACAGCTTTCTCATTCGGAAAATATTCCTGAATAGCCTTTGCCCATTTTCTCATATCTGCATAGCTCATATAACTATTTTTTGTCAGGAAATAATTAACAATGCAGTCTATTAAATCACCATTTTGTCTCCGAAAAATCCAGAACTATCAAAATTTGAAAAGAAATCCTGGATATCATTACTTTCCATAGATTCTAAATGTATTTTTTTGTTTATTCCGTACGTATTCAACGCAATGCACGCTTCACTTACATCACACTCTGGTGCATCCAAAATTATTTGAAAATCAACTGCACCTGTGTACCAGTGTACTACAAAATAACTAAAACTCACGTCGTATAATTTACAACCAACAATCTCAGCCAAAATAGTATTCTTCTGTGCTTAAACAGTGACGGATCCAGAGAGGGGTCGCGAGAGTCATAACCCCCCCCCCTAAATTTGAAGAAAAAATGTTTAATTATTTCAGTTATTTGAAAAAATAAATTTATTATTTAATTTTTTTTTTATTTATATAATTCAAATTCAAAAATAAAATGTTTATTCCAAAACTTAAAAAAATCAAAATTTATTTCAATGAATATTATTGTGTGCATGCGATGTTTGCAGGTATGCGATGTATACAGATTTTTCTCAGAATTTGAGATTGGGACCCAAACTTTGGGTGATCCAAAACCCTCGAGAAATATTTCCCAAGCCACGAAACAGACTCCTTCACTACCACATCAGAGCTCTAACTTAGTCCTAACTCCTAACATTCTAACATATTTGCAGCGTACCACTGACATGTATAATATAGACTGACTACGTCCATAGAAATACACTGGAGAAAGTGGGCTCACTTCTATATAGCGTTCGCTTTCGGTCTAAGCACCAAGTACCAACTGAGAGAGAACTGTAAACAACAAATAAATAAGTGAGTTCGTCGAAATAAATGTTTTTAAATTAATTATTTGGGTTAATTAGTGATAAAAAGTGTTTTACCAAAGGCAATATATTCAAGGATACTGAACAGAATTTCGAAAGGTTTTATTAAAATTACTTTTCAACTTCCCGCCAAAGGTTTTTCACAATGTTGGCACTGACGGACGTAAGAACTATTTTTGACACAAAACTTTGTGCCCGCATATAACAGAATATCGAGAAGTCCATATTAGAGAAAAGTTTGGTTTGAATGACGCCTGCACCTTGTGCCTTAAACTACTAGTCTATTAAAAACAACATTAATTTTTGTAAAAAACCGACTTACGGCGCTGTTTTATTTTTTTTTGTTCAATTTAATTGTGAAAATATGACTCCCCCCCCCCCCCGCACCCTAATTTCAATGCTAGATCCGCGCCTGTGCCTAGAATCATCTGCATTCAACATCAATGAATGCTCCTAATTATTTTATAAAGGTCCTCCACTTCAGCAGATAAACAAACGTCAATTCTCCAGATTATCTTCAATATAAATTGGGACAGTAAATAAATCATGTAAGCTTTAAGCAAGGGACTATTTTTCTAAAAATCTTTTGCCCCAACTATTGAACAGGATTATTATCCCAAAATTGAACTAAATGATTTGAAGGCAAGCTTGACCCGAATTTTTGTAGAAGGGCTGTCAAGTTTCTCCATCGAGTCTACGTGTAAACTTTTGAGTGCCGGTAACTTGAAAATCTGTGAAAGTGTAAACTTTGTGGAGACAAGGTGTTCCTTATTCTGTGTGTCGAGCTGGAACTATGTAAACCCTTTTTTGTATGGAAGCTGGACTCGGGCGTTCTTTGCTTAGAGTAGCTTATGAATTTAGTTCATGCTGTAATGCATGCTTCCCAGGGACCCTTCTTCAAGTCTCCAGTCGAATTCAAACTCAATTCTAGAAATGTGTGATTTCATCCAAACAAATAGCACACAATAAAGGTGTACTCCTCTTTATTGGCGATTTCACGGGCCAGGCTTTCTTGTTTAGAAACTAATGCAGTTTTGCCGCCAGCATTTCGCGTTCTTAGAACCTGTTGAAATAAATTTCCCACTCACAAGTTATGAAAAACTGAGAACATAGAAATAAGATCAGAAATTACTTCTTATAGGCTAGGGAAGTAAAATTTTGACTATGGAAATAAAACAAGAAATTACTTCTTATTTCTAGGTGGAAATTAGCAATGAATCGAATTGTTAAAATAAATTTTCCACTTATAGGCTCTTTTAAGCTATGGAAATAACTTTTGCACTATTAAAAAAAAAAACAAAAACAGAAATTACTATAATCAATTCTTTTTTCTTTTTTATACAGCGGCACTAATATGGCCCGTTTGCAAACTCTCCTTTCACTAACGAATCTATCCAGATGTTGCAAAACGTTGGCAAATCCAGTTATGGATAAAATGGACAACGCTAATTTCGTTAACTCTTTCGCTTTCGCTGATTTTACACAAATTCTTTTTTTACTATACAACAAATTTACAAAAACTTTTCTTTTCTTCTAGGTTTTTTTAAAGGCAGTGCGACAGGAGATCCCATCACAACCACGGATGCCAGAGTAGCCCATTGTGCTATCCTACTAGAATCCCTTTCACCAAAACTTCGCATCAGATCTTGGTAAGGAAGGTTTTACAGCTCATCTATAGATAGAAGGGCAGACCCTAGAGTATCCAGCCTGCTCCGGGCGAAGGTCGGACATGCACACAAAAAGTGTTCAGTTGTCTCAGGCTCTCCTTCTGAGTACGACAGACATTCAGGACTGTCGACAACTCCCATCCTTGTTAGATGAGCGTGAAGTGAGCTGTGGCCGGTGATGATTCCAACCACAGTTCTACATTGTTTCCTTCCGAGCCCCATAAGAAAATCGGAGATATTCCTATTGGGTCCATCAAGAAACAGTTTTGTGCAGCTACATTTACTCAGGATCTGCAATCTCTGCTGTTGCTTCCTATGAACATCCGCTTTGATGAGAGAGCCGGTACTCGAGGTTGCAACGCCCACGGCGGGTTACAGTGCGCAGAACGGAGAATCAGAGCCAGCCATTGATCCCCATGTGACTAGCGACCCACTGAAGGGACACGTTGTTGTAGATACATAGCTTATCCACAGACGACCTGCAATCCCTCAGTAACTTAGATTTTATCTGAGGCCCACTCACAGCCATCAAGGCTATCTGACTAACCGAAAGGATAGCAATGTCCTTCCCCTTGATTTGAACATCAATGGCTATCTTCGCTATCATTACAATGGCGAATGCTTCATCCTGGAAAACAGTGGTGTGTCTTCCAAGTGAGCACTCCATCCCAATGTTAGGTTCAGAGAAGTAGACGCCTCCTTCGTTAGTGAGAGAGCCGTCGGTAAAAATGTTTAGAGCAGACCGGGGAAGACTCCGATAAGGCATTTCCCTCAGTCCACGATTCGCTTATAGGAAAGCTTACAGAGAAGCGAAGCCCAAAATGAAGCTCTGGTACCATCGCATTTCGTAGCATACTGTTGTAGGTTACTTCAAAAAGAAACTTTTTTCCCGTCTTAGTTCGATCTGACCAGCCAAAAGGATCCTGGTTCTTCTCAATCTCCAGGGTTTCTTCGACTGCGCCGATGTTTGGATAAGTCTCCTTGGGGTGCCACCTATGCTGGAGCCGGTCTTGCCGCATCCGGAGGGAAGTGTCGCTATCTGGCCCTCGCTCAGATGCAGCCTCCTCATTAAATCGGGTACGTCCAGCTTTCCTCCTAATTGCAAGGGAAATCAAAAGATTTCGCAACATTATTTTAAGAAGCTTCTGGAAGCGGGGAAAAAGCTTTACCATGTTTGTTCCAAAACTGTCTTGCACATCCGTTATTGTAAAGAACAACTTTTCCTTACTTATCTTTACTCAGATATCAAACCTTGTCGTCACGATAAATCTGAAAACACGTCAACTAGGCTTGAGCCCTTACGATCGAATTGCTCATCTACCTGACAGTACCTCATTAACCAGGACCTTTCGTGCTCTTCCTTTCATACATTCACACCCATTGATTAGTTATTCACAGTCAAATCAGACACGCAAGTACCTGCAATAGACTAAAACAACACCGATCCTCAAGCCTAGTAGACAAATTCAATCATATCTATACATACTGATCAGTAGGTATTTCCCTGAACTCGTTTATAGAACGGCGCTCAAGGAAATTACCCATAGTTTATGACCACGGCGAAATATATCTTTCAGGTTGTTCCGTTTTTACTCCTGTCGCCGGAGGTTATTGATATTTTACCAAATATATTGCATCTTTGGTTTTAACCTACTACTGTATGTATTTGTGGGATATTCCAGGGAATAAGTAATGGGAAATTTCTAATAACTCATAGAAAATAAAGTCCAAGGTACACTTCCTTCTTATCCCGTAAGAGACATCCCGGGGCAGTTACGGGATCTATAGGATGTCCTCGGGGAAATTTGGTGCCTACAGTTGCGTTTTATGTTTAAATCAAGAAATTAATTAGACATTCACGTTGGTAAGAGCAATTGAAATTGATTCGAACAAATTTGTGACATTTGTCTCCAAATGACGTAAGCACCCAGTTGATATATTAATGGATCGGCCATACCTTCTTAATTTTTGTATCATGCTTGCTGCCTTTGCTGCCTTTCAGTCGGTGGAACAAATACATCGAAAAATTATGTCTATGCCACCTGCAAATTTTAAGTTGTACTTCATTTCTGCCCCCAACCATCATCCTGCTGACAAGTTTCGTGCAGCAGATGCAGCATACTGACCTGTGTAAGCTTTGTCATATTGGCAAAAACGATTATACAAACTGAGATAGTTGCTCGGATATGGACTGATAACAGCCCAAGACTGAATCAGACGAAGAGGCTATGTGGAGGCTCTATCTCCCAAAAGAGGAGTGCAAATAGAGCAAATCAGTGCTACAACTCTACAACCCTTCAAAAGATAACTTAATATGCAAACCAAATTCCCACTTCACCCTCAGCTAAAAATTCCCACATTTAACGGAATGCTTTAATTATAACCTTAGAAATCGAATAATTTCCAAAATGCTTTATACACTTATCATTATAACAACATCGCACAATGCTCACTTTACATAGCTACAGAGCTCTTATTGTGCTGCTCATAAATCGTAAATTCATTACAAACATTCACAGGAAAATCAATGCAACGTGAAACGGAAGTTCATTTATTATCACGTTCAATTATTTCAGTTCAGATGTTTCCGCAGACGCACTTGAAAATTTCAAATGCAAAAGGGCATACCTATGTACATGCTGCAATTTTACCCACTGAAGTGGAGAACAATGGCATTGATTCAGGCTCTTTATCTTTATGGGAACCTGACAGCAGCCAAAGTATAGATGATAATGCCTGCATCTCTCCATGGCATATAAAGGACCAAAACGAACTATCTTAAAACTCTCAACAACAGCTTTGCTCTGAATCTTCTATTCATTGAATTCCGTGCTTCGTCGAATCTGAATTGACATTCATTCAGCCAAATGCCATTTAAGTGTGCAATGACGTTTTACAGATAGTGCATATGTGGTTTCCTGAAATACATTTATGTAAGAAATGGATGGAATAAGTACTTTTCTTGTAGAGAACTTAAATAAGGATAAATCAGAAATTATGCATAGAAACTTTTATAGTAAAGTTTTTTATTATTATATATTATATACAACTATTATCTACATATACAGGGTGTTTCCTCCACGGTGGTCAATAGAGCAGGAGGTGATAGTACTCTCCTAGGCAAACAAAAACTTTTATGACAGGGGCTAGCGGGGGCATATCAACTGTTTCGAAGTTACAGCTCATTGTAAGCCTTTTCAACGACTGCTCAACCAGCCCCGTACTTTTGTTCTCTCAAGAAAACGATTGGCAATAAATTACCAGTTATTTTTTAATCAGAAAGAGAACGAAAAAGAGGAGAGACTTGGTTAGTAAATATAGACCAGTTGCACACTTATCTGTTATACCATAGATGGCACAAGAACTAGATGTCACATGACATACCAGAGCAGAGTATACAGATTGTGAAATTGGTTGTGCATTCTGGAATGAACCATAACATGTTTTAAAGCATGCCGAAAGCAAATGTTTTTATAATAGCAGTTTTGTATACATTTGGTCGACTTCCTCAACACTTCATATACGAAAAAATATGAATCACTCAACGTGAATATCATTTCAAATGTTGTGGTCCATTCCGGAGAGGACCACCCAGTCATATAAACCTTGTATACTTTTTTGGTACTACATGCGACATCTAGTTCTTGTACCATCTATGGTTATACCCAAGCTTTTTGAAAATATGGTTTGTGAATTGCTCATGTTCGTTTGTAAGCCATTAATTAGCCCAAAGCAAAATGATTTCTTTAAGAGCAGTTCAACATCTACCATCTTGACACTTTTAGCATACTTTATTGCTAATATGCTTGAGAAGCGGTTACAGACTGGCTGTGTCTATACCGACTTCTTCAAACCCATTGACAAGCTTTCCCACAGACTGCTGCTGTTTAAGCTGTTAAAAATATGTTTCTCCGTTGTTGTTTGATTGGATCTCATCCTGTTTAACTGGTAGAAATTTTAGAGTCCTCTTCAGAAATGCACTTTCACTTTTACATATTGTTTGTAGCAGTCTGAAGTTCCTCAAGGGACCCATCTTGGTCGCTTATTGTTTATGTTATTTATTAATGAAATCGTATCTGTGATTAAATTCTCTGAAATTTTAGTATATACTGACGGTATTAAGATCTTTAAACAGATTCATTCACTGAATGATTGTGTACTGTTACAGAATGATGTATGTGATTTAAATTTATAGTGTAAACATAATAATTTATTTCTAAATATTCTCAAATGTGATGTTAATGTCTTTAACCGTAAGGTTTCTCCTTTTGCGTACCAGTATTATGTAGACGATATTCCTATAAATGTAGTACGTCCAGATTAAGGTTCTGGGCATTATCTTTAACTCAAAACTTACTTTTTCTCGCCATCTTGACTATATTATTGGGAGAGCCTATTCAATGCTTGGGTTTGTTTTGGCTGATTTACATTACTCGAACATTGCTAGAAAACAGAGTAAGTAGTTTCCCCTTATCTGAAAATACTTTACAACGATAAGGACAAAACATAATCCAGCAAAATTTTACTGAGTTAAATGTCAAATTCCCCGACGAAGGGGAAATTTTTACTGCCATAATTAGCCATAAAAAGTTCTAGCCAGAAGTATATTTTATGGCAGTAAATTTTGCTATTATGGCAGCAAACTCATACATATAACTACAAGCGTGTACGAATATAATTATTTACACGCACACAAATTAAAAATATTTGAGGAAAGTCACAGCACATCAGCTGGAATGTGTCAAAGTTATCCTGATGGATGTAAGTACTTCATTCAAATAAATATTGACTCTCAATAGAAAAATTGATGGAAATTCATAATCATATTTCATTTGTGAACTGGAACCCAGATTTCAAGCACTTGCTATTTGGAGGTTCCGATGAGCTCCTAGAAAATTATGTGTTGCATACATCTTGCAGAAGATAAGTTTTTTTTTTAAATTTCCCCATTCAATGGATGGTAATTTAGCATGTTGAGTATTAAAAAAGGACGGGACTCGTTTTGTTACTGATGATACACGGGGCCAATTTTTTTTATGCGGTCTCAAAGGAACGATATTGGAAAGCAGCGAAGGTTTCCGTGTTAATGGATTGGCGTTAAGATCCGACAATAAAACTGTGCTAGCCGCAGATACTCATCAATAACTAGGGTATAAATTGCTAAATTTAAATTTCTTTCACTCTAATTTTTATTTTCTAGGTATGCTTTCGAAAATCTTCGATCTGATTTTAAATTATCTCACGAACAACATCAATTATGACGTTCAGCAGATGGTTTGGAACTTCTAAATATTGTAGCTCAAGGATTGCATTTGTGTGGCATCGAAAACAAGGGAACTTTTTCCATTTATTCTTGTTTTGGTGGTGTGCATGAAAGTTTCGTTGCCAGAGAACAACAAAGGACAACAAAGGCAAATTAAAAAGGAAGATCCATTTGTTGGTCATACAAAGCTTGTAAATTGTGTATCATGGAATCTGGTTTATATATAATTGGTGTGTAATTTTTAGAAAGCTGTAAATAAAGAAATAAAATTTATATTTATTTAAAACTGAATTCGAAAACGAAAACTATCTGCTTTTATTAGTTATTGTTTTTTAAATACAACTAAATACATGTGAAATTGTCAAACATATTAACTAGAAATTTCTTCATCCATTAATTTTTCTTCTTTTTTTTTCTCTGTAGTTGTTCCTTATAATTCTTGGTGTCCACCAATAATTTGATTTTGAACATCAGGAAGATCCATTAATTTTTCTTCTTTTTTTTCTCTGTAGTTCTTCCTTATAATTCTTGGTGTCCACCAATAATTTGATTTTGAACATCAGGAAGACATGGTGAGTAACGACTGTTTTCCATGGTAAATTCACCTGTACCTTGTGTACTAGACCCAATTTTAAAATAAAAACATATATAATAACAATAAAATCTGAAATACTGTGTATGGCTATGTACAGCAATTACCTTAATTCCCCTGCATATCCAAACGTATTGTTAAGCGGAACTTCACCCTAAATAGTCGCTATACCCAATGCTTGTTTGCGTGGCGCATATTCCGGCGTTTGTAATAAATAAACTTTGAATTTGAATAGTGAACTATTTTTGACGTCTGACTATGTTTGCAATTGACAATTTGATGAAATGTCACAAGCGACACTTCGCTATAAAAGAGTGGGAAATAATATTTTGACAGTCGATCACCTGTTCCTTTTCTTCTAATAGTGCAAAGTAATATGCCCCTCTCACTCACTTTGTCAGTAAAATCGCATGTTCGAGTAATGTAAATCAGCCATTATGCGCTGACCTAAAGAATTTAATGATCCGGACGCATTCCGTTCCTTGTATGATTCATTTGTGAGGTCAATACTGGAATATAGCTGGAAAGTGTCGAGTCTTAATTACAGTGTACATAAATATTATTAATAGGATTGAATCTTTACAGAAAAAGGTTTACGTTTTGCCCTTCGTCGACTTACATAGAATAATAGGTTTGAGCTTCGACCTTACTCTGATCGTCTACTTTTTATTAATATACCGTCGCTCCATAAGTGGCGTGAATTTATCTTGCGTGCTTTTATTCATAAAGCTTTAATAGATTCTCCTAAAATTCTTAAATCTATTTCGTTGAATGTTCCCGGTAGAATTTTGAGACGACGCGATATTGCTTTCATCGAGAGTCATCAAACAAATTATGGATTTTATGAGCCCCTCAGTAATATGTGTAGAATTTACAATAATTTCTTTAGATTTTAATATCGATACAAGAGCAATTAGAAATTTCATTCTTTAAACGGGTTTCTGGTTAATTGCAAAATTTTCTGTCTCAATTATTCATGATTTAACTTTTCTTTTTATCTATAAGTCAGATTATATATATTTATATACATATATGTTAGCTAAATAAATAAAAGTAAAAGATTTTAACCTTTTGTTCTTCATAATTGTGCATAAAAATATTGTACCTAGGCACAGCATCAACAAAAGCATAGATTCTGCACCTAAGCTTAACCAACCACCTAAACGCTGCACAAAATAAAATTTTGGGCAGATTTCTGATGCAGTGAATTTATCGCGGTATAACTAAGGGTAAATTCAAAAACGTCCAAATTTTGGGAATCATCTGGCATTATAATGCTGTAGCACTGCATAGCTGATGCTTACTGCTGACATTGTTGAATGTCAATTGTGATAGTTATTAAAAGTATAAGGTAATAGCAAAACTTTGTCAACGAACAGTCGATCGATCGAACTTAAATAGATATATTTAAATTTAATTCAAATTTAAGTGTGATAACTGAATAATATTCAAACAGAAGGACGTATGAGTAAATTTATGAAAGTTCAACTTATTATTATTTTTTCAACTATGAGCCTGACGAAAAGAGCAGCAGTTTTCTGTTATCTATACCTCAATGCCTACTAAACCTGATAATATCAAAATTTTAGCTTCAGAAACCTAGAAGATCAGGGTTGAGGACGGTATTTATCGCATGGTTTGGGGTATATTTTTATAAACAATTCACCAAAAATTTTGATTTTTTTTTATGTGTGTAAGCAGGGGTGGATGGGGTGACGTTAACTGGCCTGGGAAATTAGAGGAAGCGGCCTAAAGAAAATGGCGTGGAGTAATAATAATAATAATAACTCTTTTTCATCAATAATAGTGGCCACAAAGTTTAAAAATATTGTTACAAAAAATAAAGTAAAAAAATAAACTAACAGAAAATAAACTTAAAAAAAATGACTCATTAAAATAAAGATCTAAAACATTAACAACTTTGTTATCAGTGGAGACGTTTCAGCGAAAGCATTAATGACATTTACATTGTCTATTGTATTCAAATTCGCTTTTTCTGTGCTCATCAACATGAAGGCTTCCAAATTTTCATTCAACAATCAATTCCTCAGTCTATTTTTGATAAATTTTAACAAAGGGAAGGAACGCTCACATTCCACTTGAGAAAGTGGTAACGTCAGAAGAAACTGGTATGCTGTTACCAATGCAGGATAAATCTCTTGGTATAAGTTATATTTAGTAATAGTTTTATAGTAACAGGTCGCACAATTTCGGCAATTTATGCAGATTATATGATTTTCCTCAGAATCGTCCAGATTCGGGAAAGATTCATAAGATTGTTCCAATGTTGATTTTAATGTTTCCCAGTTGTTTGCAAATGTGAAAATCTCTTCTTGCAATTGCTCAGGTGTTGCTAAATCATTGAACGGCATAATTTTTGTGAAAGATTTTCCAGAAGATTGTTTGGGATCCTATTCTTTTTTATGTCTTCAAAGTTTTTAGGATAAAAAAAAAGAGAGGTTCATGCATAAATTTGTGTTATTTGAACAGCGTCGTTTCATGGACTCAATCACTACATACAACAGAAAATTTTATGTTTCAATCCTGAAGCTGCCGAAAGGATCAGTCCACTTCTCATCTGCTGTGTTTCGTCATGCATTCTTTTCACGCGTGTTTTTCTGTGAATGGGCAAAGTTTCTTCAATGTCTAGTGTATTGCACTCTTCGACAGATCAAGTTGTCTATTTGCCCATTCAACAAATGTGTCCGTAATCTTTTTGGTGCTTTCTGCATCTCTCTGAATTTCAATTAGCTGATTTAATTATGATTCTACCAGACTGTTTCATTTAAGAAAGTCAAGACCTTTTGTCTGCGGATATTTAGATAATGACCCAGTTATTTGAAACATTCTTAAAAAAATATGAGCGACCAGGTGATTTTCATATTTTAAGAGGCCATTTTTCAAGCTACTGGCTCCTAGTAATCGTGAGTAATGTTAACAACATCAACATCATTTTTGCACTTGAGACGATTCTTGAGATATTATTATTATTTTATTAGATAAGATATACCCAAAAATGACAAAAAATTAAATAAAAAATCCAGGTCCGTATTTAACTTTTTGGTCCTCATGATGATTTTCAGAGACGAAACGTCAGAATCTAAAACAAATCACCTCACGTCTCACGTCATTCTATTAGAAAAGTGGATTAAAAAATATTTTTACGGAATTTCCATATCTCTTTTAATAAATAAGATACGATACCCGTGCAAAATTATTAATTTTTCCAAAATCATCTATTAGCTCGAAAACTAAAAGAACTATCAAAAATATTTTTGCGCCAAATTTTAAGTCTCACAACAGTAGTACTTTAGAATAATAACTGATAGTTAAGAACGCATGTGTTTCGTGCTTCGCATATGAGCCCATCTAAATCCGGACACCCTGTACTGAGAACTCAATAAAACAATGATTCATTGGGAGTACATGGGAGAATGCATTATTATGTTGCGCTATAATTACGTCTCTTGTTGAGCTGTCATCGTAATTTTCTTCAGTCCCTGCGTCGGAAACCGAACCTTTTTTCTTAAAAAAGCTTTCCAACTTGACACATTTCGTTGCCTGCTCTGTCAACCTTTGTTTTTTCTTGTCTCTTTGTTTTTCTGCACCTCCCTTACGTTTTGAACGAGAGGAACTAATTTTGAAAAATATTACTTTGTATTAATAGACGGTTCCTATACTAGGAATTCTAGCGCACGGGGCACAGCCCAAATACCATGTTGCCATGCCACTCAATGCTAATTCCAAGAAATGCAGTGAGCCGAAAATGTCGAGTATTGGTATTATTTTAGCAATAATATCGTTACATTTTTTTGTCGTGTAAATTAGCACAACAAAGCATAAACTATTAGGGACCCAAGTTGTTTAATCATCTTCCGGAATCAATAAAAAATATAAAAAATCCTAAAGCTTTTTTAAAATCTGTGAAAAGTATTTTAATTAATAAGTGTTGTTATTCTGTAAACGAATTCTTTAATACTGATTTTGACTTGTGTTGTGATGATATTTATTTGTGTTGTTGTTATTTATATTTATTGTTTGTATATCGTTTTTTATGTGTGGCTGTTGTTTTGGGCTATTTTAATATTTTTTAATTTTATACTGTACCTGACGTTTAAGGTAATGTTTATTACTTAATAAATTTATCTATCTATCTATCTATAAACATTAATTTTACCTAGGTTATAGTTTTGACTTCACCGGTCCAAATCAATTTTTTTTTCAAAAATGTTATTTTAAAATAAAAGTGTTGGTTTAATATTACCGGCCCGAATTTTATAAATCTCACCGGCCCAAGGGGAAGTTCCCTTTTTCCCTCTGGGCCCATCCACCCCTGTGTGTAAGTAACTCTTTCAAACAATACCGCACATGATACGCAAAAAAACAAAATTTGGGGGGTCCCAAAGCACCCACATTACAAATTAAAAAACATATATATTTTATTATCAATCACTATCGAAATATGTGCGCGTGAAGGCCAAAACACAGTGCGAGCGTACACGACTACGACTCAGCCGACGTTTGATAACTTCGGTGTAGTTTACTTTAGTTTAACACAGTGTGTGCATTGACAACTGCTCCTGACTTTCATCTTTTTTTTTCTAGATTTCTATGATTCCGGCATTTTATGTTCTAAATTAACTCCATATATCGCACCAAACTAATCAACTTTTCTTGAGAAAACACTTCCAAATTCACTAAATCCAAATCAGCTGCTGGCTGCAAACAACGAAAATCATGTTACTAAATGTCAAAGTTGCGCTACAGTAGAAACTAGAGGGCGCAGCCAACTTCACCATTAGAGCCGTAATAGCAAACGAAAAGCGACATCTATTAGAAATGGATACTTCGCGTGAAATGACTTTCAGAAAAAAAGACAAGCGACATCTGTAAAAGTACGGACATAAACAACTTTAGGTTTGGAGAATCGATGTCTCTAGAATAAACTCTTTGAGACGGCTCTGACACGATTTTTAGAGTATAAATAGGGCACTTGTCATCGCCAGGATGGAATCTTGTATTAGACAGTGAAACTCTATTTTGATTGCGATACAATACTAGCGATAATTAAAGTAGAGTTAATTGATAATTGTTTGTGAGTTTTAATTAAAATGACCAGTGGAGTGTAATAAGAGGCATTTGTGAGTTATATGTCAAATATTATGTTTCACATAGCAAGCTAAGGCCATGCTCGTAACAATATTGTTACGCGCCACAAAGTAACATAAACGACATCTGTTGGAAATGAAAACAACTTTAGGTTAGTGAGAATCTAGTAAACTTTGGGTTTGGAGAATGGAATATTCAGGAAGGTTCTAGGATAGTTTGTAGAGTATAAATGCGGCGCTACTCACAACAAACACTACAAATATAAAAATCTCCCCACGCAACTACAAAATCTCTACAAATACAGACAGAAACTTCGGGAAGTACTAAATCGTACCTTATATAGCTACAATCCAGCATATAGAACAGTATTATCGCAGATAAAATGCCTCTCAACAATAATCGAGAATCAGACGAAGAAGTTTCTCGATGAGCAGTTCAGGAAGAAACTTGCTTCCATTCAAACCGGTCCTAACTGCTTTCAGGACATTAATCGAGTTTGTAGCAGAAAACCTAAGCTCCCCAAAAC
Source organism: Dioctria rufipes (assembly GCA_963924295.1). Classification (NCBI taxonomy): domain Eukaryota; kingdom Metazoa; phylum Arthropoda; class Insecta; order Diptera; family Asilidae; genus Dioctria; species Dioctria rufipes. The sequence continues at coordinate 76,950,703 of OZ002743.1, read as the reverse complement.
CATTACGAATGGTACGTGCTCTTTTAGTCTTCCAGTGAAGAAATGCAATGCTTTTGCCGATTACTATCAGTGCTCATTTACGGACAACTCCGACCTAAGCGAAGCAACGTTTCGCACCACAGTGGACACGACTGTTGAGAACTTCACTGCCCAGAGTGAAGGTACTAGTGTCACTGCCTTCAACCCGACAAATACCTCCACAAACCCGGATGACTTAAGTGTCTTTTGGAACCTTATCCATATTTTCGCCCTGATCAGGGGAATCAAGGGCAAAAAGTCCATCTCAAATAAAGTTATCAAGAACCTTCCGCCTATTGCCATCGAATTCCTTACAATAATTTTTAATAACTGTCTTAACAACTCATACCTCCCTAATGTATGGAAAACTGCGCGTATTGTGCCAATTCCCAAAAAGGGAAACTCCAAAACTCTAAGTGAGTTCCGACCAATCTCTCTATTGTCCAACTTGGGCAAATTACTTGAAAAACTAGTCCGTCAACAAATTGAGAATACCTGTCTCGACTTAAACATCAGGCAGGACACTCAATTTGGCTTCAAGCCCAAGCACTCTTCTTTCCACGCCCTGCTCGAATTCCGATCGGACACCACATTCGCCTTAAATAAAAACGAGCTAACAGTAGGCTGCTTCCTTGATGTTGAGAAAGCATTCGACTCCGTTCGGAAAAACGGACTCATTTTCAAAATCATAAATCTAGAGTACCCACTCTTAACACGTACCATTCACAATTTCATTTCAACCAGAAACTTCTACATTGAACTTGAGGGAAATAAGTCTGCCTTAACGTCATTCAGCGCTGGTGTTCCCCAAGGCTCGGTCCTTGGATCAACACTTTTCAACCTCTACACGCATGACCAACCCTCGAATAATCCAAATTCCACCACACTTCTCTACGCAGATGATTCCCTAACATACGCCCACTCCATCTCCCCAAGCTTCGCTGCAAGAAAAGTCGAGCAGCACGTAGTCAAACTCGCTGAGTTCTACAAAAAATGGGGAATCAAAATAAATCTCAGTAAATCCGAACTGATTTGCATCAGAAACCCATCCACCATGGGACGACCCAATATCGCCACCCGCTCTGACAACATTGAAATTGTAGCCAACAATAAATTCCTCAAGCCTTCAAAGAACGCCAAGTACCTTAGTGTCTCTTTCAATTACCTCCTAAAATTCGACAGTCACGCCAAGTCGACCTTAAGAAAGGCAAACTATGCCTACTGCCTATTAAGCCCCTTGATAAAAAGGAGTAATGGTCTTCCCAAAGGCACTAAACTACTTATCTATAAGCAGCTAATTCGCCCGATTATCACCTACTGCTTCCCCATCTGGCACACCATCTCGCAAACTTATATCAAAAGAATTAGCATTCTTGAGAGGAAAATCCTGCGCACTTGCACTGGACTGTACAGGAGACCTGACAGAACCTACTACCCCAACAAACTTCTGTACGAAAGTGAAAATATAGTTCCAATTAAGAAATATCTTCTAGATCTCACGGGTAAGCAACTTGAGAAGATCCCTCAACACCCCAACCCACTCATCAATACTCTGCCAATGCAAATTCATGTTGAAAACTTCAATTACCTGTCACCATTTCATCTTCTTCACCCAGATACGAGGAATATTTATTATTTATTTACATTCTTCGACATCAAAGGAAACCATCACCGTGGATAATAGCCCATCCAGTAGAAGACACATCAGTACACTCAGCACCGCTAACATAATCGCGGTACTATCAACGTGGGACCATACTCTCTCATCGTGGAGGCGCCTCGTCATGGAAGAAGTAAGGCGCTGTGTAAAATCAGTGAGTTAGGGTAAACACCCTATCAAAAAAATCCCAAATACCAACCTTTCCATTTTCCGATTCCTTCCCAAACTCAAACATCGCTTTCAAAGCAACAAATACCATTAACACAGCCTGCCGTCACGCAACAAGCTGTAAAATAAAGACATCGCGTAATTAATAGTTTTTATATCTTTTTCGGACAGTTAAAGTGTTAATGTACAATAAAGTCATAAGTGAAATCAAGGCCAAAATTAAAGCCTGTACGAAAATGTTAAAAAAATATCCCGGGATATCGGTTCAGTTAGAATCGTCATAGTTGAAATAAGTTTCGTTAATCGCGTAAGATCTGGATTTTGGATTTGGATTTTGGACCAGGAGGAAGTCTTATTTCGGACAGTGAAGTGAACGAAGTAAACTATTTGGATTGTGATAATTAGAAGTACAGTACTAACGATAACTAAAGAGTTGATTTGATAATTGTTTGTGAATTGTGACAGTAAACAATAAAGTTAAATAAAGAAAGAACGTTTTGAATAGTTGTTGAAATATTGTATTTTAAATAACGAACTAAGGCCACGCACGTAACAATATTTAATTTTGTTGAAATCTGAAAATGCCAAACGAAAAATCCATAATGAAATAGAACGCTGCAAATTGATTGAAAAGTCAAACTTGAAGTTTGTAGATATTTTACTTTGTCTAAACAGACCTCCACCGGAAATATTTTTTTTTTCTAATTTTTAATATTTTTTTCAAATTATGGTAAGTAGTTTTGAATGAAGATAATAATATTAAAAATAATTCGGTCAAGAACGAGTTAGGCTCGCGCAATCAGGGTCCCGTACCAACACTTTATTAATATAAATCTAATCCAAATTTTCCTGTGATAACTGAAAAATGAATGAATTGTTACACATTTTTCTGGAACGAAGTTAACGCGGAAAAACTTTTTGTCTTTTCGTTTTTACCAACAATGATACTCACAAAAAAAGCGGAAGTTTTCTTTTTTCCTGTGACTCAATGCCAATAATATCAAAATTTGGGCTATAATCTTTATAACGAATTTAATTTACCAAAAAAATATTTAAACAAGATACACAAAAAGTGTTTTTAGGGGGCCAAACCAACCTACACAGTTCAACTATTTTTTTAAAGAACTATAATATAGTTGGAACTACTATATTACAATTATACTATAGTTGAATAACATTTCGCATACTATTTTTGTGATAATAAAATCATGACTGTGGTCATCATTTCGTAATAATAATTCATGTTCTTGTTAATCATCCTTATTGTTTTTAATACGATAATAAGAATTAGTATAGTTGCATTAATCAAAATTATATTCCTGGGTTAATTATAATATATTTACCTCAATCACAAGGTTCCGTATTAAGTACTAAAATTATGCAAAAGCAGCCATATAATAGTTATTCAGAATATGTCAAATTATTGCAATCATCACGGATTATGTTCTGTCAATCAAAGTATGATAATTACAGGCATTGGATATAGTTGTAGTAACCACGAATATTTCTGTATCAACAACGTACACATACCTACAAAAATATATTATGGTTAATAGGACTACAGTATAATATATCAAGCAACCATAAAATATATATAGTACAAGAAACCTAAAAACGTCTTCAGTTGTTATTCAAATAAATTAAAATTCTGATGAATACTGAATATTTCATAAAATTTTCACTTATTTGGAATTATGTTTTAGTTGAAAAATAGTTCTTGTTGAATTCAAGTATTTGCTAATTTTTTGAGGGATGTAGGTAATACATTTTAATCTTAGTAGAATGTTGAAAGTTTTTGAATGAGGAAATATTTAAATTTATAAATAAAAGTATAGGTTTTCATAACAACAATCTATATTGTATATTATATTATAAGTTTTTTAATTATATAATTATAAAAATTTTCAAGAGTTAACTATTTTGTAGCATATCAAATATTATATTATTAAAATTAATCATTTGTACTTCATTGGCAGTTAAACAGATTTATGACAAATGCTTCGAATTAATAGACTTTATTGGAAGAGTGAAATAAGCATATTCCTTTTCAACGTTATAAGCAATATAATTGGAAACAAACTATTCCTAATGGAGATAAACAAAAATATAAGCTATTGTCATATTTGATGATGTAATCAATTTGAACAAATTTGTTAGCTGCAGTAAGTACTACATATAATCGATTATTTCTTTTGGATTTATTTCAATATTATTAACAATTCTTTTACTCGGTTCGGTTTTTTTAATATGACCTTTTAAATGCACTTATAATAATATATATTAACATACACTCGTATAACACATGAATATCGAATACAGATTTTATGCTTTAATTTCATACGAGATATAAAAGGCAAAATTTCGCAAAAAATATTATTACGGAGAAAGTATTCTAAATCCATTTTTATATTCGAAAATTAAAAGTGTAATGCTGTAAAGACGAAAATGATGTTGATTTTTAAAATTAATGTGGAATATAAACTTAATACTTATCTTTTATACTTACATGTAAGTTACAAGCAGGAGGAGTTTAAGTAATTTCCCAACGTTTCTACAGCTGTATAAGGGTAATCTTAAGGTGTATTTATTTTAAAAATTTGTGTTTAGATAAAGCACCAAACTTTTTTACTTTAATTGGGGTACTTTATATTTAACCCTAGCTTTCTTTAAATCTGACAAAGTGTATTTAATATTTTTTATTTATTTATTTATTTATTCTAATGTCAACATTATCATCATTATTACTATTAGCCTTAGTTACAATTCCTTAATATCCTTTTTTTTTCAAAATCCCCCTTTCAGACAGCTTAGCTGATTTAAGAAAGAGGTTGAAATTCATTTAATTAACTACAATCTATTTATTCCTTATATATAGGCTAATAAGAATAGCATGTTCTAATTCAACTTAGTTATATTTCACGAAGACTACATATATGGTTTCTTACTTTCTTTGTGAAGATGTTTATATTCGAACTGATTTTAATCTCAAAAGGAAGTCTGTTGAAGATCTCACTGGATGTCGCCAATAATCCTTTACGAACCCTTTCTGTCCTTGCTGCTTCTACTCTTATATCATTCCTCTGTCTTGTATTGTGCGTATGGAGATCTGCTGCCGTAGTGATTTTGAGGTTTGTTTTAATTTTTTTGTTTTTCAACTTATAGACAAATTTAGCTTTCTCCACGAAGATTATTTGCTTTAGACTAAGTTTTTCCGTTCTTCTTAGTAATTCCTTTGTAGACGTTAGCCAAGGTATATTATATAATGTTTTAAGAGCTCTATTCATAGTTATCTGTGTTCTAATAATTATATAGTTGGAGCATTGGGACCATACAGGTATGTTATATTTTATGTGTGATAGTACATGAGCATTATATATTAGATTTTCTGTTTTGTTATTTAATGTCAAATTCATTCTTTTGATAGCGCCCAACATCGGTATAATTTTATTAATTTTACTGTTTATATGACTGTTCCACCTTAATTGCTCATCTAATATAAGACCAAGATATTTTATTTCCTTAACTCTCTGCAAGCTCATGGATCCAATTTTTATCTGTGGGTCAATATCTTCCTTATTGACTTGACGAAATATTATAAATTTGGTTTTTTCTTCGTTCAGCGAAAGTTTGTTTCCATCTGTCCATTGCTTATATCTTATGAGATCCCCGTTCATAGTTCTTTGAAGGATTTCTTTTGTTTTCGCCCCATATATAATGTTTGTGTCATCTGCATATATATGATAGTCTCCTTTAATTCCTGCATTCTGCATGTTATTTATGTATAGTAAATAGAGATTAGGTCCCAGGATGGAGCCTTGTGGTACACCAGTGCGGACAATCTCCGGATCGCTATGTATTTTTTGTATTTTTGTAAACAATTTCCTATTGGTTAAATAGCTTTCCACCAGTTTATTGGCTATACCCCTTATTCCAAGCTCATCCAGAAACTTCAGAAGAAGATCATGGTCAACTGTATCAAAGGCTTTTCTAAGATCTACAAAAATTGCTCCAGTATATAGACCTTCATCTAGATATTTGTTGATTACATTCATTGTCTCAGCTGTGGCTGACTCTGTTCCGCTGTATTCCTGAAAGCCAAATTGTTTCTGATTATATCCTCCAGTTATGTTTATAAAACTCCTGAGTCTTTTTTCAATTATCTTCTCGAATATTTTTCCAACACAACTGAGAATTGCAATTGGTCTGTAATTACTCACATCCTTTTTATCTCCACCTTTATATATTGGTAGTATTTCAGTCTCCTTTAGTATATTTGGATAAATTCCGGTTGAGATGGTTTGATTTACAAGATTGGCTAAAGTCGGGCTTATTATATCAGCCGCAACAGCAAGATCATTCGTAGTGATTCCGTCAAGCCCAGGTGCAGATTCTTTTCTGAGACTTTTAATTACAAATTCTATTTCTGCCGTATCAGATGGTTCAAGAAAAATTGATTTTGCTTGCCTTTTATTTGCAGTAGGTGACTTTGTTGGTAACTTTTCCTTAAGTTCATTGCCAATGTTGACGAAGTACTGATTAAGTGTGTCTGCTATCGTCTTTGGATTAGTTTCTATTTTCCCTGACTTCCTTATCTCAGTAATAGTTTCTTTATTTACATTTTCCTTTTTTATGATAAATTTATTAATTATTTTCCATGTTTTCCTTGTGTCGTATTTTGTCTTCTGAAACTGTTTGTCAATGTATTCTTGTTTCACTTTCCTTACTAACATGTTTACCCGATTTTTAGCACAAGTATAATCTCTCTTCCCCTCAATATCATCCGGGTGCTTCTTCATTTTTTTATATAACTTCTCCCTTTTTTTCATTTCATCTATAATTTTATCCATTATCCATCCATTATTCCTACTTCTAATCTTTTTGTAAATTGTGCTATCTTTTTTACTATCTTTTATAATGTCGATAAGTTCCTCCGTTGTTATTGCTTGAGAGTTTTGTATTCTCTCTTTGATTTTTTCTCTATATCTCTCTTTGTCTATTGATGAGATGACTTTTGTGCTCATCCTTTTTTTTTTTGAAAAACATTTGTAGTGATTACAACCTTAATTACGTTATGATCTGATATGGAGGTAGTGTCCATATTCATGTCCATTAAAAATGTCTCACACAGATCCGTAAATATATGATCTATTATTGTAGCCGTGTTTTCTGTAGATCTAGTTGCATGTTTAATATCAATTTTATTTAGAATCCTGAAGTTGCATATAGATAATAAGTCTAGATATTGAGTTACTGCATTATTGTTCGCCAACAAATCAATGTTGGTATCCCCCAAAAACATAAGCTTTCGGTGCTGAGTCAGTAAGTTCTCCAAATAGTCTATAAATTCATGCTGGCTTTCGCTTGGTGATTTATACATTGTTAGTATTTTAAGACTACTCTTGCTGCTTATTTTTATTTCAGTTAGTATTACATTATATTTAATGTCTAGTTTTATATTGTTATATTTTATTCCTTGTTTAATAAAAATTGCTGTTCCGCCACCACGACTCTCCTCTCTGCAGTTGAAAATTCCTGTAAAGCCTCTTATGTTATAGAAGTTCACCTCATTATTATATAGCCATGTTTCATTCAGCACTATTATATCTATCTGTGGGTTTTTGATAACCATAATTTCAATTTCATCTAGCTTATTTCGGATACTCCTGATATTTAGATATATTAGATTTAGCATGGTGGGCATTCTTTATAGAGATTGTACAGTATATTCGGTTTTGCTCCTCACTATCTCTATACGTCTTTGGTATATCGGGCACTTTCTACTATCTGCAGCGTGCTTACAGTTGTCTAGATTGCCTTCTTTATTCTTTATTGTTTTCAAACGACAGTTTATACAAGAGACTTTAGTCATAGTACAGTTTGATGATTCGTGATTTTCACCACAGTTCTTGCATATATCTCTATTCGTACAATTTTTTGATAAATGACCATATTTTTGGCATTTAAAGCATCTCATTATATTGAAGTCCTCAGGTACATAGTGGGAGTTCCAATCGATGTTTACGTATTGATCTGCCATACGTTTGTATGTGGATGCGCAGACCTCAAAAAATATGGTCCATTTATTTGTGCGTCTATTTAATTTGTTGTATGTTATATTAAGTTGGTCTTGAGTTGTGAAGGAGTGATTTAGATCTCGAAGTTCTTTTAGTAGTTCTTTTGTTGTGTAATTTTTATTTAGATTCGAAATAAATAAACATGGGACTCTTTTCTTACTAAGGGAGATGTTGTATCTCTCACATAGTTCTTTATTGGCTTCCTTTAGGAGAATCATATTGTTTTCCGTAGAGTTTGATTTAATTATGACTCCTCCTTTAGTTATGGGCTTTACTTCAATTATTGGAACCTTCAAGATACTTGGTTTGATTTTTTCCTTAATGTATTTTTTTGTGTCTTCTGATATTTGATTTGGGTTTAATGGTCTAATTATTACTCCCTGTGTTGGTATCCTGGGGCCACCCTTCTTTACTACTTCCGAGTATGTATTTTTATTATTGTTTATTGTTCTATTTGCACCTTCCCCGTCTTCCATTTTATTTACCGTTTGTAATATTGTTTTAATTATTTCTCTTTGTTGATTATCTTCCTATTTCATCTCAATTAGATCGTACATTATTTTATCCAATTGCTCTATCATTCGTTTTTGATATTTATTTTGTCTTAGTACGTGATCCATTATCGCTTCAAATTTTTCCGGGATTGTTTTTATATGTTTGCTGCATTCAGAGCACATAAAGAGAACGTTTTCTTTTGTATTCATTAGATTAACATCGTACTCCACAAGATTTACACATTTAGCATGAAATATGGATCCACATGTTCCATTACAAAATATTGCATTTTCATTTTTTGTTATTCTCTTGCAAGATCTGCATGTAGTACTCATTTTCACAGTTTTATAGATATATAGAAATTTAATATTTCAAAAATTAAACCATTCGTAAAAAGAGAGAAAAAAGAAAAAAAAAAAAATTACTATTATATTTCAAAAACATTCACAAAAAAACTACTATTATTATTTCTTTTTTTCCTTTTTTTTTTTTCTTTTCTATATTTATTTTTTTTTTTAGTAATAGGAATGCTGTCGATACTGGCCAACCAACAATTGTAAGCTTCGATTGAATCCGTATGTTTTCTTCTTTACAGTTCGGAATGTAGTTCCTTTCAAATATGTCTGTTTCGGCGATATTTTTTATAAATGAAACATATATAAGTAAATCAAAATAAGCATTCTTAGGTTATGATCTTACTTTATAATGACGCATAAAGGATTCCTGCACTTCTTTTTCTTGAAATTGTACCTTTTTTTAAGATTGTGTTTGGCAGGATGAACGGCAGAAATAATAAATAGAGTACACTTTTGCTAACATGTAGAAAATATACATCAGAAATATAGTCAAACTTGTATTTTATAAGTTATATAACCAGAATTACTTACAATTTATTTCATTGGCAATCAACTGAAAAATTTCTTTGGCCTTTGGATTATTTGTACCTTTTCTTTTTTGCAGAAGTGCTTGAAAAAATGCTTCACTTACAGTGAAATGCAGAATCTTCGAATATAAGTTCTGTACATCCAGGAATAATTAAATTTATAGAATTAATTTTAAATTAATAATGAGTAGACCAAAATACGTGTATTTATATTACAAGTTTATATCCATCTGATTGTTCTAGAACAGGAAATCGTTTCAAATAATAAGCTGTGGATATATTGGTTTTGAGTAATTCTTGTCTCAAGTTAAATGTATTCTCCCATCTTTTTTGTAAACCTTCCTCAGATACTTGTGTTTTTAATTCATCTAAATCTGTTCTAGAGCTATCATCATTTTCTAAAAAAAATCACTTTTTATTTTTTATTACAACTAGGTATTATTCACTCACAGCACTGATTTTAACTTTGTAAAATTTCATTGAACACACGTCTATTCACGTCGACTTTTACCAAACAAATTAAAACTACAATGAATGTGTTATTACCCAATACTGATTACGGTAAATGTAAAAAAACTATGGTTGGTCGAAGCTTACCATGATTAATTCAACAAAACTTATATTTAGTTGAGCCTTAGCAAGGTTGAGAAAACCATTGTAGTCTGAAATATTGCTGAAACTATTTTATATTTGGATGAAACATAATATGACAAAATCATAGCCTATTAACTATATTACAAGTTTCATTTAATCATAATGAAAGATTAATTAGAACAAATATAAGCCCATGTTTATGCTAAACATAATATGATTTTAATGACCATAACAACCATGTCCATATGGTTATTATAACTATTCACATTACTATTCGAAATATACAAGCAAAATCATGATTATTATAATTATAATTTGGTTAATGCAAACGTGCAATAACCATGGCTTTTCTTTCAGTGTACATAAAAATTAAAATTAAAATATTTAATAATCTTTGACTATCGAAATATGTGCGAATGTCAAATTCGTACGACGTCGTTTTCATTTCCATTTCTTCCTTTTGTATATGGAGGAACCTAAAAATCAGGCAACATAATGTTTTGAAGGGCGGCATACAAAGCAGTCGGAGTAATACAAAGTATAAATGAAAACAGTTTTTTGCATGCTATTTAATTTAAAGTACAGTTTTAGAAAAATACTTTCATATGGGGTATGATAATTTGTTATGTATCACCAGTGAAGCTCCACATTACATTTTGCACATTTTGCTGAAGTATTGAAGTATTTGTCTAACAATTACGGCATCTTGATCATTTACCTCTAGGCCTTGTAGTCCTTGAGATACAGTAGTAAGTCAGTGAGTGGTATTTGGCTTTTATAAAAAATCTTTAAAAAAAAATCTATTCAAAAGCATGCATTTCATATTAACATGAACCAGATATTCATCAGTACGGCTTGATTCCTATCTGCTGTATACCCCGAAGTACACAACCAAGCTGACCTCATATATGAACTTAAAATAATTTTTATGTGTGACTTATATACGATACGAAATACTAATGGCCGGTTTCACAGTCGAGTTTAAACCAAGGTTTAGTTTAAACCATCCTCCAAGTTTAAACGTAGTTTAAACCAAATCGGGTTTCACAGTGCATTCTTTTAGTAACGTTGGTAGTACTGATTAAATTGTGAACTAAATTAGTTATCGTCACCATTGTGAAGCAATTTTTCTATCAATCGGAAAAGTAAACATCAGAAAGTAAAAAATAAAAAATATGTAGTTATATTTGCTAATTTTAAATATGCCAACATTCAAAAAGGATGCAAATTTTAGCATAAGTGAAGTTGACCTAATGCCGTCTCTAGTGCATAAAGAAAGATATATAATAGAGCGCAAGAAAGATAAAGTGACAAAGTTCTTCACTTAAATGGAACCTAGCATAAAAGTCAACGTCGTTTCACTCATTAAAATGATTTGGCCGATTTCTAATTACTGTCAGTTATCGACAGAGTTGAAAATTTAACTCAAAAAAATCTTCTTCATCGCTAGAAATGTCTAAATCTAAATCCATATTAAAATTTTTTCTGGATACAAACAAACAATGGTACTGTCAAAATAAAATGTCACACTTTTCAAATACTTTTATCTTGAGTTTAAACCGAGGGATGGCATGGTTTAAACCAAACTGTGAAACTCATTCGTCGAGTTTAAACTAAATATTTGGTTTAAACTCAGACTGTGAAACTGGTCATAAGTATTTATTTAAATGCCTAGCAAGATTAGACCTATGCGGAACTAGCATTTCATAGAGAGTTTTGCTATGAAATAAGTTCATAGCGAATTTAGTCAATTTGAAATTGACCGAGTTTGCTGACCGAGTTTCCTGATGAGTATACGGTTCCTGCTAACACGAAACGCCTTCTTTTGCATAGAAATTTTTTCGATTGTAAAACAATTTTTCTCCACATAAGATTCCTTTGGTATATACTTTTTTATCTTCACATTAATTATTAATTATTACTAATCTGAAGTTTATTTTCATTTGTTCATATTTGAATAAAATACTATCAAAGTATTTAATTAAATTGAATATTTTTAAAAAACTCATTTCCTTTTGTAAACCTATTTTTGCTCTTAACCACAGGCATTCTTTACTTCAAATGGAATTATATCCAATCAGATATCCTATTAACGTTTATGAAATTCTAAAACAACTGACCCGAAAGTAAGTATACCCACGCCCCCTCCCCAGCACCTATATCTAATAGCCACTAAAAAAAAAAAACACAAAAAAGATAATGTCCACACAATAGAGAAAAGCTCGGCTTATGCAAAACCACAATGGAAATCGCTTATTCATCCTGCAGAGTGTAGAAATCACCACCAAAAGTATTTAAATTTCAAATCCTTTCCCAAATGAGAATTTCCTGAATGCATAGAGGAAGTCAACTGTGCACATCTAGCTTATTTAAGGGCTTAATGTTAGTAACCGATACGTTTTGTTAGTCCCCCGTTCTACCTCAAATATATGCAAATTTATTACTGCTGTGTAAAATTGCATAAAATAAGTCTTCTTGATTGCAGAGATACCCGAAAGATAGGAGGAAAGTGTATTGCTTTTCTAAGCACACATATTGTTTTTACATGCAAATATTTACAATTGAGAACAGAAGTGTTTCAATTCCAGCAATTGGAAGGCTGGTATGGGGCACGGATAGAAATAGAAATAGTGTCTGCCTGTTTGAATACAAATGGAGCATGAGAATTACTTAAAAAATGAAAGCCCCCCAAATTATCTCCACAAATTTTATTGCGTATGTATAAAATCAATTTCACAGACGGCTTTCTACGCACACGAAAATATACAAAACCCCAACAAAAAGAAATGTTTCATTATTCGGGACATAGAATAACACCTTTTTATGTCAAGATACCTTTGATGAAAATTGAATGACACCAACTCGCGAAGAATATTAAGTCATTTTCATAAAGCAGTCCTTTCAAGTTATTGAATTACCTACGCATGTAAATCCGCTTAACAACACATTCGAAAAGGAATATTTATAATGAGGCTGGAAAACTGAATTGACAATGGTTGGTTGACACATGTATTTATGTCATTTCTCGAGTTTCCTTATAAAGGAGCTATTTAAGAAAATATAGAAGTTATATTCCTCTCTAAATATAAAAAAAAAATGCCCTGTTAATAACGAGATAGGTATCTGTATATTTGTACATATACATAGTATGTATAGTATGGTTTGTACCAAAATAGATATCCTTGAATCTGTTGGATGAAGCTTCAAAGAGCTTCTCATGCTCTACCTTGATTCATGTATGGCGGTGGTTGTGTTTTCTCTCTTCCGACGGAATCATAAGTGTAATCAAAAAGTGCCATGGATCCTTAGGTTCACCAATGGATGAAATTTCGTTAGAACTGAGAAGAGTATTATAGAAATTAATTGCATAAAGTAGACTTTACAAGATATTTTAATTTTGTAAAAAAAAAAAAATTATTAAAATAAAATATACCCACGTTTTTGAAAAACTTTTCAACTATATAGCTCTTCTAAAATATTTTAAATTCGTGTATAGTTTCAATTTTTATTGAATTATATAAATATGAAATAGAACCAGTCACATTTCACAAAAGCTTTGGTGTTTTGTTTTTAAATCCCATAATATAAGACAGAAAATTAATAAAGAAAAATAGTTTTTTCAGATTATTTAAGTATTTACATATTATTAGTTGTGATCAAAGAATACGAGGCATTTTATTAATTTTGCAGGCTATGCAGGATGTCCCAGACTAATATGACTATTTCTTACCAAATGATTCTTTTTGTCGCGACAAGTAAAAAAGTTTATGGCGGGAAGGGGGGGGGGGCAAAATGTCACCGCACTGAGTTACAGGGTGATTAGTAAAATATGTTTTTTTATTAAACACTCTATATCTTAAAAACATATATGAATATTAAACCACCTCGTACCCTTCCCCGCTCCGTAGTTATGACGCTTGTATTCCAAAATTTCGGTTTTTAAATATTTTATATTATTTTTCCGTTATTTTTTTTTAAAAACAATACCCACGCAAATATACATTTTTGTTACAAAAACTCGAAAGCCCAGAGTCTCCTCTTTAATTTAATCTATTACACTCATGATCAATGTGTGACATTTAAGGAGTTCTTAGCCCTTAGGATATTGAGGTCATACCGAAATTAGACACGATATTTTTTTTTTAAATTACGTATTTTCAGTTACTAAGGAAACAAATTATCTGTGACCTGAATAAGTTAAAAGCTACATAATAACTCTTTAATTGTCACAGATATAATATAAGTGTACTAAATTAAATTAAAGAGGAGACTCTGGACTTTTGAAATTTTTGTAACAAAAATGTATCTTAGTGGGGGTACTTTTAAAAAAATAACGGAAAAATAAAGAAAATTAATTTAAAAACAGAAATTTCGGATTTGAAGTGTCTTAACTCTAAAGTGTGGAGGGGTACGCGAGTCGGCATAACAAAGGCTCCACACTTGACAACCGTATTTCAGGATAGACGTCACAAATGATACATACAATGAGCTTCATGCGTGTAATAGATCATTAAATTCTGTTAAATAACAAACACAAGCTTCTTCAATATTGTAATTTAAATGGTGAGAAGAAGTGTGTTTTAGTTAAACATAATGCCCATATCCTTAACATCCATTACTATATTTATTTTCCATATAATATTAGTACACAAAGTGAGAACAATTACTACTAAAAACTAGGGACAAAATTAGTTATGACTTTTTTCGAAAAAACTTGTCTTTAGTTATTATTCGCGACCAATAATAATATAGTTTTGAAGCTAGTAAAGCAAGCGCGAGAGTTTGATACTGTTTTTTGGCACAAACATAAAATTAGCTCGGGTTTTTAATTTTTCTAGCCGAAAATAACAGGTTTCACAGTTAGTTATTTATTCCAGCAAATATAAGAGATTAATTTGTCTTTTTATACCCTAGGGGTATACTAAGTTTGTCATTCCGTTTGTAACACCTCGAAATAATGATGGTAGAGCAAAATGGATTGGACACCCATTCATAATATTAAAAGTCATTTCGATTTTTGCATGTCCGTCCGTCCGTCCGTTCGTCCGTCCGTCCGTCCGTCCGTCTATGCGCACGATAACTCGAGAACGCGTATACTTAAAGAGCTGAAATTTTGTACACGGACTTTAAAAAAAAAAGTAAAATTAAGTTCGAAAATGAGACAAATCGGGCAACTCCTTCGTGGGGTTGCCATATAAAAATTTCGTTTTCCGCTATATATTTGGACACTGCCTGAGAACGCATCGACGTAGAGAGCTGAAATTTCGTACGTGATGTTCTTACTACATTAGCAAATAAAATGTCAAAAATGGACTAAATTGGACAACTCCTTCTTGATGTTGCCATATAAAAATTTCGGTTTTTTACGTATACTTTGAAAACGATCAGCCCAAGACATTTTATTGTACTAAGAACTTCTGCAGAATACGAAATCCTATAAAATTGGTTATTACCATTTTTTCTGTGCGACAAACTGTTCTAGAAATATATGCGAAAAACAACTTCAAAATCAATACTTGAATAGATCGGTGACCATACGAACTTTAATACGGGCATTCATCTAGGGTATCATAAGAATTGGTCTTAGACCAATTCTAGCTTTTTTGCTTGTTACTTTATGAAATGTTTAGTAACTGCTTAAAAATACTCTTAATTTTTTTTATGTAATTTAGGAATGTCGTAACCACTCTTTACAAAAATGCTTTACTTATTTTTTTATAAAGAACATTGATTTCATTATATCTATTTTACCAAAACTCAATAGTTTATTAAAAAATATATAAGTATTTCAGTAAAAATCAAATTTAATGCTATCATCTTCCCAGTTTTTATACCCTAGAATTGGTACAAGAATCAACTTGTTGTGGTCTAGCAATCTTGACTACATATCTCCAACAAAATTTCTTCATCTAATACCTACAATCATATTTTCAAATTCTTTACTCAAAATGTCATACCTTCAACAAAAAAAAACCAGTTATAACCTACCAACCTCTAAAACTCAAAATTCACCATGATCCAGTTTGTTTTTTTTTTTATTTAATCTGTTTCTGATCAGATTATAGATACAAAAACAACGCAGCTATTATTGTGTGGCTCTCACTGTGTTTTGGCCTTAAGACAATGGTGTTCATAAGGACTCTCATAGTAAACAGGTAAATAGGTATGCCTACATCTATGATCAGGAAAAAAAAACATTTATCTCTAAATTGACTCTATCAATTTCAAAAATTCCGATTTCTATTAATAGAATTCCACTTTAAAAATTATATTTCCCCTAACATTACCCATGATCTGATTTAATACTGTCAAAAATCCACCCTTTATTAAGCTTGAAGTACATACATGCACACATATATACTTATGCATACATATTTCTGTAATAACAGATAACATAAACTAGCATAGATTTTGGTTACATCTCCTTTAAATTATCCCTCGTAAATCTTTTTTAATTAATCTGAGAACAATAAATAATTTCAGATGTACTTTTTTTCGTGCCTATTAAAACACGCATCCGAAAAGTAACTCTTTACGCAATCAACAAGAAAATCATCTTTGTGACAAATATCTAATTGTGATCTCATACGTAACAATCTTTAGGGGCGACAGCAGTACCTTGCAATACAAATGACAGGAAAAAATCCTTCAGATATCTAAAATTTCAAAGACAAGCCAGAGTCAGGGAAAAATTAACAACTTTCCTGGACCCTGTCGGGAGAGGGTGATTTATATAAACTGAATGTCGCGTCGTTCGTTCGCCCCGCTGGCCAGAGATGTAGATAGCAACAGGGGAAACATAATATTCACATAAACAGCTCTGAATTTACCAGCTCTTCACGTGAAGATCATGTGCACAGTCTTAGAACCCGTTGTCAGCCGTTACTAATCAGCAGCAGCAACAGCAGCGTCGGTCATTCTTTCTTAGTTCTTTCTTGTTCATAACAACAGCACGAATGCACGATCATCATACAGCTGGCATAAACGAAGGCCTTTTTCATACGTTTTGGTTGGATCGAAGAAGTCCTTCCGGCTCTGGCTTGATATCTTGGAATAATTTTTTTCCTCGTATCCTCCTGTAAAATCCTCGACCCAAGTCCCTGTACAACACAGATAGTCTACGACTGTTGCCATGCCACCAGCATGTATGCATGCCTGTAAATACCTATATCATCACAACAGAGGGGCACACAATTTTGATCAATTCCCTCTGTGTATTCTTGAGCCTTTTGCGCTTGCGCATTGCTGCCTATACCAATATGCATGTAAGCGTGCAAACGAGGGTTTTATAATCACAAAAGAGGGCTTACACCGATAGATAGAACGCAGCTTGCCTTGTATTGTTATTGTTATATGTCAGCACGGTAGACTCTCGACAATGAGTCTTCTCGTCTCGACTTTGGGTTCGTTCTTTTTTTTTTCAGGCCTTCCAACAGGCGAAGCTGCTGTTCAAGTTTCAGTACCGTGTTGAGTTTTCACTTTGCCGGAGCATTCCTACACATATACCGTCTTTCTTTATTAGAACAGAAAATCATAATGAGTGCTGCGGTGAGTTTGTTTGTTTGTTTATTTATTTTTCGTCTTTATTTCAATGACTCATTGCTGTTATCTCACTAAATTTTCCAGAATAAAATCAAAGATGGACCATCAGCTGTTAAGATACGAAAATCCTTATCATTAGCAGAGAGAATAAACGTTATCAAGCAACATGAAAAAACTCCCAGTCTACGAACGCTGTCGACGATATTTCAGTGCAGTCTCACACAAATCAAGAATATTTTACGCCGCAAGAGCGAATATTTGGAGGAATATAAGAGCAACGGTAATTTGGCTCGTATAAAGAGGCGACAATCTGCAAGATTTCTAGTTGCCGGTGTAATTGTATGTGAATGGCTTTATCGAGCTACACATAACGGAGAGGAAATAGACGATGATCTTATTCTGACGACCGCAAGAAAAGTTGTAGAAAAAGTCAATATGACTGAAGTTCGGCCGAGCAACAATTGGCTTTATCGTATGCGTCAAAAATTTAAAATATCCGAACCGGAACTGGACGAAATGTATTATTCACGGATCGGAAGCGATATTAAAGAATCTCTAGAAATCGATGATATAATCCAGGATCTTCAAGCAGCTTGTCCAGATCCTGATAACAAGTTGGCAATATCACTTGCTTTCCCCTTTGAGCTGACTAAACAATACCTAAAAGATACAGAGGATGACGCTCATGATATTTCAAAAGTTCGAATGAAAAATTGCTTAGAAGAGGCTAAAGATGATAAATTTATGCAAGTGGATAACTGTGACATAGTACAAGATGAAAAACAATTTGGATCAAGCATAAAGGAGGAAATTAATTTTCCTGAATTAATTCTAAATGAAGATGTTATCAGGATAAAAACAGAGGCTGGAATGGATTTTTCTTCAGACAGTTATCATTCGGGACGAACGGAGAACAGTAGTATTGCTCTACTCAATGAAAGTCAAATAATTTCACCGGCATTCCCAAATGTTTGTATTAAACAGGAAGTCCTCACAAAAGGAATTCGATCTTATAAAGAAGCCTATAATATTCTTGGACCTATGGAACAATTCGCATTGGCACAAGAGGATATTCGAGCTATAGGTCTTATAAATCAATTGGAGAATCATTTCAGAGAGAATATGATGAGAGGGAAGAAATAGTTTTCTAAGGACTTTACGTATAGTTTGTTTTTTATAGTTTTAAGTTAGGTTAAGATTGTTAAGAAAGTTTTGAATAAATTTTTTATTTTTAAATATTTGTTTTTTGCTTTTGGTTCGTTTTTGTTGTAAGTTTGTTTTGTTCTTTTTGACTTTAAACGGTGGTGTAGAAGAATCATTTACTTGTTGAAATTTGAGTGGGCTTCAATCCTATGTAGGTAGATGGATGAATAAAAATGTACACTTTTTTCGTATGTTTATTGCTCTTTCATACACTACTTAAATTAAGAAAATTTACAGTTTTGTATCATTAACAGTACACATTTTATGATATGAAAAACTTACATTTTCATATCGCTGGAAAATTATTTTATTCTCAACAGCAATTGAGTTATTACTTAGATTATATAGCAGGCATGGCCAAATTGCGGCTCGAGAGCCGCATGCGGCTCTTTGAATGAGTGAATGCGGCTCTCGAAAAGAAATGAAAAAATAAATAATACATATTTAATAATTTATTCAAATTGCTATAAAATTGGAAGTAATACATATGTATAATGTTTAATATAATATGATTTAATAAAATCAATTATTATATTTGTGTATATTTTGTGCTCTTAATCGAAAATGTCTACGAGTGGGATAATTCCCGTAATTTTATATATGTAGTTGTGTTTGGACTCACTTGAGATTTTCGGTCTTATGCGAAAACCTTTGTTATTCTTTAATAGAGGTTTTAAAGCCAAAAATGAAGAAATGAGTTTGCGAAAAAGGCTATTAGCGCAAATACAGGCTTACCATACAAATGTTAAATGACGAAAATTTAATATAGGCTACCCCCTAGTTTAAAGCAATTTTTATTTAATTTTCGTGCAAATCTACTTTTTATTGCAAGTGCGTACCATATTTTCCATTGCGCTGCTTCAACATAACTTTGCATTGTATGAGTGTTAAAATGTCAAAACGAAATGCCTGCAATCCCTCAACCTAGCATTACAAGGCAAAGATAAAGTTATTACTGATCTTTTTCAAACTGTTCTAAGTTTTATTAAAAAAATTCAGCTTTTTAAACGCTATTTAAATGAAAAATGTTCAATTACTTTTCTCGTCTGAAGAAAAGACTCTCTAAAATTGTAAATTAGGAGAATTATTAAAACAATTTCACTTCCGATTTGATGATTTGAATAATTTAAAGATTTCTCTAAACTTTCTTGCATGCCGTTAATAATGGAAAATAACATCAGCCAAATGACCACCACGACCACGCCTTCAGGACCATGAAATTTTAAATAACCAAATCGCAAAGTGGCTGCCCTATGTCCTCGATAGCCTCACGAATTCCATCTTTGAGGTCTTGAATCGACGCTGGGCTGTTGGCGTAGACCTTCTCTTTCACGTGGCCTCAGAGGAAGAAGTCGCAAGGTGTTAAGTCACAAGATCCGGCGGCCAATTGTGATCACCTCTTCGAGAGATAACACGGTCCGGAAACTTTTCCCGTAAAAGATCAATGGTTTCGTTGCTTGTATGACACGTAGCGCCATCCTGTTGAAACTAAACGTTGTCCAGATCAATACCATCCAATTCCGGCCATAAAAAATCATTAATCATCTGTCGATAGCGCAATCCATTCACCGTAACTGTTGCTCCAGCCTCATTTTCGAAAAAGTAAGGTCCAATGACCCCGCGACAATTTTGCTTGTTGACGAAGCCATCGAGGTGGAAATGGGCCTCATCACTCAAGATGAGTTTTCGATGGAATTCCGGATCATTTTCATGCATTTCAGGGACCCAATCAGCAAAGACTCGACGTTGTTGATGATCGGCCGGCTTGAGTTCTTGTGTTAACTGAACTTTATAAGCCTTAAGACCCAAATCTCTATGCAAAATACGGTGTAATGACGTTTGTGGAATGCCTAATTCCAAAGAACGACGAGGAATGGACAAACCTGGGTTTTCTTCAACACTTTCGGCTACAGCAGCAATATTCTTGGCTGTTCTTGAGCGACGTGCACGGGTTTTATTCTTCACAGCACTAACTTGTCCCGACAGCTCGAATTTTTCTACCAATTTCTGTATTGCGGTCCGACAAGGTGCTTTACGACGACCCAAAAATGTTCGAGTTTTACGAACCGTCTCTGCCACATTTTCACCATTTTATAGTGAATTTTAATAATTTCAATGCGTTGTTGAATCGTATATCGTTCCATTTTTATTATAGCGTAGTTTCTACTTGTCAAATGTCAAAAAATGACAGCTCCAAAAGTGACATCTACCGAAATAGCGGGCTAATTAAAATAACATCTCTTTTCCACCATCAAAGTACCCTAATTTAAGGAAAGCTGCTAGCAGATTACTGTCCATATTCGGCACAACATGTTGTTGTGAGTCACTTTTTTCAACAATGAAGTTTATAAAATCAAAGCACCGTTCACAGCTCACAAATGAGCATTTAACGGAATTAATTCGTATCGCGCTTACTAACTATGAACCCAATTTCAGAAAATGCTCGGCTAAGTTACAAACACACATGCCATCTACCAGCAAACAATAGCTTAACTTAAATATATGTATGCATATGTTTGAAGACGTATTCAAAAAAATAAAAATTCCATGCAAACTAATGTTTTTGATAGTTTATTTTTATGTTGGCTCCCGTCACGACAGATTATTGGAATTCGGCTCTTCTAGGAGTGAAGCTTGGCCACCCCTGTTATATAGCATAACGAAGAAAAACTTAAGCATTTTTCTTCATGTACACAGTTGAAAATGTTGGTGTAAAATTTAATATTTTTTAATATTTTCATATACAGGGTATCCCGTAATATTAAAAAAAAATCTAAGTCATGTATTTTTAAAATTATAGGCATTTCTTTTGTTTTCGAGAAAATGTCCATCTTGTGATGGTTTTTTAGCTCCTGTTGCTACAAATCTTTTCTTTTTTTCAATTTTATTTTTCTTATGTAATCCCGAATAGTGCATATGTAACCTGTTGCTTTAAATTCTAAGCCAACTGCTCCAGCTTGAAAGAAAATGTCTCATTTTGTCGAACCAAGAGTAGAAAATTAATATTTCACCCAACTTTAACTGACTGTACTGAAAAAAAAAATGTGAAAAAAAAATGTACTACGCCAGTTTGGCAAGTAACGCTAAAAGTTGACGCTTTTAATAAGGATTCTAAAATGGTATAATACTTGCTACATTATTTCTTAGATTACGGAAAAAAAATTTTTTTCTTCAAGAAACCCAGTTCCGAAAAATTTCTTTTCACCTACTAAAATTGATTCTAGTGTACCCAAAGCCTGCCTTAAGAGCGTAACTTTAAGATTCTAGTTTGAGCGAGACGGAGAGTCATTACATGAAGTGTGAGTGAGACAAATCATCGCATTTTTATAATGTGCACCGTCTACTCTCCATAGAGGGCCGATTTCCAAACCAAGTACATGGTGAAGGAAGAGTTCCTTACCTTACGCGGACGTAGTACTTCAAGCAGTTGAAGAAGAACCAAGTACTTTGGTATGTGCAATCTAGTAAAGCACAGGAGTACCTAAAAGTATAGCTCACCGAATTTTACAAAAACATGAGCTCCAGAATTACGGAAGCTGTTGAATTTGTCAACAATGGAAGATTTGCCTGTCTGATAACCCGCTTTTTTTTAAGAAGATGTCGAACTTGTATTGCAGCTGAAGGAAGGCAATTTGAACATCTTTTGTAAATAATAAATCTTAACATCCAAATAAAATAATTGGTGTTTAATTTTAAACTTAAGGAAAATTTGTCAACAAAAAGTTAGCATCTCTAACTTGAAAGCCTCACTATCTGTCTCACTCACACTTTATATAATGACTCTCCGTCTCACTCAAACTAGAATCTTAAAGTTACGCTCTTAAGGCAGGCTTTGGGTACACTAGAATCAATTTTAGTAGGTGAAAAGAAATTTTTCGAAACTGGGTTTCTTGAAGAAAAAAATTTTTTTTCCGTAATCTAAGAAATAATGTAGCAAGTGTTGTACCATTTTAGAATCCTTATTAAATGCGTCAACTTTTATAGTTACTTGCCAGACTGGCGTAGTACAATTTTTTTTCAGTACAGTCAGTTAAAGTTCAACGAATTATTAATTTTATATTGTTGGTTCGTCAAAATGTGACATTTTCTTCCAAGCTGAAGCAGTTGGCTTAGAATTTAATGCAACAGGTTACATATGCACTATTCGGGATTACATAAGAAAAATAAAATTGAAAAAAGTAAAGATTTGTAGCAACAAGAGCTAAAAAACCATCACAAGGTGTACATTTTCTCGAAAACAAAAGAAATGCCTATAATTTTAAAAATACATGACTTAGATTTTTTTTATATTTTTCTGGTAACTATTATGATTTGGTCTATTACCCGATTCTGGCTTGACGTCGACTTACGGGACACCCTGTAGATTACTTCTCCTCATTTAAAATTTCCTATCAAAAGCATTGATATTAAAAATATTGAATAACTGTACGATAATAAGACACTTCTACAGGGTGTCCTATGTAACGTGTTCCCCAGGCATTTTTCTTGAAAATGTGCGGGAGTTATCAGAAAAATCCTAATAATAAAAGTGACGTATGAAGTTATCCTCTGTCAAAGCCGAATTCCTGGAAAAAGGACTTGGGAAAGGATATATTTAAAAAATGTCCTTTTCGTCCTTATTAAGGATATATTTAGATTGCATTTTTGAATTCCGCAAATAAAACTAAAACGAAAATGTTATATTGAAAATTCCAGTTTAAACCTTTATTATCGAGATATAAGGTCTCAAATTGTACTCTATGTACCGCGTTCCTTTGCCGTTTTTTTTCGAAAATGCATACAGATATCATCGAAGTGCTATTAACAAAAGTTACCCATTCAAAAACATTTCTTAGGATACACTTTGGCTTCGATGAATATCTTCAAATCAAATTCGAAAGAAATTGGTATATGGTCTTCGTAAAGAGAAGGTCATTCATTTACAGGTATGTAATATGTTGTTATGTTATGTCTATTGGGCACATTCGAATTCCTAAATGTAGCTTCATTGGTAAATAATACATTACTGAAGAAATTTGTATCTTTGCGTAGTTTCTGTTGAACCCAGTTGTAAAATTGTATTCTACTACTGTTTTAAGGACGATCACAAAAAAAAAGGATTTTCACTAAATCCCTTTGTCTCCAACCAAAAAAAAATTACGACTACGCAACCAATTACGGAATAAAATACCAAGTGCACTTTCCGGGATCGAACTTGAATTCCACTGATTATGACAATCTTAGGCACTGAGCCACAGAAGCTCCTAAGCACTTTACCTTTGAAACTGGTTTGCTTTTACCTTTTGTTGGATGGGTCTATGAAATAAAACAAGCTAATTAGAGGATCACTTATATATTAACAAAACTGTCACTGTTCAGATTCTTAATTTTCACAAACTGAGTTCACGAGTAAGAAAATAACTAATTCTTAATTGACAATGCTTTCTAGAGATCGCACCACTGCACAACTTAATTTTGTGATCTTTTATCGTGTTGGAGGAGTATTTGATTTCTTGTTAATTTAATTCTTTTCTTTTTTTTATATCAATTGTTTTCTACTAGATTAAAGGTTCCGATACCGTCGCGTAGCAGGACTTACTTCGACTCCTACATTTTTCTTCGATCTTTGTTGGAATTTTTGAATTCCAACGGTTTCTCTAAAATTTAACGTTTCCCGGTTTTTTTTCTCTAATTACAATTTTCTAGAAGGTTTTCCCCTTCCTTTCCCCTATCTCTTTCTTGAACTAAATCCTCTCCTTTTAACTATAAAATTATGGGATCAACAAAAATGTCTAAACTTAACGAAGAACGAGGAGAAAAAGAGGAAAACACTGACAAATGTCAATCTGGTTGTGGAGTGGTGCAATAGCAAGACATCTTCTAAGTGCATATAATGGTGAGTATAAGTTCCTATGTAAATTGTAATTCATTGTTTTTACTTGTTTTATGTTCTGTGCTAGTTTGGTGAATGACTTCTGTTTCCTAACATAATGTAAGTATCTAAATCTAATTTATCTAATTATGTGAATCCTAACCTCTACTTTACATGTAAACAAACCTACTACCCTACGCATTATGTGTGAATCCTAACCTTACTTCTATGTAAATATTCAATCTACCTTAATTAATGATTTCATTTCTATTTTTTTTTTTAGCTGCTTCCAAGAGGTATGATAATGATACATTGCAGGATTCGATGTGGAGACGTCCGTATTGTCAGATAAGTTTCTTTGCCTTTGCTCTAATATTTTCGTGGTACTTTGTGTTTTTATCTTTTCTTTTAGGCGAGAATGCTGTCTTGAGGTAAGAGGCCCTTTGGATACCAAACATACTCCCCGCCTTGGGACCGTTGAGGTCACAACAACTGCTTTTACTATCTGTAATTTTAATCAAATGATGGAAAGGTGTCTTGGCTGTGATTTAGATAGGAACTTTTTTAGGTGGGAGTGGATGACATCGGAGGTATGAAACAGGTTTTGTATATTAATATTTTGTGCAGATTAATATTTTGGTGCATAATTAGATTTTTAAGAGATCAAAGAAGCCTGCATGTATATTACGAACGACTATTCGACACAAGTTATGGTTGCGATTTTACGTTTTAGAGCGAGTGTTTTCTACATTTTCGATTGGCAACAAGCATATTTTCGCGACTGGTCGTTTCATGATAGAGTCTTTGGTCTTTACGGTAACTACGCGCACGAGTTCATCTGCTCCTGGATGTGTATCAATTATTCTACCCAAAATCCATCGTGATGGGGGAAGTCGCTCTTCCTTTAAGATGACTAGATCGCCGATTTCTACATTTTTGTGTTTCTGCATCCACTTCGGTCGTTGTTGAAGACGACTTAAATACTCGGTGTTCCATCTTTGCCAAAAAGATTGGTACAAACGTTGTACATGTTGCCACCTGTCTAGTCGATGGATGGTGATGTCAAGCAATGATGGCTCTGGTGGTGTTAGCAAAATATCTCCTATTAGAAAGTGTGCCGGTGTCAATGCTGTCATGTCGTTTGGATCATTACTGGTGGGGTATAGAGGACGCGAATTTAAACACGCTTCGATTTGGGCTAAGGTGGTGGACAGCTCTTCATAGGTGAGAGTAGCGTTTCCAAGAATTCGCTTCATATGGAATTTCGTAGATTTCACACCTGACTCCCACAATCCACCAAAATGTGGAGATCCTGGTGGAATGAAGTGAAATTTCACCCCTTCTCTTTCAAGATGAGTTCCGATGTCAATGTTGAGTTGGTCAATCATTTGTTGCTTGGTTTTTCGTAAGATTGCATCTCCTCCTATGAAGTTTGTTCCGCAATCGCAATACACGTCGCTGCATAGTCCTCTTCGTGCTATGAATCTCCTGAATGCTGCGATGAACCCTTGTGCACTTAGATCTGTGACACATTCAAGATGGATAGCCTTGATCGCCATACAAATAAATACTGCTACATAGCATTTGTATGTTTTTGAACCTCTGCCTCGATATCGCAATACATCGAAGGGCCCACAGTAATCAACTCCTGCATGACTAAATGGTCGTGACATTGTCACTCTTGGACGCGGAAGATCTCCCATGAGTTGAATTTGAGTCTCAGCTCGTTGTTTATGGCAAGAGATGCATTTGTGTATATGCAAACGGATAGTGTTTCGAACATTTAGGATCCAGTATCTCTTTGCGAGGACTCTCATAATCAATTGGGGCCCACCATGCAGCGTGTCTTTATGAGTCTGGTCGATAATGAGTTTTGACAAATGGCATTTGTCTGGCAAAATGATTGGATGTTTTTCATCGAAATTGAGCTCAGCAAATCTAAGTCTTCCGCCCACTCGCAGTAATCCGTCAGAATGTATAAACGGAGTCAACCTCAGTAGGCGAGTATTAGGTTTTAAAGGTTGTTTCTTTTGTAGGGAAGCGATTTCTTCTGAGAAGTGTTCGAGTTGAGCTTCTTTTATCCAGATGATGATTGCCGTTTCTAATTCTGATGATTTCAAGTCCCCCTTTTCCTTTGATTTGAAGCGATAGCAATATGCAGTTACTCTTAGCAGCCTTTTGAGTGATGAAAAGTTTTCTTCGATTCTATCAGCAATCACCTGCATGCATCTTACTGGAGTTTTTCTTATTTCTAAATTTGTGTCAGCTATATCCTTTTGTTTGGGCCACGATGGTTTAGGTAATTCTAACCATGATGGTCCGTTCCACCATATACTATGTCTTATAAGACTTGATGGCAGAAGTCCTCTGGTTGCACAGTCCGCAGGATTTTCCTTTGAAGGCACATGACGCCACACCGTGTGTTCGATTAGATCATGAATATGTGAAACCCTGTTGGCTATAAAGGTTTTCCACTTCGATGGGTGCCCTCTTAACCACGCCAAAACAATTTCGGAGTCTGTCCAAGCATATTTTGTACAATGCGGAAGTTTGAGTGAATCTGAGACGTAGCTCAATAGTTTAGCTGATAGCATTGCACCACACAATTCTAGTCGGGGTAGGGAGACTGTTTTAACAGGAGCAACCTTTGTTTTTGCAGATATTAGAGCCGTTTTCCTGGTTCCATCTGGATGTGTTATACATAGATATACCACTGCAGCATAGGCCATGTTGGAGGCATCACAGAACGCATGGAGTTCAATGCTTGAGTTAGATTCGGAAAAATGTATCCATCTTGGCAGCTTAACTGAGTTCAGTTCTGTTAATTCTTCTCTGAAGTTTATCCACTCAGCTTCTAGGGTTGATGGTATTTGCTCGTCCCAATCTACTTTTGCTAGCCATAACTTTTGCATCAAAATTTTTGCAATGATAATGGTTGGTGCTGCCCAACCTAAGGGGTCGAATAGCTTTGCAACATCTGACAAGATAGTACGTTTTGTCCATTTGCGTGACTGACTGTCTAAGATTAAAGAGTAGCACAAGCTGTCATTTGAGGGTTTCCAAAACATTCCAAGCGCCTTGACTTGTTCACCTTCGTCTACATTCAATGGTACTTTGATTTCTCTAAGCTCTTCGCTTACATTTTCTAAAAGAGCAGAACAATTTGAAGCCCATTTCCGCAACTTGAAGCCTCCCGATTGCAATATTTGAATCAACTGATTCTGCTTTTCAGTTGCGAGTTCGATGGTATCGGCTCCTGATAACAGATCATCTACGTAGAATTCATTCAACACTGCTTGAGCTCCAATAGGGTGTTTATCCTTCTCGTCCAAAGCCACTTGTTGTAGAACACGGGTGGCAAGATATGGAGCACTTTTCGTTCCAAAAGTTACTGTCAGTAACATGTAATCCTTGACTGGTGCATTAGAAGAGTGCCGCCAAACGATACGTTGATAATTCGCATGCTCTGGCTTCATACGAATTTGAAGGTACATCTTTTCGATGTCCGCCGTGAACGCAATTCGATATTTTCTCCAACGCAGCAGCAAACATGTTAAGTCGTCTTGAATGGTAGGGCCTTTGAGTAGTACGTCGTTGAGTGAGATTCCGTTCGATGTCTTCCTGGACGCATCAAAAACAACTCTAAGCTTTGTAGTAGTGCTGTCTTCCTTTAGCACGGCATGATGCGGTAAATATGCATGTGAATGTAACGTCGCTTCAGGTTGACTCTCTATTGACATTGTATCGTTCTGTGTAAGCTCTTTCATGTATCCTAGAGTGATGAATTCATTTAAATAGCTTTCATATTTCGATTGTAGGTTTGAGTCCCTTTTGAATCTGGATTCCATTTGATATAGTCTAGATAACGCAATTGATCGAGACCTTCCAAGACACACATCTCCATTCGAATCGGTTTGGAATTTCGAGTTATTGAAGGGAAGTGCGACTTCATATCGACCATCATCTGAACGCCGGTAAGTATTTACAAATATTTCTTCACAAATTTGCTCTTCAGTTGTTAACACCCTTGGCACTTTCAGGTCCTCTAGCTCCCAGAACTTCTTCAATTGATTGTCGAGATCTGCCATGATGTGAAAATTATTGACGGTTCCTGTAGTGCATGCCGAGTTCATCACATCTCCAGATAGAATCCAGCCTAATGATGTCTTCTGCGCAACGGGAGAGCCTTCTTTTCCTTTGACGAGTCCAGGTTGTAGTATTTTAGCGTATATATCAGCACCCAGTAATAAATCTATCTTTCCAGGCTCGAAAAATGACGGATCTGCTAACTCTAACCCCAGAAGATGCTCCCAATCTTTAGTTTGGATTCTTTGTGATGGAAGTAGATGTGTCAGCCTCGGGAGCACTAATCCAGTTACTTTTACGGCGACTGCATCATTAGTTAAGGGCTTTATGACCATATGCACTCTAGCATTCACCTGGCCTGCAACAGTCTGACCAACTCCAGATACCTCAGCTCGAATGCTTTCTCTTGGCAAACGCAACGCTTGACTACTCGCCTCGGTAACAAAAGAGGCCTGAGACCCCTGGTCTATTAAAGCTCGCAAAATTTGTTGCCTTCCTGATGGAGTAACAACTCTGACCAACGCAGTAGCTAGTAGAATTTCTTTTCTTTGAATTGCTTTATTTATTAGGAAAGAATTTAATGTATCTGTTACAGTATTAGTAGGAGTTGGTGTGAATGGAGAAGCTGATACTGACAACGCCGACTGAATCTGAGCCTGATTAGATAAGGTAGTCGATGCATTGGTACGGTTCTGTTCACGTGACCTTTGATCCGAGTGAGAGGCTCCTTGAGTCCCTGAATTGCTTCTATGCAGTAAAGAATGATGCCGCTGTTTGCAATGCGAACATCGTTGATGACTGGGGCAATTTGCTAGCATGTGTCCAAAACCCAAGCAGTTCAGACACAGGCCTTTGCCTTTAACTACTTCTAACCTTCTACTGGGATTCAAGGAAGAAAATTCTGGACATTGTCGTATGCTATGTGGACCAGCACAGAGACAACAAATAGTTCGCCCAGTAACATGAAAAGTTTGCTGAGGTTTTCGAGATTTTAGAGCGTCATTACGATATTCCTTATAGCTAACAGATTTATTTCGAAGTGGAAGGGCCGCCAACGTGCGAAATCTACATTTTAGGAAGTCTTGTAGATCACTCCAAGAGGGCAAATCCTTTTGTTTGGCAAGACTTTGTTCCCACAGTTGATGAGTTTCAGAAGGTAGTTTCTGCACCGTCAAATGTACTATAAGGACATCCCAATTTTTGATGTCGATTTCGAGGTTTTCGAGAGCTTGTAGACACTCAGTGGTTGTGTCCAATAGATTCTTGATGCCTTGGGCGCTTTCATTCGTTACCATGGTTTGAGACAGTAGTGTTTTCAAATGGGTATTAACAAGAACCCTTTTATTATCGTAGCGATCATTTAAAAGCTCCCAAGCTGCATCATAATTGCTTTCCGTGACTTGAAAGTGTTTTAGCAAATTTTCTGCTTCACCACCTAAATGCAACTTAAGGTATTGTAGTTTTTGTACGGCAGCAAGGGACTTATTGTCGTGTACTAAAGTTTTGAATAGATCATGAAACGTAGGCCACTTACCGTAATCACCGTAAAATTTTTCCATGGAAATCTTAGGTAACCTAATAGACTCTTCACAAGTTTGTATTGTTTGTAGTGTGGGTGACGCATTGAGACGATTAGTCGAAGGATGCACAGTAGGAAACTCCTTTTTAAATCTTTCTTCAATCGCTGCATAATTATTTATGAAGTCAGTCTCCATTTGTGCATATACATCATCGTCGAAGTAAGGAAGACCTTTCACTGATGAAGGTTTTGCTAAATTTTTCATTAACAACTGGCGGTGGTTGTCTGTAGCTTCCTTCCATAATTCTTGATATGAGCTTAACCGCTTTTTATAGTAACTTTCCGATCTTCTATCTGCCCCATCTTTTTTATGGTTCTCAAAAAACTTGTTCATAATTTCCTTCTGAGCTAACTGCGCAAGAATTAATTCCTCCATATTTGTTACGCAATTAGTAGCAAATAAAAAAATATACGAAAGAGAAAGATAGAAAGAACGACTTACCAATTTTAGCTTGTTGCAGCGTTGATATTAAGGGAGAGATTATTTTCACTCACAATGTTCTTAACATCACGAATGACCGATATAATTCACGTTTATTGTCCGATATAAGTTTAATTGTTCAAATGAGTTTACTTGTATTATTATTGTAGTTCACAGGACTTATAGGATCCGGCTCGAAGGACCAAATGTTTTAAGGACGATCACAAAAAAAAAGGATTTTCACTAAATCCCTTTGTCTCCAACCAAAAAAAAATTACGACTACGCAACCAATTACGGAATAAAATACCAAGTGCACTTTCCGGGATCGAACTTGAATTCCACTGATTATGACAATCTTAGGCACTGAGCCACAGAAGCTCCTAAGCACTTTACCTTTGAAACTGGTTTGCTTTTACCTTTTGTTGGATGGGTCTATGAAAGAAAACAAGCTAATTAGAGGATCACTTATATATTAACAAAACTGTCACTGTTCAGATTCTTAATTTTCACAAACTGAGTTCACGAGTAAGAAAATAACTAATTCTTAATTGACAATGCTTTCTAGAGATCGCACCACTGCACAACTTAATTTTGTGATCTTTTATCGTGTTGGAGGAGTATTTGATTTCTTGTTAATTTAATTCTTTTCTTTTTTTTATATCAATTGTTTTCTACTAGATTAAAGGTTCCGATACCGTCGCGTAGCAGGACTTACTTCGACTCCTACATTTTTCTTCGATCTTTGTTGGAATTTTTGAATTCCAACGGTTTCTCTAAAATTTAACGTTTCCCGGTTTTTTTTCTCTAATTACAATTTTCTAGAAGGTTTTCCCCTTCCTTTCCCCTATCTCTTTCTTGAACTAAATCCTCTCCTTTTAACTATAAAATTATGGGATCAACAAAAATGTCTAAACTTAACGAAGAACGAGGAGAAAAAGAGGAAAACACTGACAAATGTCAATCTGGTTGTGGAGTGGTGCAATAGCAAGACATCTTCTAAGTGCATATAATGGTGAGTATAAGTTCCTATGTAAATTGTAATTCATTGTTTTTACTTGTTTTATGTTCTGTGCTAGTTTGGTGAATGACTTCTGTTTCCTAACATAATGTAAGTATCTAAATCTAATTTATCTAATTATGTGAATCCTAACCTCTACTTTACATGTAAACAAACCTACTACCCTACGCATTATGTGTGAATCCTAACCTTACTTCTATGTAAATATTCAATCTACCTTAATTAATGATTTCATTTCTATTTTTTTTTTTAGCTGCTTCCAAGAGGTATGATAATGATACATTGCAGGATTCGATGTGGAGACGTCCGTATTGTCAGATAAGTTTCTTTGCCTTTGCTCTAATATTTTCGTGGTACTTTGTGTTTTTATCTTTTCTTTTAGGCGAGAATGCTGTCTTGAGGTAAGAGGCCCTTTGGATACCAAACAACTACTGAAATCCCTTTCCTCTAATTTCTGAGAAAGGTATAAGTGGTAGGGGTACTCTTTGAGCATCCAGAATCTCGCGATATTTCGCGAATGCTGAGGTGAGGATTTCTAGCAATATGTTGCCGAATAATGCTGGTCCTGGATCTTTCTCTCGTTCTATTATTCTATTATTCGCAGTAAGTGTTGCCTAGTTGCGCACCATCTTTCTGAAAAACGTTCAGCATAACTTCTTACAGTTTTTGCGGCATTACGGTTACATTCCACGTATGTAATCAGCAGCTCTACCAATTCACTATTTGCAAGGCGCGATATTACAAGAATATTTATATCAAAGATCCAACTTAGAATAAAATTTTCATACTGCATATCACCAAGTTATCCTATTTCAAGCGTTCACTAGGCCAAAGTTGGATATACTTAGGTCTGAGTACATTAGGTACAAACATTGTATGAATTATATTTGCTGGTTTTGCCTCCTTTCCGTGAATTTTCTACTTGTATCTTTATCTATTTGCTTCTGCCTCAGAAGTTTACATTAACAATAAAAATAAAATAATAATAATTTACCTAGAAATTGAATGGGGGCGAAATTCCGGTCCTTTTATGTCAGGAATTATGACAACATGTTACATACCTGTAAATGATTCTCCTTCTTTTTGCGAAGAATTTTGAGTAGGTATACCACTTTTTTTCTAATTTGATTTGCAGTTATTGAATGTAGCCAAATTGTATCCTCAGAAAGGACGATAAGGACCAAAACGAAGATATCCTTTTTTCGTGTGACTTTTTTTGATATGTTTACCATACCAAAAGATAACCCAGCTTATGATGGGTAACTTTTGTTACTAGCACTTCTCTCTGTGCATTTTCGAAAAAAACTGCAATAAGGACGAAATGGATTTCTTTTAATATATCCTTTTTCAAATCCCTTTTCAAGGATTTTGGCTATGCCAAACGATACCTTGACTAATGATACGTAACTTTTATTATTACAACTTCTTCGATATCTCCGCACAATTTCGAGAAAAATGCCTAGGAAACATATTACGTGGGACGTTATACACTTCCTTAATACACTTTGTATATCAGTAATAATTTTAAAGTATTAAACAAATGGTAAGAGCTTAGTTTCCATAATGGCTTGGTTTAAATTTATTTTACATAAAAACTTATACTAGTTTATTTTCAAATTTTATTAAAGTTATACTTTCGCTGGAATAGATCTTATTACTTTCAATATAGTATACATTTTGGAGTAGAATTAATAGGATAGACACATTATAAGAATTCTAATAGGATCTACGTATAAAAATAATATGAAAACTGTTTTGAATGCTGAGAAACTGTCTTGATATTCTGTTCATTTAAGTCGGAGACTTAGATGAGTACGGACAAATTACAGTAAATTATACAAATGTTTGTTTCTTATGACTATAATGGTGAGCAAAAATTAGTTTAAGTGCACAATAGAGGGAGTGAATTGCATAAATGGATTTTATTTGGTCAGGTGAGTACATAACTTTTGTTATAAGTTCAAACTGAAAAGAACCATAGAACCATATGTATGTATATTTACTATTCTACTATTGTTAAATATCATTATTTTATATTTATAAAGTACAATAGAGATTGCTCTTATGCTTTGTAGGTGTAAATTGTTTCAACTTAACCCACGATAATTTTGATTGCTTTTTAAGCTATTATAACGCCATACTAGATGATGAGAATTTTATAGAATAAAACTAAAATTGAAGATATTTTTGAACATGCGCTTTGTACAAAATAAATAGTTATTTAATTGTAACTAATTTAGAGTCTTCCTGTGCAGAGAACTATAACTCAGACAGAGGTATGAGAGTGAAATGTTCTATTGGGGAATCGGTGCTAACTACTCCAGAGGTACCTACATTCACTTTTGTTAATATTAATATATTAAATAAAATGTATTGCTTGAATTTAGAATTTTACAAATTATATAAGGTCAAAAACTGGAGGGTTATATTTTATTAAATGTTTTGAGCAAAATATTTCATTAACTGATATCTCCAAACGAAGAGTTGTGCAACGTACGTTGAAGAAAAGTTGGGTTTTAGACAATCGAAAGCATAATTACATCCTGCTGCATTTGCCTACGTCAACACTTTACCTTCCTTAAAAGTGATGGTGAATTTGAATTGGTACTTTGATTTATTATTATGAACTGAAAGTGATATAAAAATGAATGAATTTTAAGAATTATTAGTGAGTAGCTCGAAAATGATCCTGTGAAAATACGTAATTTGGAAAAAGATATCAAAAATGTTGAGATTGATTTAATCCATGATATATCTCGAGAAAAAAATTAAAATGTCGACTTCCAAAAATTAGACGATGCACTAATGGAACTTAAACGAACGATACTGCTAGAAGAAATCAATCATGTAAAATAGCAAAACCAATCGGCCGTGAAATACAGGGAGGATAATCTCAATCTGGTCGAAAAAAAATAGTGTTATACATACAACGTATGCCATTAGCTTTTCAGCATATATATTTTTTTTATTGTTTTACTGATGTTTCTTTTTAGACTCTTGACTTTAAAATATTCGGATAACCCACTGTTTTAATGTACCTATGACTATTCAATAAAAACATTTACCATATTATATATTCAAATAGATTAATTTTGATTTCGAATTAACACATCGAAAGATAAGCTTAGCTGCAGTGTGGGAAAAATACAAACTCTTATATTTTAAGCCGTCCGAAACTTTGCGAGAAAAGTATTCTATACGGAAGTGAAAAGAGAAAATATTTAATAGTAAAAAAAAAAGCAATTTATGAAATTTATTCTTTTAGACTGAGATACATATGCTCGCTATCTCTCATCAATTTAATTCGACTACTTCCTTCTCTACCAAACGGAATTGAAAAGTTTAAAAGACTTACCGCTGAAAGCGTTGTAACCAGGTTCATTAAATTCTATATAGTAAGTTTAAATTTCCTAATGTTTTATTATTCTATTATTATTTTAGATACCAAAAATAATTTAAATTATTTCAGCCTGGATTGCCGAACGTGGAATATTTAAAGGACTCGTCAGGTAGAGCACCGTTCTATATCGCTATAGGTAACTCAAAGGCTAATAGAAATCAATATTTATTAGTACTGGATTCAATATAATTAGTTTAAGTAATACACCAACTGTACTAATTGCTATGGATTTAGGTTTTAAGTTACATTTTATATTTAATATTCAGATTCAAATCAAGATACCTTCCGGTATACCACGCGATTCTTTGAGGTAAGCTGATCAAAAAGATTTACCACATATCCCCCCCCCCTAGAAACCTTCCTTTAGAAATTATGGGCAGTTGAAGATTTCGCCAATATTTGTGAACCCCGATGGGAATAAATGATTTTAACTTTTGAATCACCCCATAGATTTTGATTATTGTTGGCTTATTAAATAGCCAAGAATAATGCGGGTACAGCTGATTAGAATTAAGTATTCGCCAAACTATTGACTGAGAATTTCCTGTTCGCTGCGGGGGGGGGGGTATTTGAAACAGTTTTTTGATCGGCTTACCTGAAGGAATCGCGTGGTATACCGGAAGGTATCTTGATCTGAATCACCCTGTATAATGTAGGAAATGTAGAAAATCCTAAGAAAAATAAACAATGAGATATTTCTGTTTTTTAATTTCAACAATTTTGAAGCATTTGAAATTAGTGCATTTTCTATACAGTTCAAAACATTAAATTTAAGATGTATATCCAATACGCAGAGTGATGCTACTTTTAATACATACCCTGGGCTTGGTATAAATTTTATAAAATATATTTTACATTTATTATAATAAATGCTAACAATCCCCTGTACAAAATCAAATCAATACAAATAAAGTTTCTGATTCAAACAAAATTTATACTCTTTTGTTTTATTTTAAGAGCGAATGAACTGCATATAATTTTTTTATATATATTTCACTTATACAGGAGAGTATGAAATCGATATTTAAGTGGTTTTCATTTTCATATCATGTTGGTAAAGGGTTTACACTCTTGAAATATACAAACTTATACTTTCGGAAAATATGCATTCGATACCGTATTTTGAATGCTATATAGATATTAGATACTATTAAAATATAAAATTTACTCTAAGATTTTCAAAAAATGTTAAATAATTTTTTACCATGGCTATTTATTTTTATAACTATATCACTGTTATTTTATTTAAAATACTATTATTTATTATTGAAACAATTAAACTTGCCTGAAAAATAATTTCCTTCATGCACAATTCAGGTTATATTTACAACACAGAACAGTGCATTTCATCACTAGAATTTAAGACTCCGGAGTCTCTATTATATAAAATCTATTTCACAAAATAAAATTTTACTATAGGTTTTTACTATTATAAAGTATTAATCACTTTTAATCACTGTTTTACACAAACAATCACTAAATTAACACCGGAATTGTGTTCGTATAATGAGACATGTCAGATATGTCAGATATGAAGCAGATATGTCAAACTGACACAACATAAGGCAAAGCCCTCTTGTCATCCACCCACCCTTCCCGCGTCTATAAAAAAATACTTATTACAAGTACACATAGCCTATCCTTTTATTCTATAAGAGCTATTACCAATTCCCTATTAAGCAATGACTTTTTCAATGGGCACTATGCTAAACATTTTTCCGTCAACAGAGGATGGCCTACATATATTTTTTTTAATGCTAGTAGCTTGCAGCCTAAGATTAGTGAAATGAGGTAGGCTTTTGCTGCTTCCGAAATAGACGCTATTGTAGTGCCAGAAACCTGGTATCATAGTCATATTCCATCAAATTTGGTTGACATTCCTGGATTTAAGCTACATCTTTATCGTAATGATGGAGTTGGTCGAATTGGAGAAGGAGTTGGAATATATGTCAGAAATAGTTTAAAATCGATTTCCATTAGCTTTTCTTCCTTTCACTCAGTTCAATCATTGGATTTGAAGGAGGTCAATATGTGGTCGACTTATTGTGGTATCCCTTTCTGAGATGTTTTTGGTCATAGAAGAGATAATGTTTTATTTTTCAAGAAGGTTACCGCACTAACTTTTCTGGACCATGACACATACTCATTAACTAATACCAAAGTTAATATACTGGAGTCATACCCCAATTATAGTCGTATAAATATTTGCTCAGAACCAGGGCCAAGTAGAGGAAGGGGACCCCAAGCCCTCAGAGCGCTCCTAATTTCATGGTAACAGTAACTAAAAGAAAAATAATTTTTTGTCATAAATTTTAAAATGATTAAATTTTTGCAGAAAAATTTTGCATAGCAAAGTGCCATAAAAATTTTGCATAACATTTAACCATTCTTCTTGGTGTCTTTTACTTTATAAGTTCATATATGTACCTCTATTTTCCATTTCGAACGATCCTTTCCATCGTCGAAGTACTCCTTGGGATGTTTTCTCTTGGAATACCTGACAGCTGAAGACAATAATTGGAAAAGACTTCTCGACCGAATTCTAGAAGTTATGAATTTTTTAAGTAGCTGAGGGTTAGCCTTTCTTGGCTCTAATGAACATATTGGAGATTATGTGAAGAAAATTTCTCGTCTAACTAACTGAAATTTATTGAAAATAATTTCAATAAATTTGCAAAATGCATTTATGTGCACAACGATGTATGAACTTTTCGACCCAGCGATCAGAGAGGTCTCATCCATATGGTTATCTCTGATCGCCTACCGAAGAACTTTAATGATGGACATTGGAGATTTCCGAAATGGAAACTTCCTCGGAATTATAGAATTGCTAAGTGAGTGCAATCCAATTTTATACGATCATGTTAAAAGAGTGCGAGAAGCACAAGTGAATCACAAGTAGGGTAAATGCACCTAAAGCCGGCCTGCTTATAATGGCGGCCACTTTTCTATTGTAATGTAAAAAATAAGACAAAAACCAAAGTATGACTAATGATAAGGAACTAGTTGAGATACCCTTTTTCCCATTCCAGAATTTTAAGTTGGTCTATTACTGCAAGGATGATAATATGCCTATCATTAGTGTAGTGCCCAAGAGAAAATGAAAGTATGTTCTAAATTGATTTGCTTTTTGAAGTGATCAGTTGTAAAGAACATAATAAGTATCAAATGTACATGATATTTATTTATATAAATTGGTTTAAATAAATTTCGCCATAATTGTATACTATAAATCGCGTCGATATTTAAATAAAGTTCGGCCGACTTAGCGTTCATTTAAATTTGAAAATATTTTTAAAGTCGGCCACTTTGCCCGAATTATTAAATTTGGGTTATTTCCTTTAAGTCGATTACCGCGATCTCATAATTTCTACTAAGTAACTACCGATTGAGTGAAAAATATTGAAACACTATTAGAAATGTGTAAATGTATAGCATTACTATTTATAATAATATATTATGTATTATAAAAAACTTATGCACATTTAATCATATTTACAACTTAATTAATAGCTGCAAAAGGAAGAATACTTTGTCTTTATATATGAAAAGCACTACTTGACATACGGAAGAATAATAAAAATATAAGAAAGACAACTCGATAATTTGCGATCGCCAGGACAACACTTCAAGATAGATTGACCGGAAGAGTTCCAGAAAATATAGAGAAAAAGAGTCGTGATCCTGTACTGACTCCAACATTTCTTTGAAGCCAAACGATCTTCAAAACACCGTTCAAAAATTATTGCAACAGATAAGCGGTAAAATCCTTTCAAAGATAACCGTCCAGAAAGAAGTTGTCTTGCCACTTTTATGAAAAGACGCCCTGAACTTTCCTTCCATGTTCCAGAAAGTGTTCCAAAAGTCGTGACACAGTAAAAGAGCAAGACATAAGGGACTGGTTCGATGGTCTTCAAGAATATTGCGTGATAAATGGCTTGGAGGAAATACTCGCTGATCCCACCCTCATCTTAAACGCAGACGAAAGTAGTTTTAGTATATGACCCAAAACAGGAAAAGTGATTTCTCCTCATGGTTGGAAGGATGTTCACCAAATTTCTAATGGAAATGAGGAAAAAGCAATTACCGTACTTCTAGTATTTTCTGCCGCTGGTGAACTACTTCTTCCCATGGTAGTATTTTCATACGTCAGACCTCCAATGGATGTTGTTAACAGCATACCGTCAGACTGGATTCTAAGCAAATCGGTGTCTCTAGATGGATGAGAATCGAGACATTTTACGAATATCTGGCAAATGAAAATTACTAGATCAGTAATTTTATTTGTTGATTGTCATAAGTTTCACTTCACATTAGAGATCAGCGAGTTTTGTGTCGCTAATAAAATAATTCTTTACGCTCTTCCACCTTACACAACTCAACTATCATGCAACCGGCGGTTTTGGTTTCTTTCTTAATTTTGGTTTTTCTTTTTTCCATAGTGCCCTTTAAGACTTATGGCCGTCTTTTCAAACATATGTGTGACCGACTTAAAATGAAAACGATGTGATTCAGAATTTATCTAAATTTTTTTTCCAGCTTTTCTACTTTATAGTAGACAAGTACTTTAGATGAATTATAACAACATGGAATAACAGAAAATGAAATCTTTGAGTTCGTAAAGTTTTGTGGAATGATCATAAAATATTGGAAGGTGGCCGACTTTTGGTGCACTTACACCTACATTATCTTTCCTTATTTATTAAAAATGAATTTATCGATATTTGTGATATTTCTTGAAGAAATTCAAAATTCTAGATATTTTTCAATCATCGTAGATTCAACGCCAGATTGTTCACACAAAGAACAAACTAGTCCCATTTTTCGTTATGTAAAAATAATTGATAATTCAAAGTATCTTGGAAGAATTGAGCACATGTATAATTTCTTTAGCAGCAGTCTACAGAAATGGGAAATTTTAAAGAAAAATTGAAAAATTTAACTGCTCCACTTCATGCTACATCGAAAACAAGATGGTCTGCAAGTCTCGATGCAGTTAAACCCGTTGCAATATTTTCTTTTCCTTCATTCTTATAAAAAAATAAAAATTTTTATACGCTAGATGAAATCTAAAGGGTATACCACTGGCATATATAACAAGGACTGCGGACACTACTGAAATGGCTTACCATTTTTCTATAGTTGTCTCTTTTTGGTTTAGGTACTGTATTCCGCTGAACTTCAAATAATAAGTTCTATACGAAATCCACCATAGTTCAGTTTCAGTTAAGTGGATTTTCCAAATGAATATAGGTATATAAAGTAGAAATAGATGGCAATACAACATTTGTAATCTTTCTCTGTCCCCCATAACTACTTTTAGGGATAGGCAGACAAAAATTGCTTAATTTTATTTTCATAAAAATCGAGTTTAAGGAATATTTGATGTTATAAGAGATAAGCTTCCAATAAAAATCATAATTTCGAATATATTTGGGATTTATTGAGCTTGTAATATAAATGTTAAAGCGAAAATGAAACTTGAAATTAAGATAGTTTCCACACCCCTGACAACAAAAGTGGACCCATATGAAATAGAAGATTAAGCAGTCCATAGGTTTATTCGATGAAAACGTCGTGAAAGTTTTCCCTTCCAATTTTACCCAGGGCTTTTGCGTTCATCGAACAAGTTTTTAAAACACCGGTTAAACCTAGTGTAATGACATTTCTCTGTCAGGTCTCCCGGGTATAATTAATAGTAAAAAGTTATTTATAAAATGGGTGAAGACAAATAAAATGTGCTCTAGCTAGTTTTCGATTACCTTTCTTGTAATTTGTGCTTATTTTTTCTCAAGAAGTAATTTATATTCCCCAATTAGCAACAAATTGCAAGTGACAGTTCTCAAGTGACAAATGTCAAATCAATACCCCAAGCAATTTTTAGTGTAAGCTCGGGGTAGCCCTAGGTTTTTTAAAAAACAAGATAGTCTAGCCTGGTGTAGTCCTAGGTTTACCCGAGGTTTTCATCAAACAGACCTCATGTTATACATGTCAGTGGGGTATACTAAGTTTGTCATTCCGTTTATAACGCACAGAAATAATGATGGTAGAGCAAAATCGATTGGACACTCACGCATAATATTAAAAGTTATTTTCATTTTTGCAAGTCCATCCGTCCGTCCGTCTGTTCGTCCGCCTGTCTGTCTGTTCGTCTGCCCGTCCGTCTGTCCGTCTTTCCGTCCGTCTGTCCGTCTTTCCGTCCGTCTGTCCGTCTATGCGTTCGTCTGTCCGTCCATCTGTGCGCCGTATAACTCGAGAATGCGTTCATTTAGAAGCTGAAATTTTGTATACGGATAAAAAAAAACGTAAAATTAAGTTTGAAAATGAGACAAATCGGGCACGAAGGAGGGGTTGCCACACAAAAATTTCGTTTTCCATTATATATTTGGGCACTGCCTGAGAATGCGTCGAAATAGAGAGCTGAAATTGGCACATGGTATTTTCATAGTAATAACAAATAACATTTCAAAATTGGACCTCTTCTTGGTGATGCCATATAAAATTCAGGATTTTTACGTATACTGTGAAAACGATCAGTCGAAGACGGTTTTAATGTTCTGAAAAATTCTGCAGAATGTGAAATCCATAAAATTGGTTATATCCATATTTAATGTCCGACGAGCCGTTTTAGAAATATATGCGAAAACCCACTTCAAAAATCATACTTGCACAGAGAAGTGACCATAAACTTTGTTAAATTCTGCTTATTTGAGTAAGAGTAGGTACGTAAATTTTTTTCGTTTCGTAGAATCTTTACATATGGAAATTCGTCTACTTCATTCCTCTTAAATATTGCGGCGATATTGACTAATGTTTTAGACGAAATTTCGACAATTCCAAACTATCTAAAAATTTTAGTTGAAATTTCTGAAAGATAGGCGAATTTGCTCAAAGTTTACGTAATAATGGTATCTTATATTTAGCAAATCAAAGATAGTCAATTTTTCTAAAACCGTTTTTTGCTGGAACTATGGTAATAGTTAAATACCTCACTTCTTTAGATGAAATGTACATCACACAATTGAAAGAAGGTAAATTGAAAATTTTTTGGAGTACATTTACGTGCAAAATGATGTCGTTACCACAGTATAAAAACGATGAGTTGTGCCTAAATTAAATTTATTTTCTTATGTCAAGATATTACTTCGTGTACTTAACTATACATTAGGGGCCTACCTTGTATCCTTTATACTTACGAACTGTCCTTCCTAAAAGTTTTCCTAAACCAACAACTCTTCTGCCAAAAGAGGGATTTAAAAAAAGATCACAGATAATTCCTTCTGCGACGGATGCATCAGAAAAATCTCTATGCACAGAAATTTTAACTTTAAGCTTATGAAAACGATCTTTTGCCCTGTCGATGAGATTATAAATTTTATTGACATTGTTGTTATTACACATATGGTTGGTGAAGTTGGTGTTGTTGTCGTTGTCGCTACTGTTTCTACTGCGATTGTTGATGTACTTCCTTTTCCAGTCAATAGATACAGAAAGTTCCTTATGGTTTTACGTGAGCATGCCAAGTATGGCTTAATCCCACGGCATTCTTCATGCTCGGATTATTATGGACAATCAACGTCCTCATGTGCGAAACAACGAGTTCCAGTGTGCCAATAGAGCATGACATGAATGAGATGACATCAACTTACTGGTAGAAGCGAGACCTACACAATCTCTGCCGATCTCGGGTCACGGCATCCTATACCACAGCCACTACGCTGCTCCCATAAAGGGGCCATCCCAAGTTGAGGTGGATAAAACCTTTTTATCCAGGGCTCCTCTAAACCCGTAGTACAAGATTAGCCAATGTCAGGCCGCCCATTTGGTATAGCTTTCGTAAAGCGTGATCAACCGACCATGAATACTCCCAGTTTCATATCTTCATGCAAGACTTTGTTTTTAAACAGTACTGGTAACTCCGTTCGGGCCTAGATCTCATTTGCAACATCTAAAAGTGTTGTACTTGACCTATACAGGTAATACAACCCTTATGGGCGCTGTCAGGGGGGACCACGTGAACGTGAAGATTAAGATATGCCCAATTCAGTCTGGATAGGCTTCGAGATTCACCATTTGGATCTAATAGCTGACCATGCATACTAACCATATAAGCACTACTAACATACATACCTGATTTCTGTCATTTATCAACTTATTCATCAACTAAGACATCCTTTCGCCCCCTGCCAAAACCCTCGAGAATACTTCACAAGCGATGAAACAGACTCCCTCTCTACCACATTCGAGGCACAACGGAGTCCTTACATTCTAAAATATTTGCAGTGTTGTTATGTAAAACTATCAAAAGTTTGGTTTGAATAGCTCCTCCGCCCTAAACTACTATTCGTACAGAAAAATGGTGTTGTGATAATTTTAAGCTTGCTTTCTTGTCTTCCGAACCGTAATAAAACTTGCATACCTTTCCTAACAAAATTATTTAAAAAAAATTAATCTTAATCAAATGACTACGATTTCTCAAACAAAAATTCTCAGCTGAGTAATCATTGTAATGTCGCTGTGCTGTGATGGCATGCCGTGGGCTGATGATATCGAAAGTAGCTGCCTACAGATTCGGACTCCGGCTGCACATACACACATGCAATTATCACTCAGCTGAAAGGTATTGAGCGTTAAATGGTAAGGTTACTTTGTAATCAAAACTATTTGATTAATTTGCTAAGTAAGGTATAGAGGAAGTGTAGGCTGTGGGAAGATAAAGAATCAAGCTGTAAATTACTAGAAGACTATTTTCCCATATGGATAGTAGTTTAGACTCTGGGACATACATTAAGCGAATGTTTAGCACTTTTCCATAAGTATCAATATAGAACATTTTAGAAAACCTATGTCTGTCTTTTTCCTCTCACTCCTCTACTCCTCTCACTACTATGTCTGAAATTTTATTATTCTGACTTACATGAGCACATAACTTCATTGCATTATGGGCCATGTGCCTAGCATTACTACCACCACACCACCCACACAGTCAAAAATCTCAATTTTTATCTCGCAGAAGCATGTACCTATTTATAAATAGTATCTGTCTTATAGGCTGTACCCCACAATGCGTGCACATCATTCCAAATATAATGACTTCAGCGTCATTCATACCATTCCACGTGCTCACACTATTTTCCAGAAGGGTATGCCAACGCGATCCTCAGCACAACTAAAACACCTAAACAACAAATCAACAAATTTCATCCATCAAGTATGCATGCTTTCCTCTTATATAGCTTTCACCTTGTTCAGCATTGCGCTACTCCCCCCCTCCCCCCTCAGTCAATAGAGACAATTAAATTCAAAAATTTTGCATTACTTCCAAAAGTTTTTGAATTTTAATAGATTGTGGATGAGGTAAAATAATAATAAATTTAATGCCACCCACCAAGGTCCGGAATATGCGCAAATTATGAAAAATCAAACTTTATAACTGCCACAAAAAAATTCCAAAAGTCCAGCAAACTTTAAAACTTAAAACAATGTTTAACTTGATATTTCCAAAACGTGTTAAATTTGTAACTTATTTCGGACGATAGAGATTTTTTTCTTTTGAAACAATTTGATATACATAACTCCAAAACGCCTTTTTTTGGAGTTATGTACTTCTGATCAAACATCATAGGTTTTGTTATTGTAAAATAATGTTTCTATTAGTTATAAATAAAAAAAAAATCAACAGCTCTGCAAAACGGTACAATATCTGTTTGGAACTTATCTGAAGACCTACATCAATTTGCAATCTTTTACGTTGTCCGGAAGCTATTTATGTTTATCGATGGAGTTACAATTCCCAAATCAGATCCCTTAGTAAGGGCTAACAAGTAAAATGCAATCACAATTACAACATTTATCCTGCAGAAGGGTATAATGAATAAGCATAAATCATTATCACATTACTGAGAAACAGTTTTACTGACGCGTGATTTTGAGTTTCGATATTTAACACAACATAATTATGTTTTTTT
The DNA here is from genome assembly GCA_963924295.1 of Dioctria rufipes. Lineage (NCBI taxonomy): Eukaryota > Metazoa > Arthropoda > Insecta > Diptera > Asilidae > Dioctria > Dioctria rufipes. The sequence goes on along the minus strand of OZ002743.1, from coordinate 76,905,742 downwards.
TTCTTTTTTTAATTCTAATGTATGCTGATTTTAAGTTGTAATGATCATTACGCTGAGTTAACGAATTATTTTCTTAATGGGATATGGAATGCAATTACGGAAATACTATTTGGCATATTACAATATGATCTAATTCCCATCAGAGAATTCATCGAAAGGCTTATCGAAACTCAACAAAAAAATCAAAATAAAGGTATTTACCTATATACATAAATATATTCGGTAATTCCAGTATAGAGTACATTAGAAATCCCCCTGAGCGCGGAAGAGAGATTTCAAAACATAACGAAAAATTTCAACTCAGGAAAATTTTAACGTGCTTTTATGGACCATAAAAACTCGACAAAAAGCAACTTTGCAACATTCGCACAAATTATGAAACCATCTAAAAAATTTACAACGTCTTACAATTAATAATTTACAATTGAATTCTGGCACAGTAAAATGGCGAACGTATGTAAAAAGATGACAAGTTACAGCAAGTGCTACCCAATTTTCAAACATTTTCACATCACATAAGGAAAATTTCAGTTACTTTAGGCCATCCTTTAAAATTCACCTCCTTCCTGAAACGTGATATGATTTCCTATTGGGCGTCTCCTGATAAAAATACCACTCTTAAGGAAATATTGTATATTCAGGTCAGGAAAGCATGAGCCTCTCTTTGCTGCCGGTCTTAGTATTCCATTTTTTTTTTTTTTTTTTTTGTTGCAGCCTTACAAATAAGAAAATCTGATTTTCAAAGTTACTAAGAAAATGTCAATAATTTGGTGGAGATATTCTTACCTTGACCTAGTAAATATAATTTCGGTAATGAAGCAAAAACAATAATAAATCAAAGTGTAGGAGGTTTCCACATCATATACACATATAGGTAACGGCCCTCCTATAGAAAGCTTGATTTTACGCGTCTCATTACCAGAGTACGGTAACACAATCCCATCAAGTGAAAAATTATGTTTCTGTCAGAGAATCCGACATTCGTACAAACTACCACATGCTAAGTTAACTTTGACCCAACGTAGGTGGTAAGTAACACATAGAGAGTATATATGCGGGTGGATATACATATATTTAGGGATACGGCTTTACAGTTCTACGGGATTTATAGACCGCTGATAGAATTTTCTTGTTCCCTTTCAACCGATTGAGGATTCAGATTACGCTGTACAGGAAACAAGAGCAGCATGTGTGTGCTATTTGCTACTGCTAGAAACCTTTTTTTTTTTTGGTTTTTTTTCTGTTTATTTCAAGCACTTTCCAGTAACGACTCCTCAAATGGTTCGATAAAACCTTTTTCTAAATCGACGATAATTTTTTGCCTTAAATCGATTTTAGCAACAAGTTCGGATTATGTGCACACGAAGAAGTCCGTGTGATCTCAAGAAAACGAATTTATGCTCCCATAAAAATCATTAGTAAATTTGATAAGAATAATGTGGGCTTCTGCCGAATGAATTTGGAACAAATATTGCAATTGTAATGATTCGCATTTTGGATAAGGAAAAATTACTTCAAGGGTGTGCAAAATAAGGGCCGTTTAGGCTGTCGATTTCGTTTGTACAAATTCTGGTAAAAAATTTGAATGAATTGTTTCTCTAGCCTTGATGTTCATTGATTCAAATTTCGGATATACAGGTTAAGAAAGCAATCCTTAATACATTAGGATGGTTTCACGACAATTTCTTATGCGGATGACCTAATTATCCAAGTATCCGGCAAATTCATGTCAACTATTACGGAAGAACTGGAAATATGCGTTGTTCAAACTTAATAGTTGGACTACTAATAATGGACTGAGCGCAAATCTCTCTACGATTAAAATTGCACTTTTCACTAGGAAAAAGCAAATACAAGAGAAATTCTTTGGCTACGATGGATGTATACAGCCATAGTAAGACCATATTCTTGTACTACGATCCCATAGTCTGGTCTGGTGGACGACACTCAAAAAAGAATATAATCTGGATGAGCTGTCTAAAGTTCAGAGCGCGGTACAACTAAGTGTAACTGGGTACCTACACAGCACAGTGGCGGATCCAGGTGGGAGTCATGGGGTTATGAGCCCCCCCCCCCCTCCCTAAAGAGTTAAAGTAAAAATATTTAATTAATAGAGTTATTTGAAAAAATATGTTTTATTTTATATCTTTTTTATTTATACAATTCAACTTCAAAAATTATACTAAATATTTTTATTTCAAAACTAAAAATACAAAAATTAATGCTTGTGATGTATGTGTAAAGGTTTTTCTCAGAATTTGAGTTTGGGACCCCATTTTTGGGTGATCGCCAATAGAAATTGTAATCATTTTTTCTATCCGACGAACCGTTCTAGATCAAAATTGTTCAAATGGGTGCCCATACGAAATTTCATACGGGCATTCAATTATGGTATCGTAAGAATTGGTCTCAGACCAATATTAGCTTTTTTACTTATTCTTTTTTTTTCCAGGGACCGAAAATAACTATTTTTTTTTAGATTTTTCAATAAAAAAATTACATAGAAATAATGATCGGATGTTTAAATGAATAGGACCAATCTTATCCTCATGAAATGAACTTTCAATTTCTAGCGTAATTTAAAAAAGTATAACCAATAAAATAAAAATTTCATCTTAATGGTTAATCTTTGATTAATTTATTTTGGTTATTGGATAACCATTATTTCACAATTTCTTTTTTTTTTTTTGTTATGAAATAAGAGTTATCGATAACATTTTTAATTCTTTTCATTAACCATTCCCTCACAATTTGAATTCAAATTCATTTTATTGGTTTATACACAAGGTACTGGTCGACAGAGTTTCTATCACATACATTCTATTAGGCTATTCTTATAAATTTTTGCACATTAAAAACGAGGCCGGTTTTAAAATCACTTTTAGCTCTAGTACCATCTAGATGCTTTAGTTTTTTTTAATAAAGCTTAAACCCCCTAAAATAAGTGCCTATAAATCTACATTGATTGCATCGCTGTTACAATATCTCTATCGCGCAAAGTAAGGAGTACAAGGTATTTGACTGATGAACCCGAGATAACGTAAAATCATGCGAAACAATATACATAAATAACTCAAATATAATTTTAGCATAGCACCTTCATTGATACAGTTTACATTATGTTTTCTTTCTTTCTCGTCAAGTTTTAGCTCTTGAACTATTAAAGACGTTCATACTGTTGTTTTTGAAAAAATATTGCTTCAATTTTTTTAATCAAAACTTATAGATGACAGGATTTCTGTGTATTTTTAAAGATACACATCTTTAAGTCTGTCATTATTCCAAACTTTCGACAGTTATTGCAAACCTCTTTGTTTTTATTTTTTATTAGTTGCAAAAACCGAACTTTTACTCATCTAATATGTCTGATTTAGATCTGAGTTGATTTAAAAAAATGAAATGAAAATTTAATATTGAATTCATTTTGAGTATGGACAAATTTATAAAAATCAGCTAAAAGAGTTTGTGTGGTAGAAAAAAAAGTGTCGTTTAGTTGACCATTAATATCCACCGATTCTAATATTATATTAATGGTGACAGTTATTCTTTTGTTCCTCTTTCAATGGCGCCTTGAAATTAAATCCCGTGCAAAAAATAGTATACTGATAAATGCAACTGCTCATTACTATCGCAAGAATGCAGTTCTCTACGGATTGCAATAATGTTCGATCCATTTAGTCTAGAGCAAAGTAGGTGATGGTGAATATTTGCCTAATATAAACCTGTGGCTAGATGCTAGAAGTGGCCATATCAATTGTGTTAGTGGGTGGTAAATTAAGTTCCCGTAATTTTGTGCACTTTTATTTGTCTTAGACCAACTATAACTTTTTCTCTCATTAATAATATCGTTTCTGTGTTGAATAAAATCGGGTAAAGATAAACTATGTTTATAGTTTCGAAATTTGTTTTGACGCTTCACAGCATTGGGGAAAATAGGTGTTCTCATTTTCAAGCACTTCACAGCTTCAAGTCTTAATGCTTTCTCGAGTCTATTATCTTAATCTAATAGTGTATTAGCATAGGTTTGGATTACCCAAGCATTTTCGTTAGTCTTATAAGCTAGTAACTCGTGCATGGATTTAAACTTTAAAACTTTTATATTTTAAATATTATATACAGGGTGTCCCGTAAGTCGTAAGATTATGGAAAAAAAAAATTTTCTTCAAGAAACCCACTTTCTTTTCACCTACTTACAAAGTTTAACGGTGACATACATCAGCATCTCCAACACTCTCCCCACATTTCCTCATTCCTTTCCCTATTACCCTCCTGTCATGTTGTGCTTTGCATCATAGGGTATCCCCTGAACTTGCCTTAATAATATATAAAAAAAAAGTCAAAATTTCTTGACTTTAGTAGAGGTACAGTATGTAGCGCTTTAATTCCTGTATTTTGCAAAGTTACTGTTCAGCGAACCTAAAATAAAAGGGGAGAAAGTAAATAGAAATGTACATATATAATACATAAAAAATTTACCTGCACCTGGAGACTGCACAGGTGGAGAACTCCAGCGAATATCTGAAATGAAATAAAAGAAATGAATTAGAAAACGAAATAAATAAGACTTTTTATTTATTCATCATCGAAAAAGGTCATAAATACAACAGTCAAGTTCATGACTGTATGTACATATATATACCTTTCTTCAACAACAATTTCATGTATATATGTAACTTAATGTTTCATGTATACAATGCAACATAAAACAATAAGTTACATATCAAACTGCATGATTATTGTAATTATGCTAAATATTCGTGGACAAACAAGGTAAAAAATGCCACGAAAACACTTACCTGACATTTGCCACAAATTCACAAAACTAGCAAATTAACCACTAAATTTATAAAATAAACGCATAAATATGCTTACCTGATGTTAAGAAGGATATCCAGAGCGATTAAAACACTTAAAACTACTTCTTAAACACTAAAAAACACTTTAAAAATACAACATGACACTTGCGCGCGATAGTGTCAAAACACATCAAACTTTATTATAGCGCGATGTTTGACATATCGAAATCACTTAGAATCGAGCCGTGATTTCGATGGTCGCGTTCGTTTCGCGATATTTTACGCGAAAAATGCGAGAAACGCGATATTCGCAATATTTTAACAATTCCTTCCCACAATGAGTGCGAAAGAGACTCACAGTGAGAAGAAGATAGAAAATACTACAAAATGACAGGAAAATCTACTACATCGAAATGAAACGTAGCGAATCGAGATTTTATAGCAAATTTCCAAAAATTACAAAATTTGATTAAAATTATCGAATTTACAATCAATTTTCAAGAGAAAATTATCAAAATGTAGATCATTTAATTTGCTATCGATTGACAATAAGAAAATTTCATTCTTTTGTCATTTTCAGTGAAATTTTTGAATATTTCACTTTATATATGTCGAAAATGGAACAAATTTCTATATAAAAAGGGGGCCATTTCGTCAATCGTTCTCTTTTTCATCGAAATGTCAAAAGAGATACAGCTGCCGAAAGCTCACAGTGTTTCAAATTTGCAATATTTTCAAAGGTCTCAGTGGTTAACGCAAAAAATAGTTCATTTTCTTAAAATAAAGTTCATTTTTTCAGTAATTTTTTTTATTTTTCATTCTTTTTTTCCTTTTGCTTCAATTAGTTTAGTTTTCCTCAATTTATATTTTACAATTTTTTTGGTAAGATTTCAACGCGTGTATTTCGCATTTGTCGCGGAACAAATTTCAAGGTATTTATTCTTATCTAGATAAAGGGAAAGGTGATTGTCCGTAAAGTGTGAGCGCATGCTATTTGGGTTGTTGGTGATACTATTTAGAATTTAGATTTATTTAGGAATAGCACATTTAATACAGAAAAATAGTCAATTAATTAACCTATACACAGTGTCAAAATCTGTCTTTTCTAAGGACAGCTTCACACTACGTGTTAGTTTAATACATAATTGACAAATCTTAATTAATTTTTTCTTTCAGCAATAGTTTGTAGGACTAAACAGTAAGGAATATATAAAAAATTGAAGTGTGATTTGAATTATTTATTAGCATTAAGAAATTTGAGCAGAACTTGAGGTCATTGACTTAGATATAGATTTGAATTAATAAATTAGAGAATTGCAGTTAAGATTAGATTTGAAATAATTTACTTAGTAATTAATTAGTTTTTATAGAGCAGAAATAGTTTGAGAATAAAGTCAGTAATAAATGAGCAACCAAACGATAATTTTCATTTACCGCTACACTACCGCCACATAAGTGTGATTGTGCTTCGACATCGTTTTACATTACATTTTTCTACGTTGATTGATAGCGGATGGCAGGCATCGGTATCATGATAGCTTCCAAGCAGGAAATGTGGTCAACGACTACGAAGTCAACAATGCTTCATTGTTGACCGTTTACTCTATGTGTCGTATACACCAAATGAGCATGTATAGTTGAAATATTTTAAGTGTGAAAGTGTTGTTGACGCATCAAAGACTTGTCAACGATGAAATAACGTTGACATTGTAGAACTGAGTCATAATTTGAGGCAACAATTTGTAACTGCTGTTAGTAGTAAAGTCAACGTTGAGTCATGTCAGAAAGATATAAAAATGAAATAAAATACTATAATAAATTCATATAAAAAAAATTAAAGAATCATCATTTAAATATAATAATTGGGCGTTACAAGATACATTTTTTCGGTTACATACATAATATATATTTTCGTTTATTTTCCGATCTACTTCTATACCGATCTACTTCTATACCGTTTTTGAACCAAAATTTCGCCCCCCCCTCCCATTCCAAAAATCCTGGATCCGCCGCTGGTCCAGCAGCAGCTGAAAAAAGTATCTTTATCAAATAATACTGCCTCGCGAGGAATTGATGAAATGGCATCAAATGTAAAAGAAAAACTAATTGCCATTCAGAGAGATGAAAGCACAGATCTGAAATTACTGACATACGTTCGATATGAAAAGGATCAATTTATTAATGAAGAGTTTTTATTCTGTGAACCACTTTCACTGTAGTAGCAATATTCAGAAAACTTAATGAGTTTTCTGAAAAAATAAGATTGATTGGAAACACTGTGTTGGGTTATGTTCTGATGGTGCTCGAGCAATTACTGGTGTACATGGAGGAGTTGTTGCAAAAGTAAAAACTGTCTCACCAGATGTAAAGTTCACACATTGTACTATTCATCGTGAGGCATTAGCTACCAGAGCAATGCCAAAAGAACTTAAAGCAGTATTAGAGCAATCTATAAGAGTGGTCAATTTTATAAAATCCAGAGCTTTGAACTCCATTTTCAATGTTCAATTTTACGCAACGAAATGGGTAGTGAGCACAATAAACTTCTTTTCCATACAGAAGTTAGGTGGCTGTCCAGAAGGAAAAGTGTTAATTCGTTTGTTTGAATTACGTTCAGAAGTTTAATTTGTTTTAACAGAGCATAAATTTAACCTTGCAGACTGAGCTTTGGTTAGCACGATTAGGATATTTAGCAGATATTTTTAACCGATTAAATGATTTGAGTTTAAGTCTACAAGGTACAAATGTTAATGTTTGTTTTTTTTTTTTTTTTTTTGAACAAACTCTTTATGCAAATGAAAAATCTTTAAAAAATGAAATTTCATTGCAAAAAGAGGCCGTTTCATATAAGCAGGAACCGTATAATCGTCAGTACGGCTTGGTTCCTGCCTACCGTATACGCCAAAGCAAACAGCCAAGCTGACCTCATATATAGACTTAAAATAAATTTTAAGTGTGAATTATATGAGGCGAAATACTACGTATTTACTTGAATGCCTAGCAAGATTTAGCCCTATGCGGGACTAGCATTTCATAGAGTTTTGCTATGAAAATTCATGCGAAATAAGTGAATGTGTCAATATACGGCAGGCAGGAACCAAGCCGTACTGACGATTATACGGTTCCTGCTTATATGCTTATATGAAACGCCCTCTTTTTGCAATGAAATTTCTTTTTTTAAAGATTTTTCGTTTGCATAAAGAGTTTTTTCAAACTTAATTCTCGAGCTGCAGACTTAGCATATTGACTCATTTCGCTCTGAATTTTCATAACAAAACTCTAAGTTAATGTTTTTACCATAACTAACAAAATTAATGCAACAGTGCTTAAATTACAATTGACTATTAACGATATAAAGAAGAAAAAAGTATCATCTTTGCTAAATTTGGATGAATTTTTAAAGGAAAATGAATTAATATTACAAAAAGAGCTGATGAAAGATATTGAAGAACATTGTAATGAACTGGCTCATATTTTCCAGAAAATTTAGAAAACGAAAGTTGGATTCGTGATCCATTTTCTCTTTCTGATAAAAAATTTGGATGCGTTTTCAGTGATAGAAAGAGATCAGTTAGCAGAAATTTTTTCTAATGGTGATTTAAAAGATGAATTTAAACAGTAAAACTTAAGTAATTTTTGGTTCCAACGACGATCTGAATATGGAACTATTTCTGGTAAAGCTTTGAAATTTTTGTTGCCATTTATTTCGTCATATTTATATGAAGTAGAATTTTCAGCTATGTTGAGTATTAAAAATAAATACAGAACACGATTAAACCTTGAGCCCAGTTTACATTTAAAATTAACTAAAATTGAACATAATATTACATATTTAATGGGCAACAAACAACTTCATCCTTCACATTAACTACTATGGAAAATTCTCAAAAATGCAAACTGTCGCGGGAGTTGTCGCGTTTAAATTACAATAGAATTTGAACGAAAGCCAAAAATTCATTCGGGTAAAATGCCATCCACATAGGGGAAAAATGGATATGCAAAACTTTTATAGATTTAACTTTTTTTTAAATAGGTAAATGACATTCGATCTTCTTGAAATTTTGTACAGATTATCTGTTAATAAAAGCGCATCAATAAAAAAAAAACACATTTAATTAATCGATATGTTGGTTGTAAAAAAAAACATTTCGAAATGAATTTTTCAGACAAAATTTTAGTCATTAATAATTAAATTTCTAAACTTAATCAGAAGGGGAGGGAAAATATGCTCAAAAACTCAGTAAAAATCACAAAAACTAGCAAAAGGAATTTTGCAAATCCGATAATATTTACCTCACCTCCCTCAGAATACCCGAATTCTGGTAATGAGAAACTTTTTCCCATTGGTATATAGGAATGATCTTTTGGTATTGAATTTATCATTCGAAAATAATAATAATATATGGTGGTGCGGTGCGTTACTACTCTGTAACCTACTGCCATACAAATCACGTAACAGTTTCATAAAATAATAAAAAACTCTAAATGAATTTCGCAAAAAGAATTTTTAAAATCGGTTGGAATTTGACGGATATTAATTAGCTAATTAGCTAATTGAAAGTAATTTAGCAAACCTCGCAATGTTATTTTCGAAAATGCTCCTATACTAATTGGTAATTATCAAAGTTTTTCGAAAAGTGTTAATTTTAACCCAGGGTTCACCTACATTATGCATTATTTCCGTTTCGTTCAGCCATCTGGAGTTCCCACATGCGTCACTTTCATTTCTAGTCAAGCCCAACATATACTGTGAATTTGGACGAAATCGGTGATGACGAGTACGGACCCTCTCCTTGTAAGACTAATTCTTATGATACCCTAAATGAGTGCGCGTATGAAATTTCATATGGTCATCCATCTGTGCAATTTTGAGTTTTGAAGTGGTTTTTCTAGAACGGTTCGTCGAACAGAAAAAATAATTATAACCAATTTTATAGGATTTCATATTTTAAACAAAAAACAAAAAATGTCCAGAACTGATCGTTTTTGCAGTATACGCAAATATTCTAAATTTTTATATGGCAACACCATGAAAGGATTAACCGATATAGTTCATTTTTAAACTCTTTTTTGCTATTACTATAAAAATCCATGTACCAAACTTCAACTATCTATTTCGACGCATTCTCAGGCAGTGCCTAATTATATAGTGGAAAACGAAATTTTTGTTGTTGAATTTTTGATTTGTCTCATTTTCGAACTTAATTTCACTTCTTTTTTTAAAATCCGTGTAAAACATGTCAGCTTTCTGAGTGTACGCGTTCTCTAGTTATCGTGCGCACAGACGGACGGACAGACGGACGGACGGACGGACATGAAAAAATCAAAATAACTGTCTGCTTATATGCGCACGATAACTCAAGAACGCGTATACGTAGAGAGCTGAAATTTTGTACACAGACTTTTAAAAAAAAGTAAAATTAAGTTCGAACATGACACAAATCGGGCAACTCCTTCATGGGATTGCCATACAAAAATTGTCACTATATATTTAAACACTGCCTGACATAGAGAGCTGAAATCTGGTGCGTGATGTTTTCATAGTAATAGCAAATAAAATTTCAAAAATTTACTAAATCGGGCAACCCATTCTTGACGATGTCATATAAAAATTTAGGTTTTTTACATAAACTGTGAAAACGATCAGTCGTAGACATTTTTACTGCACTAAAAACTTCTTCGGACTATGAAAAATCATTTTTCCTGTCCGACGAACTATTCTAGAAATATATGCGAAAAACCATTCCAAAAATCAAACTTGTACAGATAGGTGACCATACGAAATTTCATACGAGCATTCATATAGAATATCACAAATTTGGTCTTAGACCAATTCTAGCTTTTTTACTTGTTTCTATTAATCTGTTATGACTAAAATTCTATATAAAAGTCTTGCAAATAGTAAAGTAAAGGGAAACTCCTACCATCCAACATATAAATTTATAGAATCATACTGGTCGCAGCATTTTGAAACCCGGAAAAAAACTAAATTAAAATTCATAATTATAATTAACATTAACTGGGTGGAGTTTGTTCGAAATTATTCTTAAGTTATCCACATCAATATGTCGAGAATACAGGAGACGAATAATTTAACCGAGAATGGAAAAGTAATTTATTTTGAAGACCATCTCCATAGAATATGAAAGGTAAAAAAAATACATAAAAATAAAAAAATACCTTGGAACACCCGAGATGCAAGAGGTGAAGTGGATTAGGGAGTACAACGGATTTCTACCAAATCCTTCCATAAATCTCAGTGAAATGGAGATTGATTGCTGGAAAAATAAATATCTTTTACCCTCTAGGCATGTGGTGAGAAATTGCTCCTTTCTTAGCTATTGAAGGCATGTAATGGTCTATTGAGATGTTTATATTTTTTTTTCCTGTCCAAATATTAGGAATTCTGGTTTATGTGTAGCTATATATGTATATGTACAGAAAATAAGGAGATAGATTATACACAAAAATACATATTTAATGTTTCCCTATTGATATCATAGATCCAATCCTTATGTTTCGTGGCCTTCAGCCCCTGTAGAAAGCCTTTTTTCATCTTAATAACCCCAGGTCGCTACTTATTGCGCCCTCCATTTTTCCGATGTACTTTTAAATAAAATAAATTACCTTTTGATAGGGTTAGGCAAAAACTTCTTTTTTTTTATACTGTTTATGAAATCCAGGTTGAGTTGAGTTGATAAAAATTTATTTTTTTTTTTTGAGATATTTCATGTAGTGAACAGTAAATAAATTTTCTTACCATTTAGAATTTAAATAATTTGCAATCAATTTGAAAATCCTTTGATATCAATTTAATCAAATTAATTAATTATTACAGATAGAGCTGGGATTGCTAAAGATATTTCAATTGTAAAAGCTCCTATACATGTAATTATGTCCGTAACCACAGGATAGATTTCCGCAATCATGAAATTCACAAACGAACAACAACAACTCTTTCTCCTTCCGTGAGATTAGTGCGCGGAAGTGATTTAGCTCACGTGTTTGGCATTTAGTGGGCAATCGGAGGATATTATTGCATTCTGATCGATTCTGCCGAAACTATGTACCTATACCCTAGATTTCGGATTTGCTTTGAGTCACCGATTTCTGCAGTCGTTTTTAACAAATCGGAAGCAATTAAACCTGATTGCATGCCATATATGATTTATTGTATAAGACTGAGCAGCGAAATCAAATAATTATAATTATTGCAAAAATAAAACAAATAATTTCCAATCAACAAGTTTTTATAAATAAATTTTTATCTATTGATATAATAATCCAAATTAAAGACTATTGAGGTAAAATAAATAAATTTCTATTCACCTAATTTTTTGGCAAATAAAATTTAAAATTATCTTCCTGATATTTGGAGTCTTATTAACTAAAATCAATTTTTACGACGCATAAAGTGTGAGTGAAAAATTTGCCACATATTGTTGGTTAGAGGAGATAGCAAATTTATTTTTTCTACATAAAAACCCTCTAGATCTAGAGTCAAACTCTTTTCCACTCTATGCTGCTACTGTTCCAGACTTTTATACAAGGTAGGGCAAAAGTAATGTCACAATGTGAATTAGCTGCCAGTTGGTTAGAAATGAAAAAAATTGGGCTCTGTTTTCACGGCATATTTGTAAAATTAATGGCATTAAGTTGAAAAAATTTACCACCTCCGGCATTGATGCACATTTGTGCTCGTTTTACATCATTTTGAATTATTGCTTGCAAAACATCTGGCTCCAAAATGGTGATTTCTTCTTGAATTTTCACTTTCAAAACTCGAAAGGTTTGTGGTTTGTTGTGGGTAACGCGAAATCTCAAAAGGCCCCAAAGGAAGAAGTCTAGCGCCGTCCAATCTGGCAATCTGACCGGAGAGTTCAAATCGCCAAAACGGGAGATCAGACGGCCCGGAAATTGGTGTTTCAAAAACTCCATCGTTGACCGAGCTGTGCGAGCGGTTGTTCCGTCCTGCTGGAACCAACAATGCTCGAGACCTAATTCAGAAGCTTGCGGTAAAAACAAGCTCGTTTAACATCTGTCTGTAGTGCTCACCAGTTACAGTTACGGCGTTTTTAAGAAAATAGGGGCCAATCACTTTCTCACTGCAAATGCCGCACCAGACAGTCACTTTGAGGGTATACAATGACTCTCCGTGCATTTCATATGGATTCTCCGTGCCCCAGAAATATAAATTTTATTTGTTCACATAACCAATTAAGTGGAACTGGGCTTCGTCGCTCATTATGATTTTAGATACGAAATCATCCCCTTCTTGCACCGGGTTTAACAGAGCATGGGTGAAGTTAACCTGACTTAATGGTCAGCAGGCAGCAATTGGTGAATGCATTTTCTAAGGGAAATTTTCATATCTTTCATTAAAATTCGACCCAACGAATGTCTTCTGCTGCCAAATTGTGTGCATCGTTGTCTCGTCGATGTTTGTAGACCCTCTCGAACATCCTCGGCCACAGCAGCAATATTGTCGGTCGAACGAGCAATACAAGTCCGGCCACTTCTTGCAATATCTCTAGTGGACTTAGCTTGCACGAGATGCTCAGCTAAACGCTTAATTTTTCACGTGCACATGGTGCAGGACGACGAGGTAAATGACGACTAAGTTCAAGCTTTGTTAAAACAACAAATTATGATAAAATAAATCAAAATGTGATCAAATAAGTAGTAATAATAATCTCACGTTCTTAAGGTGTGTATCGCTCCATTGCTTGTTGTTAACTAATTCTCTATCTGTCTAGAACATAAATGTCAAAGCACAGTGATTTTTGACGCCATTTATAAAAAAATGAAAAACGTCAAAATGTATGATAGAGAGAGAAATTGAGAGTGTTACTCACAAAGTACGCGAACGGCTTCGAGTAAAAACTTATGTAACGTCAAAGAATTAAATTGAATTACTTGATTTAATTATTTAAATTATTGAATTATTGTGCACTTATTTGGAATAATAAACATGCATGACGGAGAAATACTTTCTGTTTTATTAACGACTGATTCTAGTAGCGAAAGTGATTTGGACGAATTGAAAATGCTTCTTAATGACGGAGATAGCTAAGAAGAAGTTTTGTTGAATGAGCTGATTGAAAGTGGAACAAAACGAAAAAGGCATTCGGAATTATTTAGAAGAGGTAGTGCATTCCTACAATGAAGAGAAATTCAGGCGTCATTTCAGAATTAACTAAACCCTGTATGAAGAACTCTCCACAAAATATGAATCATCTGAACAATACGTTCTGATAAAAGGTGCTCTGCAATAAAACATCTGGCAGTAGTCCTGTAGTTTTCTGGTCATGAAGCTTGCAATTTTAGGGACTTGGCAGATCGCTTTGATTTATCTTTGTCAACGATCAGCTGCATCATATATAGAACGACAATATTTCTAAGCTATCTTGCCCCCTGTGTAATAAAGTGGCCAAATGAAGAAAGAAAAATACAACTGGTTTCCCAAGAGTAATAGGTACTGAAAAACAAACTTTACATATCTAAATATATTATCTAATATTATGTATATATCATCCAGGTGCTATAGATGGTACCCACATTATCATAGATGCACCAAGCAGCAGAAAAGACGACTACATTGATAGGAACGGAGATGGTAGTCTGTGCTTACAAGCCACAAACTTTTTGATTTTTCATTACAAATCTTTATATATCAGGTGACTCTGCTTATCCCTGCATGGAGCATACAGAGACAATGGTAATTTTACAACATCTCAGAAAATATACAATACAACACATAGCTCAACCAGAGTCCTAGTGGAACATTCGTTCGGAATATTGAAGCAAAGATTCCGACAGTTGTACTATTGCAAACTAAGGGAGATTAAAAAGCTTTGTGATTTTATTAGGGCTTGCTGCGTGTTACATAATATAGCGAATGAAAATGATCTGGATTTCACAATGGAAGATACCTCACAAGAAGACGCGGAAAACATTCCAGATGCACAAGCTGAAGATAGTTCTACAGGACATTCGTGGACATTCGTTCCTTTGTACTGGCGCTCTAAACTGCGATATATGGCCTCAATTTGAATTACGGAGAAATCATAACCCTTTTTTTCCAGTCGATCCTTTATCGCTTGCCACATTTTCTTTATGGTTTTGAGCTTCATGCTCTTCCCTACTTTTGGGGCCATTTCTTTAATGAGCACAAGCAGCAGTTTAGTTGTTGCCCTCCAGCCATACCTGCTTTGGAGGCCCATCATACGTATCTAGCTCCTCAATTGGTACAAAATATTGGTACAAAAACCTCATCAATCGTTGAGGCATGTGTCAGGTGTTGTGCAACAACCTCTTGCAAATATTCGGGATCTGTAATAAGGACGTAAAATTTTCCTAGCACAATAAACAAATTTAATTTAGCACTTTGAAATGTTCTTGGAGAACATTCTACTTCTAATGGAGGATGAGTAACAGGTTTTTCCATTTTTTTAAAACTAAAAACTTGAAAAATAACTGAAAACCGACGACCAGCTGTCAAAACTGACACTTGCGAAGTTTTTACTCGACGATTTTTCTCGAGTTAAATCTAGTAATAAATTGCACGGAGGGAAAAAGTGACGTAAACAATTTCTCTCTCAATTTTCTAGTACGCGAACGCCTTCGAGTAAAAACTTACAAAAACTTTCACAAGTTTGTACTATCAAGCTAGTACGCGAACAGACCTATTATGACATTACTTTTTCCCACCTTGTATATACATACTTAAGTAGTATAGGAGGCATCTTATTTTGAAAAGCATTTCACCTCTTGAGTTGATGTCCTTGCATCCTTTTATGATTACTTTTAATTTCGTGAATAAATAAAATCATATTGACTAGATTTGTGATATAGGAATAATAGAGCTTTTCAACGAAATTCCCTCAATACGTTCCGTACCAACTTCGATAAATTTTATGGTTGATTATCATGACGAAATATAATGAAGCAGCTGTGTAGTAGGCTCTTCTGACTATTATTCTCCAGAAATCATACTAATATCTCTCGCAGACTTCACAACCTTAAATTTTATCAGGTCCTTACCTCTTCACAGTACAGTTGTTCGTTTTCAGTATCTTAGTTTTAAGCCCAGCTTTTGTCTCCAGGTATAAAACTCCTATAAAATATTACAGGATAAGCATCAATCTTGTTCAAAAACTCCCCAGAGTGGTGCACTCAATGAATCATCTGCTCATGCCTAATCGCTGAATGGATTGAAACTTTCAAGAATGCGTGCTTATTTACCAAAAATTTCCACACGTCCAACTAAAATATCCATCATCACGCGTATATATCTTCATCTAATAATCTTTTTGATTTAGTAATAGTTTCCTCATTAATTTATATTGATGGCCGTCCTTCCCGTTCATCTTCTTTGATGAGTTCTCGTCTACTTTTAAAATGCTTAATTCATTTATAACATTGTTTTCTTTGGAGAATTATCCCCTTAAAAGGAGAATGCCCACTTTTCATAAAACTTTAGGTCCGAAACCTCCAGACATAAGAGATGTCCTAAACGATGCATTGTGATACTCTGAACATATTTTATTAACAATATTTATTTCTATCTAGCGGGGAAAAGCTTTGGGGATGGGATGTAGCTTGAGCAACTTTGTTGGGTGAAAAAGTGGACTTTTCTACTTCTCGTTATTGTACGGAATTGGTGCGACGTGGAAAATGACTTCCTATAAGAAAACTGCTCACAACAGAGTACTTATGGCCATGGAAGAAAGAACTGCAAAAATATATGCGAAATGTAGTAGCTGGAGTGTGACCGCGAACCAAATGCATGAAAATTGGTTTTATAGCGACAAAAAAGTCCCGGGAAAATATTTTGAATCGGTAAAAATATGCACAACCCGATAGTACTCGACGAAACATTTAATTTGATATGCGACATGCGATATTAGAACCACCTCCCCCCCCCCCCACCTGCCGGGGGCTCCTACCCTACCCTAAAAGCATGTAGAGCAGAATATTCTTATATGAATTCTTGCTGGTATCGAGCTGAGGCAAACAATAAAACCTGCTTTCCGATCGGACATAGCGCTACCGAGTTAAAGCCGATCTAAAGTGCGAAAAATCTAGTACCTCAGTTCGAATAAAAAAGAGGGTAATCCTAAAAAAGTGAGGTGAGTATGGCTATAAATAGCTATTTAAGCCTCCGAATATAGACGTGTGAGTACTCAAACTTCTTCTCAGGACCTAACAAATTGTGTTCTGTAGTAGATGTTCAAAAATGCACCAGATCAAACTTTGATTCCCCCACCCCAACTTTCCCCGCTAGATAGAAATAAACATTGTGAATAAAAAATATTCAGAGTATCATAATGCATCATTTAAGATATCTTTCATGTCTGGAGGTGTCGGGCTAAAACTGGGCATTCCCCTTTAATCAAAGTTTCATCAATTTTTATTACTCCCCAATCAAGTTTTACTGAAAACTTTAATATTATCACAAATCCATATATCTGAAATGAATCGTTTTCTTTAAACAAACTAAAAAGACACGTAGCAGTTGTTAAATCACATCGATGTAAAAACTTTTACGCAAATTTACATAGAAGCCATTGTTAACTTTTAGGATGGTAAAAATCGTGTAAATTGATACGTTTCCCCTCTCTTGCACATTGTTACAAATTTTTTACACATGATCAAGAATCAAGAGGATATGTAATTTCAATATGCAACAGTGGCGGATCTAGCATTGAAATTAGGGAGGGGGGGGGGGGGGTCATCTTACAAATTAAATTGAGCAAAAAAGAAACATCCAGCGCCGTAAGTCTCTTAGTCACTGACTTATAACATTAGACTGAGCGTATTGTGATATTCCTGTAGAAAAGAATGCCACAAGTTTTATAGTTTTCTCTTTCGCGCTATGGCAGAGTTGAAGCTATCAACACAAAACATCGCTTACTCAGTAAGCGATGTTTTGTGTTGATAGCTTTTCTTATGCCAATTGATATTATAATGTTGGCTGCAAATGCAAGAATAAAGTAAAGATAGTGTTTACCATGCTCCGTCTCTCTTGCCGATACGCAGGATTCAGGTAAAAATAACTTTCGAAAATTAAAACCGGAATGAGTTTAATTCCTTATAAACGTTTAAAATATCACTTGGACAAAAGAAAATATATTTTTTGAATTTAATTCGATTTTCGGGTATAAAATTTTATTTTTCATGTTTTTTATTTAGTAAACGTTTTAAAGGGTGCAAGTAACCCACTAAAATTGTCCAGAAAGAAATATTCTTGTTAATATTGATTTTGATATTATTAACAATTAGATAAAATCTAACAGAGATACTTAATACATAGTTTAAGATACTTATTTGTTTTGTAAATGTCTTCGTTTAAACCCTGACAAAATTAAATTGAATCATCAGAACTTTTCCAAGTGACGACTTTCACAATTTTGTTGATGATTCTTTGTCGTTCCTTCCGTTGCAGACAAATATTTGAGACGTAACTTTCGTGAACTTTGAATTATCATTTTAGAACCTGCCTCTGGCTCCCTTTTCCATCCATATTATTTTAAGATTGACTCGGCAAAACATTAATAAAGCCCTCGATGCAAGCTATACAAATGACTGCACAAACAAGCACAAACTGCAACGGAACTTTAACAGACTCGGAATTATTCTACTCTCTACTAAACCCAGATCTGCTAGCGAATTCAACAAGTTTACAACCAATACTTTGTCTGTGGCTGTATTTGAACTTTTGGAATGATAATTGTTTTGGAGTTTGGGGAAGTTTTGGACTACTGCCAGATGTTTTGGTTGTTTATATAGAATATATGTTATACATATGTATATATATGTGGTATCCAAAACATGTATATGTACCTAAATACATATGTAATACCTTTCTGACGAGTTTTAAATCTATAGGGGATGAATGAAAAAGTTTTCTTGTTTCCTGGGACCAATTTATTGTGTTGACGACCAAACGGGGTGGCAGTCATCTTGTGTAAAAATTTCAAATGGTACTTACATTACAATATGATGTTATAAATACGAAACTACATTTTGTAGATTAGTACTTTTTACCAGAATGAAATAGTTGTGGTACTTTACTTATTGCAATTATTCGTAACGAACGGAACTTTCTTGTTGTGTTTTCGGATTTTTTAAATACTGAAAATTCGCAACGAAAAGCAAATTATGAAAATATATAAAGTTTGAAGTAGTGAACATACATATGTACATACCGTTAAAAATGAATTTTACCCTATATGTATTGCAAATCCGATGCATTTGTTCTGCCGAAATGCATTCCTATACTGTAGAATTAATTTCTCCTCTTCGTTTTATGACTCAATAAAGTCAAAATGTTGAATTTTAAGTCATTTTTTTTTCATTTAATTACTATTTGTCTCAGTGAAAAATGATTATAAATGCCTAAAAGTAGGCAATTTTCTTTTATGAATGAACTTTATAAAACAGTTTTGCTAGATCTACTACTACTACTAAGAGAAAATACAAAACAAAAAAAAATTGCATTATATTATTTTTATAATCTGTCTTTGGCTTGTCCAGTAGTTTTTTCTCTAAGTCATGAAAACATTCTGTGAATATTTCTGTTGAAACCAACATTAAAAAGCCACCTGAAAGTAAAATCGTTCAATAGATTCTAATTCCAAGTATTTCTAATTATTGAAATTAGGTTGGGAACGAAACTATGAATACTTGACTTGAAATCCACTTGAAGCTCAGGTAGAGCGGTTGATTGAATTAATTCCAATTACTTGACTTGAATTTTTCTTGAGTTTAATTTTCCAATTACTGAAGTTGAAATTTATGCGTTGAATGAGCGTTTTCATGATATTTTGATTACTTCAAATGTAAATTAAACGTACTGAATATATATACCTACCTACAAGCACGTCGATAACGCAGTTTTTAGTGGAGACAACAATCGACACATTATGGCTACATTCCACCATAAACAAATCCGGGACACAATCCAATGAGAGGAAAGTAACTTGTAACACAGCTGCTAAGGTTAACGTACTTTGGTCGCGATGCGCAATGTAAAATAATTTGTTGGTGCAGTGAGCAATTCAGAGTCAATATAAGTCGCACGTCAACTTGAATCGCTCTTTTCGCATCCAGCTCTCATAGATTGTGTATCATTCGGAATCGACTAGGCTAGTGTAACAACATAGAATTATTAACAAATTTATTTTATCCTAGATACTGACTGAGATGAAGATATTTATTCTGGGTCTGACTAAAATAAATTTTGTTAACATAATCACTTCATCTTAGGTCTCGACTGAGATAAAGACAGTTATTCTGGGTAGCGACTAAATAACAATTACTAATATCAAACCTTTTTTGGGTCTCGACTGAGATAAAGATATTTATTCTGGGTACCGACTGGAATAAATACTGCTAATAAACTTTGCTTTGGGTCTCGACAGAAAGATAACCACGAACTATCTATTTAACAATGCCATAAAGTCGATTCCACATTTTAAATTGGTGAGTACATTTTTCGATTAATCATTTATTATATTTCATATCACATATCCCATTTCTTATTATATTTATTTATATATATACATTTGGCGCCATTCATCAAAAGTTATCACAATTTGTGACAGTGTCGTGTACAAATTGAACTCAGAGACATAACTGAAGTCTAGTTGTTAAGGGACATTTAAATTTAGTTGGAATTTTGTAATTAAGCGTGACGTGTGTGTGTAATAAACCACTAACTTTAAGTATTCATTGGCGTTATTATTTACAGTTCCCATCCTTACTCATATTATTTCTTGACTATTCTCTTAGGGCAGAACAATTTCACTACATTATATGTATAAGTAGGACGAAAAATATAACGTTCTAACTATAGATCCATTGCCAACTATTGTTGTATAACGAAGAACCTCGATAGGATCTATCTATTTTCAGCACGATTTAATAAAGGGCACATTATATAGGCGGTATGACTAAGATGAACCACAATCCGCCATATTTTAAGCTGAGAATCGTAGTCAGAATTATTCACAGAATGTTTGTTCTTAAACTCTCTATGTTTGTATGTCCCCTTTTTACGCAAGAATACTATCTTCCTATTCTTCTTATTACGTGGTGCTCTACCTTCTGAGATTACAAGCAACTCGGAAATACCGCAAAGCAATATTCTTGGTTCACTTCTATCTGCTAAACCTCAACTCCAAAATTCTTTACTACACAAATGACGCCAAAATATTGGGTATTCTCAAAAATAATTCTGTCATGGTTCTTTCAAATTTTTATGTAGCCATTTTTCACAAATGGTTGCCTACATCTAAATGTAAACAAATGCTCGACAGTGCATCTGGCTGGTTATGTATATACTGCGGATGCAAGCTTATTATTAAGACTTGACAAAACCATAATTAGTAATGATATTATTGAATCTCACCTTTCCCTTAAGGACCACTTTAGTTCGCTTTTGGGTTTCATTAAAATATATTCTAAGGATGATGATTATAAAGATTCTGTATAGTGCGTTTATTAAACCTAGCCCTATATGGTCGCCATATACCAGAAGAAAGTGTAGAATTTGAAAATAAAAACCAAAGCTATTTGCGATCTTTGCTGTTTTGTTCAAATTGCATAGTTCCATATGCCGGGTACTTCAGATAGAGAGGCTAATCTCGTTAGGGTAATAACTTTGATCTCGCGATAAGAAAAAACATAATTGAGTGGAGCTGTTTTTAAATGTCTCACTTGAGATGTGGAATGGTTTAAATGGCTTTCCTTATATTTTACTTAACGACGATTACTTATTAGATGGAAATTGCTTTCCATCGCTCTATATCTGTTTCTCTTCTTTCCCTCCTAGAAGTTATGGTCTGTAGACTCGTATATTGTACGGGTCTCGAAAGAGTAAAATACTCATAACCACTTTCCACTTGAAATCATAGGTTATATGTACTAAGTTTGTTCTTCCGTTTGTATTGCATAGAAATAATGCTAGTAAAGCAAAATGCATTGGACACCTATGCATAATATTTAAAAAACTTTTGATTTTTATATGTTCGTCCGTCCGTCCGTCTGTCTGTCTGTCTGTCTGTCTCTCTATCTGCCTGTCTGTTCGTCTTCTCGATGACTCGAGAACGCGTTCAGTTAGAGGGCTGATATTTTTCGCACCGCCCTTTAAAAAAAGCAGTAAACTTGAGTTTGGGAATGGAACAAATCGGGTAACGTTTCATATCTTCGCAAACTCTCCAAAAAGTTAATAAAGCAATGTTACATGGTATTCGTAAACTGGACCAAGACCTCCTTAAGTGATAGCCCCAAGGCTTTTTAGTAGTTTTGTAAGAACTCCAGAAAATCCTAAGGCGATGAACCTTAACGAACTAGTTTCACACTCTTCCGTTCAAACCTGCGAAATGTCTTCCAGCCACTTTCAATCAGATTTTACATAAGAGGTAAGTACCATTTCCTCTTCTTCTATCAATAACCCCCAAAACTTCAGTTGTATTCACTTTGCTCCTGTATCATCTAATGATGTGTTGCAGATTTTGGACGCACTAGATTCCAATAAAAATCCGGACCTTGATGGAATCCCTAATCTGCTTTTCAAGAAATGTTCTTCTAGTTTATCCAATCCGCTAGCGTTACTGTTCAACATCTCAATTAATAATAGTACATCTCCATCTGTATTGAAGCACTCCTTTGTTACCCCGATCTTTAAATCTGACGATAATAAGTATATCATTAACTATAGCCCGATCTCCATATCTAATAGTTTGGCTTTAATATTCGAAAAGATCGGGTACGATCAACTTTTTAACCATACTAAGGCACTGACTTCTGAAAAACAGCACGTTTTTTTCTCGGACCGCTACACGGTAACAAATTTAGCTCTATTCACCGATGTTATCGCTTCCTTCCTTAATGAATGCAAACAGGTTGATTCCATCTATACGGATTTCTGTAAAGCGTTCGACAAAATTTGCCATAATCATACGTTGGTAAAGATGGCGCAGTTGGGCTTCCATCAGAATACAATCTTATGGTTTTCATCCAATTTGAGCGGTAGGCACTGTAGTTTTTAATGGTTAGAGTTCGTGTCCTTACGGACAGCTATCTGATGTACCTCAGGGCACGGTCCTCGGTCTATTTATTTTTTTAATATACATCAAAGATCTTCCATGTCAGCTAAAATCTGATTATCTTCTCCATGCTGATGATGCCAAAATTTACGGCATGATTGAAAGTCTTGATGACTATCTTCGCCTTCAAAGGGATATAGATGCCCTTGAAATCTGGTGCAGGGACAACTTTTTAACACAAAATATTCAAAAATGCATGATCATTTCTTTTTTTCCAGAAAGTCCCCACTCTTTATTTTGATTAAGTTAAAAAAGGCGGCAAATTCGGGACCGCCCCAGGTGGCGAAAGCTCTAGCTATGCAACTGAGCCCACATCATTTAAAAGAATCATAATTGGTGTGTTTGACCACCCACCGTAATGCGTTCTGATTACGAGTGAGCCTTCTCCTGCATTCTAGCACTTCGCAGTTCTAAGTATACAAATATACTTACAAATATGATTCCTTTAGCAATATTATACCACAGTACTTAATTCTAATTGTTTAGTTAAGTTCATCTTGGTTCCTATTAACTTTTTAATGTTATTATGTACATTTAATATAGTAGGTACTCTAGTTTTTTTTCCTTAGCTTATTTTTAGTACTTGAATATCAGCATATATTAGCATTTGAATATCTTGGTCTTTATATAATATAATTATTACCTATTATTTTCTTCACAATCTTGTTTGATCAACACATATTGACCTATTATTATATAATTTTTAAATTATTATAATAATAATATTTACAGCAATTTATTTTCATTTAACATTTTGTATTACCTTAGCACTTGATCTGTTTGTTTAATAATTGAACTCGCAGCAATGTTTTTTCATTTAGAATTTTGAATTATCTTGTTTTCATATAGGTACATAATATACATATATATATATCTTTTCTTTTACGCCTTTACATATTAATTCATAATGATATTGTAATAAAGTAGTAATTTTATGACACTTTACTTTAGATCTAAAAACCTAGCGCTAGCTAATCATTGGACTTTAGTCTGTAAGCTATCGTATGAACTTTATACATAAAAAATAAATAACTCCTTCGTGGGGTTGCCATATTAAAATTTCGTTTTCACTATATAATTGGGAACTCCTTCGGTCGCTCCCCCTTGATCACATTATCAAAATTTAGCGCCTTCAAAACAATGAAATTCAGATGATACGAACTCAAACATAAATATACTGAAACGCTGATTTACGTGTGAATCAGTTTACTTCTTTTTAGTTTGCCTCTCCTAAAGATTGCATCCAGAAAAATAAATCCACATTGAAAAGATAGTGGCTAAGAGCTAAACAAAAGACACCTCAAGCAAATTTACAAAAAACTACAACGGTTTGCATTTTTAGGAGTAACCGATACCATGCGTACTTGCCCAACTGCAGCCTTAGAGGCTATACTGGACCTACTTCCTTTACATTCGCATATTAAGAAGGAGTGCAATAAAACTGCAAAGGGTAAGTCTCCTGAGTACAGGTAATCTGGTTGACCACCTGAAAGTCCTCCAGGAATTTCTAAAGGACCCGATGGCCATCCTAATCTCAGACATTATCCCGAAACGCCATGACATTTAAACACCATTCAAGGCGATCTTAGAGGCCCGTCCACAGTAGCAGGCGTAGGCATATATGGGTCGAAGTAGCGTCTCATAAAAGCCTCACCTAGCATTTTCCAGGTAGAGAGCTACGCCACAGTGCTCTACGCTCCCGAAATCATTCATAGTAATAAGCGTTGAGCAAAAATATACATATAATATCAGACAGCCAAGTAGAACTCAAAGCGTTAAATTATTTGCCTTTGAATCTAAACTGGTCTGCGACTGTCTTGAAAGAACTGACAAAAAAAATAAGATTACACTGATTTGGGTGCCAGGACATGCCGCTTGAAGAAAGTAGGAGCCCGCTTGAACCATTCTACGATAAAGGATGTCCCATCTTAATGAGCTTATGTAGTAAGCGAAGTGATCTGCACTTTAAGTATATATCTAGAGTACATCCGACTAATATAGTCTGAAAGCCAGAAATATGGTCAGATCTACGAAGACCGAAGGCGAACCTCACACAATCATTGAAAGCAACGTTGATTCTACGCAGGCAAGTAGAGTCTAATTTTGGGAAGATCAGGTTCCCAAAGGTAAAATGTGGCAAAATCAGAGCTTTGATAAGCTTCAGTTTGGTGTTCGAACTTAAAATTTGTTTGGACAACCAGAGCTTCGGTAGCTCACAATGGACCTTTCCCAGAACTGATCTGACATAACCACAACATTTCATATCTGCATTAAGCCTTATTCCAAGATTTGTGACTACATCAACATATGTTAAAGCTTGTTCCCCGAGAAATATGGAGAGGATAGGTCTGCTCAAGGTACCAGCACACAAAATGAGACATTGGGACTTGTCAGGATTAAGGATTAGGTCATTCGCTAGACACCAGGCATATGTTCTGGCAAGATCCTCATTGACTCGCTCCAAGCAATCCTCGAATAACCCAATCGGTCCACTACTGTATAACTGGACATCATCGGCGTATAAGTAGATGTTGACTTGTTGGATAACACCAGGTAAGTCGTTGATGTATAAGCTGAACAACAATGGCTCTAGCACAGACCCCTGAGGAATGCCAAGAGGTACAGTTAAGAAGTGTGAATCACACTCGTTATAACGAACTTGTTGGCATCTTCCCGTGGGGAAGCTTTTGATCAAGTCAAATAACTTCAACAGTAGCCTTGAGTGGTTTACTCTGTCAAATTCTTGGAGAAGTCAGTAGCACGAGAATGCCGACCTCACCCTTATCCAGGCTCTCCGCAGATCTGCAGTAACCTTTAATATGGCTGTTTCGCAATTGCAATTTGCACGGAAACCTGACTGCTAGCTTGTCAGCATGTTACTTCATTCCACATATGCTAGGATTTGCCCATACATTATCTTTTCTAGTACTTTGACTAAGAAGCACCAAATGTTAATAGGGCGAAGATCAGAAGGTTTTTTAGGAATAGGCAAAATCGTGGCCAATTTCCAGTTAGTAGCGAAAGTAGATGACGTATGGCAATGAGAATAATGCTATTACCATCGCTTGGTAATGGATTCCGTGAAAGGAGAAGCAATCGTCATGGTATTGAAGGTGGTTCACAGGATAAGCCAAATTAGACGAAGCCACAAGAGAGGATACAAAGAACTCGTTTAAATCGTTAGAATCAAAGTTGCTATTGTTCAAATTGCCTTGTGTATCACATACATCAGCTTTTTTCAGATTCCTCCACAATGTTTTTGGGGAAAGATTTCCATCGAATTTATTAACATAATAGCGTTGAATGCTTTTTATGTTGCGAGCGATTTGTGCTGCCACAAAGTAAGAAAAATATTTTTACAAGAGAAATTGTTACACATAAAAGGATATTATTTATTACAATTGTATGTTATTAGCTTGATAATTTATAGTAATATTTCAAGCTAATAACAAAAATTGTGTGCTTTAACATTTATTTTTAATACGAAAATGGTTTTTATTAATAAAAAAATGAACATTAATAATTTACGAGTACCACACCACCTTGGAGGTATCGCAATTCTCGCGTTAATTATTTATTTAATGTTTTGTTTTTGCACTTTAAAATAATTGTATGCACAAATTTGAGAAAAATTTAAGTGTATATATTTCACTTACTATACCTTTTCAGTTTCAATATGGGATTAAGTGTAAACTTCAAAGTGGAATAGTAAACTTCAACTTGAGAATAGTAAATTTGAATTTGAGAATTTTATTTTTTAATTTTAAAAAAATAATTTAATACAAACTATTTTAGAAGCAATTTATTAGTATTGCATTTTTTCTAAGTTAAGAGCAGCAGGAACTTTTCTTTGAATGCCTGCGATGCAATTGGCACATATTGTTGGTGTGACTGTCTGCAAACCTTCTTCCATGAGGCTTTCTAAGGCTCTTACTCTATATTCTTTGATGGTTAAATCGTTTCTGGTGTAAATAATACTTGATAACTTTTTTGATAATTCTGTTTTAACATAAGCTTTCACCACAGACCTCACATTTTCAATGGGGTTAAACATTGGACTATAGGGTCCAAGTCTCAGTATCTTGTTTTCATGGAATTCCTGCTTCAGTAAAACTTCTTCAACTTTACTGTGACAAGGTACATTGTCAATTCTTATAACAACTGGTTCACCTTGTCTAATCATTGCTTGGCGAAGGCAGGTTTCCATCCACGCTTTTGCATTTTCTTTTTTGAATGAATCTCTTCTTATTTCATAATACAGGGTTTTCCAATAAGAGGTGTTATTTTGATATTCAAAGAAAAATGCCATTTTTTGAGATAAATGATCGGATCTTTATTTCATTATAAAGAGGAAAGCATGCCGTTAATAATGGAAAATAACATCAGCCAAATGACCACCACGACCACGCCTACAGGACCATATTCTTTTCATGAAATTTTCCATAACCAAATCGCAAAGTGGCTGCCCTATGTCCTCGATAGCCTCACGAATTCCATCTTTGAGGTCTTGAATCGACACTGGGCTGTTGGCGTAGACCTTCTCTTTCACGTGGCCCCAAAGGAAGAAGTCACAAGGTGTTAAGTCACAAGATCTCGGTGGCCAATTGTGATCACCTCTTCGAGAGATAACACGGTCCGGAAACTTTTCCCGTAAAAGATCAATGGTTTCGTTGCTTGTATGGCACGTAGCGCCATCTTGTTGAAAGTAAACGTTGTCCAGATCAATACCATCCAATTCCGGCCATAAAAAATCATTAATCATCTGTCGATAGCACAATCCATTCACCGTAACTGTTGCTCCAGCCTCATTTTCGAAAAAGTAAGGTCCAATGACCCCGTGGGACCATAAACCGCATCAAACAGTCACACGTTGAGGATAGAGAGGCTTTTCAACAATAACTCTTGGGTTTTCCGAGCCCCAGATGGGACAATTTTGCTTGTTGACGAAGCCATCGAGGTGGAAATGGGCCTCATCACTCAAGATGAGTTTTCGATGGAATTCCGGATCATTTTCATGCATTTCAAGGACCCAATCAGCAAAGACTCGACGTTGTTGATAATCGGCCGGCTTGAGTTCTTGTGTGAACTGAACTTTATAAGCCTTAAGACCCAAATCTTTATGCAAAATACGGTGTAATGACGTTTGTGGAATGCCTAATTCCAATGAACGACGAGGAATGGACAAATCTGGGTTTTCTTCAACACTTTCGGCTACAGCAGCAATATTCTCGGCTGTTCTTGTGCGACGTGCACGGGTTTTATTCTTCACATCACTAACTTGTCCCGACAGCTCGAATTTTTCTACCAATTTCTGTATTGCGGTCCGACAAGGTGCTTCACGATGACCCAAAAATGCTCGAGTTTTACGAACCGTCTCTGCCACATTTTCACCATTTTTACAGTGAATTTTAATAATTTCAATGCGTTGTTGAATCGTGTATCGTTCCATTTTTATTAATGGCGTAGTTTCTACTTGTCAAATGTCAAAAAATGACAGCTCCAAAAGTGACATCTACCGAAATAGCGGGCTAATTAAAATAACACCTCTTATTGGAAAACCCTTTATATAAATCCAATTGTGCTTATGCATCTTATTACATGAACATTAGCACCTTTTGAACCGGCTGCTATAGTGGTGCATCTTGTTCCTTTTAATTATCTACTCTGCGTTCTTGAAATATGAATGTTTAAATTAGTTTCATTCATAAACAAAATAGGTTTATTTTGGGACTGTAATTCTAAAAGACATTCAACAAACTCTTTTCGTTTTTGTTTGTTCTCAGCGCAGTTTCCCTTTTCGGGTTCATGCCTTAGGTATTTCAGCGTGTAGCAGAGATAATCTAATTGTTTTGAAAGGGTTGTTTTTGAAATAGAAACGTTAAATTTTTCTCGAAATGCAGCAATGAGTTCCGCCAATGTAATGCGACAATTTCTTTCAATCATTTCTACGAAATAATCTAAATGAATTTGCGTAATTTTTTCAAATCTTTTCCCTCCTCGTTTGTCTGAAGTTGATTGAGGAATTGGTGTGCAAATTGTTTCCAGTCTCCATTCATATTTAACACAGCAAGTAATTGGGTTTTTTAGATTCTTTTTCTAATGTTTTAATTCTTTTTGACGGCTATCAATTTTAATATAAAAACAAAATTGTAATTATTCTCTAAAATATAAAGAATTTATTGAAAACCATCGCATTACTATTTTTATTTAGATTTCAACATTTCCCATATTGAAATTTACTATTCTCGTATTGAAATTTACTATTCTCAAGTTGAAGTTTACTATTCCACTTTGAAGTTTCCTATTCTCATATTGAGGTTTATTATTCTCATTTTTAAACTGAAAAGGTATAGTTCACTCTGCTGTAATAATCACTCTCTGCTAATTTCTTTAAACTTTGCATTGTATTTATATAAAATAGGAGAACATGTACCCATCTATATGTATGTATATTAGCAACAATAATCACTCTGAAGAATAAAGAATTTTTCCATAATATTCCATAAAATACAAATATTCGTTATTTACTATCAGAAAAACCTCTAAGCATACAGTTTTAATGTGCACTTATTGAAACAATTTTCCATTGAAATATGTTCTTATAGGTATGTAAGAATGATTCATATTACACCAAGCATTATTCAGGTATTTGGAATAGTACATAGATACTTCACCGATATGATAGATAATTCGCCTTTGCTTTATTCTGGCTATAGCGACTAAATTTATAATGAAACAAAACAATAGTTGAGGTATTTTGACATCAGGGTACTAACTATTTTCCTCCTTTACTTAGCAAATTATAATACATTCGTCGTTCATTATTTTAGAACCCTCTTCCAGTACTCATTCATTCCTGTTTTATGATGCCAAAACTGCCGCTCCTCAAGAAAAATTAAGAATCTTGCAGTACCTCTGCTTATCTTCGTTTTTTTGACTACCTAATGATATAATAATAGATCAAAAGTGATAATATCGTCACCCAGAAGAATGTCTTTTTCGCTTATTCAGAAAATTTAAATAGTGGTATATTAAAAACTTTAAAACTGTATGTCCATACCAAAATTGTTGGAGTTCTTAATTCGATTCAAATAAAAGTACACAGATCAGTGGCGTAGTCAAGGGGTGGGTCCACGGGTCTGGACCCCCCCCCCCCCCCCTTTGAAACTATTGGACGTACAATTAAGGAAAAATTGATAGCGGAAATCAATGATTCTTACTGTTTTTCACTAATGGCGGATGACACAGCAGATATTTCCGGTACGGAACAAATGTCGTTGTGTATTCGTTTTATAAAATTTGAAGACAAAGAGCCAACACTGTGTGAGTATTTTCTTGGTTATATTCCTCTTTCTAATACAACCGCGGATGGTATCTCTGAAGCAATACTGAAAGAAATAGAGACAATAGGCTTGAGTGTCAGCAAAATCCGAGGACAAGGTTACGATGGAGCCGCTGCAATGAGCGTTCAGTTCAATGACGTTCAAGCCAAAATCATAGAAATTGCTCCAACTGCTCTTTACGTCCATTGTTCAAGTCACAGCTTCAATTTGGCTGTATCAAACTCTTGCAAAGTTGAGTATATACTTTAGGGGAAATTTACAACTTTTTCAATACTCCTAAAAAGCAAGTACTTTTGAAAGATTGTGGGTTACGTATTATTCCAGAAGTGAGAAAGGAAAAATTGAAGAACATCTGCCCCACACGATGGATTGAAAGACATAATGCTGTAACATGTTTCCTTGAATTGGAACCAGCAGGATCATGGCAGGATCCAGTGGCTTCGTCGAAAGCATACACAATTTTGAACATAATTAATCAAGCGGACTTCTGTATATCTCTCCTTTGCTTGCATAAAGTTTTTAGTTTTAGTATTGGCCTTTGTCGTTTCCTACAAACTAAAACAATAGATTTGAGCGAAGCTGTTAATGTTGCTGAAGATCTCCTGCTCGAAATAAAAGCAATAAGAGAAAATAGCGACGTGGAATTCAATACCATATATAAAAATATTTTAGAAAAAGCAAATGAACGTAATTTTGAAATCAAAATTCCTAGATTAGTAAGCCGGCAGACTCATAGAAATAATGTTCCTGTTGCATCGGCGGAAGACTTTTTTTTTAAATACTTGCTTCCCTTACATAATTGGAATGCTGAAATAAACAACATTGCGGAAGAAGTAAAGCATCTATGTGAATTTTACACGGGGGACTTTGAAGCATCCCAAGAAGAAATGATTTTTGAGGTGAAGTTATGGCAGCGAAAATTTCTTCGAATGGACAAGTTACCTACTACCGCGATTGAGGCTCTTTCTGCTTGTGATAAAAATTTGTATCCAAACATCTTCAAGCTTCTATGTATATTGGTTACTTTACCAGTGACAACATGCGAACCCGAGCGGTCGTTTTCCACACTGCGAAGGCTAAAATCTTATCTTAGAAATTCAACTGCGCAACTGAGATTAAATGGGTTAGTACTCATGAATATTTATAGGGAGATCATGCCAGAAATCCATGAAGTTATTACAGAGCTTGCTAAAAAACCTCGTAAATTGGAACTCCGCATATAAGCCAAATTTCAGGTAGAGCTCGTAAATTTTTAATATACTTACATATAATTAAAGATATTGTTCATTTTCAGATCTCTTTTCCTGGTTTCGTCAAATGAATAGTAATAGATAGATAAAATGACATTGTGACATAGAATAAATAAATATGAAAATTTCGACAAAGTGTTGTTTGTGACCGAATTTTTCACTCGGACCCCTCCCTTTAACAATTCCTGGCTACGCCACTCATACAGATTACAAGGAATTTTCGCAATATTTAATTCTCAAAGTTTAAAATGAATTACATGAAATAAAAATTCGAACATACAAACTTTTAAGATTTCGCAGATTTATCAAGATTCTTATTTTTCTTATAATATATAAAATTTATTTCAGCATTGTAGTTTCGTTGTAAGAAGCGTGGTTTTAAATTTGAAACAGTAAAAACGTAAAGACTTAAAATATTTTCTGAATATTTAGTAACAACTTAATTTGCGTATAGAATTAATTTTTAAAATAAAATTAAAAATCTCCCTTCATTTTACCTAATCATGGTAGCCCTAATTTTGAGATGTTTTCCCCCTCTGATGGGGACACATGCTGGCTTCAATGATATTGTATGGGAAGGGCCTGCAGCAATATTATTGCAGATTATAGTTTTGATTTACTCTGTTATTGGTTAAGAAATCTTGTTGAGTGGCGTTATTATTCCCTTGGGGGTTAAAATGGTCCATTTATATTTTTATTAGAAATTATTAAAAATAAGCGATTTTGTTGGTTTTCTAAGTTTAAGCAAGTTTAAAGGCGAACATTCTCCTGATTAGTATTTTAAAATGTCAATTTTTGCTTTAGGGCCTTATTATACTGTAGTAGTTTAATAAGTGGATTATTTCTCGTCTACAGCAAACTGAAATTCATTGAAAATAATAATATACATTGAGAATGCAGAGAAATCGAACTTTTCGACCCAGCAATTATAGAAGTCTCATCAGTATGGTTATGTCTGATCGCCTACAATAGAAGTTCGATGATTGGGTCTCCCACTTCTATGGTAGGCGATCAAAGATAACCATACTGATGAGACCTCTCTGATCGCTGGGTCGAAGTTCGATTTCTCTGCATTCTCAATGCATTTTCGAAATTCATTTAAATTATTTTCAATGAATTTTAGTCTGCTGTAGACGAGAAATAATCCACCTATAAGTTTTTCTTGGTTTATCCAACTGCCGTATGGCAACTATGGGGAATAATCACTCAATTTGAAAATTACAACGAGTAATTGTTTCTACCATATAATTCACATTTGCTTTTGATAAAAAGTATTTATATGGGCAATTGGGTGACATCTATCATCGAACTTCTATGGTAGGCGATCATAGATAACCATACTGATGAGACGTCTCTGATCGCTGGGTCGAAGTTCGATTTCTCTGCATTCTCAATGCATTTTCGAAATTCATTTAAATTATTTTCAATGAATTTTAGTCTGCTGTAGACGAGAAATAATCCACCTATAAGTTTTTCTTGGTTTATCCAACTGCCGTATGGCAACTATGGGGAATAATCACTCAATTTGAAAATTACAACGAGTAATTGTTTCTACCATATAATTCACATTTGCTTTTGATAAAAAGTATTTATATGGGCAATTGGGTGACATCTATCATCGAACTTCTATGGTAGGCGATCATAGATAACCATACTGATGAGACCTCTCTGATCGCTGGGTCGAAAAGTTTAATAAGACCGAAAGAAATGGCTTTATAAAGCTGATGTATTTTTTTAAATACTCATTTCTGTGTTAATTTTTTAGTTATACAAACATATAAATTTCATGAAAAACTTATTTTTATAGTTCTATATCACCAAATAATTGTTTTATTGCATTTTTAAATTAGGTGGACCTTATTTGCCGAAAAAATGTTATTCTTCAGAACTTTTGAATTTTTGAGCGTATATATACCATTCGAGATTTTAATTTAATATCTTTCACCGTATTTCACACTAAAATAAATGTAAACGTATCTTTAGCAAATTTCTTGCTATTATATGAAAATCCTAAATGGTAAACGTTTCAAACAGAAGTAAAATTTAGCACATATGTAACCATTTTCGTCAAAATATTTTAATATAAGGTTTTAGCTTTTTATCTACACTAGCTGCTAATTTACTGTTATAAGTCTGACTTTTTACCTATTTAATATGTTCAACATAAATCTTTCTTTTAAAGATCGTACCTTATCAATTTTTATGCCCACCACTAGTAGGATGACCTGGATTTGGTAGCCATTGCATTGAACCTAAGAGAATCCTTATACATATAACATGTGAATGTATTTTTTTTTTTTTTCAACAATCAAAATCGAATAGTAACACTCGTTTTTTTTATTTATATATATTATTTAGCCAAGCTCAGGGGAAACCCTATAATTGCAAAGCAGGAAGTAGATAGGGAAACGATTAGGGGACATGAGGAAAGTGGCGGAGGTGTCAATGTATGTCACTCTTGAACTTTCGCAGATTGTAAGCCCGAGGAAAAACAGAAGATGGTAAACTGCTCCATATTCGCACAGTTCGTAATAAGAAAGCATCGCGGAATTTTCCTGTATGGTCGAAAGTATTTTGAATAATGAGTGGATGTGTGCGGCCTTCAGCGCGAGTATTGCGTGCAGGAATTAATCTACAAAGGATCAGACTATATATTTAGACTTCATATTTCATCGGAACATTGGCCATGTGTATAGATAAAGAAGCGAAATTCATCCAACAGTGCGACGGTGCTCGAGCGAGTCGATATGACAAGTTATTACCAAATAGTCAACCAGCTTATGTTTCTTATAGATATAAATTTGTTCAAGAAGAAACTTTTTTTGGATTCTCCGGTATATAGGAAAAGGTAAAAAATGCTTTTAATTTGTTATTTCATCACACAACCCATATATTTTGGGTGACAAGTTTCAAATCTTGGTTTGACTCACCAACAGGTCCCTAATAGCGAAATTGAGTGACTTGATAAACAAATGAAAAAATAGAACAAAGAAAAGAAATGAAAAAATAAAAAAAAATTGAGAAAAATAAAAAAAAAATTTATAGTATTAAAAAAAATTAAAAAATTTTAAAAAACCAGATTCATTCGAAACGAATCGAACCTGTATTCGTCCTCAGTGGGCTTAAAAAAGAAAAAAGAAAAAGGAAGAAGAAGAAATTTAACCAGGTAAAAAATCCTATAGAGTAATCTCTATCTTTATTTCTTCCTCTTTGGTATAATATAGGAGTGGTTTTTGCCTCATATAATTCACACCCAGAATTTATTCTGAGTTTATATGAGAGGAGATCATCATCTGCAGCAGGCAAAAAACCAATCTGCACCGATGAGTGTAATTTTTTCTGGTAACACGAAACGCTTCTTCTTTTCTTCCTTTTTATTTTTTCTTTTTCAGCCCACTGCGGGTGAATACAGGTTCGATTCGTTTCGAATGAATCTGTTTTTTTTTTTTTCATTTTTTTAATAAAAAAATTTTTTTCTATTTTTCTCAATTTTTTTTTTCGTGTTTTCATTTCTTTTCTTTGTTTTATTTTTTCATTTGTTTTTCAAGTAACTCAATTTCGCTATTTGGGACCTGTTGATGAGTCAAACCAAAACTTGAAACTTGTCGTCACCCAAAATATAATGGGTTGTGCGATGAAATAACAAATCAAAAACTTTTTTTAGCTTTTGCTATATACCGGAGAATCCAAGAAAAGTTCCTTCTTGAACAAATACAAGTTTAACCCGGTAAAAAATCCTATAGAGTAATTTCTATCTTTATAGATACTAAACAGCCAAATTCCCCAGCATCAAACTGCTTTAGAATTTAGTTTTTATAGGACCGTAACATTTCGAAAAATTCTTTTTTCTAATTTATTGCCTGTTATAAATAATGCGCATAATTCAAAAAAATTATTACTAAAAACAAAAGCAGAGTACATAAGTATGTAAACAAGTATTTAACTTGCTTGAAAACCTGTGATTTAAATAAATATATTGACTAATTCCAGGTTGATTACAAAATTTCGGATTACAAAATCCCGAACAGAAAGTCCCGGGAATAGAATATCAATTCTGAAAAATAAAATTCCGACTTAAAAATGTCGGATCTCAAAATCCTACATCACCAGGTACTAATACGTCATCAAGCTATGATTTGACATTTTCCGGCTACGTCCCAAAGATTGTTATAATACAAAGAATCTTTCTAGGCTCTAAGTAAGTATGTAGTACGCATTTGTAAAAAAAAACATATAAGAAGTACATCAGCTCAACGTATGTGGATAGATACCCGTCTAGAGTCTCTATATCAGTTTTAGGATGGGATATAACTTTCACGAGTATATGTATATTCATAGCTGCATATCGTACAGTATAACCTGTTTTAGAAAATGTCCAAAGTAAAGCCATTAACACTCATTCACGAGTAAGCTATATTTTCTCAAACCGACCGACTAACTATAGCATCCTCTTAATTTAAGATTTTTTAAAGAAGAATTATCTAGCCCGATCCGTATAAAATATGTTCGCCCATATGGTGATTCTCTGAAATGTTTTTTCGCGCCCTACCTAACCACACTTTTCAATTTCTACTCTTACTTTGGCGTAAGATCAAGCAGAATGAAATCTTTATCTACATAAATCGCCTAACCTTTGCTGTGCTAAATGAAATTGAAAATCTCTCGAATGCCTACAATAACAGAAATTTTGTATCCATAAAATATTTAGATTCACCGAAATTACTAGTGAACCAATTCATCCCTCAACTTTCTTAAAAAAAACTCTACAAAATTCCTAACATGTTTTTAAGAAATTTTCCCTTACAAATGTAGTTGACTGGCCCACTCCCAGATTGCCTTACTTTACCGTAATTTTTACCTTTTCACTCAGAGGTTAGCAATGATGAAAGCTTTTCCGATCGATATAAATATTTGGAGGACGCTTGCGCTATCAATTTCCACCTGTAAAGTTTATTTAAGGTTGTTGGATGCCATAAAAGAAACTTTTAATTTTTTTTTTTTTTTAGTTTTGTTCACGAAATGATGGAACTATTATATCTTTCAGCTTTAACCCGCATAGAGCCAACACCACTAATGACAGCAACCACTATGTATTCCAGTTTTATCTACTTCAAAGGGTCGTTCGCCACCCTAAGTGTATCTATGTATGTTTGTCTTCCAAGAAGCAAGCGATTGAATAATAACCGCTGCGCGGATTGCGGATTGATGGGGTCAGAGACGGTATAAATTTATCTTATCAAATTTACAGTATCCGTTACGATACGAATTTATTTACCTAATTAAACACTTCAAACAAAATCCACATATTACCACATACAGGTAGGAGTTTAATGATTGTAATGAAACCATCAAAGAAATTCCTTTTGGCTTTTAAGCTTCAATTAATGCCCAAAGACACGCGACTGTTAGAAGTGAATTTCCGCCAATTTTAGGTGCTATCCGTCTATTCTTGATTGGTATATATGTAGTCATTAGATGTAAAGTAGTATGTAAGTTGAAGTCAGACCATTAATATAGGGTAGTCCCCACAAAGAAATAACGGGAACGTATTTCAACACATTCGATAACGAATCACTTATGTGTTTTTCCCAATTAATTACAAAACCCTGTGCGATATACAGCAACGAATGAAGATATTTTTGTAATTCCGTCCTTTTATACCTTAGATGATGACATACCCTATACTCTACGGTACACAAAGTTTGTCATTCCGTTTGTAACGCATATGTAATTTTAAAGATTTTGTGAATTTGGATATCCAAGTGTTCTTCAGTCCGTCCGTCCGTCCGTCCGTCTATCCGTCTGGTCTGCCCGTCCTCTCGATATCTCACGAACACGTTTACTTAGAGATCTGATTTTTACGAGTACACACGGACTTTTTAAAAAAAAAAAAAAAGTTAAATTTAAGTTCGAAAATGGGACCAATCGGGTAACTTGTTCGTAGGGTTCCCATCCCATACAAAAATTTCGCTTTTCATTGTATACAGGGTGTTTCCACCTAGGTTGTGCATAGAGCAGGAGGTGATGGTACTCACGTAGCCAAACAAAAACTTGTATGGCAGTGGGGTGAAAAATGAACAAAGAAAAAATTAACGTTAGTAAAGTTATACATACAATACAATACAATACAATACCTTTATTTCTTGATATGTACACAAGTTCAAGGATCTTATAACTAGTACAATATTAAAATGACGGCGTATTAAATTGGCAATTAATATATAACTAATACAAGATAAGAAATATGTAATATTAAAAATAAGAGTTAGTCAATTTTTATTCAAAAGAGTGACTTAGATAAATAAAATCAAAAAAACAAAAGATAAGATAAAAAGAAATAAAAACAAACTAATACGAGCTAAGCAACTACTTTGTGCAATTGATGAGAAGCGCCACTCTACAAGTTAGTATTGATAAGACTCCTAAGAGCACCCACGGAGGTAGCGAGTTGAGCAGTGGCCGGTAAGGTGTTCCACAAGCGGGGGATCTGAACGAAGAAAGAACTCTGAAGAACATCACGAGAGAAATGGGGGATCAATATCATACGATGCCGTTGAGATTGTAAAAATTGTAGGAAATCGAATAGGTAAGAAGGTTCATGTGACTGCAGAAGTTTAAAAAGAAAGATAAGTGCCCTCCGTTTAAGATATGAATCCAGTGATTTCTGAAGAAGAGAGTTTCTAAGAGATGAAACGTGATCAAAGCGACGTAGACCATAGATAAAACGAATGCAGTCATTGAAAACAATATCCAGCCTTCTCGAGCAATCACTGTCCAGCTTCGGAAAAATCAGATTTCCATAAGTAAAGAGAGGCAATAATAAGCTTTTTACGCCTATCAGTAGGTAGAATATACGCCGACAACCATAGCCTACGAAGGCCCGAATAAATTTTCTTCAAACAGTCGGTGATATG
This sequence comes from Dioctria rufipes, assembly GCA_963924295.1. Taxonomy (NCBI): domain Eukaryota; kingdom Metazoa; phylum Arthropoda; class Insecta; order Diptera; family Asilidae; genus Dioctria; species Dioctria rufipes. Next base: position 76,867,326 of record OZ002743.1, on the reverse strand, counting down.
ACAACAGCACTTCATGCGAGAATGGATTGAGATTCCCAGACTTTTCACGTTATTCATGTAGGGTAATATAGCGCCGTTAAGCATCACTGGTGGTAAGTCCAGAGACACAGGATCAGTATTATATCGGGTCCGCCATCTAACGTTTTTTTTTTCAACTAGTGCTTATTTCATGAATGGTAACACTTAGCTCATGTCTGATTTGACAGATAATTAGTTTTATTCTTCCGCTGAACGAATATGGTTGTGTATACGCTTGAACAACGCTGGGAAATATTGCCTGCGATCGACTTACAGAAGATGCCGATTTTGCCAAAAAAATCATCTTTTCGGATGAAGCTCATTTTGATCTTGGCGGGTATGTAAACAAGCAAAATTGTCGCATTTGGGGCACAGAAAACCCGCACGCATACATTGAAAAGCCGATACACCCAAAACGAGTCACTGTTTGGTGCGGATTTTGGTCCAGAGGCATAATTGGGCCATTTTTCTTCGAAAATGAGCAAGGAGTGGCCGTTACAGTCAATGGCAATCGTTCTCGGGCCATGTTGAACGAAAATTGAAGAGGAGGATATTGGCAACATTTGGTTTCAACAGGACCGCGCTACGTGCCACACAGCCGAAGCTACACTCGATGTTTTGCGCCCTGTTTAAAAAAAAAAAAAGTTATTTGGCGGACCATATAGAAGGCTATACATTGCGACTTAGTCGGATTGAGCACAAGACCATTGATAGTAGCGCTGTTTAATTATATATTATGTTTTTATACAAGAATTTTAAAAATGTAGGAAGTAATTAGCAAATTCGTCTCTTATTTTTTCTCCCAAAGTAGGATTTCTTCGCACACCGGCATGTCCAGCTGAGTGAACTGTAGCAACTTCATTTAAATTTTCTGGAAATTACTCTTTTATTTGCCTATAGTAGTCCATGTCACTGTCACCATTCATTTGTCTCACAGCATTGTGCAATACACATGCCGTTTTGATTATAATTTCTGCTCGGTCCGGAGAAACTTCGATGTCTTTTCCTAAAATTCGCCGTTTAGCGCATAAGATATGAAACGTGCACTCAATAGTTTTCCTTGCAATAGACAATCGTTTGTTGTTTTTTTCTCTTAGCCCGTTTAAATTTCTGGAAGTATATGGGCGCAACAAATAGGGCTTAAGGGGATAGGCTTCATCGCCTATTAACACGTAGGGAGCTTCGATATTTGTTCCTGGTAATGGACTTTGAGCAGGAACATTGAATAACTTAAAAAGATTTGACGAAGCAAATGTTCCACCGTCACTTTGTTTACCTCTGGCTCCAACCTCAATCGCAATGAACTTTTTATCTGCATCTGCCACTCCTTGCAGAACAATTGAAAAGTATTTCATATAATTGAAGTAAACAGAGCCGCTCTTGGGAGGGCATTTTATTTGACAATGCTTTCCGTCGATGGACCCAATACAATTAGGAAACTTCCATCGTTTAAAATATTCGTAAGCCACATTTTTAAGTTGATCCTCAGTAGGAACAGGCATAAATTCTTCTACGAGTCCTTCCCATAATATGCTACAAGTCTCATGAACTATCCCGGCTGTAGTGCTTGCGCCAAGTTTCAAGGTTGTTGCTAAATTCTTGAAAGAATTTCCTGTTGACAAATATCTGAAACCCAATATCATCTCATTATCTTCTTTTGTTGATATAAAAAATATTTTATTTTAGGTAGAGTTGCTAAAGCAAAATGGAAAAATCTAAAGGAAAAGTTTCGGTTAGAAAATCAGAAGATACCGAAATATATGTAAATCAGGTACAGAAAATGTGGAGTATAAAACAAAATGGCCTTTCTTTAATGCCATGCAATTCCTTAAAGATGTCTTTGAACCGAGCATAATGTCTGGAAATTTACCTTCTGTCAATCTTTGCGACAAAGATACTGAATGTGGTAATGAAGTAATACCTACGCCGAATTCTTACGAAAAAAATTACGAAAGTGGCAATGAATTTGTTGGTTGGCATGGCGATAGTTTTGAAGAGCAGATGTCTCCAAATCTTTCATCGGTTGCAAACTCCCTTTCTCGCCCGTCATCCCAAGCAACTAATAAGAGTCGCAATAATAAGAGGATATCTCAGCAGGATATTGATATGATGTACTTAGATATTGAGCGTGAAAAATTGGACTTATGCCGTTCTGAACATGAAAGAGAAAGATCCTTCCAAAAAACACCGGATTATTTTTTTTTTTATGAGTTTAGTACCGTTCATGGAAGCTTTGGATCCTGTCGATAATTTGGAAGTTCGGGGAAAATCCAAAATAATATATTAGAAGCATACAAGAAAAAACACGAATCTCAACAATTATCCAACTGCGTTTTATTACATGCAGCACCAGATAATGCAGAGCTCATCACAACATCACAAACTTTGTATACCTACAAGGTGAATAATTAACAAAAAGTTCTGTGACATTGAACTAATTGTTTGAACAAATATTTTTATTTTATTTGAGTTTCATAGCATTTTTAAATGTACACGAATTTGTTTTTTTTTTTTTTCTATTAATTGTTTACTTACCTTATTGTTATATAAAGTCTTTCCTCTGCACTTATTGGCTTTTTGAAGTTTGTCTTTTTTTTTTGCAGGCGATTTCTAATTTTTGTTAGAATGTAATCGAAAGTTTTAATTGACATTCTTAGAAATTCAAAAAATTTTCAGGATTTCTGCGAAGATCTTCATACAATATGTTAAATTTACTAGAATCCAACCTGTTTTTATTTAATTTACAAATTGCTAGCCTTTTCCGTTTTCTTGCTAAAATCAATCTCTTTAACTGTAAATTATCGAGTAATAACATTTTTCTCATAAGCCTTGACACCATTATGCACTAAAACTTACGATGCAACTAAAATCTAAAGCGGATCAATGTGAAAGCTTTACCGCGTATCGCGCACCGATCAACGCTCACAGCTCATCGCTCACCGCTCACCAATCTGTGGCCGGCCTTAGTTCTTCAATTAGCTGCTTCAATTGTTGAATATATTTCATAATCTTTGACTGTAGAAATATGTGCCCGTCATGAAGTCCTACGAATTCTGCCAAATTTCAAATTATACGTCACATCGATTTCGAGAAAAAGGTCTTATATACGGATGGATGGATGCGATCTTATAAAAGTTTCGTTTTTTTCCTTTTTCTGTATGGAACCCTAAAAATGACCGAAATAATATTTTTGTTAAGATAAGTAATTTTAAACTAAATTTGATGTAAAAAACTTGTCGACAATTTTGATTTTATTAAAGGGCGGTATGCTAGAACCTGTTCTGTATATAAACTATATGAAAAAAAAGCTCGAGGAATGCTCAGGAATCTTTTTTCTGTGCCGATTTTTCAAGTAGTATTTATGCTAGAGAAAAGAAATTCGAACAGGAAAACTTTAGTTCTCAATTGGAAAAAACACAATGTCGCTCTTTTTCGAAAAATCCATTTATATACTTATTTCTGTTAGGAATTTTGACGTTTGTGAAATAATTTGAAAAATTTAAGGAAGGAACTGCGATTTTGCAATAGGTGAATCAATTTTAAAGTGACTAAACAAATAAAAATTGTTTTACAGGTATCTTCATTTTTAGTTGGGAATTATTCATCTTGAATTCATGTCGTCAAACTTCCTTTAGGAAATAAGTCGAAAAATTCTTTGACCGAATTCCTTGGCTCTAGCATACCGCCCTAAAATTGTAGCTTCGAAACGTAGGGTAAAAAAGATAAGAAAAAAGACTATGGATCAATTAAAAAACTCGTACGATTATCTATCTACCTAATAAGGCTAAGATATCTAGAAAAGGCATTCTCACTGCCTAAGGATGTTGCAAAGATGGCCCCGAAGAGTGTCATAGGCTTTGTAAAAGTCCTTAAGTTCGAATGAGCGCCCTAGGGCACTTAGGGGTAATGTTACAAAAGATCTAATAGGTCACGATGACTAGAAGTGAGGCCAAACTGTGTCACCATCTCCCCACCAAATAATAAAAATAATAAAAATAAATCTATGTAAATTTTAAATTATCATAAAAAATAGATTCATAAACAATTATCAATTCAACTCTTTAATTATCGCTATTAGTGTTCTTCTAATTATCACAATCCAAATAGTTTACTTATTTCAGTTCACTGTCTGAAATAAGATGCACCTCCTAGAACCTTCCCGAATATTTCTTTCTCGAAACATCAATCCTCCAGACCTAAAGATATCGCTTGCTGTGATACGATTCTCCAATAGTAGTTTATGTCTGTACTTAATTAGCTATTTCAAGTACCCAAGTATGCAAGTATCCATTTCCAATCGATAAATATTTTTAATACCATCACAGATAAACAAAACATCAATTGAAACAACCCCCCATAGCAACAAAACTCACAGCAGGAGAAATGTAGTTCCTCAAAAAATTTCATGTTTCCCAATACATCGTGTTACTATAAATGCATAAGATTTCGGTAATAGGGGCCACTCCTAATCCAAGAAGTCGCTCGAACTTATTGTATGCTCTCTTCTATATCCTACATAATTAAGTAACATAACATGTACATAATTGAAGCTTCTGAATGATGGATAACAGGTAACAGGTGAACAGATCAATATGCTGGGAAGCAGCGTAAAGCGAGCGCAAACTATAATATACCCTAGAATAAATCCTATTTATCTGAGGTTCCCAAATGAGACCTGAGTCCATGAGGAGATGAGATTTAGGATCCGCTTAGTTGAGAGTCCAGAAGATGAATATTCGGAAGATCGGTAAACAGGTTGGTGATGTTTCTGAAATGAATGGAATATACGATGGCCTGCGTCTTGGATGGATTGAGGGACAAACCGTTGTTAGCAGTCTACTCCGTGATCCCGACAAGAGTCATATTAATATTTTCCGCAGCCTCACTGAGATTTTCCCCAGGAGCACCGGAATATATCTGGAGATCGTGGAAACGCACACTGCTCAAAACTGTAGTGAAATCGTCGATGAAGAGCGTAAATAAAAGCAGGGCCAACACCGCTCCCTGTAGCACTCCATCGGTTACCGGTCTCATTGAGAAGTAATATTCATTGTATTTTACCATTAACTGTCTATGCCTCACATAGCGCTCAATCAATCCACAGGCAGATGTGAAGAATGCAAAACGTGTACGTAGCTTATCAATCAGCAGTGTGTGGGGAAGTGAATCGAAAGCCTTAATGAAGTCCAGTAGCACATGAATTGCACTATTACTTTAGTCGCAGAGATCGATGACGTCTGTGGCAACCTCTAGCAGGGAAGTGTTGGTTGAATGATATCTGCTGAATGCATTTTGTTATGTAACTATGTTGCGAGTGATTTATTTTGGACGTGAAGTCCCAGCTGTCAGCATGAGCTGACAGATCACTCGGTGGACAGCGTTGATTGCAGGGCGGCACGCTACCGCCTCGGTTATTGGGGAGAGTTATAGGGGGGGGGGGGGGGGGGTTAACCAAAAGCGCCGCTGCCACCAGCCATAACAGAAAAAAATCATCTTGTCTGACAGACAAAAGCCGTAGCACACACTCCAGCCCTGAAGGGGCCTTTACACCACTTACCTGTCTCTCAAAGATTGAATACAGTGAGTCGGAGAAATATTGAACTGCAGAGTTATGGTCGGAGTCGATGAAAATGGGAGACCAATCGGTCCTTGCAAGGTCTGCCTGAAGGTCATTATCCCGAAAAGCTGTTTCTGAATGTCTTCCTACGATTAGGAGCTTTACAATGGATACTAAAGGAAGCGAACAGTAGTTCGCGATCAAATATGCTAGGGCATTGCCCAGAAAGCACAGGCAGAAAACTTGGAAGCGAAATCAATAGATCCAGGCTAGTAGCCGACGTTGGCCCATGTCGCCTGGATAGATCATTAATAATTCCCAGACCCTTTTCGCTCATAAGGTCCATCAAAGAGTGGGCTAAGATGAATGGAAAACTGACGTCTAAGTTTAAGTCGCCACCGATCAGAGCGCGCGAAGAGTATACTTCGCACTCAAGGACATCAGAAAGGATAGCCATCTCGTTGTCAGTGGACGTCGTCGTACATCTATAACATCGAAAACAGCATCACTACTAATAACCTGAACAGCCAGGATCTCCCAGATGTCATCAATCCAACGAAACAAGGCCAGGGATTTCAAGGCATCAGAGCCACATAGACAGAAACACCGCCACCTTTCTTGGCAGTTATATCAAGCCTATGTAACCTATACCCGGAAACCTCCAGCATTTTCGAAGAGTGATGTCTTTTGGACCACATTTCACATACCAATAGAGCCCTAACATCGTCCAGCTCAGCCAGGCGTCTGACGCCAGGGATATTTTTGGGGAAAGATCGGGCGTCAAAGGATATGACGTTAAAATTGTTGGGTGGGAGGAAGTTAGAAAGTTCCGCCTGCGTTGGGATATTATAGTGCTGGCCATTCATGGTATTGAACACTGCCAGAGGACGTTGAGGGGACCGGTGAAGTTGGGAGTTGTGAAAGACGTTGTGCAAATTCCAATATGAAACATCCTGCTACAAAATTAGTGGCACAATCGGCCGACTTGTATAAAACATAAACGGTTCTATTCCGAGTGTATTCCCTGTCAACTAGATTTAGTCTCCTTAGGCAAAGTGCTGAATAAAGAAGATCAAGCTCTTGAGGTAATAAGTCTTCGTTGATATAAATTCTTGTTTGGGCACCCTTCGGATCAATTAAATTTACTGTTAGTTTGATTTTCAGCTGCTAGAAAAAATGCACTGCAGTCTTCCTCCTTATGAAACAAGAATTGAAGTAGGCATACCGGAATTGGGCCTGATAGGTGAAATAAACTCAACCCTATCGCAAAATGATTTTGGCAAGTCGACACTTGCACACAGACACAGTATATATCATACAGTATCCCAGCTCTGTCAAAACTGTCAAGTGAGTAGGATGCTTCTATAAAGAGACTATACTTTCTCTTTCAACAGTTTTAACTAACACACTAGTCAATTTTTAATACATGGATTCCTATGTAAATCTAAAGTGGAAGAAAGAGAACTGATGGCATTCTTAAACTTTTACTAGAGGGAAAGAGGCAAAATGACACCACTTTACCGTCAAACAGCTGTTTAGTAATAGAACAATACATTTGTCGCCGATTGCCGATATGTGTACATACATAAAACTAATACTTCCGTCAACGGTCGTGCAGCTAGCTACTGTTCGCCCATTTATGTCCGTATCATACTTAATAGTTCCCTCTTGTGGGAGAAATTTTAAGGTTATGTTTTTTTAATTGAAATTCTAAAATTCACTTTTCAGTAGTTAGTTCTAAGCTATTCTACTGTATGATATATACTGTGACACAGAGCTGGTAGAAGGGAGTCCCTAACTTCACTGCACGTCAGAGCACTGGGTAGATTACTAATAATACCACTGTTCTTTTTTTTCGTAGATACGTGACAGACTACCAATATCTACTGTGCTACCGCCAGTAATAGAATCAACCCTCTTAGTCAATTGTAGGAGTCGTGCCTCAATACTTGTGTCTGATTCGTCACGATATACACCACCCGTATCCCCAGCAGCTGCCTGGGACTGTGCGGAATGCTGAGTAACGCTCAGCAAGACTCTTGGACAGGCCTATTGGGGGTGCTAAAATAAACCTAGTAGTTTATGTTATTTGAATGGAGGCAGGAACCAGTATTCTATCGGATGGACAGAAGCAAACCAAGTGTGGGCACCCACCCACTGCTGAGGACACACTGGTGCTCTCAGCAGTAAGCAAATACACGAAAATCATCTCTGCAATCGTTTGATGAGGTACTACCTCAAAATTGAAAAATCAAAAGAAATAATGCGTAAACAAAATGTAAGTAGTATTACTAATGTGAAATCATAAAAATATTTTATACCTAGATTGATTTCAATAGAGCTTTCGAATATCCACGTTTTACAGAAAACAATGTTCGATATGGCTATCCGAGATATCTTGCCGTGTCGCTATCAGTCTAGAGCAACAACAAGATTACAAATAAATACCTAATCTGACAGAATTGATTTAACAATAATACTATCCTCCTCCGCTTTGGTATGACAGATAGTAAACAGTATTAAATTGGTCATACTTTGTTAGGCTGTATATCGTCAACCGAAATTTATTCGAATCGAATATCAGAGAATTTTTCCATATCTACATAGAAACTGGGGCTTAGTTATGTTCAGATGATAGACTGAACGCGGAACCATTGACAGAAAGTTCAAAAACACCTCACAATATGGCTAAATTCAACGCAGTACCATGAAGCTGGATTTTGCATTAGCACGGAAACAATGCTTACTGAATTCCCAAGGCACCTCCGACTACTATACAAAACCTATGAAGGAAAGAAGTAAAAAGAATTAACAATCAATAAATTTTCATGTACTAAAACGTACTTTTTATTTACAAAAATGAATTATACCCAACAATTTTTCACACTATCGCAGGCAACAACAATTCTTTCAATTTTGCAGTCTAACTTACTTGCACACATACTAACTTAAGATTAACATAAATACATACATGAGTACAAAGGATGGAAAAATACGTGCGTATTTAGTATCCTATAGAAAACTTAAAATTAAAATTACCAAAATAAACTCCACTTGCAATGCAGTATTGACATAAATAAGGTAAACTGCTAAGTCTTATCTTGAAGCAAATTTAATTGCGCGATTTGGAGTGGCTAGAGGCCATTTAGAGGCCAACAATTCTCAGTTCACTCACTTTAATTAGGAAGTAATTCTCGTAAAATATCCTTTATTTCGTATGTTAAACCATCTGGAAAACGGATATCAAATACGACAAGTATATCTCCGCGCCTCAATGGTTCTTTGAAGAATGAAAGACCTTTTCCATATACCCTCTTTATAGTATTTGGTTTAACAACTTCTCCTATTGTATTCACTGTTATGCGCTCACCAGACAGAGTAGGAACTCTAACAACAGTACCGCAAAGTGCCTGTTTCAATGAAACTTTAGCAGCATATTTTAAGTCACTACCTTCTCTTTTGAATGTTGGATGTGGTTTGTCGCAGATTGTAAAAATAATATCTGCTGGAACTCTTCCGGGTGTCTGATCACCTTCTCGTTGGAAAATAATTTTCGTACCAGCCAGCGAACCAGGTTTAACTGGGATATTGAGCACTTTTTCCTCCATCATCCGTTGACCATTTTGTTGCATTACCATTCGAGAAATTTTCATTTTCTTCATACATCCTCGATCAACTTCTTCTAAACTAACGTAGAGATCATATTCGATGGGTGGGTCCTGTATTTGTTGTTTTCTATTTCGTGACTGCGACCAAAATGCTCCACCAGGACCACGACCAGCACGATTACCTCCCATTCCCATTTGTTGGTAAATATCATCCTCGTCATCCATACCTTCAAATATTCCAAACGGACCCGAAGATCCAAAGAACTCTGCAAATGTTGCTCGTGGATTACCATGAAATTTATATGAAAAGTTTCCACCTTGTTCACCTGCACTTCCGGGAATTCCACTTTTCAGACCATCTTCGATGTACTGATCATAAATATCTCGTTTCTTTTTATCTGATAGAGCTTCGTACGCCTCCGCTATCTCCTTAAATCTCTCCTCTGCATCTGGACTCTTATTTTTATCTGGATGATACTTGAGTGCCAACTTTCTATACGCGTTTTTAATATCCTTATCAGAAGGGCCTTTTTGAATTCCTAAAATTCTGTAGAAATCTTTTCTCATTTTTCAACGGTTGCTTACACAGATCTTTCTGGAATAAAAAAAAAAGATAGAAGTCGTAACCCAGAAATTCCAAACTGAAAACTTTTCACGGCAAAAAATATTTTTCTCCAACTCACCTTGCTAGGAAAATATTTTGTTGTGACTTTAATAGCTGTTATTCCTGTTGTTTTCTTTTGTTTTTTAATAACTAGGTTTTCTAGAATATTATTTGTTATCACACTGCTTCTTCACGTACGATTAAGCGATTTTTTTTTAATTAGAGAAAAATTACAAAAAACATAACTTCAAATAAACTCTCTTTAAAACTTTTCGAATAAAGACAAAAACTGTCAAAGCGCAGATTACACAGCAACGAAACAGAATGGCAAATGATTCATTTTCGTAAATAAATGAAAGGACCGGAGATTTCAGATTTTACTCTTATAATATGTTCCCGCGCTTTTGTGAAAACAGGTTTTTCTGAACTATTGAGAGAGTTTAGTCACAGTATATATCATCCATGCCAAAGGCACGCTGAGCGCTGGGCACATCATAGCAAGTTACATTAGTAGATACACATTACAGCAAAACGAAACATAAACAAATAAGAGTAGTGGAGGCTTAGAGCGTCCATAGTAGCTAATTCATTAAGAATAACAATATTAAAAATTACAGCAAAATATAAAATTTGTAGTGTGATTTATAGTTTGATATAACAAGATGACAATACAATAGCAAAATAGAAAATAGATAGACTGAACAGACCAGCGACAAGTAGTAGGGGATTTTAGCAACTAAGCAATACCTATAGTAGAGGTAACTAATGACTACTTAATGCTGAACTTAAAAGTAAACTTAACTATATACATCAGATGACATGAATCATCTCTTATTAGAGGTAAACATTGCACATTTAGCTTGAATTAGTATTAGAGGATATTAGCAACTAGGTTATACCTATAGCACAGTATATATCATACAGTAGAATAGCTTAGAACTAACTACTGAAAAGTGAATTTTAGAATTTCAATTAAAAAAACATAACCTTAAAATTTCTCCCACAAGAGGGAACTATTAAGTATGATACGGACATAAATGGGCGAACAGTAGCTAGCTGCACGACCGTTGACGGAAGTATTAGTTTTATGTATGTACACATATCGGCAATCGGCGACAAATGTATTGTTCCATTACTAAACAGCTGTTTGACGGTAAAGTGGTGTCATTTTGCCTCTTTCCCTCTAGTAAAAGTTTAAGAATGCCATCAGTTCTCTTTCTTCCACTTTAGATTTACATAGGAATCCATGTATTAAAAATTGACTAGTGTGTTAGTTAAAACTGTTGAAAGAGAAAGTATAGTCTCTTTATAGAAGCATCCTACTCACTTGACAGTTTTGACAGAGCTGGGCTACTGTATGATATATACTGTGCCTATAGTATAGATAACATGACAACTTAAGGTTGAACTTAAAAGTAATATTAACTATATACACCAAACGACATGAATCATCCCTTGGTAGAGGTAACACCTGAACATTTAACTTGAACTTCAGATTAAACTTAAATATGTACATCGACTTTATATATAAAACAAAATGAACCATCCCCACGGCTTTTACTGTTTATACATTAGTTGTAAGATTGACTTGACTTTATTTGATTTGAAAAGAATCTTTTTTAGTACTAAAACTGTGTGACGTGTTAAAGGGAAGAATTGATTTTGCTGATAGCCAGCTGCGTCTGCTAGAGTACACAGATCCTAAAAAAAAATTTAAAATGAAGAACTTCCTACTATTCTTCCCTTTTTGAAAGCATGCCCATTTAATGAAGCCTGCCTATTCAGAAATACTGAACGATCAATCAAGGTTTTTAAAAATTGTTTCAAAGGATAAAATCCAATAATATTTTGACAGAGATTTAGTTTAAGGCTGGAAAAAGGTGGCTGAAGGTATTAACATTTTCGAAGAATTCATGTTCAAAGAACACAGCGAATATATATGTATTTTGACATTCTTATCTCATAGCACAGTATACAGAGCAAGTGCACAAGTTCAAGAAACTGATAAAGAAGCTTGCAATTGTATGTGTAAACGGAGTACTATGTAATTTAAATTAACTAGTCACAAAAAAGAAAGAAAATAAAAAAAAAAAGAAAAATTGGAAATAGGAGGTGCTCTTCACTAATACATTCCCTAAGCTGTCTGCAGAGATACCCCATTTCTAAATCTTGACTGTAGTTAATAGTCATAAATTTTGGTTTACTACTATTACTACTTATCCTCAATCTGGAAGTGTATTCATCAAGCTAGATAGATATTTTTAATACCATCTTAGATAAAGAAAAAATTAATTGAAACAACCCACCGTAGCAACAACACTCAAAGCAGTATTTCCCAATACGATACGATTGTGTTCTATGAATTTGTAAAATTGATCAAGCTATTTCATCCTGTTGTGTTCGGTTATAGGTTCCTCTGCTAGTCCAAGAAGCCGATGGAACTTATTGTATGCTCTCTTCTGTATACTACATAAAGTACACGAACATACTCTCTGCAGACGTTTGATGAGGTACCAATTGGAAGAAATAATAAATGTATGTGAAATCATAGAAACAGTTTTATAGGCTGATTTCAACCCAGCTTTCCAATACCCATGGTACCTACATGACAACAAAGTATGTTTGATGTGGCTACCAGAGATATCTTGCCATGTCGCTATCTGCCTAGAACAACACGAAATTACAAATACCTAATCTGACAGAATTCATTTAACAATAATACTCTCCTCCTCCGCTTTGGTGTGACCGGCAGTAAACAGTATTAAATTAGTCATAATTTGTTAGGCTGCATATCATGAACCAAAATTTATTCGAATCGAATATCAGAGAAAATTCTATATATCTATACATGAAACTAGCCATTTTTTTTTTTTTTGCATTAGCACGGAAACAATGCTTACTGAATGCCGAAGGCACCTTCGACTACTATAGAAAACCTATGAAGGAAAGAACTAAAAACAATCAATAAATTTTCATTGTACTAAAACGTACTTTTTATTTACAAAAATGAATTATACCCAACAATTTTTCACATTCATACAAAAATGAACTATCACAGGCAACAACAATTCTTTCATTTTTGCAGTCCAGCTTACTTGCACACATACTAACTTAAGATTAACATAAATACAGGAGTACAAAGGATGGAAAAATACGCGCGTATTCAGTATCCTATCGAAAACTTAAATTAGAATCAACGAAATAAAATCCACTTGCAATCGCAGTATTGAAATAGGTAAACTGCTAAGTCTTGTTTTGTCTTGGAGCAAATGAATGGAAGAAGTTTCTTTCCTCAATATGATCGCGCGATTTGAAGTGGCTAGAAGCCATTTAGGATAAAAATTAAGTCCGTTAACCTACAAATCCCAAATTCTCTCACTTTAATTAGGAAGAACGTCTCGTAAAATATCCTTTGCTTCGTTTGTTAAACTATCTGGAAAACGGATATCATATGAGACAACTAAATCTCCACGCCTCGATGGTTCTTTGGGGAATGGAAGGCCTTTTCCATTTATTCTCTTTACAGTATTTGGTTTAACAACTTCTCCTGTTGTATTCACTGTTATGCTCTCACCGGACAGAGTAGGAACTTTAACAATAGTACCGCAAAGTGCCTGTTTCAATGAAACTTTAGCAGCATATTTTAAGTCACTACCTTCTCTTTTGAATATTGGATGTGGTTTGTCTCGGATTATAAAAATTATATCTGCTGGAACCTTTCCAGGTGTCTGATCACCTTCACGTTGGAAAGTAATTTTTGTGCCAGCCTTCCAACCAGGTTTAACTGTGATATTGAGCACTTTTTCCTCCTTCCTCTGTTGACCATTTTGTTGCATTGCCATTCGAGAAATTTTCATTTTCTTCATACATCCTCGATCAACTTCTTCTAAACTAACGTAGAGATCATGTTCGATGGGTGGATCCTGCATCTGCCGTTTTCTATTTGGTGATTGGTTAACATTAAATGATTGTGACCTAAATGCACCACCAGGACCACCAGCACGATTACCTCCCATTCCCATTTGTTGGTAAATATCATTCTCGTCATCCATAAACATATTGGTACCTTCAAACATTCTCTGCGGATCGTTTCCAAAGAATATTCCAAACGGATCCGAAGATCCAAAGAACTGTGCGAATGTTGCACGTGGATCACCATGGAATTGATATGAGAAGTTTCCTCCTTGTTCACCTCCACTTCCCGGAATACCACCTTTCAGACCATCTTCGCCGTACTGATCATAAATATCTCGTTTCTTCTTGTCTGATAGAACTTCATACGCCTCCGCTATCTCTTTAAATCTCTCTTCTGCAGCTGGACTCTTATTTTTATCTGGATGATACTTGAGCGCCAACTTTCTATACGCCTTTTTAATTTCCTCGTCAGTAGCTCCTTTTTGAATTCCTAAGATTCTGTAGAAATCTTTTCCCATTTTTACAACAGTTGCTCACACAGATCTTTCTGGAAGAAACAAAAAAATAAAAATAAGTTTTCTTGCCAACCAATCTCAAATTAAAACGTCAAGAAAAATGACATCACACTCTACATCTACACGCTGTGGACGTACACACATCAGAAATTTCTCGATTTGTTCACGGGTGCTTACGTACACCCAAGGCAAGCCAAAGAAGAAAAAAAATCGATCAAATTGGTTACAAATCAAGTTACAATTAAATTGAATAGAAACTATCACAATTTAAATTATCAATGGCCATCTAATTTTAATAACACTTTGGCAATAAATCACACAATTCTACTAACGACGCGACAATGAAATCGTAACACCAGAAATTCCAAACTGAAAATTTTTCACGGCAAACAATATTTTCCTCTACTCACCTTGCTCCGAAATATTTTGTTGTGAATTTGATAGCTGTTATTTCTGTTTTGTTTTTTAATTACTAGGTTTTCTAGAATATTATTTATTATCCCACTACTTCTTCACGTACTTCACTTTTCTTTAATTACAGAAAAATTACACAAAAAACTATTAATAACCGAAATTCAACTGTCTCTTGTTCACTTCTTCAAAACTTTCGCTGAAATGTGAAAGATACAATGGCCGCGCCTGTATTTATAAAAGATATTAATTTCTAGAAGTTTCTAGTAGTTTCGATATTCATTCCAGAAAAATCTTTGTTAAACTGACATTTGATGGAATTCTTTGAAAATGGGATTGGGAATGCCTAGAAAATGGGACGGGATCGAAAAGTACTGTATTCTCACATACTTTATAATTCCCAATTTAGGGGAAATTTGATTAGGATCAATTTCTTATAAACTTCTAGTTAGAATTTTTTGTTATTTGATGAAAAATAAGTTCTGAAAATTTATTTAGGTACTGTTTTGCAGAATACATAGATGATTTTTTATATTGCAATTGAAACAAAAAAGGACTTGCATGTCATACCGTAAAACTTGAAAGTGGTTCCAGCTGCATTAATCGGCAACGGGTGAAAGGATTCGAAAAATGCAAGATACAGAGATTAACAAGTCGATTTGATTTAATTTAAAGATAACTCATTTCCAGCAAATTTATTTTTCAGTTTTGAGTGTTATATTGACTGAAAGATATTTTGAACATATTGAAATTTTTAATAACACGTTAGTTTCTTCGTCTAAATCACTTCGGTAAAAGTAATTATGTGCTGGTTCCCATTCCAAAATGAATTTCTAATTAGAAATCTTTTTATTTTAGTAAGAACGATTTAAATTGGGACAAACAACTTTGTGACCTTTGTCTCCAAATGACTTTTAAGCACCCAATTGATAAATGAATCTGTCTTATTAATCTTTGTATCATGCAACGAGGTAATAACTAAAGGAGATGCAATCATATGTACGATCCGTGTACATGAGCGTACCCAAAATTGCCATGCATTTGTGTATGTTTCGCTCCGCCATTTTTGGTCTTCGCTGTCAAATCCATACTTAGGTTTGAATGGTTTTGGGCTTGGTGCATTGACGCAGGAAAACCCGTGAAATAACCGTAGGGGCCACGAAGCAAATATTACTCACAAACTTTTTACCACTGAACTTTTCTTCTTAATAATTAACTTTTTTACGTTCACGTTTGCAAATTCAGTAAATACTTTTCAGTATATGAAAATAAAAGCGATTAAAATTGCGCATAGGTTGTACAATTGTGTTCAGGTGTACAAATTTTGCGGCGCTTATGTACAAACAATATCAGTGTTCAGTGTCATTGTGTTAGAATTGGGTACGCGATATTTTCTCATTTGCATCTCCTTTAGTTCTTACCTCGTTGGTATCATGTGAAAAGTACACGTACTGTGAAATATTTTTATCGAGGATTTCTCTTCTTATTAGTTACGTTCTATACTTTTAATCAATTACTGAATACCGATTATACTTCACCATTTTGTTTTTGCAATATGCTTAATACCGATTTCCATTGATCACATTTTCTGGCAAAAATGTTACACTTTTCTTGCAGTGGTAAACTGAAATACAGCTAGAAAAATGTACGTCAAAATCACCCTGGTTAAAACCCTCGAGAAGTACTTCCCAAGCCATGAAACAGAATCGCTCACTACTGCATAAGAGCCCTAACATACAGTACGTTTACATGAATACTTGAAGTAGAGATCAAGTAATCAAAATATCTTGTAAACCCGCACTGACTCCAAGTATACTTGAGCCAAGTAAATCACAAAATTTTGTTCGATTTACTGGAAAAAAATTCATGTAAACGCAAATTCAGTACTTGAACGTTTTTCATTTGTGCGAGTTATGAAAACGGCAAAGAGGAACAAGAAGAAGATTATTGTTGATAATTCAGGTAGTGATTTTTAGTACTTTTCTCAAGATTTTTCTAAAAATTCGCACATATGTATTGAACCTAATGCATAGTAGTCAAAGGTAAAATGTCATTTCAAGTAAATTTCATGAAATTTTCAAGTCAAGTAATTGGAATTAATTCAACCAAAAACTCTACTAGAGTTTGAAGTGGATTTCAAGTCAAGTACTGAAGTATTCATGTAAACGTACTTATAGTCCTAACATTCTAAATATGTGCAGTGTTCTTATGTAAAACTGACAAAATTTTGATTTGAATAACTCGTGCGCCCTAAACTACTATTCATACAGGAGATATGCCTTCTGATAATCTTAAGCTTACTTTCTTTTCTTCGCAAACGTAGTCATATTTTTATATCTTTCCTAACAACATTTTTTTTTTTTTAAATTCATCTTGACTAAATTACTACGATTGCCTAAGTTCGCCTAAGATTGCCGTAGTCCGATGAATTCGAATCAACCTGCCTAGAGATCCGCACTACGGCCGCACATACACTATTGCAACTATTACTCAGCTGAGAGTATTGAGCATGGTAAGGTTACGTTTTAATCAAAACTATTTAATTATTTTATTAAGCAAGGTATACAGTAAGTGCAGCCTTTGGGAAGATAAGGAACCA
The DNA here is from genome assembly GCA_963924295.1 of Dioctria rufipes. Classification (NCBI taxonomy): domain Eukaryota; kingdom Metazoa; phylum Arthropoda; class Insecta; order Diptera; family Asilidae; genus Dioctria; species Dioctria rufipes. Next base: position 76,850,099 of record OZ002743.1, on the reverse strand, counting down.
CGATTAAAATTACTGGACGCCTATTTTCGTTTAGAAATATAAAATAAGTTTCATTAAGAATCAATATAAAACATTTTAGAGAATTGGACTAGCGAACATATATACTATGTTTCCATGCAGAGTTCAATCCGAATTGGATCCGAATTAGCGCTCATGGAAACGAGAATTGAGTTGAGTTTCGTTCAATCCATATTAACTCCACGAAACCAGTCGGGTTGAGTTGGGTTTTGTGTAAGTATTAGTTAGAGTAGTGCGGATGGGTGGCTCATTCAATACAAATGCAGAAAGTTTGTATGAAATATATTACATGTCAACTCAATTCAAGCCGTTCATGGAAACAGGATCGAGTTAACTCAGCCAGCAAAACTTAACGCTAACTCAATCCTAACTCAATTCTGGCTCATGGAAACATAGTAATGGATTTCTGTTTCATGGCTTGGGAAGTATTTATCTCGAGGGTTTTGTTTTTGTCACTGCTAAATATCATGCAACATCGGATTCAGTAATCCATCTTCTACTATTACTCCACCAAATCTCACCAAAATCTTCCAAATTATAATTTTTCATAATTTTTACGTTATTTGTGATGTTGTTTTTCTTGGAAAATTTCAATCTGCCAAACAGCTATTACTCCATTCTCACGCTTTAAAAGTATGTAGTTTCATTGGTTGACGTGCACTTTTCTTCAAATATCAATGAAAATCGGAATTAGTTGTTCAAATGAATATTACAATTGTATTCTTACCACATAATTAAGATAATTTCTTAAAATAAAGGAACGGACCTAATCTATCGCAATTGCAATTTCGTATAAATTATATGGGAAATATCCTATAAAGACACCTACGAGCACTGGCTCGCGTCAACTACAGCTGATTTTGTTTATGTTTTTCTTTGGTGTGGTGGACATATGAGGTTAAAGATCTTATATCACTTTTTTCCTATTTTAATTATTTACGGATTTTAGCGTCTGTTTCGAGACAAATTTCCGCTCGCAATGAGGTTGCAATATAAAAATGGAAAAAGCGTGGGGAAAGTGATCTAAAGCATTTATCAACTGTGCTCTGCAAGCAAAGTTAAAATCATTCTAAGTAGTTTTTTTTTTTTATGTTAATGTTTGACCGAACATGAACTTCCTTGTCTTAACATTTTTATTCTTTACAATTTAAAGAAATTTGTTAATATGTATAAGTTTTTGTAAAACACGTCACTTTGCGGAAGCCTCAATCTTCGAGAGATTGTGATGAATTCCACTTATTTAATTTTTGATTGTCATAATTTTAAACCTCGTTTATTTTTAATCATTTTAACACTTAAGAGGAGTTAGTACCAAGATTTCCAAGTTTGAACATTTTTCAATGCGAATTTCTGGCCAACTGTTTGCAGCAGTATAATAATTTATATCTTAAATCAAAGATGAAGAGGTCTAGCGGACAACGTCGTTAAAAAAATTGTATGGTAGTGGAGATATTAGCTTGGAAACATGTAGAAAATGGTATGAAGTTATTTTAATCAAATTCCTATTAGTATGTATTATTCCTTTAGATTGGCATTGGGACTATTTTAGAAAGGCAAAGCCTATATCTAGTGAATAACGTCGAGTTTTTAAATTCTTAGCTGTACTTATTTTAATTATTTGAATCTATTTGTACTTTTTTTTTCTCCCGATATTTCACCGACGAGAAATTGTAATATTTCATTAAAAGTTAAGTAATTATGTGCAAAAAAATTTAGGAGTTAATTCTCGTTAAAAATTTGTCGCAAGTTTGGGTTTCTATCTTTTGCGCTAGATGCCCTTAATTAGGTCTAGGTCTTATCAAGATTTATATGAAGGCTTAAACACTGCGACGATAGAGCGGCCGTAGGATTCCTATGCAATATACGCTCCATTAAACGTTCGTATAGAAAATTGTTCTTATTAAGGTTTAAACACAATTGCGACGATAGAGACGCTCCATAAAACGTCCTAGAGGAAAATATTCCTATAACTGCAGAAGTCGTCGGCCTATCTGGTCGTCGTAATTGAATTAATTCAATAAAGTTACCGACGGCTACTGCAGAATCCTATGCAATGCACTGACATAATAAAATGGGCTGAGCCATCCTATCCTAATTCCTATAGTCAAAAATGGCACAAATTTTGGTTAAAATCTATCTGTTGGTCCCTTTCAAGCTTACCATGTACGCTGATGCTGAACTGTAACAAATTTTGGAAACAATATGTATTAAATTGAATAAGTTGGAATGGACATTAAAAATTCAGACATATATTGCTTATATACGTCCTAATCTTACAATATCAATAATATTTTGCAGAGGAAAACATTTTTCATTATTTTATAACATCTTTTGTGTTTCTAATCGACAAACAATAATAAATTATGAATCGGTGTACAATTGTACGAAATAAAGATTTTTCACAGCCTGTTCAAAATTTGTGCCATTTTTAAAGCAACAACCCTCAAGCCCTAGATACAATGTAAGCCGCGCCACTTTGGGGCGCCGCAAAGTTTGATCAAACTTTAAGGCTGAGTTACAATGTGACGCTGTCGCGAGACGCGGTCGCGAATGATGTTGCTGATGCTGACGCGGACGCAGTGCCTGTTGCTATTGCTGTTCCAATGATGTCGCTTTAAAGTGTCAAAGTTGGCTGTCATCAGGAAGTTATGTGTGCAAAATTTTGTATATAAAATTTGAAATAAAATGAATAAAATTAAGGATGCAGACGAGTTTCAATTTATTCTTTATTTACTTAATATGTCATACTTATATTTGCGGCAGAGAAAAGTGAAACGCAGGTGGTGGGTACGTCCACTGTATCGAAAAAGAAGCAAGTTAGGATTTTACGAGAAAACTTTTAAATACATTAAGGACAACGATAATGAATTGTTTTACAAAGCTACACGAATGAATCACGTCCAGTACAATTTGCTACTAAATTTGATTAAAGAGGACTCAAATCGAAAATAATGGGGTGACCCCTTACATCCTCAATAAATTTTTCCACATTCTGTTTTTCCTATAAAGAAATTACAAAATTGTATTATTTTATAGATACCGTAAACAGTATAAGCACGAATGTATTTTTCATTATTAGATGGTAACAAAATTAATACATTTAATAATATTAATATATATATATATATTAATATAACATGTGTTAATTTTGTTTACATCTTAAAAAACAAACAGGAAATAATTAAATTAATTAGTTATTATATACTACAGTTTTTTTTAAACTCACCATTTTCACTACAAATTTAAATTTCCCGCAAAAATCAAATTTTTCCACTGCAGATGTCAACTGTTGCGCGTCTCAAGTTGAAATGTTTTCAACTTTAAGCAACGCGACCAGCGTCAGCAACACCCTTAGCGACACACTGTACCCGCGCTTGGGCACTTTCATACATTTCAACTTTTGACAGGTTTAGCGACAGCGACCGCGTCTCGCGACAGCGTCACATTGTAACTCGGCCTTTAAACTTTGCGGCGCGATTTTTTTTTTCGTTTGTTCCTTGTTTCATTTTAAGAGAACGAATGAAATTACTGACACGCTTGAAATAAAAAATTTTACTTTTTTGGTAATACTTTTTTAATAAACTTTTAGGGCTAGAATACTTGCTTTAATTATCATACTTAATTTTTTTTATTCATTTTTAATTACTTTTTACAATTTCACAGAAATAATCAACACACCTCAGATTGTTCGAACTGTCAAGTGTAAAAAAACGCGCGGATCTCATTGTATCATAAACGCCTCAAAGCGGCGCCGCAAGAAAAACGCGCGGCGCTCATTGTATCTAGGGCTTATGGCAGAAACACATCCAGGCCTCGAGGCTTCCTCGATGTGTTGTCAAAATTTCCAACACGGGTTTTTAAATGATGCAACACAAAACCAAGCCAGCAGCTAGCCTCAAGGCCTAGTCGCAAAGCTCTCTCGTGTAATTTCAAGCATAGAGTATAATAATTCACCATTCTAGTGTTAGCTTGGCAGTACTAATATACATCAGCTGATTTTAACTATTTTTGCACCTCAGTTTAATATGGCGTATAAAATGTATTCTTCACACATGTGTACAATGTCCGGTGAGTTAAATTCTTTAGAAATTTATCAACTTTCTGTGATCAAAAATCAAGTTAAAAAATTTAATTAGTTCCGGTAAAAATACATAAAGTAAAGAAGCTGTGGTGAATTCGGTCTTGCCGGATTTGTGAAGTTTAAAGTGTTTTTTTTCTGTTTTTGTTATGTCAAAATTCATTTTGTTGTGAAATTTTTTTTCTAGTGTTTTCCAACTAGCAGATAATTTTGAATTTTCTTCGGAGCTTGAAGCATTTTATTGTAAATAAAAGTTTGGTAAGAAAATAGATTGTATTAAAAATTTTATTACAAAAATAGATTAAAATTACCGCATTGCGGAGCGGAATGCGGACTCGTGAGAAAATTTATGACTGAAGTTCATTTATATCTACTTACATAGAGCGCCTAGGCAAATGGGGCTTTTTATTGATCATTGCTAATGCTGTCAAAGTTTTGAATATATTTTTTTTTACCCCGCAGACAAATTATTACCAATAAGGACTTGAAAATAATTGAAAATTGGATGTGTGCCAACTATGTTCATGTCCACCCAACCCTATTTTGGTCTTATAATAGCAATACAATGTTATTTTACTCATTCATACCGGCTTTTATTCGAACGCTAAAGTTATTAATAACTAAATCCAAAGAATCGGGATATTTAAATGAAATGGCAGCGGAGAATGCACCATCGTGGAAGTAGTAATAACTGCAATCTATTTGTATTGGACACGTAAAGAATTCTTCAAATTTCGTGCATACACTTCGGACTTGGAGACGTCTGTCTCTAGAGACTTTATTATGGTCTCCGGAGACCTGATTTCTTCTTGTCTCAAGCTTGCACTGTAATATAAGTTCTTCGCGTTTCCCACCAGAGTGGATTTCACAGGCATTAGATTCGAAAAATTAGTAATTTCTCGTTTGTGAGATGATAGAAAATTCAATCTGATGAGGGTGACTCCACTCTACTCTGCCATTGTAATCGCTCCTTTAAATTTGTCATTCCATTTGTAACGCACAACTCTAGTTCTGGTGTAGCAAAATGGGTTGGACATCCTCGCTTAATATTGAAAGTTATTTTGATTTTTGCATGTTCGTCTGTCTGTCCCCACGATAACTCGAGAACGCGTTCACTCATGTCGTTATCGTTTGAACATCAGGTTCGTTCTGGAGGTAACCTAAGTGTTGTGTCGAAACGTTCGTTTGAAGCAAAAATTACGTCATGGATTGTCATCGGAGACAAACTAAAAAACATCAGGTTTGCTCTGAAAGTTTTCTCGGTTCACTGTAAGTGAACTACACAGACAAAAACTATTAGCAATTTGGTATCAATTATACATACAAAAGCAAACATTTTTCAGAGGCACTCTGACTGAATCCGTTCGATTGAACGGGGTTGACTCCTGAGCGAACCTGATTGTTCTAACGAAAACGACATTAGAAGGCTGAAAGTGTGCACACGGGCTTTAAAAAAAAGGCAAATTTAATTTCAAAAATGGGACCAATCGGACATCTCCTTCGTAGGGTTGCTATACAAAAATTTCGTTTTTCAATATATATTTGGACACTGCCTGCTGAGAGCTCGTCGATGAAGAGATCTGACAATTTGGTACACAGCCTTTTCATAAAAATAGTAAATAAAATTTCAAATATAAACTGAATGGGACATCCCCTTCTTGATGTTGCCATACAGAACTTTGGGGTTTCATTCTTTTTTTAACTTTTTTTTTTCTTCCAGGGTATAATATTATTGGTCTTAGACCAATTATAATTTTTTCTCTTGTACCCTAGATGATGAAATCATAAGTTTGTCATTCCATTTGTAACGCATAGAAATAATGATAGTAGAGCAAAATGGGCTAGATATTCACGCATTATATTAAAAGTTATTTTGATTTTTGCATGTCCGTCCGTCTGTTTGTCTGTATGCCATCCACACGATAACTCGAGAGCGCGTTCACTTAGAGAGATGAAGTTTTGCACACGACATTTTTAAAATCGATCTGCTTTTAGGAGCTGATGCAAATAAAGAAATTCTCCTAGAAGGATTACGAAAAGGTCTCCAGAAACACCAATCTCGCAAAATAGTACCCTCGGTAAAATGTAGATTTAAACTCGAAAATGAGGCCAACCGTGCAACTCCTTCGTAGGGTTGCCGTACAAAAATTTTGTTATTCACCATATATTAGGCCGCTGCCTGACAACGCGTCGACGTAGAGAGCTGAAATTTTGTACAAGGCGTTTTCATAGAAATAGTAAATTAATTTTTAAAATGAACTAAATCGGGCAACCAATTTTTGGTGTTACCATATAAGAATTTATGTTTTTTACGTATAATGTGAAAACGATCAGTCCTAGACGGGTTTATTGTACCGAAAATTTTTTAAGAATATAAAATCTTATAAAATTGGTTATAATCATTTTACTGTCCGAAATATTCAAGCTTTTTTACTTGTTTTTTATTAAATTCAAATTGATATTAAATTCCAAGTTATATGTAAGTTAGTCTTGTTCTCTCCAAACTTTCAGGTAATCACTTTCTGGATTTCAACCACAAAACTAATGGTTTGGGGTGCTTCCAGCATAACTAGAATTTAACTATGCTAAATTTGCGTTACCACACTTCCTGTTATTTCTACATTTTAATATCGTCCCCATTTATCATGAAATCAGCTGAATTCAGAAAAGGTAAAAATGTACAGAGTTGGTTTGGTCTCTTTCAACAGAAAGCCTTGAGCGTAAATTCGCTATGAAATCCTGATGTTTTTCATTTTTTGAAAAACTCAAAATTTCGAAATTTCGATTTTGTTGAAGCCTAACTTCGAACCGTAGAGGTGGATGGGCAAAATCATAAACTGCATCTTCAACCAAATCTACCAAATAAATTAATCATCTTACACAAGTTTTATCGCTTGAGATGTTCATTAAAATTTAAAAAAAAATCTTTCAAGTCCCCGGAATTCCCAAACCGTTTGAAATTCGTGAAAATGTGGTCGTTTAATTTGTAAATTTTTTAAATGTTTCGCCTATTTACTACATAATTTTTATGTTTTGAGAATAGGTACTTAATAAAAAAAAATCAAGAGAATATAGTATAATTGAAATATCATTTCCGGACCACAATGTAATGTGCCGTTTAATTTAATGGCATTTGGTCAATGAATAAATTTTTGGCAAGACTTTCCTCATAATATTTTTCTGTAGCAGGTTTGCTTAAAAAATCTTGGATCCGTCGTCGTTTTTCTCCTCTGGATTTATATAAATTCCAAACTAACATTTTTAATGTGTCAACCTATAAAAAAAATTGGGTTACAACACATTATTTTTAGGTCGGCGTTAATATATATACGATTTTGAATTTAAGAAATTGTAAAACTCTATACAACAGATTTATTTATTTTACTTGTAGCATTTTCAATGCAAAAAAAAAAAAAAAAAAAAAAAAAATACAATGGCTTTAGTTTGTCTTAATCAAGGGTTCAAAAACCTTTATAGTCGAAAACTTAGATACATTGATGTTGTCCCGAAATCGGGTAATAGCACATTATTTTCTGTCGAATTATAATTTGATTTCAACGTTTCGACACTGATCGTTTTTGATGGCGTGTGAATTCTTTAAATACATTTAGTAAAACGACGGACTCTTGAATGTAGTTGTACGGACTCACAATCAGTGACCAGCCCACTAAAATCAGTTTACGATGCGCCTTTGAATATACTTGGCGTGTGATTTTCGCGATTCGGTATATCCTTCAGGGATTACACATCTTGATCTAATTATCGCTTGCGATCGTTGCGGAACTGTGGTAATTGTTGAAATCATCCTCTCGGCTAATACTCATTCAATGGCTGCGAATAATTTCATAATCGTAATACTCAGTTTTAAGAACATTGCTAATGAAACGTGCTTTTAAATTTGTTGTACTGCACATTTAAGCCGTATATATTTGCTTAATTGAACTTTTCTTTTTCCAATTGCCGAGATTCCATCAAAAAGTGAAGGTATTTTTAGCTGAAAACTTCATGGCTTACACATAGTGATATAAAAATTCATCTAAAAATAGTTGTGGTTCTCTCTCTCTCTCTCTCTTAATTCTAACTGCCAACGTGCTTATGGTCTAGTTCTAGTTTGTTAAACTCCGACTCCCAAAGTGCTATATATTAAAAAAAATGGACAACATTTGGTTACCGGCTTTCACTGTGTAGTGTATATTCTATAAGGATTTTATTGCGTGGTCAGTTGTGAATAATTATCGTTGGAAAGATGGAATTAGATTGCTACGCCTGTACTCCTTCTAGACTTGGAAAATATTCAGCCGTTTTTCATGTATCTATTTTTAGTCGGCTTGTGTAAAAAGCAAGTTAGAATAAATCCTAAAAAAAATAACAAAAGTGCTTCATAGCGTTTTATTTATAAAACTTCTGAACTATGTCGTTCATTAGTCTTTTGAATTTCTTCAAAAATTTTGTATAATATTAATTGAAGTCGTTGTTCACGCAGTCTCGCACTTTTGAACTGATATTCAGTTTACCATCTTAAGTCAACCATACGTCCCTGGGCTATGTGCTGTAATCATAAATTGCATATATTTCAAATAATATTGCAAATATGTGCGACAATAAATTAGCGTTGCTGTAAAAATGTTTTGCAACTGTAGATGTGTCTATGGAAATAATTTCTGTGGCTTTTCTTTTTTTTTGTCGTTGCTGTTGAAGTTCTGCGGACGCTGTTCTGCCTACTTCTACGGCAACAGTTTATTTTTCTTTGATTAGTTCTTGTATTTTGATCCCATAAACTTATTTGGTCATGATTTGAGCGATTACATTTACATATCTACTAAAGTTAATTTCAAAGACAAGTTTAATTTCATTCTAAAAGATTTTTTTAAGATTATTTTTATGACTGCTTAAGACTGTAATCATCATAAATTTTCCTTTCTCCTTGGTGTAAAGTTTAATAAAGTTTCCTCCTCCTTTTAATATTAAATCAGCAGATATTTGTTTCATTTTCGTCTGGACTTGTTCTGGCATATGCATAATTAAAATAAACAAAAAAAAAGCGTTGATTGTGTAAAAGTAAAAGTTATTCCGGGACATAACACGCCAATTTTAATGAGGGGAAATGAAGAAAATAAATTTTAAAACGTGGTAAGTAGGTTGAATAAAGGCGCTTCATAATTTTGTTCGATATTTGGTAAATATGAATAACAAAGAACATGAAGAAAATTTATTATTTTTGTGCCACCTAAATAATGCGTTTTTTTGAAAAATTATAAAACTTTATTTGTCTCAACCAATCAGAACGTTTCCAACAATTTTCCAGTCTCATTGCTGCACCAAATGAACAAATCTCAACCTCTTGCCGTACTATGTAAAATGTAAAAATATACGACAAAATTGAATGAACTTTTTTCCCCTGCTTCTGTTCTTTTATTCAGTTAGCAAATCTGGCAAGACGTAGAATGAATTGAAAATTACTTTTTGCATTATACTAATGAAAAATAATATTTAAAGTTTGAGCACTTGTATTGCTGCAATTATGTATGTGTTAAATGTAAACTTACCATAGTTAAAAAAATTTTATCGTAAACTCGGGAGCAGTTGAAAAATTTGTCGTACATTTTGTCGTATATTCAATGCAAATTCATTTTAGTTCATTTTGTGGTAAACGCAAATGAACTTGAGTGAAAACCAAAAAACAACAAAACTGTGTGTTGAAATGTCAAAATATATGACAAAAATATACGACAAAAATCGGCCAAGTGCGAGTCAGACTCGCGCACGAAGGGTTCCGTACCATCGTACAAAATTTAACACTAGGTAATTTTTTATTTATTTTTTCAAATGAGAGGAGGCGTCATTTGAAAAATAATGCTGTTATTTAAAAAAAAAAAAAACATAATAATGCTGTCATTTGAAAAAATTATGCGTACTTATGATAATAATAATAAATGAGAATACAACGAGGAAAAAAAATTTATTATTTGTTGTTATAGCGGCAATAGAAATACACACTGTGAAAATTTGAACTGGCTACCTATAACGGTTCATGAGATACAGCCCGGTGACAGACAGACAGACGGATATCGGAGGCTTAGTAATAGGGTTCCCGTTTTTACCCTTTTGGTACGGAACCCTAAAAAAGACAAAAGATCAGAATCAGTAATTTGAATGAAAAAATTCTCGGCCACACCTTTGAAAACACAAAATTTGGAGGTTTTTTTGTACATAAAGAAATTCTGATCTCTAATCACAAATAAGTAAACCAAAGATATGTCAAGACCTAATACATTGCGGTTGGAGAATTTTTGATTCGCCAAAATTTGCTAATTCATAGAAAATGCTTACCTATGCTGTATGACTGTAGACTACTCGATAACAAATTTCCTTGTCAGCTGCATAATGCCTTCTTTAAGGTAAACTCTTATTCGAGCACGGAGGCGGCCCATTGTGCTGACCTGCTATGATATAATGTATATTATATACAGTACATACATATGTATATCATACCAAGGAATTAAGTCAAAGTATTTAGTGTGCCTCTAAAGTTTCTTGCAATCGAAAAATATTGTTTCTATTGTATCAAGTGCTTATGCGATTTAGTTTATAAATATTTAAGATTGACAAATTGATGGCGTATGGTATTGTTTCAAACCACAATCAGAAGATTATGAATCATCAAAATTTACTCCAGAAGATTATGAATCATTAATAACATTGTAACATGAATGAATCAATTAATGAAAATTTTAAGAAATGAAATAGAAAATTGGTGGTGTATACCCAAGAATAAAAATGCATATGTGAATTTATGCAACGTAGCAGTGTTCTTATCATAAACAATGCGGCAATATATTATCCATAGCCTAACATAATAATACTATGTCGATTAGAGCATTTTGCTGACACCAGATTATTCCCCATAGCGTGGGGATGTAAAATAGCTAGCTCAGTCTAGCTTATCAAGCTCATATTAGCTCATATGGAAGAGCTAGCTCAGAGTGAGTTAGCTCAAATTAATGTGATAGATCAATAATGAGCTGGTTCTTTCGATTGATATAACAGAGCTAGCTAACTTTTGAGTTAGCTAAGTAATTTAGTTGTTATTTTAACTAGCTCACCAGTTCGAGTTAGCACATTTTGAACTAGTTCACTAAGAAAATGAGCTAAACTTTTAGACAAGCTCCCAACTCTTACGATCCTGGTCTTATTTACGTAAACTCTTATTCACGAGCGCGATACGATAAAGTGCAATATGCTCCTTTTATAGATCTACATATCTCTATTTGCGACTGGTTGTTATCGCATGATACGTCACTAGGTTGACAGCGACTACAACTTAATTTGTTTTGGTTTTGTGATGACAAGATGATATTGTGAAATTTACTTATGTATATTTATATATTAATGTGTCGCTCAAAACAAAGGGAACTGAAAGCAATAAAAAATTCTTTTGGTATTTCTGTATTATAAATGGTTAATACAAAAACAAAATATTATATTATTCATTTAATTATTAATTACTTCAGTTCTATTTATTATTCCTAAAGTAAATTTTCGTAAAAAAAAATAAAATATACATATATGGTACTTAACAACTGCATGCTTTGCTAGATCAAAACAAAGGGAACGGGTAAGAGAATTTAAAAATAACTTCAATTTATTGTAAAAAAACTTAATATTTAGTTAACTGTTTAATTCTTAACTTGCGAAATGTGGTGAAGGGAAAAAATTGGAATAAAAAGAAGAAGAAGAAGCATTTTAAAGACTTCAATTATTTATTTTGTACTATTACTGCAGGATTGTTGCTCAATCTAATACTAGAAAAAGAAAAAAAATACTTTTCAACTCCCCCAGGCAGGTTGATATGTATGTCTGTATATAAAGAAAAATTAACGGTGATTTCTTTTCAACAAAACCGAACAGACACTGAACTGAACCAGAATCCGTCGGATCTACACCGAACTTAGCCTTGTTCCGACCGGGGACAAACTGAAAGGAATGCAAAAAAGAAGAATACCCGAAAATGTTCGTCCTTTATAATTTCAATAAAAAAAAAAACCACTTTGATAAAATAAATGCACTTTAACAAGATATCCACACATCCACACTTTGATTACAAATAATATTGATTTGACGTTTAGTTCCGAACCGTAACCACAAATTTTCATGGAACAAGAAAGTTTAAAACCTGTGCAGAAACTGAATATACGAGCCGCGTGAAAAAAAAAACTTGCATTCGGAGCCAGTTTTGTGTCAGTGTGGTGAAGAATACATTTTAGGCTTAGGAGCCGAACGAGTTGCCGTTCAGTTCATGTGAAATCTCTTAATGTTTCTCCTTGATCCATAATTATCTCCAGATGTATGTATATATATATATTCGATGATATAAAAAGTCTTGAAGTATTTTCCATAAATCTAAGTCCCAGCTCACGTGAAAGACGTTCGACCAAACTGACGGGTTACCACTTTAATGCAAAGTGCATGCTATCAATTTTTTGCAAATTTGACATATTTTATTATTGTCGACGAACTGACAAATTTTCCCTCAAATGCAATAAAAGGTAGTAGGAAGCAACTATTGTTCCTTTCATTCTAACTCATATGGCTTAAAGGATACACGGTCATTACAATCATCCAATATCATGATTCCATGATTTCTTTCTTGATACATCGATCTTCTTTGCCTCTACTTCAACGGTATATTATCGTTGGCGTGTGAAAGCGTTACACTTTCCAGTATATTTTTATACTGGAATTTGTACATGATGCCATCAAATTGATGTAGTGGTTCCACTTCATGACTGCAAACACATTCCTAAACCATGACACATTTTCATCCTTTATGCCTTACTGTTGGAATACATTATTTTGGATTCAACCGCCCACCCGGCCTTCTGCAATCATTTCATCTTAATATTGTAGATTAAACTTTGATTCGTCAGAGAAGAGAAAAGTTTTTCAACTGTGCAGGATCCATTCACAATGGCGAAGTTCAAACCTCCTCATCTGTTCCGTGGTTGTTTTTTACAATTCTATAACTATTAAGTTTGACCTGGCTAGCTCTCCTTTGGATAGTACATTCACTAGCATTCAATCCCAAATCTCTTAAAGGTGGTTAAGTGCTATAAAAGGATTGCGTTTAATATCTAGAACAATTATTACATCCGTCTGATCAGAAGTTTTTCTGCGTCTAACCCCTTTATGAAAAGTTTGCACGGAGCCACTTGCTGATGAAAAGAAGATTGATATAGTAATACAATGGCTAGCACTATATGCGATGCAGTCAAAAGTGAACAGGATGATTTCTTAAAAGACAAAAATTATAGACTTATTAGTTCTATGCCGAAGAGATATAATAAGGTTATTAAAAATAATGGATACTTAATTACATTTTAGAAGTTTTTGCAATAAAATGAAGGTACCCTTACCAGTTCCCTTTTCTTTTGATCTAACGAAACTTGCAGTTGTTATCATATTTCATTTTTGTTATTTGTTATGGATTTATTATTTTACAAAAGTTTTCATTAGGAATATTAAAGAGCGGTGAAGTAATTAATAAGAATATTTTGTGTTCCTAGATGATGGTATCCTAGATGAAATCTATAGGGTTTACTAAGTTTGTAATTCCGTTTGTAACGCATAGAAATAATGCTGCTAGACCAAAATGGTTTGAACATCACCACATTTGCATGTCCGTCTATCTGCCTGCCTCTCTGTTTGTCCGTCCGCACGATAACTTGAGAACGCGTGTACTTAGAGAGCTGAAGTTTTGCACACGGTCTTTTTAGAAAAAATTGTAAATTTAAGCTCGAAAATGGGATAAATGGGAGCTCCTTCGTAAACCATATAAAAATTTCGTTCTTCATTATATATTTTGAAACTGCCTGAGAACGCGTTGACGTAGAGATTTGAAATTTTGTACAAGCCGTTTTCATAAAAATAGTAAATAAAATTTCGAAATTAGACGAAATCGGCAACCCCTTCTAGGTGTTGCCATACAAAAATTTGGGTTTTTTACGTATACTGTGAAAATGACAGTAATAGACGTTTTTTGTACTGAAAAGCTCTTCAGAATATAAAATCTTTTGAAATCGGTTAAATTTTTACTGCCAGACAAACCGTTCTAGAACTAGATGCGAAAAACCAATTTTACAATCAAACTTCCACGGAGCGGTGACCATACGAAATTATGTACGGGCATTCATTTAGTCTAGGGTATCGTAAGAATTGGTTTTAGACCAATTCTAGCTTTTTTTTACTTGTTGTATTAATCATTTGTAATACAAAAATATTAACAGAATTGGGTGTTATTGCTTTCAGTTTTCTTTGTTTTGACCGACACTGTGCATATTATAGTAAATTTTGACTAGACTACGGAGGTTTAGTACCTTATTACCACAGACAACATACAACTAGATAAGAAAATCTCCATATAAAACCCGATCACTTTTTCAAAGCTCTTTAACTTTTTATTCAACCAAAGAAAGCTATCATTGAGAGAAATTTATGTGGCATAATACAACAAAAGAGAGAGAGAGAGAGAGAGAGAGAGAGAATGTGTAGAGCTTTCTATTGGAGGACCATTAGCTCTTTATAATTCGACCGCTTTTTTGTGAGGTTTTAACATCTAGATGTAAGTTTTCTCAGCTATTACAAACATAAATGTTGAGTTTAAAGTGAAAATCGCACCAAAATAAGATCATATCAGCGATGAATTTTTTATTGCATGAAAAGTATATAGAATAAGCATGTTTAGTGACGACTATAATGCTGCAGCTAATCAAATCTCTGTGCGCGAGATATATCGCGCTCGCGAACAAACCCTAATTTACTTTTCTAGAAAAACTAGAAAAGGTTTTTATTTTATTCTGTTCGGTTCAGGCATCTATTAGTTTAGTTTAGAACACAAGCATTCTTTTTAATTTAAATTAGCTCACTTTGGGCTAGCTCAACAATCTGAGCTTTCTGAACAATTTGACTTTGCTCAGTGAGCTTTTCAGTTACGAGCTGTAATTTGATCAAACTCACATTTGAACTAGCTCACAAATTCAAGATAATTCTTGCTGCGTTTCTTTTCTCGTTCTGAATGAATCTGTATAAATCGACAGGACGATGTCATAATTTAGTTCTGTGCTCTAAAGAAAAGGAACGAAACAGAACCATTTCAAGTCTTTGACAATTCTTCCATTAGTATAAATTGGTAAAAATTGTTGCTTATCAAAAACAAAGCCAGTTTCCAACAAAGGCAACTTCAACTCAACTATTACCTATTAAATCAGCCAAGTTGTAAACAAAACATTCGCGAATACAAATTAAAGTCGGTCTGCAGGTGCATTCAGAACAATTCGGAATCCAAAAAAAGCGATAATAAATGGAAACTAAATCGTTTGGCCCGAGAAAAAGAGCGATATGGGTTGAAAAATTTCTTTCTAAACGAGAAGAGGAACGCAGCATCCGTTTGAGTTAGCTCACCAATTTTCAATTAGTTCAGTAATAAAATGAGCTGAAATATCGGAGATTTTACATCGCGCTGTCATAAAGCCATTGGTATGTCGTAATATGCCAATAATATTTTAGATTCTATCTAAAAAATTGTAGCTTTAATTGTAGTATTTAACAAGGGACCTGAATTTAGAGAGAGATTTAAACGACTCAAAAAAATCGGGTATTATATTGAGTCATGATTTAATGCCTCACGGTTCGAATACTATTGGTTTTCACTGATGGCTGAGGTATTATTCTGCTAACAACATACTTGAGCCTCTAAACTGATTGAGCTATTGTACGATATTTAAAGATGTCATGCTAGCTTTTTAAGATTATCTGCAATTGTCGAAAAGAAATGCCGATTTATTGAGCAACGTTGAATAGTGACTCACGCCTAATTCACTTCTATCTAATCAGATGTGAAAATGAATCCATTTGATATCCATCTCTAATAGACATCTTGATTTGCGACGAGAAGAGCACACCATTGCTTATCTCTGTTGCGATAGTAAGATAGACCTTGATTATTTCATTTACAGCACTGAATTAAAGGTTTTTCAAAAACAAAATAATAATCTCTTGTAAAACAAAATAATAATCTCTTGTAGAGGTTAATGGTCTGAACTAGATTTTTCAACAATGCCTTTGCACGCATTTGTGCATTATAAAATTACATCGCGGTTTGTATAAAAAGCTATTTTTATCAATATAGTCAGAGCTTTTGCTTGAGAAAAAATTTCTTTAAGATCAGAGAAAAAAGGGTAAAACTCAAATTCAATTCAAAATTCATACCTTAAGAAGCCCAATTTTAAAATTGCATGATATCTTTTTTGTTAGATACAAAATTATAATTTTTCTGCGTTAGTTGAGGTGGAGCAAAAGCTTACAGATAGTTTTTGTTGTTGCGTAAGATCTACTCAAGATTGAATAATTGGCTTCCAATTAAGATAAAATTCAGAGACAACTTATTTAATTCAATGAACCTGAAATCTAATTTTAAGTTGTCTAGCTAAATATTTGGTTTCGTTAATACTTCAATTATTTCATTTATATGTAGAGGTAGGATATTCCTAACTATATAATACCTAAATATGATTTTTCTGATGTGTTGCAGCTGCCGGATATATTTTTTTTTAAGAATACATGGATATCTTCCAATAGGACTCTTGAAAGTTTCACTGTTACATACTTAGGATAGCATAGTAATACGATGTTCTTGTACCTTCATACCTTCGTAGACTGGTGAATTTACCCATCGAATTTAAGTAAAAATTAAGAACTCTTAACAGAGCTATCAAAGATAATTATTAGAAAATAGTAATCGGTGTAAAGAGCTGGTCTTCTAACTTTTGTGGATTTCCAAATTTTCTCGCCCAAAAAAAGCTTGGAGATCATACAAATATCAAATGTAGATACATAACTATTTAGGCTAATTAGTAAGTTCCTAGAACCTAAATAAAAGAAAAATTTCTAGAGGTTTTGAAATTATCTAATTTGGCTTTATCCTAGAACTTTTAAATTATGTTTGTAACTTCCTCGTATAAAAAATATACCTACTTAAATTAGATGAAAAGGTTCACATGAAAAGTAGTCAGTGGTACGGTAGGTATTATCCGCAAGTTGAATAACGAAGCAATGACACCATCTGTCAAAAAACGCGGTAAGTTTTAAATTTATCTTTCTCTTTCTTCGAAAACTCTGTTGTCTAGAATAGTGCCATCTATTAACTCCAATATCTTCAAAATTGATAGGAAAAGAGATCATTTAAAAATCTTTAATAATCTAATTTCTCACTAATCTAGATTTAATTTGTCCGTCTGTCCAAGGTATTAGCGTTTAGATTGGTATCCTCTAGCGGTTAATGTCTAATTCAATGACCCGCTTATGGCCTCTGTCCCTGAAAATATACAGCACTAACAGAACTAAGATGAATCATGATTATTACACAAATTTCAATCCTAGTGTTAATCAAACCCTTCAACTATATGCAACACAGTCTGGAGACGTTAGACGCCACAAATGATCCAACTAATATCAGTATTAAAATGCAAATACCATATTTTCTGTACTTATCCCGTAACTCTTACATAGATATGTATGTAATAAGGTTGTGAAATTAAATTCGTTAGAACACAAAGTCCCTAGAATACCCTAAGTATTTGGGTAAAACGACAATGGCTTCTGTATCTTTTTTTTTTTTTGCGCTAGGCTAAATAGTATCAATGCTTTTTTGTTATTGAAATACACCTAGGTTAAGTAAGATTGGTTCCCCTAGAATTACCTAGCCTACTTTACTTAGACCTCCAGTGGGTCCATTGTGGGATAACCTTTAAAACCTCCCTAGATCCATCCTGCTTCCCATAGGAATCTCAGGATACATCTGCACTCTTTGCTTTGTAGCTCCCCAGACAGGAAAAGAAGTAGCTAACTAATAGCTTACCTCTTTTATTCATTAGAGCGGGGCATTCGCAAAGTACGTGTTGGACGGATTCAACTTCCTCCGAATTCTTACAGCTCCTGCAGAAATCGTTCGCCGCTATTTCCAGTCTTCTAGCATGGTCTCCTATGGCCCAGTGAGCCGTAATGACCCGTACTAGATTTCTGGTATTTATTCTACTGCCATTAGCGGTTCTCTTGTCCTCTTCTTGTCATATGCAGGCCACATTTCACTTTTAATAGGCGTCCCTGATCTCCTCCTTTTAAGCTCCGGAGGTGATCTTCGCATAAGCTACCGCTGCGGAGCTATCCATTTCAGAGCCCTTTTTAGCCAGCTCATCAGCCATATCGTTGTCTGGGATATCCCTGTGGTCTTCAAGTGTAAATTTCTTCAAATATTTCGGAATAGTTAGATATAAGACTTGATATATACACCCATAACAATTTTTGATTCGGTCACTCTTCTAAAATCGGATTTCTTATGGCTTAGAGCCAGGTATTCCAAATGAATTACATCATTAGAACATTAAGTGTTTTTGAGCTGCGTTTAAAATGGCCCTCGGAGTAAAAACTACAAGAAATTCGTTAAAAAATAACTCATAATTCTCATTTTTCTACTTTATTTCCAATGGCTTGCAGATAGTGAGTCGATTCTCTTTTTAAAAATTGTTTCAATAGATGACATTTTTTTTTAATTCAGATGTAGGTTTCTTGTTGCTATTTCTATTATTAGCTATCGCCTGGGATGCGTTGGAACTTTTCGCTGCGTCAGGATTGCTTTTATAAAAAAATATTGATAGCTTTGGCAATCAAACTAATTGTGCTGAAAACTTGCTCTAATGTGAGCTTGTGTTGCTATAATATATATATCTAGCGGTCATATTGTAAATCTAGGTGCCTTAAATTCCTTGTTAGTTATTTCTTGCTTATGTGAAGAGCGAAATTCATTTAACTATACATGCGTTTTGTGTGTGTACCCTGTTCTAGAACAACTATACGTTGGAAAGAGCATCTTGTTATCGGTTATGCTTATTTCCTTTGTGTACTCACTTGGAAGGTTCACTTCTGTCTTCCAAGCTATGCTACGCAGCTTCGGAAGAAAGCAATGCAGAACCGTGGTCGGTCACATCACTGGCCAAAGGAGTTGTTGACAGCTCTGTGTGTCTGTCCTGCCGGAAAGGAGAGTTTGAAACAACCGAACGTTTTCTGTGCGTTTGTCCGGTTTTTGCCTGATGCAGGCTGGATAATCTAGGATCTGGTCTCCTATCTGCGGATGATCTGAAAAGATTACCTCACCTGGATCTGATGCGCGCTTCATTACAAGGACAGGAAGATTTCGGTGAGTGGTCCTTACTTTCTAGCACAATGGGCCATCTTACCCTTCATGCTTGGAATACTCCGTCCGCCTGACACAGAACAAAACAATTATTAAAGCATCAAAAAAAATTACACAATCATTTTTATATTGTGAGCATAATCTAGCTATATTTTTTAACTCCAGTAATCCAGTTTTTTCCAAAAAATTTCATCGTGAACTTGTGTGTGGTTTAAAACCAACTTCGTCAGAGGTAATAATCTATAAAAGTGCGTTTTTTTTTGTTGCTGTTGTTGTTGTCTTATAAGTTATGAATGTTGTCTTGATCATCGCGAGCATTATCTACCACGATCAAAGCATTGAAGCTCTCCATGTTAGAGTAAGCTCAATCTTTGGAGATAGCACAGGTAGAAATCTAGTCGGTAAATAAAAATTTCTGTCCTCCTAGCGTTTTTATTTTTTATTGTCCTTTCAATAATCTCTCATACCGGTAGAAATCTATGATAAATACATAATATTTATAAGAAAACTGAAATTCACTATCTACATTACCATAAAAGGAAAAGTCAGTATATCTCCTTTAATACTTTGTAAGGCATGATGTTGGCCTTAAGCATAGAACAGGCTCTGCTGCTATTTAGTATACAATATAAGAATAAAGCAGTTAACACTCTTAACAGTTAAGACTTGTTTTCGGGAAAAATCAACTGCATCCATTAACGCTTTCAACTCTGCGGGTTAACTGACCTGCTTCGCGTTTTACAGCAATGTTGGGTGAGTTTTGAACCTCTCAGGCCAGTTCAGACTAACATCAAATTTCCTTCATTGTCATTTAATTTCTTAATAATAAGCTATTCGCTTTCCTTTGAATTGCCATTTTGTGTAACGGAATTCTCTGATTTTACATCTAAATGAAGAGCAATGAATCCTCTCTTAAAGCCCCAAGTATGCATTTGTGAAACTATTCTCCCGATTCTAGATAAAAGCTAAGCTACTCTCTTAACTGGGCTGTCAAAGTCCGTTAGCTGAAATCGGTATTCTGCGTCAAGATTTAAAAGATGTTAGAAGTCAGCTGATCACTTAACCTTCATAGAGATATTTTGTTAAGGGATTTGGATTTCTAGCAAACAAAACTAGCTATAAAATATTTCTTAACGCAAGAGGACCTAACTGAGGTACGCTTAAATCTCTTATTGTGATAGTCGCAGAAATTGTTTTGTTCCAAATACGCAAAATTTTGGATAAACTTTTGTAAAGTAGATTTAGATTTCAGCGAGGCGAGTGGCCTTTGCACTGCTGCCATTATTGGCTTATTGTGCACCGCTTGCATAACAGTTCCTCCAACAAACCCATTCTTCGTAGGCACAGCAGTTTTATGAGATTTCTTCGGCAGGCTTTAAGAACTATGAGACAAAAGTTTGGAATCTACATTGTGCAATGACCTCGCATTCACACAGGATGTGCTCCGATGTTTCATCCTCTTCGAAACATAGCCTACACACGTCAGTGGGTGAGATGCCTGTACAATGCATGTGTTTGTTAAGTTTACCGTGTCCGGTTAGGACTCCTGTAATGATTCTGAGTTGATTCCTAGATAGCCCTAAAAGATTTAGGCTTTTCTCCGAGGAAGGTCTTTTAATAAATCTTTTGGTTTGTCTGGATCCTGTCATTGACGTCCATCTCTGGTCGATTTGGTTCCGGATCCAGTTTTGCATCGTAAGCTTCACGGTATTGTAGGAAATACTGCAAAATGGCTCTGGTAAGTCTGCATATTCATTCCCATTAATACCCGAGTGTTCTGGCAGCCACTGAAGTTTTGGGTGGCTGTATGTGCCAAGATTCGTTAATCTTTGAATACATTCCCACATTAACTTCATTTTGATCTCAGGTGATGAGACCGCTTGGCTATGTATATAGATATAAATATTTTTATTAGTGTAGGATTGGCTGAGGTTTTAGTATACACATCTAGTGATGGCATATACCTCTGCCTGAAATATTGAGGCGTATTTTCCTAGGCTTTGATAGATTTTAGCTCTTGGCTCAACGCCATTTATTCCTGTTCCTACTCCTATCTCGGTTTTATAACTGTCGGTGTACCAGATTAGGGCTTGATTTGCTAGATTTGTATCTATTTCTTCCCTATCTGGTATTATTATCTTGAAGGGCAGACGGAGTTTGTGTTCAACAACCATTCTTTCTGGCATAATATCCAGTATTGGATTTGCTTCAATTCTTTTGATAATTGCGCGTAGACTTTCAGAGACCCATTCACTATAGCCACCTGTCCGGGCTCTGTACACAATGAGTCCAGCCTCTTGTAACAATAGCTGTATTCTTTTGTGCCCGCAGAACAGAGCAGAACAAAGGATACACAAAAGAACGCCTCATACATTTTCATAGAAGATTTATAAATGAAGCGAACAGTACAAAATAGTTCGCTTCAATCGACAGAACAATTTGTTCTCTCCAGTATATGGGAGTTCTAGAACAAGGTACACAAAAGAACACAGCTAATGTCGCCGAGTGCCGGTAGGTTGAATATTGTTACTAGAGCGCTGGTAGATTCCGTGCGCATGGCACCAGTTACGCTTAGACAGGCCATACTTTGGGGCTTATTTAGCTTCCTTGTGGTTGTCTTTTGTGTTCACTTATTCCCCCATGCTGCTACAGCATAGGTGACCATAGGTCCGACTACTGATTTGTATAGCTAAATCATGATATTTGGCTTGAGTCCCTATGAGGAGCTAGCCAGTTTCTTTCAGTTCAACAGCATTAGTGTACCTTCCTGGATTGTCTTACCAATATGTTTATTCCAATTCAGCTTATCATCAAAAGTTAACCCGAGATATATAGCTTCTTCACACATTGAGACCTCCTTATCGGAGAGGATATTTATGTTCCTAATTTTCCTTTTTTTGGTAAAGGGAATAATTGTTGTTTTGTTGGGGTTGACTGATAGCATGTGTGCAGCACACCAGTCTTGTACAAAACTTAGGGCTTCTTGAAGCTTTCTATAAATTAAGCGTCATATTTACCTCTGATAATAATAACAAGGTCATAGGCATAACCTTGAGATTCAATATCTTGGTTGTTTAGTTGAACTAAAAGGGCGTTAACCTCCATGGACCACAGCAGAGGAGATGGTGTTGTGGTTTGAGTGCTGTGCTCGGGGCGGAGAGCACTCAACCTTTCATTCACTGATCGATTTGAGGCTTTGATAGAAAAACTCACTTTTTGGTTTTAAAATTTACTGGATTTTATTAAATAATTTCTTTTTATGTTACTAACATTAATAAAAATTTGTTTAATGTAATTACAGAGTTAATTTTTTCTCACTTAAAATCGTTTAATAAGATATGGTATTAAGTTTTTTTATAAACACATAGGTAGATAGTTCGAAACTTCTTTCGATAATTTTAACTCTGCAATCGTTTACTCCCGGACTGCCCTGTTCGACGTTTTTTAAAAGAACTCCTCGAGGTTTGGGCAAATTGCACCCAGGTACCCACGATTGCTTCCAAAGCTTTTTTATTTCTTTTCTTGTCTTCTCACGACGTTGAAAAAAGGTACGTGAGAAAATGTAAAAGTTTTGATGTGAGCTCTATGCATCAATGAAAACTGTAGTCCGATATGCACTTGTGGAAATATTAATTTTAAGAGGGCGCGAATAATTGTGATAATTGTATGTATGTACATATGTACATACAATTAGATTGGAAAAAATTAGTACTGTACGTATGTAGAGTGTACATGCGGAAAAAGAGTAAGAGGACACTGTATGTAGGTGAGTATGCATATCTTGTGAGTGGAATGTGTGTCTGATAATAAAATGCAATTTATGCTTAATTGCATTTTATTACATTAAGGGAATGTATTTTTAAATGAGAATGGAATGTATGAAGTAAATTTTGTTTTAAGAATTTTATGTTTCCAGGGTCAAACAGTAATATATCAATATATTGCATAGGTCAATATATTGATGTATTGACCTTATGGTTGTGATTTGGGGCATTGGACACCTGAGTCACAACAATAGTACTCCTCCTTGGGGACAACCTCTGGTGGTGCGAACCTCCAGTGTCTCACCAGATAGTTGCGTCCTTATTATCCTGTTGGAAAGTATTGCCTCAATCAATGTGTTATGTGTTGAACTTACTCATATCATCTGTCAGGTTTAGTAAAGCTAGTTCTGTAAGTTTTGGTAGGCAAATTGGTTCGGACTTAGTGGATGCTCCTTGAGCGCTCCCTCTCTGACGTGCCTTTCCACTATTTCTCCATTGCCTTAAGAACAAATGAAAATGGGCCGATATGACGTGGACTGAGCTTCAGGTTTGCCTCCTGCTTTCGGTATATATTTCACCTTTACCATCCTCCACGCTTTAAGGATATATCCCCATGCAAAACTTGCCCTTAAGGTTTTGATCAGGATTGGTATAAGTTCATCCAATCCTCTTTCTAGGTGAGCGGGGAAGATTTCGTCTTCACCCGGTGTTTTGTACGGTTTAAATGAGTTTATGGTCCATTTATTTGAGTGTGGTGTGAAGATTTTGGCAGCGACTCTCCAGTCATCTCTCTTAATCGTCTGCCGGGATCGGACTGTTGTGGCCCGCTTCAGTCCTACTAACTACAGATCCTGGAAAATGTTTCTGTCTAAAAGCTCCAGAGTTTCTTTTCCTCTTCTAGTGTCGCTACCATCATCTTTTTCCAATAATCCGAGTGTGTTAGAGGGTCCTTTTGACAAGATCTTGTGGATTCTAGCACAGGCAGGTATTTCACTAATACCTTCTGTGAATTTCTGCCATGATCGCCTTTTGGATCTCCTGATTTCCCGGTTATATTCGGTTAGGGCTTGTTTGTATTTATCCCAGTTCAATGTTCTTTTAACTTTGTTGCATAACCTGCGTACCTTTGCCATGAGTTTGGTGAGTTGGTTATTCCATTATTATTATTCTGTAAGGTAATTACATATTTATTTAATATACAGTAAAACCTGCTAATTGGACCACCTCACGGTCGCAGCAATTACTGGAATTTATGTATGTACAGACATATACTAAAAAGCTTTGTAATAGCGTAAATTTACGACGAATTAATTATGTATTACAACAAATGCAAAGCGTGTGCTTGTAGATCTTAGAATATGAAGCAAAATGGCATAGCAATATCCTAATGGAGCGAGTAACACTTGTGTTAGAAATTAAAATTTTTGTAGTTGAAAGCCTTTCGCGGAAATACATAATAAAGCAGACGTAGCCACAACATATCATGGTGCGAAATTGGAAACAAGTCTTATTATAATTATGGATAAATATGGGGTCCACGGTCCAATTACACAGGTGCCCCAATTACGCAGTTAATTTTGTTCCAGCAACTCTTCGTGTGTCGGTGGTATGGTCCAATTGTGGAGGTGGTCCGATTGGGCAGTGTCCTAATTGGCAAGTTCTACTGTATACGTAAGTTTGTGATTAAACAATTTGACATTATCAGCCGTGCACAGAGGATATTTCTGAGGAATATGAGGGATGACTTCGATACGTTTGCTATTTCTGAGGTTGTATTCATAAAAAAATTCAGAATGCCAAAATTTCTGGTCTTTAAATTTATTGAAATGATACAGCCTTACGATAATCTCCATTACTCAACGATACTATTTCACTTTAAAGTTTTGGCAACGATTAATTTTGTTGTTACAAGTTCATATCAAAATCCTGTTGGACGTAAAAATATTCTCAATTTAAGCCAACCTTCGATATCTAGCATAATTGGCAATATTGCGATGTTAATTGTTACCAACCTTAGGAAATTCTTAAAAATTCCTGAAACATCTGCAGAAATAAGGAACCGGGATTATTGTAGATTTCGGCCTCTATGCATACTTTAGGACGTTTATTACCATCATCGTTTCGCCAAAAACATTTCTTCTTCTTCTTCCTTCTTGCAAAGTGAACTGTCCTTAACAGTTGGGCTAACTGAAAGCGGAGTACTCAGATTCTCCAAAACCTCTCAATCTCTTAAAGTTAAAATTTTTCCAAAAAATTTATTTAGACTACTAATTCTGCTACTCTCTTACTAGCTAAGTTTAAGTGGTTAAGAGATCTCTTTGGAATCTTTTATATAGAATTTAGGGGTATACTTGTCTTTCCCATATCTTGCCTTTTGCAGCAGCACATCTTATGTGATGCTAAATAATAGTGCGCTACTGCTTAAAGATAGAGAAACAAGGCGGACGATATAATTATTGAAAGTGCTTCGGACACTGCAGCAATCCGTGCCAGCTAAAACTCACTAAGATATAGTTTTTCTTAGTATCCGATATATTTTCTAAGATTTCAGGAGCCCTATTATTTCGGTATTGTATAAGGAATATATTATAGTTTTTATTAAGAAAGTGTAAAAAACTCTTTTTCTAGGAAGACATTTTATTCTATCACCTTCTCATTTCTTCCTTTCTTACGAGAAATAATATCAGTGGCAAATTAGTAAGCAAACATTAAATTAAAATTTTGAAAAGCTGAAAACTTTAACTTCCAGTTTTGCATACATATCGTAGGTCAACCTCCTGCAGTCTGCTCTCACTGCAAAAGTTAAAGCTCTTTTTTATTTCCTTGGCAAAAAATCACGGCAAACAATCTTGGAAATTATTGAAAAATAAAAAGAACTTTATCAAATTACTTTCCCCAAAATCTTATTTAATTCTAAGACACTCGGAGTAAACCATCCTAAAAATTTAGACCAATTCGTTGATAGTTATTGCCAATACTGTTCCTGAGTAATGGAAACAGTAGGGACTATTTCCCACGATTAGGAATGTGGGAAATTGGGAAATAGACTGGTCATAATTTAAAATATGATAGGGGATAGGGCATAATAGATGAAATACGTAATTAAGTCTAAGATTCTGAACAGAATTTTTGTGCAGATATATTGGATCATTGTAGCTGATACATAATACATTGAAACTGAATGCTTTTATTACTTCAATTAGGAATAGATTTCCGGTTTGATTAACATTTGATAATACATTTTTGTTATTTAAAATATCCATACGAATTACACTTCTTTACTAGAACTTTACTTGTAGTGTACATTACACGCTAGAGCAAGGTGAATGTTTTGAGTATGACATTTAAAAGAATGAGAAAAGAATGTTTTTTTTTTGCATCTGAGAGATTTTCTAATTCAAAATTTGTTTGGAAAAATTTAGTCGAGCAGTTCTTTTTAAATCAGATGGATGTAATTTCAAAATAATTGTGCCGACTAGGGAGAGGAGGCCCTACATTCCAAATACTGCAAGTAAAATTACCACAAACATTTTGTAGATTTATATATTCGACGAATATATCTTCGTTAAATATGTAAACATCGCCTGTTTTTGATGTCTACCTCCAGAATAATATATGTATTAATTTAGCGTTTTTGACTTTGTCCATATATTTTTTCGGCAAAACAAGCATTTGATTTTTAATTGCAAAATGTGGCAGAATGTTGTTGCCCCTAATCTTCTTGTATTCTCCTATGTATGTTTGTATGTATCCCGTTTCTTAATAACAACAGAAAATTCACCTTAACATAATATCGAATATTATAATTAAATCTAAAAATGTTTTCAAAATATTTCCAGACATGGTGTGCCCATATGAATCGGGGTCTACATCGTGTATCGTTCATGATACTATGCCATGTTCAACACAAAAGAAAATTAATTTCGTAGTGCGGCCATCGATTGTTGTAAATGAACTTTTCAGTCAAGTTTCTATACAGTTTTCATACGAATCATTTGAACTTGTCCTACAGTCAGCAAATCAAGATGCAGTATAAAGATTATATACGACATTTTGAATCACTAAAACACATCGTACTTCTTCTTTTCAGATTTTTCTAAACGACAAAAAGGATCAAGTTTTGGATCAAATACCTGGTTTCGTTCTGGGAACAAAAAACACATTCGTTCTAATGCGACCAGGAAGCTGGGAGAATAATCCTAAGAAAAAAGTACGGATTTGTTTATTTAAGGACCGACATTGAGTTTTTAAATTATTTCAGATAGATCTTGATACCGTGCTTAGTCCAATAACACCAGATCCAGATCCAATGTCAGATGATGATCTTGCCCTTGGTGCATCAGCCAGTCCTACGGAGCCGGACTCAACAACAAATATACCAACTGCTCCAGCCCTGCCGAATTTTGATTCGGTCGAATCTCAGGGTACATACAATAAACCGAGATTTTATTCGTGTACGTAATTTATAGTTTGATTTTTGATCGTCATTGTTTTTTGTTGATATATTTTTTGGTTATATGGATATATATTCTTTTTTTTTACAGCACCACGACCTACTTCGGGCTATGTAGGTCTTGTCAATCAGGCTATGACTTGTTACCTTAACAGCTTGCTGCAAGCACTCTTTATGACTCCAGAATTTCGTAATGCACTCTATAAAAGGAAATTTGAAAATGCGAACGAAGGCAGATGTATACCATATGAGCTCCAAAAATTATTTCTTAATTTACAGGTAAGGTCTTGTTGTTATGAATGATTTTGAGTATTGATGATATTATCATATTAGACATCTCCTAAAGTAGCTGTTGAAACGACAGATTTAACAGCAAGTTTTGGCTGGGCTTCAACAGAAGCCTGGCATCAGCATGATATTCAGGAACTGTGTCGTGTTATGTTCGATGCTCTAGAACACGAATTCAAGGGGACGGATCAAGAAAATCTTATAAATAATTTGTATGAAGGCAAAATGATTGATTATGTTAAATGTTTGGAATGTTGCACAGAAAAATCTCGTGAAGACACTTATTTAGATATTCCATTACCTGTTCGACCTTTTGGTAGTACCTCAGCATACGGGAGTATTGAAGAAGCCTTGCGAGCATTTGTACAACCCGAAACGCTTGATGAAAATAATCAATATTTCTGTGAAAAATGTAATAAAAAGTGTGATGCACACAAGGGTTTGAAGTTTAAGTCGTTTCCGTATATATTAACGTTACATCTTAAGCGATTTGATTTTGATTATCAGACTCTTCACAGGATCAAACTGAATGATAAGTGAGTGAAGGTTTTGTGTTTTCTTCGAGTACAAATAAATTTGTTTAATTTTTTACAGGGTGACTTTCCCTCAGAACTTAAATCTGAATAGTTTCGTTAATGCAACGGATGCTGGAACATTCATAAATCTCCAAAATAATAATCATGGTCAAATAAATGGTTTCATCAGTTCAACATCTTCTGAACATGAAAATGCAGAGTGTACAGTGAAGTATGACGATTGCAGTACTACTGATAGTGGAGCTGCGTTGGAGGAAGACAATTGTAGCGGTATTGCTACTACTGCTAGTTCTAGTCATCATGAGAATGAATTTCAGGTAAGGACTTTTTTTTTATTTTATTTATTAATTCACATTTAGCATCTTCTTATTTTTTCTGATTTTATAAAAAAAAAGGGGTAACATAGCTATAAATCATTTTAACATTAACTTTTAACAAAACTGAGGCACAAAATTGAACACAAATTTCGAAACTTGTTATTTTTTGCAGTTAAAATTATAAAATAAGTATATTTCCGTGAAAAATGCTTCTTTGTGGAAAGAAAGAAAAAACCAAAAATCATGTGGTTTACTTCGGTTTCAATATTGGCTTATATCCACAGAAGAAACCTGTGAATATACATATAATATACTTTTAGCACCATTACTGCTTTCACGTTTGAACAGCCAACAATATTTCGGTTCAATTTCAAATTGACCAAATTTTACTCCATATTAGTAAAATTGCAGTAAAAGTGCTATCTACCGTCATTAAAAAGAACTGAATTTATTGGAAACAATGGCAGCCATCAGCTTATTATGAAATTTCTTTGCAGCTTTTGTTCTCGCGAATTTTCTTGATCATTCAACTAAGTTATAGAACTCTACTACGATTTTTTTGTGGCAGTCAAGTGACATCTAAATGTCAATGACATTTCAAAATGAACTAATTTTCGCCCGCACAGTCTGCCACATTTTCATTTCATTGAAATGGGTGAAATTCAAATTAAGTCATTATGGGAACAGTCTGTCTAGGGTATAATGATACATATTACGAAATGGGGTGAATTACCGTTTTCGGGTGTGAGAACGATTTGGGAAATTTTTTTAAGGGGGTAAAACTATAGCTTTCTGGCGTGAGAAACCAATTTAGCTAAATCTCGATCTCGACTTTAGAAATGGGAAAAACTAATTTAATTGATATAAGGTCTTGAAAATGGGTCTAAAGGTTTTAATTTTAGGCGAATTCAATTAGCCGTAGTTAGATCTTTAATCTGTGATATTCCGTATTTTAAACGTGGCAGAAGCAACATATTAATGAAAATAGTCAATTTTGGTGTTGAAATTAGGAATGGTTTATTTGTAGTATCTAATGTTGGTGGATTCATTTAAGAAGAATATTCAGTCATCGGGATCGGTGGAAGGTCTTATCTCTTTCTTGACGACGGTCTTCCTGATATTGCAATTGAAATAACAAATTACCGGTAAATAAATCTCTTTTTACTGCTTCAACATGTACATATAACCCGGGATCGCCAGAATTTATTGAGAGCTGTATAAAGTCTCAAATTGTGGTTACAGTTTGTTTATACATGTTTTCTGGTGTTTTCCTTTTTTTGACAATGCCTTTTTCATGAGAGTGAAAATTGTATATTCGATGACATATTTTCTGCCTTTAGTGCTATTTTGGTGTTCATGATTAGATGAACCTCATTTTTCGTAGATTAGTCTTTCCTCGACTTATTGTTTTTTGTTTGTCTCACCACTCCAGTAGAAATTTTTTTGTTCTTTGGTGACGCGGCACTAAATTTAATAAAAAAATAGTCACAATATATCGCTGCTGTGAAATGTCTGTAAGTAGCCCCAACTCATGCATTTTTCGCCATATTAGAGTTTTACAAGAGTAACCTTCACAATTTTAACAAAGTAGCCGTTGGTCCGTCTGATAAGGTTAACATTAACTCGCAATCGATTGATTAACAAGTTGACTGCCCTAAGTCAACTGAACCTGGCTTGAAGCTTGTTCAGTTGTAAATGTGTGGCAGTTTTTTCTTTGTAATGGCTTTTTATGCCAACAACTTTTTTTCCAGGCAGGGGGAAAAAAATCCCAAGCTCGGAGTTCAAGACGACCCCATTGTGCTAACTTACAATTCTTACTTTAATTCTAATAAAGTTCGCCTCGGATTGTTTTAATATAGATAGGCGGGAAAGACTAGTGATGATCATTCATTCGTAATTCAATTTTTCAAAAATTCTAATTAATTAAGATCTTTTTTGAAATCAACTTTTTGTCAATTTTATGTATGCAACATTTTATGTATGACACAACACATTTCTTATGAAATAAATTGACATTTATAGAATTAAAAACAAAAATCTAATTACGAATGAATAATTATTGGTTTAGCAACTTGTGTAAACTTTCTATAGATGCTGTTGTTGGGATCCGGCAGAAAAGTTTTGGTTTGGATTCATAAAGCCTAATTTTGATACTTTTGTAGCCAGCTGGAAAACATTATAGCTCGTATCAACTCAGTTGAGAGCTTCGCGTGGATAATGAAAGATATTTGTTCTGCAAAATTACATAAACGCAATTATAACTGCTTATTTTCTTTCTGTAGATTATAGTTTTCACGTAAAAAGGTGCATCTACGCGGCTGTGGGAGATTAGTAACCCGGCAATTACACGAATCAGTAGAACTGACGGTCAGAACTGAATTTGTCTGTCAATTTTACTAACTACAAACGTGTTGGGTTCCATCAAAGTCAGTTCGTTATAAAAATGTCGTAAGCAGTGCAGACATTCCTTTTCTGTATGCATTTCTAATGATTTCTTCCTTATTCCGTCATTTTTCTCTAAAAAATAGCTAGCATCTACCTTTTTTTCAGTTTCGGTCATTTTAATTTTACGTTCGACAGTTTATTGACTGTTCAGTACTGACTGGGCAGAAATCTAGGCAGTTCTCAGTAAAAAGGATTAGTCAGTACTGGCTTATACGAGGCTGTTTCAGTGTCAGTTCTACTGACTCGTGTAATCCCCGGGTTACGGAGTAGATCAAGAAATCCCAAATAGTGGCAACTAAAACTTGTCATATCCTCTTATTCATACTTCACTAATCTGCCACTGTAAAACCGGACCTTAATCCCAAAATATTTTAGGGGTGTTATTTCACACTATACTACACTATGCAGCTGAGCGTTAACGAAAACTATATAAGAAATGAAGCAAAAACAGTAGATGGAAGAGAAACTTTATTTTTCTCCCTTAACTTAATTTCATCCTCGCACTAGTCATAAGAGATGGTATTTATTTCAAGTGTCTGTGGAAATGGTGTTTATTCCTGATATTTATTGATTTTGTCTCCTATGAGATGGATTAACCAAATAGAAGTTAAGCCCCAAGAAGTTTCTGTTCTCAGGCCACTGCTAATTGTTCACCTTAAAGACTTACACGTAGTTAGCTAATAAGTCCCAGCCGGACGTTTTTCAAAATTATTAATGGGCTCTCATCATTGATTGAAGAAATAGAAACCAAAGTAATTGTGTCTTTTAATAGAGAATGTCGGACGAAGAAAATGTGTTTCGGTTATGTCCCGAACCGCGTCTGCATTTATAGTATCAGGCCTCTGTAAATGTTCCCTGAGAGAAGAGTTTCTGATGCCAATGAACGGCAGGGTTTTTAAGTTCTACAAATCTCAAAAGTTCTCTGGTTGAGTTTGTTAAAGGTTTTCCTTGTAGTTCTTAGGCCCAATGAGGCACTTCGAATATTAAATTTCTAATAGTTCAGCTTCTCTTACTCGTCTAAAAAAAGAATGATACAATACTTTATGAATTTACGTTGAATCATGTAAAAATTCATTCAACTGCTTTCACATTTTCAATAGGTAGGTCGCTACGCGATAATTTCATTTCAGATTTCGAGCTTTAATTTGTTCTTTTGTATCAAACCAAAATGTACTAAAAAAAAATTACTTTAATTTTTTCATATAGGAAGACGATGAAGGCATTGACATGGGTTCAAGCGCAGATAGTAGAATTCATCATTCTAATGAAAGTGGTCCATACATCTATGAATTATTTGCAATCATGATCCATTCAGGGAGTGCATCGGGCGGACATTATTATGCCTATATCAAGGAATTTGAAAATGGAAAATGGTATTGCTTCAACGATCAGACTGTAACATCGGTGATTATTATATAAAACAGCGATAGAAATGTATGCAGAAGAAACCAAATTTAATTTTTAATTTTAGATAACACAAGAAGATATACAGAAGTCTTTCGGAGGAGGATCATTTAAAGCATATTATTCTGGTGTCTATAGCTCAAGTACAAACGCTTATATGTTGATGTATCGTCAATTAGATCCAAAACGAAATGAAAGAGTGATGAAAACTGATGAATTTCCCGATTACATTGAAAAATTGGTCAATGATTTGCATAATAAAGAACAAGAGGATAAAAAATTGCGTACAACTGATAGTATGGAAAAAGTTAAAATATATTTCTATAATACAAAATTGAAGCAAATGAAGGATACAAAATTATTTATTGCAAAGCATTCATCGCTTCAAAATGCTCTAGAATTGGCACATGGACTCTTATCTATGGAGGAGTTTGCTCCTGTTTCGAGATGTCGCTTTGTTGCGTATGATGCTCAAAGTGAAGAGATAGAACGTAGCTTAGAAGGGAGAGAAAATGACTCAATTACTGATGTGCTTAGTTCTTTGGAACCAGATATAGGTTTTCTTGTTGAAATTCGCGCTGAAAATGAAGAATTTGAAAAATATGAACCTGGTGGTGTAACCGTTAAAGTTTACCGTGTCGATATAAAAACTTCAGATGTAGATGGGCCATATATGATCCGATCGCAAGAGACAGACACTGTCGCTAATATTAAGAAACTTATAACAAAAAAACTCGGAGTGAAACAAAAAAAATTAACAGTTGTTAACTATCATCCACCTTCTTCTATAACAATTTTTAAGGAAGGCCAACACAATATGTATTCCAGATCGAAAATTTTTGTTACATGCACAAATAATCCAACAGACGAAACAGCAGAAAATTTGAGTAAAATAGTTGAGGAAAATTTAATGTATTTAACACACATGTTCATTACGGTTCCTAATACGGACAAGGATTCTCTGGACATCCTGGGTATACCAAAATATGAGCCAAAATCTGAATCAGGTGATTCGAATTTTCAATCCCCATCAGATCAGAAGCAGCATGAAAGCTCTGATGTAGTTGATGCAGTTATACTAAATGGATGCTCTAGTAATAATGATCATGGTGCTAGCGGTGATTTTAAGCGCACTTCACCCCTCCCGATGATATCTGTTTGTACTGGTCATGAGAGTAATAGCGAAGATAGTAGCCTTAGCGATGGTGATCGCACCCTGGTGGAATCAGCTCCTCATGATTCTAGCCAAGTTTCAAGTACAAGCCACTCCCCACAGTTATCTAGTCCAGAGGATGAAATCCGAGATAGACATAGTTTACTGCCGGCTCTAACACGCGATATTAACAGCGACGATGAAGAATGTTTCGAACTCGATAGTGGACTTTATTTCCGAGTACAAATCAATTCTGAGAAAGATAATTCTTCCCATAATCTAGTTAATGGAAATCTATCAAATTCAGATAACAATAAAGAACGAAGCGACAAAGAGAGTACATTAAAAGTTTTTGTAGATAAAAGAATGAAACTTGGTTCCTTTAAGCGTGCATTAGAGCCGTATATAGGAGTACCTGCAGATTATTTCAAAATTGTTCGAAATTTGAATGATAGTTTAATCACTTTTAAGGATAGTGAACATCTAAAAATTGAGTTAGGTCGAAACTTAAAAAAGGGGGAATGTAAGGCGAAAATCCATTTCCTAAAATTGAGTGAACTAAACGATGAAGTTGGTAAGCTTCCTGAGGTTTGTGATTGGATTTTTAAACTTAGTATGCCAGTTATTGATGCAAAGAAAGAAATTGTCGCTCAATTACAAAAAATCGATTCCAAGTATCACTCTCTTACTGTACAAAATTGTCGGTTATGGGAAAAAACTGCAGGAAATCCTGGAAAAATTCTTGATGATGAACAACAACTTGCTAGTGAACTCCGATTATTTATGAATTGTGAGGTAAGAAACGTAAGATTTTAAATATATATAGGAAATGAAATCGTATACTAATTTCTATAATTTCAATCATATTTAAGCTTATAGTTCAAGAATGTGAAGATGGTGTTAGTACGACAATAAATGAAGACAGCCGGACGATATTTGTGCGGAGGTGGAACCCGTCAACCTTAGAATTAGGCAAATTCCAAGAGATTACTTTGGAAAGTAATTACTTTGCCGCTGATTAAATTTTACTGTTTTTTGTTAAACTATCTTTTATCTTATTTCAGAAATGACTAGTGATATTAAGAAAGTCTTAAATTCGATATCTGGTATACCTGAGGATAACATCTCTTTTTGTAAGGTAAGCATGATAATTTCAATAATCGTTGTATTTGTCATTAACCTCGAAATTTTTGTTTGTTTGCGAATTGATGGATCCTTGTTAAAGTTTCGGACGGCAATTTGAATGGCTTCTCTGATCTCTGCCTGCCTTGGTAATATATTCTCCATGCTTGAAGAGCGATGAGTTGCAGATAGATCTTGAATTTGATCTCTTCTATCAGTAAGAGATTACGAATGTTTATACCGCGAAGAATTCACCATACGAGCAATTTGCCCAAAGTTTTACTCTGTGCAACGCGTAGGTTAATGGTTAAGCTTATGCGCAGAACCTATGCCTTTGTTGATGATGTGCCTAGGTATTGTACCTATTGAACAATTCTAACGAAAGAAAATAAACTCTCGATTACATTTCTGATTGAAAAAATAACAATCATTTATTGCCAATCGTTTCAATATTTATAATAAATAAAATCGCTAGATAATCAAATTGATAACATGGATTATTAAATTTCTCAATACAAGATAAATAATTAAACCAAACTTGCTGTGTCATCGCCTGGTGTCTTCATGACCTTACGGCGGATGTATCATGATATGTTGATAATGTATACCTTGGATTGCATTTTAATTTTATAAATTGCAATTTAATTATCGTCAAAAACAACTTTTGTTTTATTAAAGTTACTGACTTGTGTTTACAGGAAATTGAGAAATTGTGTTGATGCTTGAGTTTTAACAAGACTTTTATGCTCTTAATTCAGTGTTCATAGTTTTCAGACTTGTATTGATTAAATTCACGTCTCTATTGGTTTTTTGCAGATTTGTTAGTGCCGTAGTTTGGTCTTGTAAGAAATCTTTACCAGCCACTCTGCATTGAATCGAATTTGCCTCTTAATATTTCCGAAAATGACACCTGCAAATCCTATTGCTTTGAGGAACGAGATTGGGCTAATTGAGTAGTAAGCTGTGGATCGGTCAATTGTCTTCTCGCCACCCTTAGGTATGAATGCCATTTTCACATCTCTACATTTTTGTATCACTGAAGATTATTACAAGTGTCGGCAGTACCTCTAGCCCTTGTAATATTACCGAAAGGAGCCTGTCGACTCGGAGTGATTTAATTGCTTTGTATGAGTTAAATGCAATGTAGGTTAGGTTAGGTAAGATGGGTGCTGCTAGAAATAACTTTCCTGCTTCATTTAGACCTCCAGTGGGTCCCTACTTGACCTCATGGGCTAATCCTTTTGATACTGCTCTAGCCATCATGTTTCCCTTAGGAGTCTCAGAATACATCTGAGTTCTTTTCTTAGCAGCCCCCCAGATTTAAAAAAAAATAGCTAGCTAGTAGCCTACATCTTTTATTTATCAAAGCGGGGTACTCGCAAAGAAGTGTTGGCCGGATTCAATTGCCTTAGAAATCGTTCGCCGCTATTCTCCGATCAGGATGCTGCGGAGCTATTCATTTCAGAGCCCGTTTTGCCAATTAATCAGCACTCTCGTTTCCTTGGATATCCCTATGGCCAGGTACCCAGCATATGGCCACCTTGTACCGTGTAGTTAATTCCTCAAGGGTGGTCTTGCATTATTGCACCAATTTCGATTTTACCAGCACAGCATCCAGCACTTTGATGGCTGCCTTGTTATCAGTGTATATGTAGATGTGTTGTATTTATATACATACCAATAGTTCCACCTGGTAAGTCGCTGCAAGCTCTTCCTGAAGGACACTGCTATTCGGCAATCTACAAGACTCGTTCCACTGACAGTCTCTGTAGTACATTCTAGCCCCTATGACTGCATTCGTCTTCGATCCAACCGTAAATATAAAAATGTCCCCGCTCTAAGACTGACAGTGCTCGGATTGCCGCTACATTCCTGTAGTGAAGATGCAATGTAGATTCTGCCTAAAATACTGTTCCGAGCGTGGCCCTAGTTCGTTATTTCAAATATTATTCACAAATTCTTCCTTTATTTATCTATACTGTTTACTTTTATAGCATTCACAAACAATTATCAAATCAGCTCTACTTTAGTGATCGTTAGTACTGTACTTCTAATTATCGCAATCCAAATAGTCTACTTCGTCACTTCTCTGTCTAAACTAAGACTCGCCTCCTGGCGGTCACAAGCGCCGTATTTATACTCTACAAATTGTCCTAAAATTCTATTCTAGAAGCAACGATTCTCCGAGCCCAAAGTTGTTTATTTCGGTACTTTACAGATGTCGCTTGTCCTTTTCTGTAAAACGATTCTCCGAAAGTTGTTTATGTTCGTACTTAATTACTTATTTCACGCTAAGTATACATTTCCAATAGATGCCTCTTTTTCTACATATTGGACGTAACAATACTAATACGCTTTATGTGAAGGTTCTGTTCTAGCTCGTATTCCTCCTAGATTTAGTTTTAATTTATCGCACACCTTGTGCAATTAAAGCACGATTTCCAGGACAATTTTTTCATAATAAGAGCAAATGATCAGGCAGTATAATTGAGATAAGATCTGGTCTAGCTTATCTTGGTTCTGTATAGAGTTATAAGAAAGGTTCTCGTTTGAAAAGTATATTAGATTTTGAGTCTTTGACATGGTGAAAGTTACGTTTAGAAAAACTTCTGTGAATTTCTGGGAGATTTTAAGGCAACACATTTTTGTATGTTCATAGTAAACCTTCTGAAGGTGTACGAATTTGACGTAAGTTTGTTATACATATTAAAGTTTTTTGAACCTTTTCATCCGGGTAGCTTTTATCCTTTTCAAAAAATTCATTGTGGTCCCTGTGATGAATTCTATTGAGAGTTATGCTATTTCTTGGCCTTATTTAAATAAATAATGTTATCTCCTGCTACATACAGCCAAGTTTTGGCTAGTTTCATATATCGTACGAATATATGTATCAAAAATTATTATTATTTGATTTTTTTTTTATTAAGTATTTATTATTGTTCTAGGTGGCCGGTTCCTTCCCGTGTACAAACATTTCAGTTCTAAAAATCAACAGCATGATGGATAGGTCAGCAAATACAGAGGACTTTCCCTTACGAAATGCACAAGATGGAACCGTATATTTTTATAAGTGAGATAACAACATAAATTACATAAAATTTCACTTTTATAAAAAAAATATATTATTTTCTATTTTCAGAGATAATTCAGAAACGCCAAAGGATTTGACTACAGAACAACGCCGTGAATTGAATCAAAAAGAAAATGCACGCGTTGAACGTGTTGGTGGTGCCTCGACATCTTTATATTCACCTCGTAAGGAACGTGCCCTTAAAATTTATCTGGAGAAATAAAAGAATCGCTTTTAAGTTATATTTATTTTTTTTGTACTACAAAAACCTCGAAGAAATTAAATGATGACAAAAAAATTCTTATACATAGGGAGAGAAAGCAAAGCGAATTAACTTTAGCTAATTATGAGACTGTTCAAATGCCTACCGTCAAAATTTCTACGTAACAATTTTTGCTTTTCATCGAGTTTTTCGGGCAATTTTTACTTTGGAAAATTTATAATACTGCTCAGAAAAGGAAAGGTGATGCCTGTAAAGCGGGAAAATATGATTCCAATATCATACGCAGGCTTTTCCATGCAAATCATGAGAACATTGCATACCCCGTTCAGGGAAATTCTACAGCAGAAGAGTGTAAATAAAATTTGAAGAATATGAAGATAAATTGAACTTTTTTATATTAATCTGGATTCAAAACTATGAAAATCCGTGCTATTTGCTAAATTTGCATTGTTTTCCATCATTTCTTGGTTCACATCTAAGTTAATTTTTAAGCAACATTTCATGAGCATGAAAATTCTTAAATTATTGCGTTAAACTTTTAATTTGTTAATTTATCATATTGCTGTAAATAAATTATTTAAATCTAAATTGCTAAAATAGTTTTGAGGGGAACTTACATTCTTGACAAACTGGTATTTTCCTCGAATTTATCGGACAGTGGTGTCAATTATTGAACTATAAACTACAATTTTTATTTTGTACGGTAGATGCAGAATGGTACTTGAAGAATAGTAAATGAAGAATAGTAGACAAGGAATGGGTCCCCATCTACCATTCTTGATTTACCATTCTTAATCTACCATTTCTCATCTTTCATCTAGATCTACCATCTGAAAAATAGTAAATGAAGAATGGTACATAGATGAAGAATGATAGATGAGAAATGGTAGATGAGGAATGGTAGATGAGAAATGGTAGATGTAGAATGGTAGATGAGGAATGGTAGATGAAGAAAGGTAGATGAGGAATGGCAGATGAGGAATGATAGATGAAGAATGGTAGATGAGGAATGATAGATGAAGAATGGTAGATGAAGAATCGCAGATGAAGAATAGTATATGAGGAATGGTAGTTGAAGAACGGTAGATGAGGAATGATAAATGAAGAATTGTAGATGAAGAATGGTAGACGAAGAATGGGTCCTCATCTACCATTTTTGATTTACCGTTCTTCATCTACCATTTCTCATTTATCATCTGAAAAATAGTAAATGAAGAATGGTAGATGAAGAATGATAGATGAGGACTGTAGATGTGGAATGGTAGATGTGGAATGGTAGATGGAGAATGGTAGATGAGGAATGGTAGATGAAGGATTGTAGATGATGAATGGTAGGTGAAGAATGGTTATTTATTAGTACTTTTATAAACATAATTTCCAATTCCTTAAACAGCTCTATCCTTTATATATTGCACACATCCTCTCAAGTTATACGGCTGAACATCTGTTACCATCCTAATTCTCTTCTGTAGATATGTATATCGGTAGACAACCGTTTCTAATTTTAAAAATGAGAAAAAGTATATTAAGATGTATTCTTTGGCTGCAACTCATCCATTTTAAGTATTTTAGCGTCATTCTTATTGGCGTGAATCTATTACACCTTAGTATTATGCGCATAGCTATATTTTGAAGCTTTTGAATTCTTTCTAGTTTTGTCATTGTGCACAGAAATAGTATTGAAGAGCAATACTCAAAATGAGGTTGTATTAAAATATTATATATTTTGATTGCACATCAACATTTAAATAAATTTTATTCGAGTTCTTCTAAAATAGGCGACTTTTTTTTACATATATAGTCAATATGTTCATTAAAGCTTAATTTGTTGTCAATAATAATCCCCACATACCTAATTTCACTCACGCACTCAATTTTTTCACTATCAATTTCTAAGTAGTCATTATACGTATGGCCATAAATTTAGTTTTTTTTAAACATTTATTTTCAGTTTATTCTTTCTAGCACTTGATTCATCTAAATCTATTATTAAATTGTTAATTATTCCTTCTACATCTTTACCAGTCACAAACACCAACGCATCATCAGCAAAAAGTCTAATTTTTGAATGCATCAACGCTCTCTTTAAAGTGGTTTATATATGTATACCAAGAACAATAATGTCCCCAGCACTGATTACTGTGGTACTCCCAAATTTATTTCAACTTCTTCGGAAAGCATGCCATTCACTCTTTTCATTTGTCTTCTTCCCTCTAAATAGCTTTGCATCAATATTAAGTTTCAATTTGTCTTTAGGCTGCAAGCAATTAGCACATTTTTGTACGTCTTTTTTACAGCTCCGTGTGTCATTCTCCTCTGCACATCTCGCACACACTTATTTTTACATTCACTCTATAAATGATTAAAGTGCTGATATCTGAAACAACATTCGTTCCATCTACCAACCACTATACCCAGGGGAGGATTAAGACTTTTTTCGTTCCTGTGCGATCAAAACCATTTCGCCCTTTCCCCAGCCCTCCCTTATATTTTTTAATAAAGATACTTAGAAAAAAAACTTAAGTTTTTTATTAGCAAATTCAAGACTATAGATTGAAAATTTATGTGCAGATCGATGAATAATCTTAAAATACATTTCAGAAATAAAAAATAAATCTTTGTATTATGCTGGCAAAAATTTTCTACGATATTTTTGTAGAAACACAAAACACTATTTCATTTATGAAACACCGGCTAAAATAATAATAAAATATGGTGAATAATAGTCTTAGAAATTGAATTATTCAGAGCTTGTATCTTGTATCAATTAAAACAGCTTCAAGCCAATCAAATTAGAAAAAAAGTTTAATTGCCAAATTAGGTTAGGCTTGCTTAGGGAAGAAAGGCAAACTGCTGACCCTGATTTGCAAATTTGATTGAAATTTCTCCGATATTTATTTCTATTTTTTGCTACCATCGCAGCACTTGTGGTTATCCTGCTGTAAACTGTGAAAGTTTCAACCAAATCGGAGATGGTGTGGTTCGAAGGTGATCTTTTTCGTGTGGAAAGGCTGCATACCTATCCGATATCTCTTTTCATATTCCTCACGATGTTATTATTTTAACGGAGACATGGCTTAACAATTCCTTTAAATTTTTCGACGAGATCGAAATCCTAATAACTTTTCTGTGCTCGGCCTCGGAGGAGGTATTCCAATCGCGGTAAAGATTACTTACAGCTGTTCAAATATAGATATTCCCAATCCATCCCTGTTTGAATTCCTATGAATGTATAAGTCTGATTCAGATTACTCGACAGCGACAGCAACAGCGGCAGCGGCAGCAACCCAAAAAACAGTTTTACTGTCGACTGTATCAGTTTGTACTACAGCAGCACAAGGCAGCAACCAGAATCTTCTGACATTTCTGTATGCAATGACAGTATATCCACGCTGCCTATGAAGACAGCGGCAGCAAAATTAGAATTTGAGATGACTCGGCAACACGACGTTTGTGCTGCTTTCTCTCAATCCACTGATCGCTCTCAACCAATGAAAACGATTTGCTGTTGCTGTCGCTGTCGTGCCAATCTAATTCAAGCTTAACAATTGAGACAAAAACATTCTTAGCTGTCTAAATTCATTCTGGCAGTCAGTCTGCTTCATATGATGCCATTACTGCTGCTGTAGTATATGTGGTCGAGCCGTCGCGGGACTCGGATAGTGTTATATTGATAATTTCAATCTCCCTACTGTTCCATGGCAAGTTTCTGATGATGACTCCCTGGTTCCCAGTACATCTTCTGGAAATGCGTATATCTTCCTGGATGCTATTGCCGCATTGGTCTTTCTCAGGTAAATGATGTTAAGAACAACCGTAATAAAACCTTGGACTTGGTCTTTACTTCGCATGCTTCGAAATGTACGGTTCGTCTGGTTGACATGTCATTGGTTTTTATTGACGCATACTATCCAACTTTAGACGTGATAGTGGGCATTGATTGCGACGGTACTGCTATGTTGATTGAAAACTCACCGACCTTTAATAACAAAAAAGCTAATTTTGATCTAGTCCTTTCTCTTTAATAATAATGATGTAGAAGAACTTACAGCACAATTTTACAATGTTATGTTTGATTATTTCAAAGATTGTATTCCATTGTCTTGTATTAAGAATGGCTGTTTGTGCTCTCCTAGGTACGATGCTGAGCTTAAACGTTTGCGCAACTTAAGAAATAAAGATTGGTGAAAGTTTCACCACTCTCAGTCTAATGATGACTTAACGCAATTTTTGTTTTTGAGGAGCGAATTTCATAATGCTCTTGCATGCCTATGATACGTATACCTGTTTAAGATGAGAAATGTAATAAGATGGGATCCTAAGCAATTTTTGCGTTTTGTAAATATAAAAAGGAATCTAATAATTTTCCTCCTGTGTTAGAATTTAATAATAATTCTAGTCATGATCCGTCTGTTATTTCTAATCTATTTGCTGATTTGTTTAGTGAATCATTTTTAACATAATGACGTTCAAAAAGATTTTGCTTATTTGAATTACATAACGACACTTGCTAAAGTTGATATCCCATTCTTCACTATTGATCAGAAATCTGTTGAGGACTTCATGTCCAAGCTGGACCTGATGGGATACCCCCTATTGTCCTAAAGATCTGCAGTGGAACACTTTCTTACACGTTAACATTTTTATTTATTCTATCACTGCGGCTTGGTAAGTTTCCCAAGTTATGGAAAGAGTCATTAATTGTTTCAATTTTAAAGTCTGGTAAAAGGGCGCTTGTTACCAACTATCGTCCTATTGTTAAGTTGTCTTGTATTCGCCGAAACTGTTTGAGGCTTCTTTATATGAATTCTTGTATTTTCAATGTAATGGAGCTCTTAATCCTTATCAGCATTGTTCTATGAAGGTAAGGTAAACAACAACAAATTTGCT
The DNA here is from genome assembly GCA_963924295.1 of Dioctria rufipes. Classification (NCBI taxonomy): domain Eukaryota; kingdom Metazoa; phylum Arthropoda; class Insecta; order Diptera; family Asilidae; genus Dioctria; species Dioctria rufipes. The sequence continues at coordinate 76,807,094 of OZ002743.1, read as the reverse complement.
CCAGTTTACATCTACCTGTATCGAATCGTTTGAGCGCGGTTTCGAAGCTCACGGTATTTATACAGACTTCAGCAAGGCTTTTGACAAGCTTCCTCACACTCTTTTGTTATTTAAATTGAGATCTTTAGGTTTTCCAATTTGGTTGCTGAATTGGTTATCATCTTACTTTAAGGATCGTAAACTTCGGATTCAGTTCCGTTCTGCTCTGTCTGAAGAAAGAACGGCTTACTCCGGTGTTTCACAGGGTAGTCACTTAGGGCGCCTTCTCTTCATATTATTCATAAATGATGTTTCTTATGTAGTTGCCAAATCTTCTGATTTACTAGTTTAAGCAGATGATTTAAAACTGTGTAAATCTATCGACTAGCATTGCAATTGACTCAAATTGAAGGATGACCTAGACAGACTTGTTGAATGGTGTGAAAAGAGTTCTTTCTATTTAAACGTTGATAAATGTAGGGCAACCATTTTTCCTCGTAAATGAATGGGCTATTACTTTCGAAAGTTGATAAAACGTGTGATTTGGGCATATTGTTTGACTCGAAACTCACCTTTAACTTCCACATAGATTGCATTGTTAATAGGTCAAACTCAATGTTAGGCTTTGTAAAGCCCTGGGCAAAAGAAAAAGATGATATCTATATTATCACTCTTGTTAGACCCATTTTGGAATATGTCAGTCCTGTCTGGTCTCCCTCTTACAAAAATTACTCCGATCATCGTATTGATATCGTGCAAAGGAGATTCTTACTTTTTGCTCAAGAGGACTCGAATGGAAGGATAGACTTCATTTTCCTCCTTATAACGAAAGATTAAATTTAATACACCTTCCTACTCTTGAGATTCGTAGAAAAGTTTGTGATATAAATTTTGTATTTCAACTTGTGAATGGTGACATCGACATGCCTTTAATGCTTGAGAAAATTAATTTCAATTCCCGATATCGACACTTGCGATCTACTGATTTTATTTATTTGTGTTCCCATCGCAAATATGGACACTTTGAGCCTATGACTAGAATGTGCTGTAGGTACTTTTAATTTGAATTTCCATTCGATCGATTTTAATATTAATAAGACTCAATTAAGAAAAATCATCAATGATTGTTCTGTGCTTTAGCTTTAATTTAAGTATTGTGTCCAGGGATCATTGTAGCTAGCATTTAGCGCAATAAATATGATAAAGCGTTCTTTGTTCATAATTTGAAAACAATTTTCTATCGGATTTCCCAAAAATTGGGATTTTTGTAAACTGTCACCTTGTTGTTCCGCTTAAAAAGAAATCATTAATTATAATGTGGATATATTTGATTTATAAAAATGTTGGTCGTTTACACGAAACTGATATGATAGTGACGCCCTGCCTAATGCCCAGTATTCATTTCAAGTACGAGTACCAGAACTCATACTTCAAAAGTTGTAAGTACAAGTTCCGGTACTGGTACTTAAAAATTTTCAATTACAAGTCCAGGTACTGGTACTTATAAGGTTAAAGGATTTCGAAAACTCAAATCAGAAATTTTGAAAAATCTATAGTCAGTTAATTAACTGGATGAGGTTTCCACTTACGACATATCATAAAATATCGTATAAGTTTTTGCTATTTTAATTTCTACATAATTTTGGAATTTGTACATACAGTTTGCCTTTAGCAAAATAAATGTCACATCAGATAAGATTGCCTTTGTATAGCATTTACAAGACCTGCAAGTGAAAATCAAAGCTCCACATGTACGGAGGAAGAGAGCGGATTGTGGCACTTGATTGCCAACCTACTCAACAAAGATTTCTTGAGGCATTGTCGAGAAGTAGATAACCTATATTATTATAAGGCGTATTTAAATAATTTAAAAGAGCTGAAGTTCTTCGCGTTATGGCGATATTTATATTAAGTGCGTTAAGTACTAGTATCAGGACTTGTATTTGAGAATTTTTTGAGTCCAGGTCCTGGTATTGGTACTAATACTTAAGTACCAATTTAATTAAGTAGTTTACAGGTCTGAAGTTAGGTACACATTTTAGATCAATTATTCACGTTTTTATTAAACACTAATAAAGAGATAGTTAAAGTCTGTATGCACTTTAGTTTACGGTTTTTATTTCTGCAAACTTATTTAGCACCTGTTGCGCTGTTAGTTTGTTTTTAATTATCTCATTTTCAATATTTATGAGTGCCATGTTTGAAAACCTCTCCTGAAGTAGTTGCTCTTAGCCAAGTATTAACTCGAGGGAAAAACTCCGTTCACAGCCGGCCAAGCTGACAGGTAGACCCAGAGCTGCTTGAAGCTACTTGTATAAATTTGGGCAGAAGTCTTTATTATTTTTTCTGTTTTCAGTCTTTCCAAATTTACTACAATGTTTTTGTTTTGGAACATATTATTTATTATTTTCGTTTCAGCTTGTAAGGTGGAAATGTCTACATTGAAAATATTTTTATAATTTTCTACAAATACCTTTCCATCCCAAGCAGCATTTTACGTACCGGGTACATAGCTGATACGAAATGTACAACCGTTTAGAGGCAATGACTTGGATTAGGAACGCAGTGGGCACTTACCGGGTACGTGCCCGGTTCCAAAATGGGGAATGATTTTCAGGTGGTGATTTATGTGTCTGCTTCGTGGCTAGAACTAATGCAGGAACGTTGCGATAACTTGCCCGATACGTATCGCGCATCGTCCCAAACACGCCACGAAGACTTTTTTTACCAAATAACAAACTACCACATTTACAAATTGCATATGGATTGATTTTTTATTAAATGATAATATAAATACTTATACATATAAATGATGGTTGATTTAAGCTTTCAAGTAGAAAGTTTCATTTACTTTTTAAATACTAGATATTAAAATATGTACATATATACTTTGATTAAAGTAAAATTAGTCGATATCTGTATCGAGAAAATCGATGCGGAAGGAATTTGTCGTCAAACGTAAGGCCGATACCTCGAAAAAGTACAACGCTCCGCACATAAAATCAAATATGAAACTTTTTATTTCAAAATTAATATTTAGCTCAAAACATTTGTGGTGAAATTCCCAAAAATCAATGACTAAAAAATCTAAAAAAACTGCAAAATGCATTTTTTAGTTATTCCAATCTAATGCTTCCAATTTATCCCAAATATAATGGACAAAAGGGAGACATTTCATGTTAAAAAATGTCTTCCATGAAAAAAGACCACCTTATTGTCCCATTCACTAAATATAGCCACTGTATGGTCGCGGCTAAAAAAGTTTTCGTAGCTGGAACCATGATTTGCTAGTTTGAGGAGACAGCTACTTCAAAGCTCCAAATGAATAACCTTATAGTTCCAGAATGTCATTTCATTATCCCGAAATGGAACTTTATTGTATATATCGGGACCTTAAAGTCCCCGCCACAAAAGTGTGACAATAAAACGGCCAAGTAAAGCTGTCAAAAGTTTATTACGAATATGGGCGTAGATGGAAGTTTGTTAGATGGATTTTTTAAAAGTGGTAGCAACAAAGGAGAAGAAAGGAGTTTATTTTACTGCGGTACCCAATCAGTGGGAATCGAGTGCAGTTTTATATTGGCCAGAGAACCTTAATCATTCGCAAAGGGAATTGTTACGCTCAAAATGCACCTAATCACCCTAATCACCCTAATAGACGCGTGTAATACTGTAAAGTCAATGAATGTTATTATATTGTAAAAGGATCGTAGAACTTAGTTTGTAGTAACACGACTCAAAGTTGTCTACACTATAAAGTCTCGCGTGAGAGTTTCTGCCACCAAGAAGATTTTTTCAACAAATTGGGAGTCATAAAGTGCCAATTGAAGGTGACACAAGCTACGTCGCCACTAAAAAGACTTCTAAAGGGCTTTCCAATAAGAGGTGTTATTTTGATATTCAAAGAAAAATGCCATTTTTTGAGATAAATGAACGGATCTTTATTTCATTATAAAGAGGAAGGTATGCCGTTAATAATGGAAAATAACATCAGCCAAATGACCACCACGACCACGCCTACAGGACCATATCCTTTTCATGAAATTTTCCATAACCAAATCGCAAAGTGGCTGCCCTATGTCCTCGATAGCCTCACGAATTCTATCTTTGAGGTCTTGAATCGACGCTGGGCTGTTGACGTAGACCGTCTCTTTCACGTGGCCCCAAGGGAAGAAGTCGCAAGGTGTTAAGTCACAAGATCTCGGTGGCCAATTGTGATCACCTCTTCGAGAGATAACACGGTCCGGAAACTTTTCCCGTAAAAGATCAATGGTTTCGTTGCTTGTATGGCACGTAGCGCCGTCTTGTTGAAAGTAAACGTTGTCCAGATCAATACCATCCAATTCCGGCCATAAAAAATCATTAATCATCTGTCGATAGCGCAATCCATTCACCGTAACTGTTGCTCCAGCCTCATTTTCGAAAAAGTAAGGTCCAATGACCCCGCGGGACCATAAACCGCACCAAACAGTCACACGTTGAGGATAGAGAGGCTTTTCAACAATAACTCTTGGTTTTTCCGAGCCCCAGATGCGACAATTCTGCTTGTTGACGAAGCCATCGAGTTGGAAATGGGCCTCATCACTCAAGATGAGTTTTCGATGGAATTCCGGATCATTTTCATGCATTTCAAGGACCCAATCAGCAAAGACTCGACGTTGCTGATGATCGGCCGGCTTGAGTTCTTGTGTTAACTGAACTTTATAAGCCTTAAGACCCAAATCTTTACGCAAAATACGGTGTAATGACGTTTGTGGAATGCCTAATTCCAAAGAACGACGAGGAATGGACAAACCTGGTTTTTCTTCAACACTTTCGGCTACAGCAGCAATATTCTCGGCTGTTCTTGAGCGACGTGCACGGGTTTTATTCTTCACATCACTAACTTGTCCCGACAGCTCGAATTTTTCTACTAATTTCTGTATTGCGGTCCGACAAGGTGCTTCACGACGACCCAAAAATGTTCGAGTTTTACGAACCGTCTCTGCCATATTTTCACCATTTTTGTAGTGAATATTAATAATTTCAATGCGTTGTTGAATCGTGTATCGTTCCAGTTTTATGGCGTAGTTTCTACTTGTGAAATGTCAAAAAATGACAGCTCCAAAAGTGACATCTACCGAAATAGCGGGCTAATTAAAATAACACCTCTTATTGGAAAACGATTTACTATAAAGTAGCAGAGAATAGTTGTTAGAACGTCGCTATATCTTTGCGTTGCCTCCTCCACGAGGCAGAAGCCTTGAGGTAGACAAATAAATGGCTTACTGAAGTGGCGTTTTGGTTCCAAATACTATAGAATGTGTTTACAAGTAGGTCATCTATACTGAAGTTAGTATTTTAGTCACTGTAACGTTATAGAAACTTTCTTTATGTCCCAGTCCACCTTAACTTAGTTGTTGCCGGCTTAAATGCTGCTTGGGCTGTTTCAGGTACAATTTTATTAACGAGTCAACTCACTGTGCCAAAGGTAGATTTATTTTCAAACCTATATTTTATTTACTTAAACGTAAGATTGTACGAATTAACGAATGTTTTCTGGGAATTTTCATAATTTCCAGGAGGGTGGGGGCACCCTGGCTCCTATCTAGTTACGCAAATGACCCTCCCCTCCTCAATTAAAAAAACAATACATATCCAAATCTCATTTGTCTCTTATTTTTATTTACAAAAAATAAAATAACATAATATTACTAAAATTCTACTTAAAAGAACTAAACAAGTCTTAGATCACAAAACAATTTTCTACTGAAGTACAGAAATTCATGTCGGTGTTGTTTTTAAACTTTAACGTAATAAAGTTCGTGTGCTGCACGTACATACATACATACATACACATATACATCATCCACACATACACATATACATATGTATAACTACTATTGAAAGTTTTCTCATTATTAATTAAATCCTTTCAAATATTCCATTGTAAATATCACTTTCACTTGTAATTATTATAAGCTCGATTAGAAAAAAGATTTAACTTTGTGGATTATCTCTGAAATTAAACATAATCCGACGGCACTGTGGTACTTTCGTTAATTGCTGCCAATCTTGGTGTTCTTCTGTTTCCTGTTAATCCAGTACTGCTACCACTAGAGTCACCTGATGCATCCCAATTTGGTAGAGGAGCTGATAGAACTGTAAGTCCTACAACTTCATAGGCTCTATCATTGCCACTACTTGGTATTGCTGTCATAGATAAATCTGAATAGTAGGCACTGCTTGGAGCTGATGACACCATTGGAATGTCTTGATCATGTCCCTGAAAAGGATAAAATTTCTATAAGGGAAAGATGATAATGATAAATTTTGATAATATTTAAATTTATTCGCTTACTACCTCTCCGCATTGACTGTATGCCGTATTTTGATATGATGGATTTCCCGAACGTACAGATTCACGATCCAATTCAGCATATAGAGCTTCACCTACGCCTACAGGACTATAGGCGTCATCCATATGGGTATAATGATTTTCAGCTGGAGACGATGATGGGGGTCCTATTTGATCTGGTCCAGTTGATGCTCGTCGTGTACTTAGCCATGTCCAAACACCTGAATTACTTGTGGGCCTCCGTATACTGTCAGCTGGATGTTTTGTTGACATATTTGATCTACTATTTTGTCCGCCAGCTCTGCTGTTTCGACACCACCATGGCAGTGGTCTACCTCCTACAAGAAAAGTAAAGGAAATTATTTTTAAAATGTAATTTATATGTGTACATGGAGGTTTTTTTTTTTTGTTCTTTTAATATATATACAGGGTGGTCGGAGAAGTGACGTCCAAAGGTAAAATTTAGGTGCCTCATATTGAGGGGGGGTATCTGAATCACCCCCATGTATGTTCTGCTATTTTGCACAGTTTTCGAGTTACGATTTGTTGTCAGAATATATACGACCTACTTATTTCAACATTTAATTTTATCCATGGTAAGGTGGATCCTCTTGACTTACCCAATATAAAATGGGTACTCAATGAAGATGACGATGATTATGTTCGTCTTGACAACAATTAAATCACTCTACTCTTTTTGGACGCTATTTCATCTTTTGGTCTCAACCAAATCAGTAATATAAAGAATGACATGGACAGGCAATTAGACCTGGTTTTTTACTACTGACGCGGATAACTTATTAGTTGAACCGAAAACGTTACAAATTGTGACGAAACACAATACTTTTTCGCGGTTGGTCGATCCTCGTACGCGCAGAAGGCGCAGGCAGGCATCACGTGTTTCATTCGGCCAATAGAAGGCGTTTCTTTCTCGCTGCTTGCTTGGTTAGTTTGGCTTGTTTTGTTTTAGTTGTCAGTCAGTTCTCAGTTGTAACTACTCATTACGTAAATAAACAAGTAGTTTGTGAGTTTAGAAGTGTGTTGCGCTATTTTGACAGTTTTCCCCATGGCACCGGGAAAGAAAATTGAAATATGGCGATTTTTTACGCATATCGATCGAGACCCGGCGAAATGCAATGTTTGTGAGAAAAGTTATTCCACAATTGGGCGTACTACCTCGGCGTTGCGAAACCCATTTGAAAACCGTTCATTCCAAAGAATACGAAATAATGATCCATACTGAATCGGAGAACCAGGTTTCAAAACTGAATAAACCGCAAGAAACTCCACTAAAAGAGGTAACAAAACAATTATCTATTGAAGAAACTTTAATGAAAAAGAAACAATGGGACACCAAACGTCCATTATATCGCAAAAAATCGACTGCCGAGCAGAGCTGGGCAAGTACCAAACGAAAATTACTTAAGTACAAGTACAAGTACCAAAGGCTTGAGTACTGCAGCTTAAGTACAAGTACCGCATGTATGAAAAGTACTTGTAACTAAGTGCTAAATCTATAAAAAGTACAGCGTCTCCGAAACTAACTCTGTAGATGATAAAGTAGGCATCCTTCCACATACTTTGACCGAATTGTTTAATAGACACGTACCTTTGCGAACGCGTCGAATTCAGCTGCAGAGATGCCTCTGGATCACAGATGAAATACGGAACATATTATCGGAAAGAGATTATCTATATGGTAAATATAACGATGCGAAAAATAGATATAAACGATTCCGCAATAAGGCAAATTCCATGATAAGATCTGCGTAGTGTGCGTATTTTTGTAAGAAATTAGATGTAAGTCAGCCGTCCAAGAAATTATGGAGAAATATTCGTGACTTAGAAGTTCATGGGCGCGAGATACCAGCTGTAAATCAAGACTCAAATCAATTAAATAATTTTTTTGTGCCAGGTGTCTCGGGCTCGTCTCCCTGGCCTGAAGATTTCTCAGTTGATGGTTTTGCTTTTCATTGCGTTGATGAAGTTGAAGTTATGCTGACTCTATTTACCATTAAATCAGATGTGGCAGGACCTGATGGACTGCAACCAAAATTTATAAAACTTATTGCGCTTACAATGTATCACTACATCTCATTCCACAATCAATGGAAACAAGCATTGTTGGTGCCTATTCCAAAGAAGTCCACTGCATGTACTCCAAGTGACTTCCGTCCAATTAGCCTTCTACGTTACTTGGCTAAAGTATTTGAAAAAATAGTATACCAGCAAACCATGAGCTACACAAAAAAAAAACTGTTTACTACTGTCAACCTGGCAATCTGGGTTTCATCCATATCATAGCTGTGAAACCGCTATGCTGAATGTGACATCGGATATTCACATGGCCCTTGATGAGGATCATCTGACTATTCTTGTGCTACTTGATTTTAGTAAAGCGTTTGACTCCATAGATCACTCGAACTTGCTAACTAAATTGGGTAATAAATTCTTCTTCTCTTCATCGGCAATAACCTTCATTAAAAGTTTTCTAAGTAGGCGTAGCCAATTTGTAAAAACAAATAATGTTACCTCGAGAAGTATATTTCTTTCTTGTAACGTGCCCCAAGGATCCATACTTGGTCCCCTGCTTTTTAGTCTATAGACCATTTGGCTTAGAGGAAGATTGCATAAGTCGGATAAATGAGGATCTCAAACGTGTATTTGACTGGTCTGAGCAAAACAACTTAGCTCTTAACCATAATAAATCGAACTGTATGATGAGAATTCTTTACCACCGATTTATTTGAACGACAATACGACTAGTAATGTAAATTGTGTGAAGTGTTTAGGGTTTCACCTCAACTCAAAATTTTCATGTTGTGATCATGTCAGTGTTACACTGAGGAAAATATATGGATGCTTCCGGCAGCTTTGGTTGAACTACGATTGCCTAATGCTTCATTTACGAGTAAGACTAGCTAAATCCCTTTTACTACCATATTTCACATATGGCTGTACGATATTTCCAGTTCTCGATTCAGTCTGTCGTAGGAAACTCTTGGTTGCATTCAATGATGTAAACCGATTTGTCTTCAAATTGCCGCGATATAGTCACGTCTCTCCTTATGTAACGTCCTTGCTTGGCTGTCCGATAGAAACTTATCTAATAAATTACAGACTAAAATTCCTTCATAGACATATATACAGCGAGAAGCCTTCATACCTATTTGAGAGATTGAGTTTCCTACAGTCATCCCGGCACATGAATATTTCGATCACGCTATGGGGAGCGCTCTTACTTTGTCCAGGGCATTCGTTTGTGGAATCGTTTGCCAGCTAATATACAGAGAGCAAGATCCAGCGGAATCTTTTATAAATCATTATTGCCACTAAACTTATCCTAAATATTTGGGGCACAACTTGGATACATATTGTTAAAGCTATTTGATAACTTTTCTTACCCATAATAGATAATAATAATAATAAAAATAGAGTCTGTTCTTAAACCTAAAATCGTTAGTTTAGTTAGGCTAAGCTTAGTTAGTTAAGTTAGTTTTTAGTAAATTAATGTATTTCCCCAAATTAAATGTTGCACGATCATTTACATACAACTCCAATTCACTTTGTACGTTTAAGATCTTGTTATCTTTGTACTACACTCAAGAAATATATTCTATTCTACCCTACTGAGTACTTTTTGAAGTACTTCTTAAAGTACTTTTTTAAAATCATTGTACGTTGGCAGTAATATAATGAAGTTTATCAAGTTCAGTTAATATAAAGGGTTTTCCAATAAGAGGTGTTATTTAATTAGCCCGCTATTTCGGTAGATGCCACTTTTAGAGCTGTCATTTTTTGACATTTGACAAGTAGAAACTACGCCATTAATAAAAATGGAACGATACACGATTCAACAACGCATTGAAATTATTAAAATTCACTATAAAAATGGTGAAAATGTGGCAGAGACGGTTCGTAAAACTCGAACATTTTTGGGTCGTCGTGAAGCATCTTGTCGGACCGCAATACAGAAATTGGTAGAAAAATTCGAGCTGTCGGGACAAGATAGTGATGTGAAGAATAAAACCCGTACACGTCGCTCAAGAACAGCCGAGAATATTGCTGCTGTAGCCGAAAGTGTTGAAGAAAACCCAGGATTGTCCATTACTCGTCGTTATTTGGAATTAGGCATTTCACAAACGTCATTACACCGTATTTTGCATAAAGATTTGGGTCTTAAGGCTTGTAAAGTTCAGTTAACACAAGAACTCAAGCCGCCCGATCATCACAACGTCGAGTCTTTGCTGATTGGGTCCTTGAAATGCATGAAAATGATCCGGAATTCCATCGAAAACTCATCTTGAGTGATGAGGCCCATTTCCACCTCGATGGCTTCGTCAGCAAGCAAAATTGTCGCATCTGGGGCTCGGAAAACCCAAGAGTTATTGTTGAAAAGCCTCTGTATCCTCAACGTGTGACTGTTTGGTGCGGTTTATGGTCCCGCGGGGTCATTGGACCTTACTTTTTCGAAAATGAGGCTGGAGCAACAGTTACGGTGAATGGATTGCGCTATCGACAGATGATTAATGATTTTTTATGGCCGGAATTGGATGGTATTGATCTGAACAACGTTTAATTTCAACAAGACGGGGCTACGTGCCATACAAGCAACGAAACCATTGATCTTTTACGGGAAAAGTTTCCGGACCGTGTTATCTCTCGAAGAGGTGATCACAATTGGCCACCGAGATCTTCTGACTTAACACCTTGCGACTTCTTCCTTTGGGGCTACGTGAAAGAGAAGGTCTACGCTAACAGCACAGCGTCGATTCAAGACCTCAAAAATGGAATTCGTGAGGCTACCGAGGACATAGGACAGCCACTTTGCGATTTGGTTATGGAAAATTTCATGAAAAGGATATGGTCCTGTAGGCGTGGTCGTGGTGATCATTTGGCTGATGTTATTTTTCAATTATTAACGGCATACCTTCCTCTTTATAATGAAATAAAGATCCGATCATTTATCAAAAAAAATGGCATTTTTCTTTGAATATCAAAATAACACCTCTTATTGGAAAACTTTGTATATTGTTACGTGCAATAGAAATAGACAACTGGTGACATCTACTGGCAATGGAAGTAAACGACTTTAGGTTCGGAGAATTGATTATGGTATCTACAGGAAGGTTCAGGAATAGAATGAATAGAACAGTCAAGAAGCTTCTGGAAAATAGAACACTCGAGAATAATCTGGAGAGTTTCTAGGGTATAAATATAACAGTTGTCATAGCCAGAATAAGAGTCTTGTCTTAGACGTTGCAGTGTTAACAAGCGAAAGTAATAAACGTGCGGAAGTGTTGTAATTAGATTGAGATAATTGAAAGTACAGTATTAGCGATAATTAGAGTTGAATTGATTAATTGAATGTTTGTGAATTGTTAAGATTAGAGTTAAATAAAGAACTTGTATATTAAATATTTAATATTGTGTTTTAAATAACGAACCAAAAGCCACGCTCGCAACAATATTAATAAATCATGACCCTCAAATTAAAGGTTATGCCGAGTACAATTTTCATGCATTTGGGTCACATTCACTACAGCTCAGTTACCATCCTAAAAATATTCAAAAAAAAAAAATCTTCTACGAATTGTAGCTGGTAATAAGCTGCAGCGAACAGTAAACCCCGTTTTGCGATTGCATATAACTTTACTGTGGTAGAGTCGATCTAAGGTGCGAAGAATGTAATATTCCAGTTCGAATAGATAGGGACGTTTTGAACTGAATTTTACGTGTGATAGCATAGAGATATGTCAGTAAAATTTACACGGTAAATAGGCAATGAAATGAAGAAGCATCTAAAATAGATTTGGATGAAAAAAGGAATATGACTTTTTTAAAATCGCCCTCAAAGGTTTTGATACATTTTATTATTTTGAACTTTATGGAATTTAAAAATTTCTTTTAGCGCAATGGTATTACCTACGGAATCAAATCATTCTGCATTAGATGAACCTAATATTCAGCTGAATTGAAAAAAAAAATCAGCAATTACTATGACCAAAAATGTGTTCGAATTAGTAGTTTGGTGAAAAATCACGAAAACAAATCATAACTCGAAAACTACGCAAAATCGCATAACATACATGGGGGTGATTCGGATACCCCCCTCAATATGATGCACCTACATAATTTTCACCTTTGGACGTCACTCCTCTGACCACCCTTTATATGCATACACATATACATACATACATACATATGTATGTATATGGCAGGCTACTTATTTTTTAAGATCTGTTTCAAGCGCATTCGTTCTTTTGGAAAATTAAACTCTAATAACAAGAAAACCAGAAAATCCAGAACACGCTATCAATCGTTGTGAATTCAATTGAAACTCACCGAGGTGCACCTGAATTACCTGAGTGAGACAACCCCTCTCTCCTCTCCACCACCATCCCCCTTTCAACATATAGCAGAGACTTAGCTTTGCTTCGTAAAGAGCTATCGATAAATCAAAGTGAACAAATTAAAATGTCTTGTCTGGAGGGTACCTATGGAGGGAACCCGGAAATCGACAAGGCACTTCCATCATTCCGGTATCCGCACATATGCTACGTCTGCATATTTACACATACATATATTGATATTTGTATATATATATAGCGAAAAAACTACATTCATGCAAAGAAGACTATACAACTGAAGTACGGTGAAGATAGAGGCAGCTTGCCTTAATTGCATCGCGAAATCATTTGCTCATGTGCGAACGCTAATTTTCTTTTGCTAGTTCAGTTCAGATCGAATGCATTTCTACTCACATATCTTTGTACGTTCGGGCAGCTTCTAAGTAACTATGATGAACCGAACCGATATAGTATGCCAGAAATCCGTACATCATATACAATATACTCCTAGCCTAGAGTTCTAGTGGCTAGGCTAGTACTGCTTTCCAGTTCTATAGAGGACTTACAACAGAATCACTAATAGACCGAAACGTCAGAAGTATACCGTCCTTAGCAGATTTATAGCGCGACTTTCTTGCAATTTAATTAAATTGCATGAGAGGAACTTTCTCTTGATGCACATCGGGGGAGTGCATTAGATGCATCAAGTGTGAAATTTCTAGTGGGGCTAGGCGGCTAGTTGTACTTACTTCTCTTGGTATAGCAATGAAAATAGCGCAGAGCACCAATATTTTTGTTGGTGTCGTTCTATATACCTCCCGGCGGGGCGGGATTCATACGAACTTTATGCAATTTTTATATACGATAAAGGAGAAAACGAGCGTCGTTCCTATAAAGAGTCTCTCATCCAGTTGGTTTCTGATAGCGATGGATTTTCCTGATTTAATACACATATGCGGGGCGAATACCAATTTTTCATTTTCCTCTGTTTTTTTTTTCAATCTTTATGGGATTTTCGATTTTTTTTTACCTTGCTACTAACGTGAATGACAAGTAAATTTATTTGATTTCCATAACCAACTGAAATGTTCTGGCATATGTTCGCATTTGTGGAAGAATTTCGAGAGTGGAATTTTGTTGGGAAATTTTTTTATGATTTTGAGCTATTTTGCAAATATATTATAACAACACCTACGCTGATTTTAAGTAGGGGAGCCCGGGGCAAAATGACGAACGATTTCTTGAAACTTTAAATATACCAATACTAAGTAGGGACAAAATGTGATATAGATAATTGCCGTCTAGCATCCTTATGAAGCAAAAAACTGCTAAGACTGATCAAGCCTACCCTGAAAAATCTGGTGTCTATTCTTACGGGACACTGTCAAAGTATAAATAAGTATAAGTAGAGACAGAGGCGAACAAAATAGGAAATTTTTCATGTTTTTTAGAATGAAACAAGTAATTTCATATACTGTCGTCTTTTGCATGAATGGGGGAAAAGAGCTTGGTTATACACTATTGTAGTGCAACCGAGACAACAAGCTAAAAACAAAAATCGAGAGAACGTAGGATTACCCGAACGACAAAATCTTATTGAATCCCTCAAAATCCTATCAAACTATTCATAATAATGTACATCAGGTCACACTACCTCCCATTTTAAAGAAAAAGATAATTTTCGCTTTTTCCCACATGCTGAAAGGAGATGTAAAGTTCCTCTCAAATGAAATTCTCATTTTTCCCGAAAATATCAGAGAATCCAGCATGAGTTCTCCCACTTTATTCTCTTCATAGCAAAACGAATGTAAACAGAAAAACGTGCTGTTCAATATCATGCGATTACACCAACAAACATTAGAATTCCTGCGAAAAACATTGGGACAACTCCACCCATTCTCTCTTATTTGCGAAAATAAATCATTTGCCACTCCGTTTCGTTGCATGTAATCTTCGCTTTCACATTTTTTGTCTTATTCGTAAAATGTTCAAAGAGGGTTTGATTTTTTTTTATTTTTTTATCTTTCTTCCTTCCTTTTCTCACCGTGTGTATTTAAATGGAAAACAATCGGAACACTCTTCTGTGTCCTTTCTTTTAGTTATTTATTCTTGACACTGTTCTCTTAGGGGTCACCTACACAGGTTAGGACTTGTCGATAGTCCGATATGTAGAGGATGCGGAGAGAAAAGGTGACTCACTTTCTTTGTCACTGTCCGGCTCTCTCTGAAAAACGCTATAGATTTCTTGGTTCACCCTGGATGAACTACATGAAGCCGGTAAGAGAGGGTTGGGAGCCATTGTTATGGTTTATAAGAGGGTCTGGTAGGGACCTGTGATCATTGCACATGGGTCCGGAGGGTGAACAATGGGCCTGCTGTGGCCAACGTTCTATGGTTCCTTACCACTGGGGGGACTCAACCTCTCTTCAATCCATCCCATCCATCCATCCTTATGAAGTGTGCGCTGTTAACCGAAGTGGAGTGATGACCAGTTCGTCATTATACGGGGCATAATAGCGAGTTATATTTAATGAAATATCATCTTTTTAATGAAAAAAAAAAATATTATAATTAATTAATGACCATAATGAGCCTTGCAGGAATATGGTTTTTACAAAAAAATTATACATTCTAAAATGAGGAACACCTCGAGTTTCGAATTCGAAAAATGCAAACTGAAAGCATCTGATATTTTCACTTTAAAACAATTTCTGGATTTCGGAAGTTCTAGGATAAATAGGTTGACATTCCAAAATTTCTTTTCTATTCATACAACTCGAAAAAATAGTGTTTTTCCAAAATACCGATTTCTCGGTTTGTGAGCAACCAACGTCCGAAAAATTCACAATTTCGTTAGCATGCAAAAAGAGGAAGGTACGAATTTCTTAAAACTAGAAATTTTTAAAATAAAAAAAAAATGTAGTTACTGCGCACGCTGATCTTGCTACATCAATTAATCATGAAATTCCTATGGATTTCATGATGGGTTTATTGAGGGTAAACTTGTTTACTAGCTGGACTACAGTACATGAATATCCCTGTCTTGTTCGTTCTCTATTGAACTCTCAGAAAACGTAATATACTTTATTATGGGGATCATGGAAATACATTTTTAGAAAAATAAAGGAATAAAAAAAAAAGGATCTGAGAGCAATGGTGTCCAAGGATGGCAAGGTGGCACAGAATTCGTCATTCGAGTAGTGCCAGTCAAAGAATAAGGATATTTCAGAGTTTAAAATTAAAAACATAATTTCAAGTTTTGAATAAATTAATAACGTGTGTGTGCAGTGTGGGTGTAATGTTTGTGTGCTTACTTAGGTTAGCTTTATATTTTGTGTGTATAGTTGATTATAGATGAAGGTGATATTGTTTGGATAACTGTATGTTAATTAATATGTGATCTATCTTCAACATAGGTACGTAGGTGTATCAACAAAATAGCACTAGTATGTCCCTGCCCTACATTGGTACATAGCATGTAGGGATACACCCTTGTATGTACGGGTGAGTCGACAATGGATCCGTGAAGGTACTGTATGAGTGAGTGTGAGTGATTTGGGATAAGTACTCACTGAATAAAATTTCGATTTTACTCACACCCCACAAACTTTTCATTCTTTTGCAGAGAAGTATTGAGTCACACCCAGGAGAATATCCTTAATCATAATAGGAGATGAGATTTCGACGGAATAGTTTGAATTCACACTTGTGTTTGGATACTTCCAGTTTTTTTGTTTTCTTATTTCTTTATTTAAGATATAAATACATAAATTAAAAATTGAAACAAGTGTATTAGCAAAGAACATCTAACAGAAAGAATGCGCATCTCATATATTGAAAAGTTAAGTTTTCTATTGCGGGTCGTTCTATTACGACCCGCTCTCACAAATTGTATGAACACTCTCTGCTTGTTGACGACCCGCAAATCACCGGTGGTGATATTACGACCCGCTCTCTCAAATTTCACGAAAACTATCTGCTTTGACGACCCGCTGCCGGTCACCAGTCGTAAGTGGCGGATGGCGGGTCGTCACTTAATGGGTTAAAGATACTTTTCCGGGTATATACTGGGAATGAAAATGAAGATTTGAAAATTCAACAAGCCGTTCTTGTTTTTGATGAACTTCGTATTCGGCGAGAATTAGAGTATAATAAAAAGTTTGATTACGTTGATGGCATAGTAGATGATGGAAGAATAAGAGAAAATAAATTAAGTACAGATGTGAGTTCTTTCATGATAAGAGGTCATTTGTATCATCCTGGTCTTACACCATAGCTCACACAGTCTCTGCAGGGCCCATTTCAGAAGAATTTTGAAGACTATATTGTTAGAGATAATAACAGCATACCAGGAGTGTAAAATAAATATTAAACTTGTTGTTCGCGACCAAGGATCTAATAACAGATCCTGTTTAAATTTTTTAGGTACTTCTAAGAAGAAACCATACTTTGTTGTAGCCTCAAGACCAATAGTAGCTGTATATGATATAGTACATTTGATAAAGTCACTGAGAAATATAATGATGAAATATGAGTTACTTACTCATGATGGTACAGTTTCTTGGGATGTTGTAACGGAATTGTATGAAATGGACAGAAATAAAACAACAAGGCTATAGCTGTATCAACTGCAAATTTTATTGAAAAAGTGAACAGTTTCTTTGATGTTTGTAATGTAAAATGCTTTGGTTCAAAAAAACCCCAAAATGCAACCACTTAGTGAAACTAATACAATATCTATTGATTTTCTTAAAGAAATGAAAGTATACTTTCAACAAATTACATTATAATCAAAAATTGGGACAGAGCCTCCCATTTTATATGCCCTTGGTGGCATAGTTCAATATATTAATTTAAGTTGTTGGAAATCTTAAGAGCTAAATTGCAACAGGACATTTTAGAAAATCAGTTTTCCTTGTTGTGATCAATGGGTGGATTTAACAGATATCCATCAGCAAGCGAATACAAGAGTCACATAAAACATTTCATATCCAAGAAATACGTGAGATCTGAATTAATATCAGAATCGTCAAATTTTTTACCGTGTGATGATTCTGGTAGGAGTCAACATGAAAATAAGAACTCTACTTCTGATTTTGTAATTGTTCGAAAAAATATACTAAAAAGTGAAACTGCCAAAAATACGGAAGACAATGGTGATAATGAATGGATAGTAGAAACGGAACACATTGAGAACTTTTTACATATAGATATAATATCTTCAAACTCAATTAAATCTTTGGAAGGGTACCTTGCATATAAGAATGTCAGGCAAACTGAAATGTAGTAGATTGATTGGTGACATTAACAATCAATGAATGTACAATGGACATGCCTAATAGTTATTTGATTAGTTTTAAGTCATATGATACGAATAATCATACTTCATTGAAGAGTCCAACCGACCGTTCTTTCAAAGATTCTTTCAATCAAATATTCATAAACAAAGAATAAAGCAAACCTTAGTACACAAGGCAATAGAACAAACTAACAGCCAATTTCCAAATTGTTTTTCTGAAAATGATAAATGCAGAGGTCACAAAATCCAAATGCTTGACTTTCTGTTACTAGTGTTGATAAGGAAAAACTGTGTTTGGTTACCAGAAGAAGCAAGGGAGAAGCAAGGGAGTCAAGAATTGCTAAAAATCGTAAGTTTTAAAGCACTATGCTAAAATTATCAAATTCATCAGCAACTGATTATCTGTTGATATATTGATGATACAATCATTTATAAATTTCCTAAAAGTATGCTACACGATTAATTAGTTCTGCTAACTGCCACAGTGTGCGCTGAATTCACCTACACGATTTGTAAAGAAAATGTACCAATTTATTCAGTGGACTTTTCCAGTCTATATTATGTTTAGTACCATTTCGAATAAATCGTTTGGTATACTTTCAGTACAGAGCTGGGCAAGTACCAAAGAAAAAGTACTTAAGTACAAGTACCGAAGGTCTGAGCACTTCAGCGTAAGTACAAGTACCGCATGTATGAAAAGTACTTGTAACTAAATACTAAGTCTATAAAAAGTACTGAGTACTTTTTGAAGTACTTCTTAAAGTACTGTTTTAGAATCTTTGTATACGTTGGCAGTAATATAATGAAGTTTATCGTGTTCAGTTAATAGATATTAATAAATCAATACCTTTTGAAAACTATAATAACTATAACTATAAATAATAATATGTAAAGTAACCAGTGGCTACTATTTATAGTTTTTCATAGTTTTTGGTGCTACAAGTAGAATAAACTTTTCACCTCTCATTGCTACACTCACAAAAACTATTAGAAGTCCACCTAAGCACCCATTATCGCCTACAATAATGCATAACAATTCTATGGAAAAAATTTCCAGTAAATTTCTAAGAAAAAAATTGAGGCCTTCCCTACATCAGGTCGAGGCATCGTTGATTTTATATTGGAGTGAGGAATTGCTTGGTTACCCTTGGTTATGTCCACTGACGTATATAATATGGACTGCTTACGTTTCTAGTTCACTTGGGCACAATTGCTTGTGTTAAAAAGAGTTCTTACGTCGGTAAAATCATTGGCGGGAAGTTGAGAAAGTGAGCACGCAGTTCGGAAAGTGATTTTAATAAAACATTTAGAAATTCTTCTGCGTATCTAATAAATACCGGTTTTGTCAGTAATAACCCTAAATGATTAATTTAAAAACATGTATTTCGACGAATCCACTAATTTATTTGTTGTTCTCAGTTCTCTCTCAGTTGGTACTTCGTGCTTAGGCCGAAAGAGTCAGCAATATAGAAGTAAGCCCACTTTTTGCAATCCATATTATACATGTCAGTGGTTATGTCATCAAGTCGAGGCATCGTCGATTTTATATTCGAGCGAGACGTTACCGGTTTTTGTTCTACTTGCCTAGTCTTGTGTGTATGTTATTAGTTTGTCCAAGGTTCTGCCTTGACGCGTGTGTGCGTCACATTCTTTAACAGTTCTTTGCGTGCTTTAAAACTCAACAAAAAAGGAGTTGCGCTAGAGATTGTGTTTGCTTTTCTACGAAGAGTTAGATATTTGTAGGTAGTTAGTAGACTCAGAAATACTTAAGTAAAAATCTAGGTACTTAAGTACAAAACTAAGTCTTAAGTAAAAGTAAATAGAAGCAAGTACTTATGTTCAATTACTAAGTTGTGGCATGTCAAAAGTATTGAGTAGTAAGTCTTAAGTATAACGAAAATGTACTTTAAGTAGTACTTAAGTCTTTTTTTATTTAAGTATTGCCCAGCTCTGTTTCAGTAGCTAAATGTTAATAGATAAACCAACTTATGTTGCCCTTTTGAGAGAAATTGATCTCGGGGGCCCTATACTCGGCCCAGCGGTCCCATGCTTAAAGATGGCACTACAAGTGAGACTGAAATAAAGCTTTTCGCATACAACCCTATATTTCTGGCGGTTCGAAATTTTTATAGTGAATTCTTTCATTTTTTATAAGACGGTTAAACAAAATAATCACAAAAAATCGCTGAAATTTTAACTAACATACATTATTAATTGCAATTTGCATATAGTTGTCATCTGTTCAAAAAAAGGGGGCGCGTACACACCAAAAACCATCACAACAAATCTCACCATCGAGCTGGCACCAGACAATTTTCAGAGAATATAAATTATTATTTATCACCTATTTTGTACAAGGAGGTCTCTTATCGCAAACTTTTAATTAAAACTTGCCTAAAAATTAACATGCTAATTGTCTCATTAGCGTCTGCTAGTTGCCTGTCAACAACAAACAACAAGAAAAAAAAAAACTCTTCTATTCAGTTAGGTATAAATTCGAGCATAGAAATTGCATAAGACACTTACTGAAAATATTCACCGAGCATAATATATATACATACATATGTAGTATCATAAGGCAACGGTACAGATTTAGCGTTATTTGTTTTATAGACGTAATTAACACAGGAAAATATCACCATTAGATACGCGTAAGTGGTAATGTTTCGTTCCGCTTTTCAGCGAATTTGTGCGCGCCGTGACACATTTTATATGTTGCGCGCAGATACATACACACATAACATGACAAAGTGACTTAAACGAATGAGTACAGGTTAATAAATTTATGTTTATCGAACGTTCTTATCTAATAACTAATAGCGGAATTTTGTTAGACGTTAACCTGTCAAGGTATGTATGTCTGTACATAGTTGGAGACATGAAAAACTAGATGAAATCGTACACTCTTGCTGAAATCTGCACTGTTAGGGTGTCCGGTTTCCTTCCAAAACCATAAGCCATAAGATTTGCGTACTGCACTTAAGTGGAACATTCATTAGGTGATTATTTGCTGATATGTCAATTTCTCAATAAATAATTAAAATTAACTTCGTGTGGTCATATTTACGAGAATATGGTGATAAATTTTATCACCAATTTTCTAAGTTTGGATGAAAGAAACATAAAGCAGCAGCAGCACCAGCAGCATCAGCAGCAGTACCAAATAAGGCGGCCAAAGTGTGTCGGGTTTATCTTGTTTCGACATACAAAGCGATTGTGCTTTTCCGGCTTAGCATGTCTGTTCACTCACCTATGTGAGGTGCCTATGTGTGATTTTGATAAACGACTATTGCGTTTTAGGATAGAACAGCTAGCATGCATCTAAGTGCATAGTGTTCAGCCAATCGGATAATCATTGGCCCATAGAGACTAGCCAGTCGACAAGATGATTGTAACACGATGCCAAAAGATTTTCATTTTTCACTTGAACACTGAGTTGAATATGCATAGGCAAGGTATGTGCGCAAAAGACTTACCCCATACAATGTCCGTTAATTGTACACGCAAAGTGCAAAGTTAAAAGAGCTTACATTAAAATCTATCTATCTACTTGCGTTGCAATGACATCAGATCATCTTTGTATCTATGGCGGAATCATTGGTGAAGTTGGTCGCTATTGTTATGTGACATTTCGCAAGTGGAATTGAGCCTCTGATGAGAATGATCTTCTGCCGATAGATGTCAGAGGATTTTCACTTTGAAAGATATCTTTTAAAAAAAAGGAGAAGTGCGCTGTTTTGTTGAGATAGTGAAGAATTTCCAATCGATGTTTCCTCATTTCTCCTAGCTGCTAAGTAAGTAACAGGGGTAACCTCTCGGAGCTTCGGTAGGTACTCCTTCAGTTCACATTTGCTAAATGAAATTAGCTGATGCTCTTACTTTCTTATATTGAGGATTTCGTGTTCAACCGATTTGCTGCTTGTCACCATACTTTTGTCTGCCCATTCATGTAGAAGATTCAAAATGAATTTGATGGGAAAAGCCAGTACCACACATAGACTGGAAGAAACAGTTATATATATAGACAAGCGCTACCCTAGCTAATAGGATTATCAAGTAGGTACTGATTGCTGTGCTGCTTTAGCCTTTTATATAGTGAACTAACTGGCTGGTGATTTTCTTCATTTGACATTAAATTTTCTTGGCCTCTTTTAGCTAGCTGCTGCGGGGTTCAGTTTTGTTCGTTTTATTTTTACGCATCATATTTCGCAATGATTAAAATCAAAAGTTGCATTGTAATGGAATACCTACTTGAGTTATTGCAGCGCCATTTAAGATTAGTTGTGAATATATACCTCGTAAGACCACCCAGGAATTTTATACTTTTTATATTTTGTGTAAACTTACCATTACTATTTGCGGACTTTAATCTGAAATTAAAAAGAAAAATTGATTTTATTTTGTGAATTAAGAAATATAAGAAATTCAAATTGTTTTTTTTTTTATTAAAAACTGACTTTTATTTTGATATCTGTAGCCAGTTTTTGTGGTTGTTTGTACTTTTACACGCAGTGAGCTAGCAAGGTTTAAATAAATGAAAATATTTCTCTTCTTGTACTATAGCAATTCATTTTATCACTAAATAATTTACAAAACTGTTGGATTAAAGTTAAAAAAAAAAAAAAATGAATTGAAGTTAAGGTTCATTACCTACCAAGGGTGAGAGGGAAAACAGTGACCTTACTAAAGACTATGATAATAGCACTGTTGTTCACCAACGATTCCAAGATGAAATGCGGTTGTTATGGTCGCAGGTGTAAACCTAGCATTGCTATTATAGACACCTACCCACCCATGACTGTCAATCGACCAGCTAGCACCATGCGGTGGAACGGAGAGAAATCGGGCAACGAAAAGGCCGGAAGAACTGACAGCCGGTATTGGTTAAGAAGTCATTGAAGAGTTAAAACGTGCGAAGTAGGGCTAAAGTGTCAAACAAAAAGAAAGAAAAAAAAACAAAAACTCCGAATAAAAGAAAATTGGCGCAGGAAAAAGGACGATAAGAGTATTAAGGAAAATATCGCTGAAAAAGAAAAACAAAACTATTTTAAAACCCGAGATAAGATCATCTTAAACGTACAACGATCTAGGATTGGAAGGTAGATATGAGCGTTTACTTTATGCATGCTTCGATATCGGGATCTCGGCGTGCAGTTGCGCTAAGTCAATTGGATACCGGGTCACAAAGAACGGCCAGCGATTTAGATAGGTATCACTTCTATCAGTAAGAAGGCTAAGTATGCACTGGCCTGAGCCGAGCGTCAAGATCGCCGTGAAAATTAAGCCGTACTTGAAAGGATCCTACGTTAAACCCCGCAAGGACGTCTATACACAATACAATTGATCGTTTCTGGAAGGATGGTTTGCTGGAACACCATTATTGTCGGTATCTCAAAACTACATCGAATGGCTTTACATAACCCAACTTTGGTCAAAGATTCAGTAAAGCTTCCATAACTACTGTAGGATAGATACTTATAGCAGCAGTTACTTTTAGACAAGCCAGCCACTGAATTTTCTGCAGCTGATTGCCTGTTAATTTTTGATTAGTTTTTAGCCACCATGAGAGTGACAATTGATCTAATGACCATGGTGTATTAAATCCATTATATCACTTTTGGTTTTAGGCTCCATGTTCTACGAATAAAGCAATGTTGCGAGATTCCACATCTCTTTCTGTCACTTTGTTAGTGCTAACTTTGTTCTTCTCGTAAGCGACACAATAACCATTTTTTTTCTTATAGAGTTCATGCTAGGGCCTTTGTTTAAGCATCATATGCTGAATTTAACAAGTAAACAAGCTAGAATTAGTCTAAGACCAATTCTTATGATGCCCTAGTAGATGAATGCCCGTATTAAATTTCGTATAGTCACCGATCTATTCAAGTTTGATTTTGAAGTTGTTTTTCGCATATAATTCTAGAACGGTTTGTCGCACAGAAAAAATGATTATAACCAATTTTATACAGGGTGTCCCGTATGTTGTCTGGCACCCGAAGGTTACGGATAGGTCATGCTTAGACAAACAAAATATTGTATGGGTGGGGGGAGGGAAATCGTAACGGTATCCGAAATAACGGGACTTTAAAATATTTGGGTATGTTTTTATAGATCACCATGTAACTTCTGAACGTTACACTCTATGATGATGCTTTAAACCTTGGTAAATAGATAATCGTTGGACCTTTCCAATACTTTATTTTTTATTTTTATTTTTTCCATCACCCTTTCCGTTTTGAAGTTATGGCTCAACAAAATTAAAATTTTGGAATTTTTACTCGTTTTTTTTATTTAACCACTTTTTTATCAAAAAATACCTCATCAATACCAATTTTTCATATTGAATTTAAAAAGCCCAAAAGCTTAGCTTTGAAATGACCTATCACACTCTGTACCCAAAATGTAACCCTTTCTGCGTTTTTTGCACTCTTTCTTAAGCATCTCCAGCGAAAATGGCTGAAAAAGTTCAATAAGTGCCAGAAAGTAGGCAATTATTTTTTGGAAATGACATCCTTGAGCCATTTTCGCTGGAGATGCTTAAGAAAAAATGTAAAAAATGCAGAAAGGGTTATATTTTGGGTACATAGTGTGATAGGTTATTTCAAAGCTAAGCTTTTGGGCTTTTTAAATTCAATATGAAAAATTGATATTGATGACGTATTTTTTGATAAAAAAAAGTGGTTAAATAAAAAAAAAGAGTAAAAATTCCAAAATTTTAATTTTGTTGAGCTATAACTTCAAAACGGAAAGGGTGATGGAAAAAATTTATAGACCATTGGAAAGGTATAACGATTAATTTTAATCATCATAATAGGGTTTAACATTCAGAAGTTGCAGGGTGATCTATAAAAACATACCTAAATAACTTAAAGTTCCGTTATCTTGGAAACCGTCACCATTTCCCTCCCCCCACCCATACAATTTTTTGTTTGTCTAAGCATGACCTATCCGTAGCCTTCGGTTGCCAGACCACATACGGGACACCCTGTAGAATTTCGTATTCTGCAGAAGTTTTTAGTACAATAAAAATGTCTTGGACTGATCGTTTTCAAAGTATAAGTAAAAAAACTAAATTTGTATATGGCAACACCAAGAAGGAGTTGCTCGATTTAGTCCATTTTTGACATTTTATTTGCTAATGTAGTAAAAACATCATGTACGAAATTTCAGCTCTCTACGTCGACGCGTTCTCAGGCAGTGTCCAAATTTCGTTATAGCGAAAAACAAAATTTTTATATGGAAACCCCACGAAGGAGTTGCCCGATTTGTCTCATTTTCGAACTTAATTTTACTTTTCCGTGTACAAAATTTCAGCTCTCTAAGTATACGCGTTCTTGAGTTATCGTGCGCACGGACGGACATGCAAAAATCGAAATAACTTTTAATATTATGCGTGGGTGTCGAATCCATTTTGCTCTACCATCATTATTTCGAGGTGTTACAAACGGAATGACAAACTTAGTATACCCCTATGATTTCATCTAGGGTATAAAAAGGCCTCTTGCATGAGGTTAGATATGACCTAATCAAGCTTGTCCCGTATAGTGACCACTGGGTCTACATCAACAAAAGCATAAGGCAAGTCACAGCAGTTATCTTAAGCGATAATAAATTTACGAACAAGGAGATATCTTGTCCAATCCTAAGCCCAATATCATAAGAATGTGTGGCATTGTTGTTGCAGGCAAAACGAATTGCTCCTGTGCTGAAACAACGCAATATTAATACACACACAGATACACATGAACTCTAGTAATTATAACATAAGCCTTTCACAAAATATCAACAATATTTTTCTGCAATTAAAATTAATTAAATTTATTAAAATTAAAACTGCTGCATAATTACCCCATAGCACGTTAGCTGTACTCACTGTAACGCTTAATAAATAAAACAAAATACAAAAAACAAAAAAAAAAAAGTAGGCAAATCGCTATAAAACTTGAAGTTAAATCGAAATTTAAATAATTACCGCCACACAATTATTTGCCTGGGTATCGATTCCCAAGGTAATTTCACTACAAATTAAATCGCAAATTTAATTACGACTAAATTTTCCACATGTTCCCTGAATTGGATCATTATGTCCACGTAATGGCTATGATAAAGAAGCCATGTGCTCAGGAAATGACTGCCGCTATAAGGGAGGAGTCGGAGCCATGAAGTGGAATTAGTCCCGTAAAATAGGTTAAGGACTACATTTCATCGTATTATAACTGATGATATAATTAGATCGTTTAATCTAAATGTTGAATGGATAGAAGATGCCTATACCTAGCTAGATGTTATGGAATATAATGAAGTGAGTTTATGATAGCCATGCGGAAGGTACATAGTTGTTTTATGCTGTATCTAAAGGTAGAGCTTTCTTGAGGGTTTGAAAAATTAATGGTTGGAAAATGGAAAAGTTTGAATAAAAAATTTGCACATTTCAATTTTTTAATTTTCAAGTATGAAAATTGTTGAAATTTTTGCACATATTATGTCTTTTGAAATATCTGGATTAATATAAAAATCGCATTGAATTGATGATGCTGCCATGAAATGTAGGATCCTTTTGTCTGAATAAATGCAGTGAGGAATATGAATATAATGGACTTCAAAAACAGTTATACGTTTTTATAGAATTTGAAATGAAGGAAAAAATTATTAAATTGGTACTTGACCGTTTTTAGTGTCGTCTGCTCATCTAGTTAACGGCTTAACTTTGCATGCCTATATAAAAAAATCTCAATTTCAAACAGCCTGGCGATTTGTGAACGTGATACATATCCTTAAGAAAATCGCTGCTCACTCGGACACCAA
Source organism: Dioctria rufipes (assembly GCA_963924295.1). Taxonomy (NCBI): domain Eukaryota; kingdom Metazoa; phylum Arthropoda; class Insecta; order Diptera; family Asilidae; genus Dioctria; species Dioctria rufipes. The sequence continues at coordinate 76,780,324 of OZ002743.1, read as the reverse complement.
TTTCAAATTTACTGGTCTGTTTCGTTTTCTGCAAAGCTTTCAAAAAATTGTACATTCTGGAAAATAACTGAATAAATTATTGCCAATCTGGATTTCGACTTAAACATCGCTGTTAAGCCGCTTTTTTTAAGATGACACTCGATAAAAAGGAAATTTCGATTTTAAAATTCCTTGATTCCTCCAAAGCTTGAGTTAACGTATGCCATTAAGCCCTTCTGAAAATTTAATCACTTTTATTTTACAAGAAGAAGAATTTCTTCTTTTTGGATCTGATTTAAATCCACCCTTTCAGAGGGTAACCACAGATTAAGATGTTCGCTGTGACTTATCTCCTCTAAATAGCGGGATTCCTGAGGGATCTATTCTGGGTCCGTTTCTTTTTCGTTCAATATATAAATTAATGACTTGTCTGAGAGAGTACTTGATGTTATCTTAGGTTAAGTAAAAGGGGTGTCGCTAGAAGTGCCTCTTCTGCTTCACTTACACTTCCATTGTGCCTTTTTTTTGTTCCCTTAGTAACTGAAAACACGTGTTTTAATAAAAAATATCGTCTAATTTCGATATGACCTGAATAGGCTAAGAGCTAATAACTCCAGAGAGATAAAATATAAGTGTACTAGGTTAAATTCAAGAGGAGACTCTGGCTTTTCGAAAATTTGTAACAAAAATGTATTTTAGTTTGGGTGTTTTTAAAAATATAACGAAAAAATAAAAATAATAAATTTAAAAACCAAAATTTTCAATTTGAAGCGTCATAACTCTGGAGTGGGGAGGGGTATGGGGGTGGCTTGACATTCGCAGGAAAGACCCCAAAGCTCTGCAATACAATTCCGTCTTAAAATATACCGTATACCCTATAATTTTCAAGATATAGGGTGTTTAATGAAAAACGACTATATTTTACTAATCATACTGTAACTCGGTAGGGTGCCATTTTGCCCCTCCTGCCATACAATTTTTTACTGTCTAGATGAGTGGAATCATTTGGCAAAATATAGCCATATTAGCCTGGGCCAACTTGTAAAGGGTTTTCCAATAAGAGGTGTTATTTTAATTAGCACACTATTTCGGTAGATGTCACTTTTGGAGCTGTCATTTTTTGACATTTGACAAGTAGAAGCTACGCCATTAATAAAAATGGAGCGACACACGATTCAACAACGCATTGAAATTATGAAAATTCACTATAAAAATGGTGAAAATGTGGCAGAGACGGTTCGTAAAACTCGAACATTTTTGGTTCGTCGTGAAGCACCTTGTCGGACCGCAATACAGAAATTGGTAGAAAAATTCGAGCTGTCGGGACAAGTTAGTGATGTGAGGAATAAAACCCGTGCAAGTCGCTCAAGAACAGCCGCGAATATTGCTGCTGTAGCCGAAAGTGTTGAAGAAAACCCAGGTTTGTCCATTCCTCGTCGTTCTTTGGAATTAGGCATTCCACAAACGTCATTACACCGTATTTTGCATAAAGATTTGGGTCTTAAGGCTTATAAAGTTCAGTTAACACAAGAACTCAAGCCGGCCGATCATCAACAACGTCGAGTCTTTGCTGATTGGGTCCTTGAAATGCATGAAAATGATCCGGAATTCCATCGAAAACTCATCTTGAGTGATGAGGCCCATTTCCACCTCGTCGCATCTGGGGCTCGGAAAACCCAAGAGTTATTGTTGAAAAGCCTCTCTATCCTCAACGTGTGACTGTTTGGTGCGGTTTATGGTCCCGCTGGGTCATTGGACCTTACTTTTTTGAAAATGAGGTTGGAGCAACAGTTACGGTGAATGGATTGCGCTATCGACAGATGATTAATGATTTTTTATGGCCGGAATTGGATGGTTTTGATCTGGACAACGTTTACTTTCAACAAGACGGCGCTACGTACCATACAAGCAACGAAACCATTGATCTTTTACGGGAAAAGTTTCCGGACCGTGTTATCTCTCGAAGAGGTTATCACAATTGGCCACCGAGATCTTGTGACTTAACACCTTGCGACTTCTTCCTTTGGGGCCACGTGAAAGAGAAGGTCTACGCCAATAGCCAAGCGTCGATTCAAGACCTCAAAGATGTAATTCGTGAGGCTGTCGTGGACATAGGGCAGCCACTTTGCGATTTGGTTATGGACAATTTCATGAAAAGGATATGGTCCTGTAGGCGTGGTCATGGTGGTCATTTGGCTGATGTTATTTTCCATTATTAACGGAATACCTTCCTCTTTATAATGGAATAAAGATTCGATCATTTATCTCAAAAAATGGCATTTTTCTTTGAATATCAAAATAACACCTCTTATTGGAAAACCCTTTATAAGGGCTACAGAGAAATATAATGCCATGCCCAGGGCTCCACTGTGTTACTGATAGCAATTTCTTAGTCCTTACTAAATTCATCTAGGTAACTTCTCATTTGTAGTTTTTTTAATTTGAATCGTAAATTTTATCATATGAAATGTAGAAACTAAAAACAAAAAAAAATGGCGACCAATAAAATTACAGATAAAATGATTTTCTATACATATTAACTTATGTCCTCATAGAGATACTCTCTAAGATAACGCTTTCAGTCTATCGAAGAAATTCCATTACTACAAAAACTATCACCATCATTAGTTGTGATGCCATACTACTAATTCCGAAACATAACAAAATCTTATCAAATCACTATCATCAGTGATTCAATCAATTAAATTATTGGCATTCCGTGAACCTTTTCACTTAAGCCATTTCATTAGCAAAATTTTATAATCACAAAAAGTCTCATCGCCGCAAATCAAGTTTTCAGTTGAGCTGAGATCTTTTCGCTGTTCTTCGCTAACCTTAATATCATCCATAATGTAACCCGTTCTCAATAATAATGAAAAATTTATTTACCACTTTTAGCGTGAAAAGTCGAGGTGTTTGTGAATATTTCGGTTTTGTTTTTTTTTTCTTTCATAATTTTCATTTAACGGGAACTGTATTGAAGATCAGTAGATCAATGTCATAAGAAGAGCCCCCGTTAATAATACCTCATAAGTCGATATTGATCTAAATTTTCCGCTTAAGATCGATTGATCATCGTAAAAATAAAAATTACAAAAAAGAAAAGAAAATCATGACCGGATCTGTATGATCATAATATGAATGCAGCAACAACAGCGCATAAGCATCAGATTATAAGATCCAGCAGAGATCATGTTCTCAGATGAGATCAACCATGAAGGCTGTTGCAGAAAGAAAGCGTAAACGAGGAGGAACAAGCAGTATACCAGTAAACCAGAGAAGGAGATGAGAACCATTTTTCGATTTATCCACGGATAACTTTATTACTGCAATCTCTAATTAAGGCCAGCTATCTTAATTGATCTGTGTTTGTTCTTTTCCGATCCGATGCGTATATTGGCCGCACCAAATGTCCACCGATCTTTGAGATTTTTAAGGTGACTTTTGCTCTCTCTCTCGGTGATGTCTTTGATAATTTTATTTGAATAAATTCTTTCAAAACAGTGTGATACCGTCTCCCCGTGTGTCGGTCTGGTATGGATGCGATTTAAAAAAGACTTAGTATCCTACAAAGTGCGAATTGAAATTAAAAAAAGCTCAAAATCATTATCATCTTGGACTATGGCAATGAGGTGAACGAGGATGCGCTTTTCATTTTAGTTAGCGCGCAAACGCAAATATATACCTTCTTGCGATCAGGCCACTTTTATATGCACCTGTGTCGTGCAACTAAATTGTCAATTCGCGGCTTATTTATGCATTTTGCGGAGGTTTCTTTTTTATTACAGAGGCTCGCTTTGGCAATGCATCTCTTCGCCTGGTTGTCGTATACAACTGCCGCCGCTGCCACCACCATCACCATCACCAACATCGTCGCGGGGTATGCGGTACAACTGGAGAGCTATCATGAATCGAATGGGTGAGGATGGCTAACAAAATATCTTCGAAATGTACATAATTGGCCATACTGTCTCATAAATACTCTGCAAATGGCAAATAAATGAGATTCTTTTTTTTTTTATTTATTTATATATTTCGATTCGCATTTTAATTAGCGTCAATGAGATTTTTGCATGCGCCTCTGATAATGGTTCCGGTGAAAAATTCTTACCGTCTGGTCGCGCAGGAGCAAATCTACCTTATTGTCAACTTATAGTGAGAAAAGTGTAGATACATATACACATATATATAGACACATGCATACACTGTAGATTTCCAATATTTATTTTTTTTTCCAGCATGTCATCTTAGCTCTCAAGATATTTACTTTGGGTTTATTGCACATTTGATAGTCTTTTTTCTCCTCTCTTTATTTATCTTTCTTTCAGTGCTGAGAGATGCTAGTTGAAAATCTTTATATGAGTTTGGAAAGTTCGACTTAAGATTTGTTAAATATTTAACTCAAGCCACAAGTTGCTAACTATATCTACATGAAAGTTTTCTGTAAAATTTTTTCTCTTGTTATTGTCACCATTTTAAGGAGTGCCGCCATTCCGTCTTTCTACACAGTTTTCAAACGAGATTTCTCATCGAAGTCCAGGAGAAAATTCCGTTTCCATATTCTAATATCTATATACCTACTATGTCTAGGTTATATCTGCACATTGTACACTAATCTGTAAAGTAAACATTTGAACATTGTTTTTACTTAAGCAAACCAATGAACGTTTACTTAGCGCGCAAAGGTGGTCACATCATGATCTGGAGACAGAAGAAAATCGTATTTTGCTTAAGTTTGCTTAAGGAAATATTTTCAGTAAACATTTGCTATTTGTGGAGCTTTCATGCGGAAGTTTATTACTCTGAAGGTGATTAGAATGAATGATTACAAAGATTTAACGAAATCTTATTCATACATTTTAGAGTACCAAATCTCTAGTTTGTTTAGTAGAGAACTGATTAATGGATAAAGTATGTATATTAATGTTTTTATTTATGTATTTAGAAATTTAAGAAGGTAGGTAGGTATTTACTATACAGACACAATCAATTTATATAAGTAGTATCTTAGATAATTAGTACGAGTAAGAGTAATAAGAAAAAAATAAATAAATAAATATAAAAAAAAAGAGGAAATCGGTTTTGAAACGGCTCGAAAGATCTATAGAAAACTTAATTATTATAAGTCTGCTAAAGCTTTAATTAATTTCTTTCAGATAAAAAAAAAATATTTAGTGAGAATTAGACCGCAGTCATCAGAACAGGATTGCTTCCACTATGGTGCGGCCTGCGGCAGGGTTCGATTCTTAGCCCTCTTCTGTTCAGTCTTTACATTAACCATTTCATTAGCCAGTTATTTGTTTTTTTAGCATACACACGTCCCATAAGTGATTTATTTTTGAATATTTAAATAGATGTGATAAATTGAAAATAACTTTTAAAGCCACTTACCGATTTTAATAAAAATTGAAATTTAGATTTCTAACAATATTTCACAACTATCTAATAACCAAAATATTTTCTTTATGCAGGGGTTGTAAATTTTTTATGCACAAGTAGCTACAAAGAAATAAAATTCGCAAAATATGTTTGCGTATTTTAGGTTATATTGAAATTCTAAAAATATGAAGAATTTATCGACAGAGGTTTTCAGCTTCTATCAGCCATTTCACACAAAACCGATCACCTTGGAACCCAACCATCTCCGATTTGGATTAAACTTTCAGAGTTTTTAGGGAATACCATAATAGCTCATCCATAGTTTTTGTTTTCCGCTCCACGCCTCCCCCCCACCCGCCACCGGCACTAGGGGGAGTTAGAAATTTCGTGATTTTACGATTTTTCTTATCCAAATGCCAAATAAAGCTCAATGCTTTAAAACAAATTGTAGTAAATTGTTTTGTTAATAATAGAATTTTTTTTCCTAAAAAAAAAAATAGTATTAGTCATAAGTGAGGACTTCTAGCACTTTTTTTTCTTATTTTGAAGCTAGAAATCTTGTGTAGGTGGAAAAAATTGCAATGATGTTCAGCTTCTTTTTTGATATATGAATTTTCAACGTCACTGTATACCCAAAAATAGCAGACACACCAAGGATTAATATGCCTATAACAACGTGTTGGAAATGGTTCAAGATAGTCCCGAGAGGTGGCATCAGTTAACAAAAATATGGATTCAGTAATTCAAACAAAACTGTTTTTGGCGCCAAATCGACAGAATAGTGGGGTGGAAAACAAGTAACTAATTTTTTGTTATGTACTTGATGAGATCTTTCCAAAAAAGACCCATACGCAGGGATACGAAAGAAAGTAAAAATTGCCTTGGAAAATACTCAAATTTTCGCGGGAGTTGTTGCGTTTACATGGACGAAGAATTTGAACGAAAGTGTCACCTTCATTCGGATAAAATCCGATAAAGAAGATTGCTGAGGATATAAGTACCACTTGCGTGAGTTTAAAAAGACCGCCGGTACATAGTAAAAAAAATTGCATAAATTGTTGGCGCAAGCTTTAGGTATTTTTCGATAAGATTAGGGAATATTCCATAAAATGTAGGGACTATTCCCTACATCATAAAAAAAAGGTAGGGATTATTCCCTAAATTTTAGGGAGTATTCTCTACATTTTATTGAATAGTTCTAATATTTTTTACAGTGTAGATGGCGGAAAGTAGCCACGCAAAATTTTTAAAGTTTTTATTATTTTTAAATAGATAAAGGACATCTGATCTTCCTGAAATTTCGTACATTAATCTCCTAATAAATGTGCATCCATAAAAAAATGGACGCATCGACAACTCGATTAAGTAAGTTTCGAAATGAATTTTTCAGACAGAAATTTTGACCGTCGAAAATTAATTTTCGGAGCGAATTTGGGAGGAGCTGGAAAATATGCTCAAAAATTCAGAAAAAAATCAGAAAAAAGTAGTAAAAGGAATTTTGTATCGGAAGATATTTAGTCGAGTGTTTTTTTTTTATGGAGGAGTTTTGCTTCCATGGGTATACGGTGACTTTCAAAATTCATATCTCAAAAACGAAGCGGAACACGATCGCAATTTTTTGTACGTAGATAGATAAGGCCACTAGCTTCATAACAAAAACAAAAACTATGGGTATACAGTGACTTTGAAAATTCATATGGGCTGAACCATGGCAGGACTTACATGTACGGCGATACCGCTTAAAGCGTTAACGACCTTCTTAGAGAAGCAGATAGTTTATATCCTGATGATATGCAATTACATATATCTTATAGTAATCTTATCATCGGTATTATTTTTACGCCATTTTACAAAATTTTCCAAGACTCCAGTTTTAGGTGAATGTTTCTATTTTGCTTTTCGTATCCTGATCGGAAAGATAGCATCAACACAGAAAGTTAGTAGTTGTTCTATACGGGCACGAGGCCACTTTTTCTACTGGAAATCGACCAAATTTTGACCAAATTCCTATGAGAGTTCTGAATCTTGGAGGCTACAATTGGACCTTGACCTCTACGTTCACTTTGACCTTTTAATCCGGTAGTGTCTGCTTTTGGGCGACCCTTTGAAACTGGAAGTGTCTAGTCTTGGAGGCTACAATTTGACCTTAATTCCGTCTCCTATCTGGTTGAGGGCGAGAATTTCGTTTGTCTATCAGACCTGTTTGAAAAGTTGTTTGGAAAAGCTGTATGGAATACATTGTGACGTCTTCGACTAGACGGAATCAAGGTCAAATTGTAACCTCCAAGACGAGACACTTCCGGTTTCAAAGGATCGCCCAAGAGCAGACACTTCCGGTTTCAAAGGTTAAGGTGATGTCAGAGGTCAAGACCCAGAGCTCTCATAGAAATTCGGTCAAATTTTGGGCGGTTTTCAGGACAAAAAGTTGTCTCGTGCCCGCACAGAGCAACTACTAAAGTTGTCTGCTTGGTTGAAACAGAATTTTGGATTTATTTAAGTTTTCTTTGTGATTTCTGTGTGAGCCTAATTGAAAAATTTGAACGTCTCGGTCAAGTTTTGGATGTAAAGAGCTCAACGCGTGCTCATCCAGCAAAGATCCACCGAAAATATTCTTGCTGTAGTTGAAAGAGATCCGGATGACCCGAGTATGTCACTTCGAAGATGTTCGCAGCAATCGGGCGCACCAATAGAGACCCAGCAACATATTTTTCACACAGATCTTGGTTACAAAGTCAAAGTCCAGCTGAGTCCACGAATTGAAATCAGCGGATGCCATTGGTTTCTCGATTATGTGTTGGAAAAGGAAAGAAAAGCCATCAATTTGTTACGGAATTCCCATAAAATCAGAGGTGATCAACGAGAGATTTTCCATTATTTTTTAATGAGAGTTTGTACTTTCTTGTAGGAATCTATTAGGAATTAAGAAAAATTACGGAAAATACTGTAAGAAACCATGCTGCTTAACCTAGGCGCACAAGCCACCACTTTTAAACTTTTGAAAAAAGTACATGTCCTGTAATATGGAATGGTAGCGAGTTTAGCTTAGATGGCCCTGGGGGGGTACAAATATCATTGGAACGACAAAAGGCTTCTGAAGTCTCTCAAGATGAGTCAGTCGTGTGTCCGGTGCAGGCGACCTTAAGGTATGGGCTGGATTTTGATCAGCTGACACCATCAAACTAGTATTTCATTTTACCCTTGAAGATTGGACTCAAATTTGTATGTAGAACCTTCAAGGAAATGTTAATTGAGAGGTCGAAGAGTTAGGCGGAGTTCTGATTCCTGACTGTTCCCAAAATAAGTCCTTTTTGATGATCACTAAGCTTTCTATTGTGAGCATAAGTCGCATTCCCTAAATTTGGCCAAGAAGTAAGAAGTTTTGGACAACGGTTTGCGATCTGTTATTTTGGGAGTCGCTATGTGGGATCAACGTCGCTATAAGCTGCTATTTTGCTCCTCTCTACCTCATTTAATAATATGGTTCTTCGTGTGGTAACAAATATTTAATAAACCCTCGTTGATCACCTCTGATTTTATGGGAATTCCGCAAGAAACTGATGCAAGTGCTCATAAAACTAAGGCACTTTGCTACTTATCTAACAGATTTTCTAAAAATACCACAGATATCAGATGATAAAACTGACAGAAATATTTTGTGTCCAATTGGAAGACGAATTTACTCCCACCAAGAAAATGCAACTTGAAAAATTGCAGTGATTTTATGGGAATTTCGTTCACAGTACAAAGTTTGGTATTACTATAAAAATATTTAATAAAAAGAAAAATCACTCTAATATCCTTTAAAATATTAGAAAAAACACTGATAATTTGGTAATATTTCAAGGTCAATATGTCATTTGCGCCAAAAACGAGATATGCCACTGTATTTGTAATGTCTTGCATTTAATCAAACGGAAGTACATTCAAGTTATTCTTTATCTGACGTGGATGCTTTGGATGTGAACGAACTTTATTTTTAATAGGATGCACTGCTGCTGCATGCCACACAAGTGGTGAAACAATCAGGTTATTGCGCGAAAAGTTTCTTGGGCATGCTATTTCGTGCAAAGGGGACTTAAACTGGCCGCCGCCCAGATCGCGCGTTTTAACACCTCTGGGCTACGATAAAGATGAAGTCTATGTCAATGCTCCAGCAACGATTGAAGCGCTCACAAAGACAATATCAAAGTTGTTATTCGCGAAATAAAGCCGCAATTATGCGAAACTATGATAAATTTTTTTTAAAAAAAAAATATCAAAAATTCATTAAAAAAAATTGTTTTTTCAATAATTTAAAACGAAACGTCTTGTTGAAACATCGAAATGAAAAAACACAAAATTTTGTAATTTTCGATATCACACAAAGCGGCAACTCAATGAAATGTTAGAATGGATTCGAACCAATTAAATGATCTTGACTCTAAGCCAACTCATTAGAGACTTTTATTATTTTTGAAGTGCATTTTCAATAAATGTCAAGGGATCGTCTACCGCCGCCGTAATAAATTTATCATCGAGAATATGGTTGACTTTACAATGTATCTACTCGTGCCATCAAAGATCACCTCATTATATATATATAAAAAAAAAAAAAGATCAAGATCGCCGCTTTCATCGTCCACATGCATATGAAGAGAAACAAGTTTCCAAACACAAATTGAAGTAATCACGACATCTGGGGATATATATTTTCCCATTTTACGCATATATAAATTCACGCACGATGGGTGATCTACTTTTAATAGGAATTTAACGCCGAATTAATCAAAGATTGATGAAGATCTCACCATGTGAGCAACTACTCACCGAAGTCAAACTGTTTCAGCTGCCTCTTTCCACAAGTTTATGAACCAGATGTGGTTTTTTCTTCTTCTTTTTTTGTAAGGTTGAGATATGGTGGTAAGCATAACTATTAAAGTTTATCTCTGTTATCTTCTAACTCGGCTTGAATTTGCATTTCTCACTAACTGTATAATTCCTTCTCAATCACTTTCATCTGTCCCGTTGTTATAGCATTAGGTTGTAGAATTCCAAGAAATACACATATAAACATAAATTTCACTATCAACTGTTAATAATGTCCTGGATTTATTGCGATTATTATAACCGCCAAGTCAAGTAAAAAAAAAAAAACAATTTAAAGCAGCGCGCGATAATCCAAAATTTTATTATGCCCGACTAAAGAAATTCGGAATTTGTGTGTATATTTTTCAGTCTCACCTCTTTGCTGCTCCCCATCTCTTTGGGCTAAATAATACGCGTTTGCTTGCTGCTCTTGGCTCTGGAAGATGGAACCCGGGACGGGAATACCATAAATCTCCCGGAATTGCAGTGCCGCGCTCACAAATAAACTGCAATGGCCGGAAAATTTTTCTGTCCGATTCTTAAATAAATATAAAATTTTATTAGCTCTGTTATTCTGGCGTATCTGTGCACACGGGCATCTGTAGATAGCCACATTGATTTAAAGATTTTTATCAGTTTTTTGTTAGTGAATTTCAGCCGGTATCGGCACTGAGGGTTAAATATTATTTGAATTTAAATTATAATTGCTTTCGGGTATCTGTAATGGGCGCATTAAACGAAAATTCAGATAAATAAAATTGTCGAGGACATTAACGATTCCTCATGTTTGCGTTAACGACAACAGAATGAAAATTGTATTTTTCAATTTTTTTTTTTTTTTATTAAATTAATATTTTTGTATGCTCTGATCCTATATACATACATTGCCGATGGATGATTCATTCACCTCATTCTGTTTTGAATGCTCCAGTTCTATGTGAACTAAATGCATTATTCCCATCCACATTCGATTGGAGGAGCATGACCTTGTGTGTAATTAATTAATTGTAATTAATTGTGAATTTTTACCTAACCTAACCTATACTCATGGTATATAGAAAACAGGGTATCCACTTACCGACAAATCTTCCGTCATATTGTTGCGTTGGCAGTGTCTATCATTGCATTCTTCTACAAAAATTTGTCACCCATTTTAGCTTCTGTACTATAGCTGAACGTATGATAAGAAACTTTTTGACGGTGTGCAATCGCTGAGTTCAGATTGGCAATGAGGTTTTCCTGGTGTACCTCAAGGGTCTGTACTAGGTCCATTGTTATTTAGTTTATTTAAAAAATACTTGCCGGAGGTTTTACAGGATACAAGAATATACAAGTGAATGGTGTACGATTGTATTTAAATAGATCAATAGGAATTCTTGTAGACTGTATGGTGCGCATAACCTGTGACCTGGACAGAATCAACTCTTGATCTATATCTCACTGGTTACAACTAAATCCTGCGAAATTGCATTACAATTTATAGTAGAACATATGATAAGGATTATGTTCCATAGTTGTTTTTAATTAATTGTGCTCTACTTATGTATGTTAAGTAAGGTTACCATGCTATGGCTTTCAGCGAGTATCCTGACTGCCCATTAGAACTTTCTTTAAACTAATTAAAACTCAGGTTTTTCGCGTTTTCACGTTCGGAAACATGAGTTTTCCTAAGTTAAATAGCTTTTGTGCATGTAATTTGCAGATCACGTTCAATCAATTCGATTTATCTTCGGTTTTCAAAAGTTCGATAATGTCTCTCTCTCTCTCTCTCAATTAGAGAACACTGCAGTTTATTTATAACTGGTTACATTCAAATAGGCCAGTGTATTTTAAGTTACAACATTGAAGCGCACTAGGAATTTAGTGATATCTCGTTTTAATAAAACAGTCATGGAGTGGAGAGTTCTTGCCTTCTTTAAATCGCCCGTTTTTGGAATAGTCTCCTTTTTAATATTCAAACTGTGCAAACTGTCGGCGCATTATAAATGCTTAAGGATTCATATAACGTATTACTTTCATTTTAGTAATGATCTTTCTTTTCAGTAGAGAGATACAGATAGATAATTTGTTCCTTTTTAATTTTTCAATTAGTTTTTATTCCTTGGTTATTTTTATACTATTTACTTTTGTTTTTCTCGCTAATTCTCTAGCACCATTGATATATTAGATTATAATTATAAAAAAGATTATTTATCTTGTGTACTTTTATCTGGAATAGTTATTTATTATTATTGAATTATTTATATTGCAACCTAGAATTGTAGTGTCCTTGTTGTTTTTCTGTCGGCGTTTGGACATAAATACGTATAATTGTTGTTGTAATTATGTTGTCAACTCTATATATGAAAACGAGTGTAAATTATGTCACAGCTGTATGTGACATACCTACGTCCCTGGTAGACATATCATGGTGAGCTTATCAATGAGCTCCTCATGAGCAATCAGATGTACGTACTAATAAAATTTATTCGCGTTTGAATCAAATCCAGGAAAAAAACTTCATTTATTTAGTTATTCACAGATAGTGTGCATGAGAATTGCATCTCTTTCATTTATTTAGAAATGTATGCTGTGGTTCCATTTTGTGCATTTTACAATATTAGATGAGCACTTCGATTAGTAATTAATGAGCGTTACGATGAGCTTATTAATGAGTATGTCAATGAGGGTCACGATGAGCTTATTAATGAGTATGTCAATGAGGGTCACGATGAGCTTATTAATGAGCGTAGCACTGAGTGTCACGATGAGTTTATTAAGGAGCATATTAATGAGTGTCATGATGAATTCATAAATGATAATCTGCATTTACGATTGATTTCATATTTTTTCCGAATTCAAACTATAAGACGCTGAGGCGTAAGGATTTGAGCATAACGTCTTGTTCAGCATACCGACGACAGTCTTTCCGCGGAAAACAAATCAAAAAACTAATTTAAAATAAATAATTTAAAAACTTAAATAAATAAATCACAAAAATCAATTCAAATTTTCTTAATAGAAATGTCATCTGACAAGGTCATGACAATAATAAATATTTATTTATTGCTGGTTTATTATATACGGAAGCCACCTTTACAATTTAGAACTGAAATTTTTTTATGTTCGAATTTGTTTCAAAATACAAAATAGATGGGAGTCATTTCCAAAGTGTCCATAATAAATTTGAATTTGAATTTTCTCCTTAACGTATGTAGTTATAATAACTAACAACAACGCCTGAAATTATTGAATAATTTTCGCTTATTTGTATACACTGCCTAAGAATGCCTAAGAACATGTCAATGCATAGAGCTGGAATTTTGTACATAGAGTTCTCATAAAATAATAAATATGATTTCAAAAATGGTCTAAATCGGCCAACCCCTTTTAGCTTGCCATACATAAATTTAGGTTTTTTACGTATATACTGTAAAAACGACGTTTGTATTGTACTGAAAAGTTCTTCAAAATATGAAATCGTATGAAATTTGCTTATAATCATTTTTGCCATCTGACGAACCCTTCTAGAAATATATGCGAAAAACCACTTCAAAAATCAAACGTGCACCGATGGGTGACCATACGAAATTTCATACGCGTATTCAGGGTATCATAAGAATTGGCTTTAGACCAATTCTAGCTTTTTTACTTCTACCTATATAAAACTTATTACAAGTAACGATTTTACCCCAAAACCAATGTAATATTTTTCAGTTTACTGTGATTTTTCAAATATAAACATATGATAATTTGTTACATCATTTTCATATAATTTCGAAAATCCGATAAAAGCTCACCCACCCTCTATTTTGTGTGCATACGCGCCACTCTGGTAAAATCTCATTCTACTCTATTTTGTTATTGTAATTGCTTCCTAAAGGAGCGTTTACAATGACAGAGTAGAGTGGAGTCACCAGATTGCATCTTCTCTCCTTTACTCAAGCTTGCACTCTCATATAAGTTCTTCGCACTACCCACCAGAGTGGATTTCACAGAGTAGCGTCAGATTGGAACAATTCCCAATCTCACGTTGATAGTTTCGAAAGCTTTCAACATTTGTTTCGAAATACTAGTTTCTAACAGATGTCGCACTGATAAATACAAAATTTAACTAACGAAAATTAATAAATTATAACAAAAAACCCAAAAAATAAATATTTTTTATAAGAAATTAAAAATGTATTTAGTATTTTTATGATACAATTTTAACAAAATAAAGTCAATTAAGAATGAAAATTTTCGTATGTTCGAAATGGTTTATCTATGGAATATGGATGGCAGTCGTTCATTTCGAAAGTGTCCGTAATAAATGTTAATTTGTATTTTGTGATAATTCAAATCGTTCATAGCTCATTCTGGTGTAATTATAGAAATATTTTCTATAATTTAACACCATTTGTGATCTGTTTTGAAATATATTTCAAATGAAAACACATGATAATCTGTCGCACAATTTACATATGATTTCGAAAATCTGAATGAAGCTCACTCTGTATTGTGCATGCACGCTACTCTGGTAAAAGCTCACTCCACTCTACTCTGTCATTGTAAACGCTCCTTAATAAGGCAGATGTCGCATTATCCGGAATTTCAGTATACTGAATTCCAGAAATCCAGATTACTGAATGTAAGAAAACCGAAATAGACGCAATCAAATGAGCCATGTCACAGTTCTCTGAAATTCAGTTTTGCTGAAAAAATGCAGAGAGCCCTTCCGATTTTTCAGTTTTTTTTTCAGTTTACTGAAATAATTCAGTATGCTGAATTTTTTCAGTTTGCTGATATTGATAAAGCATTGTGTGACTTATGAATGCTGTCACATTTTCCGGTTTTTAAGATTTTGCTGAATTGTCAGTGGCGTCGGTAATTTGCGAGTTATAAGTTCAAAAGATTTTGTAAAAATGTTCGACACGGAGAAATTTATTGCGGGTATTGAAAAGAGTGAGTGTTTGTGGAATACGAAGTGTCAAAACTATATGCATCGCGATCATTGAATAAATAACTAATAAGGAAGCGGGGTATCGTGCGAATACAGTGTACGTGTTTAAGCATTTCAATGACAGTGTGACCTAAGGTCGGGGGGGGGGGAAGAGAAATGACAAGAGGGCGTTGTCGCTACTTTGTGTTAGTTCAACATTCTGACATTTCATATTATTTGAAAATATCGGATTTCAATTCGCGATATTGTGAAAAACAATTAATTAAACGTAATTTTTATGAATAGTAGTGTGAAATAAGTGCGGAATATTTCTTTTGTGAACGATTATTTATGTAATAGAGACTCCGGAGTCTTAAAAAACCGTAATGAAGTGCGCTGTGTTGTCCTGCAGGAACGAACGGAGTTATTGTCGTGGGAAAGCATTCTTCAAGTAAGCTTAATAGCTTTACTTATGTATTATATTGTTTTAAACAAAATAAAAGTGAAATATCTATAAAAATAAAGAGCCATGGCAAAAGATTTAACATTTTACCAATGCCGGTTTATTTGTTTACAATTGAATTGTCAGTTGGTGCCTAAATTATTCCAGTCATACAAAGGCAACGCCAAGAAATATTGTCTGAAAATAAGGGGGAGCTAAAAATTTGTTTATTTTACATAGGAATTTGGATTATGAAAAATGTGCCCTTTCAGAATGTCAGAATTTAATTACTGCCATGACGAAACGAATACAAACAGAGCACACTAATACATTTCGCCGAGATGCTTACGTTTTCACCCGATATGCCGTTTCCTTATTAGTTATTTATTCAATGATCTCGATATTAAGGACAAAGCTTGGGATGAAGTTGGTGGGGAAATGATTGAGGCATGGAGTGAAGTTCCGAGGAGAAAAAAAAACAGAGTAAGCTGATATTTTTTTATTGATATAGTTACTGTAAAATACATTGTGTTTCAAGAAAAGTTTTTTCAAGCCAATGGTATATACAAGTGGTTAATGTTCATATTGATCTTGCCATTTAATTTTACCCTGTGGTGACATAAAGTAATTTTCATACTTTTCTCTGACACTTCTACCACTGAGAGTACTTCCACTTTATTCTGTGGAAAAATTGTCTAGATCACATGTAAGAGTGTCTTGGAAATTATACCCATCTCTGCAGCGTATAAAGATGTGAAGTACACAAGCAGCTTTGGTAATTATAACAGCGAAATTTGGATTCACTAATATAGGTGAGTGGAAAACTCGCCATTTATTGCTTAGAATGCCGAATGCGCATTCTACAAATCTTCGTGCTCTACTCAGCCGATAATTAAAAATTCTTCTTCTTGCTCGAGCATAAGGTCTTAGTAAATTTTCTTGTAAAGGAAACGCTTCATCCCCAATGAATACATAAGGAAGTTTAATATGAGGTGCATTTGATAAAGCCTGGGGCTCAGGAATATTGAAACGCTTTGTATATAATAACTGTCCGAAAGTACTTTCCCGAAAAACTTTGCTGTCGCCTTCTGCTGCCGTATAATCCTACGTCTATTGAGATGAACCGATAATTGATATCGACAACTGCTATCAGAACAATAGAGTTGAAGTGTTTATAGTTGTGATATTGAGATCCACTTAAATGAGGACATTGTATCCGGATGTGCAAACAAGTTTTGAGAACTACATGTATTCCTGCTTATTGTGATAAATTTGTATAATTATAATTTTTAAAAATAAGATTAATTTTGTTTTGGAAAAGCCGCTTGGAACTGCACATTTGTAAATAAGTACACTGAATCGCGAAAGGTCTTCGCTGCAGGATGCAGAGTGAATTCAGCATGTGGTATATTGTTTTCCTGGCTTACGTCCATTTCTACAGTCTCTCTTCTCTTCACTAAAATTTAAATCAGATCATGCGCCAAGTTATAAACTAAACTCAATTCTCAAATGTCATTCCAGACTTCTTCATCCTGTTTTTAATGAGGTTGGTTGTAGGAAAACCATTCGCGTACTTTTCCATATTTTTTACATTATTTCTCCCACTACAAGAGAAAGTTTTTACTCTAAAAATTTTTGCACGAGAAGTACGCGAACAGACCTATTAACGAAAGAAAACTTTTAAATCGATTCTTTCGAAATGTACTAAACTGAAAGAAAAAAAAACTTCGTAGGTAATTATGGCAACCTTATTAATTTTTTCAGTTTGTTTGGAGGGGACGGGGCTCCTCCGGACCCCTCCTAATTATATACGGCCTTGTTTGTATCTCATTCTTGAACAAAACTCTTTGTATGTAAATTGAACGTTCCAAAAACATATAAATGAAATGAAATGAGATAACCATTCTAAAGAAAAAAGATGATATAGGAGCGGAGGTTCATGTGCATCCAATCACGTATCCCGAGCTGTAAAGATTGTCATAAATGATCGATTTTTCATCACATGTTACAGTTCGACGTAAAAATGGATCAACTTTAATCCTGTTAAGTAAAGAGCTTGCACTTCCACTTCCACTCGTCGAAGAATATGTTTGCAGGGGTTAGCTCAGTGATTCCCAACCTTTTGTGGCCGATTTCCCCATTCTGGAGATTGACTAACACTTATCGCCCCTTTTAATTTTCATTGTATGACCAATTTCAATTTGAAGTAAAGTGTAAACAATAAAGCAGTTTTATTACCGTATATAGAAGCAACCAAACCAGTTTTATTCGGCTACTCTTAAATACAATAAAAAAAGTTTAAAATTTACATTTTTTACAGATTTTTTTTTAAAAACAAAGAAGTGAAATAATCCAATCCGGAACTTGTAAGGACAAATATTCAAATCTTGTTTCCATGTCAATTTTTAACTGGTCAAGGTGATGAGTAAAAATTATGATTTTGTTTTCTGGGAGTTCAGGAGTCTCGTTATCTGACACTGAACACTTTTTAAAGATCGAAACTGAATCAGCTCTTTACGGCCAATATTCACTTTGTGAATATTAAACTTGGCGATGAATGATGAAATAATTCATTTAGGCTTGATAAGATTCATCTTGTTTCTTTGAAGCCTTATATTGATTTCGTTCATTTTTTGTAAAATATCTGTAAGAGGTACGCAAGTTCCAACTTGCGTTGCTTCAAATTCTCACTTAAAACAGGATCAGACGTATCGAAAAACTCGGTAACCGTGTCAAAGAATTCGAAGAAACGGCGCAAACAGTTTCCTTTGGAAAGCCACCTCACGGCCGTATGTAGAAGCAATCGTTCGAATTTCTCATCATTTTCATGGCAAAGTTATCGGAACAGACGGTCATTGAGGGAATTAGCTTTGATCTTGTTGACACCAGTAATAACCAGTTGTAGGGTTTCATGCAGGACACCACTAAATTTTTTCGCAGCTACGTATTGACAATGAATGACACAGTTAATAGTAATGACCTCTGGCACTACTTTCTTAAGGTGGGCTAGAAACTCAGCATGACGACTTGACATGGCAGGAGCACCGTCTGTAGCGCAAGCGTTCATGCTTGCTGGGAGAATCTGTTTTTCCTCAAAATAATCTTGCACCACTTTAAAAATTGACGATCCCTTCGTATCAGTGATCAAAGGTCTAGCAAAGAACATTTCCTCAGTAATTTCCTTTTGTTCATTGATAAACTTCACATAAGCTAATAAAATTCCTTTGTTATCATTCACAGTTGATTCATCGATCTGCAATGCAAGATTTACTTTTTTTTTTTCAACAAATTGGTGAGTTCGAATTTTTTTTTGGTAGCTGGTAAAACTAAAGTTTCTGCAATTGTATGAGGCTTACCACATTTACCGATCAAAGACACCTCGAAAGAAGCGAGAGGACTTTTGTCAAGATCGGTTGCTCGCTTGGAGATTTAGTCACCAGTCCGCCGCGCTGAGCAAAAACTAGTGGGGACTGTGGAGAGGGATGAGTGAAGTGAATTCGCCGACTAAGAATTGCCAGTTACTCATGATACCCGGCAACTTCTACTGTACAGTGCTATTTGAATTTTTCCCCATTTGAATACTCATCGTCCCCAAATCGCCCACCACTTATATATTGCCACCTGATAACTTTAATCGCCCACTTGGGGGTGATCGTCCCCAGGTTGGGAACGTTAGCTGATGAGCAAACCATGAGCCAATTTTCATACATTCAGCTTAAATGCTGAGTAGCCCACTATTGTAAGTGGATCCTCTTCAAGCGCCTCTAAGAGATCAGAGTTATGAAGAGTCTTCCTCTAGGCTAATTGTGAATGAACAATCTGTTCTTGAAATTTCGAAAACCAGTTACGAATAGTTCTTGAATATTTTTCACAGAAACAAAGAATTACCTACTTTCTCTACGATAAATGCATTTTGGTTGCATTAGTTCACTACAAGTGTCACTTTAAGAATGTTTGCAAAAATTTTATATGTAACAACCTGATAATTTAACGCCATAAGATCTCGATAAAATCAGAAAGTATCTAATTTCGACAAGTTTCTATGTCCATAAGGAAATGTATCGGCCTATTTTACCTGATGATTTATAATCAAAACATTTTCAACTTTACCTTCGTTTCATATAATTTCAAAATAATCGAATTACTTGACATTTGTAGTTAAAGCGCAAATAAATTCGACTTAATACATTCCATAAAGCAAAGACGCAAACATAATTTCCTAGAAATTCAGAGCAAGTAAAACCGTTGCAATATTCTCTTAATTTACTTAGTGCTCGGTGTAACATGTAAAGTCAATATTCATGTACATCCCACGTTCGTTAGGCTCAACTTTTAACCATAGTGTGCTCCTCTGGATCCTTTGAGCTTCTCCAAGTACCTACATACATGTAAATATTTCGTACACAACAGAGAGGATTCAAGTGGCCGAGATAAAACCAACCGTATTGCAACAAAACTGAGCGATCTGTACGAAACTTGGGCGACTCATTTATCCGCAAGATAAAACTGTCTCATTACCATACGTTAAACATTTTTATACACCTGGCCGTTGACTTCACCGAATCCCGAAGCATTTCGACAATTTTGTTGTTTTAACATGTGAAAATGTAGCGCAATTTGTACACACAAATTCGCTAAATAGCCATCGTGTTGGACGCCTCAGATGGCTGTGTCCAATACCTGTCCGAGACCTGACTGTTAAAATGTTGAGTAGGAGTTGCCATCCTATATAAAGTCAATAACTTTCCTCATTTTATAGTAATGGGCAAACAATGTTCTTGGGGTCAGTTAAAGATCAAGCAGACCGCATTAGATGTTTGATGGTCTACTAGTCGTCCATCCAGGGGTCCGTTGGTGGATGACTGCCCTTTTGTATGAAAGGAATTGAAAGAAGGACGGCACGGTATTCTTGGCAAGGTGGTCTGGTGTGTAACCAATAAACTTTCCGTGAGGTTCTGCTTTCGTTGGTGCTCAATATGCGTTAAAAAGGGCGGAGGAAATTGTTCATTGTTGCGTTTATTATGACATTTTAATGAAAAAGGTGGATAGTTTTAAATATAGAAACACTTACCTTCTACACCTAAGGACTATGACCATTACTATAGCACCTATAAGAGCTGATATGACTGAGACTATAATTAAAGTGAACGCCCATCCTAGTTCCCCTGGAGCTTCTGCAATGAAAAAGAATATTTTTGAATTAATTTCTGTATGTTTATGTGTGTGCGTGTAATTGAATTATTATAACTAAATGTATAAAGCAAACATATACAGGAATGTAATTTTTTTCCTTAATCTAGACCTTCTCGGTTTGTTTTAACTTCTTTGTAATTAAATTTAATTTTCTTGACATGCAACATACATGGCTGGTCAGGAATTAGAATTTCTCATATTTACTGGGCAGTCGGGTGTGAAAAATACCACAATTAGTTTGAAACCAGTAGTGCTTGGAGAAGGTTTTAATTTAATATGAGAAAAGAAAATAATAATTAATTTGGGAGTAGTCGAAAAAAATTTCGTTTATTATGGGATGAAATTTTGAGGCAATTAATTTAGAACCAAGAGATTTTATCTGATCATTTTGGTTTTGAATTGTTTAAAATTAATGAAATTTTTTTGTGCTATCATTTTATTAGTACAAGAATAGCTGGAAGTGTTTGTATTTTTCTTTGCTTAACGAGAGGTATTTACCTCTGATCCTATCTTATTTTATTTATTTATTTTAATGCAAGACATTTGTGAAAGTAATAATGATATATGTATGCATTTACGTGCAACGCAACGAAGTAAGAGGATGCGAAGCTTACATTGGTAAGAAGAAGAGTAAGAAGAAGAAGAAGAAGAAGAAGAAGAAGAAGAAGAAGAAGAAGAAGAAGAAGAAGAAGAAGAAGAAAAGAAGAAGAAATACAAAAACAGCTTGGAAATATCAATCACAGCCACTAACATATAGCAAAAATCACGCAACTTTTATTAAATTTATGTTTCATCATCTCTTTTCAGCTTAAACTCTCACACTGAACTTTAGTCAAAACATATAAAGTTCAGTGAAATTGCATATAAAATTGAGCCGGGTGAAAAATGAAACAGATATAATTAAGCATCTCTAAGCTATCTCTGTCCTTTGCAAGGTCAATTATTTTACCGATATTATATGAATGAAATTTAACATCATTTAATAAAGGGTTATCCAATACGAGGTCTTATTTTAATTAGCCCGCTATTTCGGTAGATGTCACTTTTGGAGCTGTCATTTTTTGACATTTGACAAGTAGAAACTACGCCATTTATAAAAATGGAACGATAAACGATTCAACAACGCATTGAAATTATTAAATTTACTATAAAAATGGTGAAAATGTGGCAGAGACGGTTTGTAAAACATTTTTGGGTCGTCGTGAAGCACCTTGTCGGACCGCAATACAGAAATTGGTAGAAAAATTCGAGCTGTCGGGACAAGTTAGTGATGTGAAGAATAAAACCCTTGCACGTTGCTCAAGAACAGCCAAGAATATTGCTGCTGTAGCCGAAAGTGTTGAAGAAAACCCAGGTTTGTCCATTCCTCGTCGTTCTTTGGAATTAAGCATTCCACAAACGTCATTACACCGTATTTTGCATAAAGATTTGGGTCTTAAGGCTTATAAAGTTCAGTTAACAAAAGAACTCAAGCCGGCCGATCATCAACAACGTCGAGTCTTTGCTGATTGGGTCCTTGAAATGCATGAAAATGATCCGGAATTCCATCAAAAACTCATCTTGAGTGATGAGGCCCATTTCCACCTTGATGGCTTCGTCAACAAGCAAAATTGTCGCATCTGGGGCTCGGAAAACCCAAGAGTTATTGTTGAAAAACCTCTCTATCCTCAACGTGTGACTGTTTGGTGCGGTTTATGGTCCCGCGGGGTCATTGGACCTTACTTTTTCGAAAATGAGGCTGGAGCAACAGTTACGGTGAATGGATTGCGCTATCGACAGATGATTAATGATTTTTTATGGCCGGAATTGGATGGTATTGATCTGGACAACGTTTACTTTCAACAAGACGGCGTTACGTGCCATACAAGCAACGAAACCATTGATCTTTTATGGGAAAAGTTTCCGGACCGTGTTATCTCTCGAAGAGGTGATCACAATTTGCCACCGAGATCTTGTGACTTAACACCTTGCGACTTCTTCCTTTGGGGCCACGTGAAAGAGAAGGTCTACGCCAACAGCCCAGCGTCGATTCAAGCCCTCAAAGATGGAATTCGTGAGGCTATCGAGGACATAGGGCAGCCACTTTGCGATTTGGTTATGGAAAATTTCATGAAAAGGATATGGTCCTGTAGGCGTGGTCGTGGTGGTCATTTGGCTGATGTTATTTTCCGTTATTAAGGGCATACCTTCCTGTTTATAATATAATAAAGATCCGATCATTTATCTCAAAAAATGGCATTTTTCTTTGAATATCAAAATAACACCTCTTATTGGAAAACCCGTTAGTATTGATGAATCAGAAAAAGAGAGTAAGAAAGAGCTTTAGTGGGGTTTAGGTACCACAAAGTCCTAGCATAACTCCAGTGTTCACTAGTAGCCTTGACTTGACTCAGAGAGAAGAAGTGTGTCGTGATTAGCTGTAGCGGAAGTCTTCGTTATTTCATAATTATCTGGAGGTAACGAGTTGATGTTGAAGTATGGTTGTAGTGTAATTGGACTACACTGTGATATCTTTATGTAGTTGTCCAAACTTGTGTGAGTACAGAAGTAGGTTCAAGAGGTCTTGCTTATGATGGTACTGCAAGTATCGTTACCCGCTGTATAACAGCAGATTAGGAGGATCTTGATGGAGTGAGTATGACGAGTGTCATACTGCTGTCTTTTTCAAAATAGTACGCCTAAAAGAAAAACTATGATATTTACAAAGGGCGTAAATGACCAGTCGACTCTATGTCAAACTGTAGGGTAATTCTGTGCTTTTTGTCGTTCTATTTAGTCGTGAATTTTGACATATTTTGTCTACTTTTTTTTTTCAACACAACTCATTTTGTGTCTTTACTATTATCTACCACAAAATGAACTATAATGGATTTTCGATGAACAAACGTCAAAAAACACGACTAAATATAAGACAAATTAGTCAACTGCTCCCAGAGTTTGTGACAAAAATTTTACACTGGTAAATGGAAATTCTACACCTAATTAGAGCTTAAATTCCAAACATTATTTTGATTTTGCAATGTGAAGTGTCATTTTCAGTTCATTCTACGTCATGCAAGGCTTGCTGAACTGAATAAAAACACGAAAAAATCAGTAGAAAAGTTCATTTCATTTAGTCGATTATTTTGACATTCAAGTTCGACAAAACCCACAGAATCACCCCACTGGTCAAGCCAAAACACTGCTACCGTGGCAGTAGATCTAATCAACCTCGATAGCCAGGTACAAGATATCGTGGACTTCGGCCAATATTCATTGTTAGCAAGCGGTTAAGAGAAGCGCTACTAGCATTGACGTTTGAGAACAGCTATCACAATGGCAAAGTATGAAAAGGAACATCGACTGGCCGTCGTGATAGTCTGACGCAATCCTGTTACGACGTTGTCGGGTATTTCTGGCTTCTTTAGATATTCTATACGAATATCAGTTAACTGCAGCGTTGTGGGTTTGGTCCGTTCGACCAGTCTGTAACACTATTAGTTGCGATATTGAAGAAGCACACCAGGAATCCAGTCTGTCCAAAAAGCATAGCTCTTCAGTCTTATAGAGTAAGGTTGAAAGTCTCTTGTTGCTGGGTTTGAATTCTTATACTTTTATTTAATTTTTTAATTCAGCAAAATTATAGATATGACGTTATAATATTTAAACTTATTAATAACACAATTTTATCGCGTTAAGCCTAGTATCGAGTTCGAGTAAAATGTGACATTTTCATACAAATTTTAGCGCTCGTAAAATCGCAAGCAAAAATTTTACTGATGATTTTACTAGTGCAGTACGGAGTTCACTGGTAAAAAGTGAATATTTCGCTATTTTAAGGTAGATGGCACTTTGCATGTCACCACTTATTTTACTGAACATTTTAATGCGCGTAGCATTAAAATGCTGGTAAAATTATGACATTTCCTGTTTCTATGACAATTTTCAGATTGTTTTTTGAACTCATTGAAGAATTTAATTTTAATCGAAAATTTTTAGACTTTTTTTTTCATTTATTGAAGAATTTAAGTTCTTTTAACAATTTTCAGATTAATTAAGTCAATTTTTATTTGTAAGTTGTAGAAACATTTATCTAAACTTTATAAACAATTTGAAGTTTTTCAGCGATAATATTTTTAGACATCTGTCACTTTGTTTTCTCTAAATTAATCAACGGCAAAATTTGACCAGAGATTTTAATGTGAAAAATTTGGAGACCGCGTTAAATTTTACTTTGCCCGAACTCGATAGTATAGGCTTTAAGTCTGATATCAGAATGAATTTTCTTATATTTTATCAATTTTCATTGTCAACGCCTACCTAACTACAAATTTCCACGCTTAGCAAAGTATTAATAGCTGACAATACTCGTATAGAAAAAGAATTGCCCGATTTACTGGTGGCTGGTCACGCGTTCAGAAAGAAAATGATGAAGCCACACAGTCGCGTTGCCACAGGGCTACAGAGAACGGCAATGATTTAATTGGAATATGGTCACTGACTTATAAGTTATGCCATTTGCCTATAGGAAAGAATGGCACAAATTTTATAGTTTTCTCTTTCGCGCTATGGCAGAGTTGGAGTTACCAACACAAAATATCGCTTACTGAACGTTTTCTTATGTCATTTGATATTTTTATGTTGGCTCTTGCCCATACGCAGGATTCAGGTAAAAATAACTTTTGAAAATTAAAGCCGGAATGAGTTTAATTCCTTCTAAGCGATTAAAATATCAATTGGACACAAGAAAACAAATTTTTTGAATTTAATTCGATTTACGGGCGTAAAATTTCATCTGATTGGTTGAGTTTTTCATGTTTTTTATGTAGTAAACATTTTAAAGGGTGCTCTAACACAAAATGTGTGCCACATGAAATAGAAAATCGCTCAATCCATTATTATAAGTCAGTGATTGTGGTACAAGAAAATTTGTAATAATAAGCGAATAATTGTAGTAGAAGTGTTTGTGCACATATAATTGAAATAAAGGATGATGGGCAGATTGCTGCTACCAACAGAAACTGAATGTATATTAAATGAAAGGTTAAGGCATCAGGAAAGACAAAAAGTATTAACGTTGCTCCAGAAAGAACAACTATGTATGTGCAGTTTTAAAGTAAACGCACATAAAGCATTTTGCAGACATAGCTAAAATATATATTTTCTGGAACTTTTCAAGGTTAGAGGGTTCCACACAGTGACGGAATGGCAATACGTATCTACAGTTTATTGCAAATGTATATACCGCTACCGCAGTGGTCAGTCATACAAAAGATAAAGACCAAGGAGAATAACCTCAAGTTGGGAGTAAGTTCTTATGAATCTATCTGAACATTACAAAGGCTCGGAGAGAAATAGCACTATACCTATAATTTTTTTACTACCGTCACCTGGATAATCAACATCAAATCACATGGGCTTTCTTTAGTAGGAACATAAGGAATAATAAATGCTATATCCCTAAATAATTCCAATTCCATCCAGGGATAAAGTAATACCTTGAACACTTTTTACTTTTCGAAATGAAGCAACTTTATGTTACTATGTCACTACAAAGAACAAAGATATTTTGTTGCTTTCGAGTATGCATACAATTCTAGAAATAGTTGACAAGACTGAAGCCAAAAAACCTAAATGATTTTGTATAATAATTTTACTAAAGGAGTAGTCGATAAAATGGATCAAATGGTATCCCAATATATCACTAAGAGAAGGATGAATCGATGGTCACAAGTCTTTTTAAAAGGTTTTATTTAGTTTTACTTTCGTATATTTGTTTGTTTCAAATCTGGCAAAGGATTTTCCAACTACTTCTACAACCGATCCCCATGGAACTTCGCACACGAATTTCGCCCCCATGACAATGCAATATTGTGCGAACTCCGGGTTCCAACTATTCGATTGTAATTCTGCAGGGGTGCTTCCCGCCTAAACTGTGAGGATCGAAGATCTGCCAATTTTGAATTGATATTGTGGGTACGAAGTATAGACTTTGTCATTAAACTACAGGTTCCAAGCAGAAGTACTGTCTCCCTAAATCGTAATTGTTAAGAATGTGTTGGAGTTAGGTTGGTTAAAAGTACTAGATTGTTAGCGCTTCACTTTCAAGGCTGGGAGCACCTTGTTGTATGATAGCCGTGCCCTGTACATGGACTTCAGGGAAGTCGATGTTTAGTTGTTCAATATTTGTGTACTCATGGGAACATTATGGGAGATAAAAAAAAAAGTTAAACGATTTTATAAAAGTTAGAAAATTATGGGTCATAAATGGGATGCTTATCTAGATATAGGTATTCTCTTATGGTAAGAAATAGCGTAGGACCAAGAGAAGTAATGTCCTATAGTGTCGGAGGCCAAGATCCATTTTGGATCACTGTGTCAGCGGAATATGTAATCAGAAGCTTTAATCAGCCTTCAGAAAACCGGGGGCCTTAGGCTTGCAGATTTCCTTACGATGTATTTTTCGCCAAGAATGGAAGTGATAGCCAAATTCTGATTCGCACGAATTCGAAAAGAGTCATAGGTGAGGCCCTGAAAGTCCCCAGGTTTTACTTAAATCTGATCACATATTCCGTTAACGAAGCGACCCAAGTGGATCTTGGCCTCCGATACCAAAGGATTTCTTACCAGTAGGGGTACCTGTATCTTGGAAAGCCCCACATTTGTGGAACATAATTATTTTCTAGCTTTTACTACCTACATCATGTAATGTAAAATAAAACCGTTTAAGTTAAACGTTTTTTTTTACTCATTTTACTTTTATAATGTTTGTTTGGCATTTCAAATAATTTTTATTGAAAAACTGATCGTCGTAGCATGTTTCAGAGAAATCTACGAAAATATCTCTGACTATCCGCAAGTGCTTTTATAAATGCAAGAGATCTGTAAGCGATGAGCACACCAATCCAGCTTCTAGTATATGCAATAGTGTGTGGAATGAGGATATTCATTTCACCATTTTTCATTTTTTATTTCATTTCAATTAACCTGTGAATACTTTTATCTATTATTTTCCTAATTATCTTAATATATAAAACTCCAGTGTCACTGTGTTTGTACACAATAATCTCCGAAACCGCCCAACCAATTTCAATGAAATTTTAAGAATGTGTTTGGTTGGTTCCAGCTTGAAAGATAGTATAGTTTTTGGCACGATAGATGGCGCTGTTGTCGAGACGTAAAAAACTGCCTGACAACGCGTAAATGTGGAAAGCTAAAAATTTTGTACACGGCGTTTTCATAAAAATTTAAAATACATGTTCAAAAATGGACTAAATCGGGCAACTCTTTCGTAGGGTTGCCAAACAAATATTTCGTGTTTTAGTATATATTTGGACACTGTCTGACAACGAGTGAACGTAGAAAATAAAATTTAAAAAATGGGCTGAATTGGGTAACCCCTTCCTGGTGGTGCCATACAAAATTTTGGCTTTTCACCATATATTTTTGGAAACTGTCTGCCAGCGCGTCGAGGTGGATAGCTCAAATTTTGTACACGATATTTTCATGAGAATTGCAAATAGAAGTTCAAAAATGGACCAAATCGGGCCACCAGTTTTTGGTGTTGCCATACAAAACTTTAGGTTTTCACTATATATTTGGACACTGCGTCAACATAGAGAGCTGACATTTTGTACACGGGCCTTTCTTAAAAAAACAATTTTAATTAAGTTCAGAAATGAGATCAATCAGGCAATACATTCGTAGGGTTGCCATGCAAAAAATTTGCTACGTGGTGTTTTTATAGCAATGGTAAAGAAAATTTTAAAAATGGTCTAAATTAAGTTACCCCTTCTTATTGATGCCATACACAACTTTTGTTTCTCATTATATAATTGGTAGCTGCCTGAGAAGGCGGCTTCGAGATGGAGAGCTCATATTTTGTACACGGCGTTTTCATATAAATTTCACATACAGTTCGAAAATGGGACTAATCGAGCAACCCCTTCGTAAGGTTGCCATACCAAAATTTCGTATTTTACTATATATTTGGGCACTGCATGAGAACGAGTTGACGTAGAGAGCTACACTCTCCAACACATGCGATTGTATGCGCGCACACTCATACTCATACACCCACGCACACACACGAACATACATACACACATAGGCACTACCCCACACATAGGCACAACCCCACCCCCTCATCTAGGTATCTATATTATCGCCGGGCAACGCGGACGGGCTCCCACTAGTATTATTATAAACATGTAGGATAATGGATAAATACGAATTCGATGTAATACGAAGTGTACAATCCTTTAATTCATTAATACAAATAAGATCTCAAGAAAGAATTGATTCAATAGAAAAATACTAAAGGGTTTTCCAATAAGAGGTGTTATTTTAATTAGCCCCCTAGTTCTGTAGATGTTACTTTTGGAGCTGTCATTTTTTAACATTTGACAAGTAGAAACTACGCCATTAATAAAAATTAAACGATACAGGATTCAACAACGCATTGAAATTATTAAAATTCACTATAAAAATGGTGAAAATGTGGAAGAGACGGTTCGTAAAACTCGAACATTTTTGGGTCGTCGTGCAGCACCTTGTCGGACCGCAATACAGAAATTGGTAGAAAAATTCGAGCTGTCGGGACAAGTTAGTGAAGTGCTGTAGCCGAAAGTGTTGAAGAAAACCCAGGTTTGTCCATTCCTCGTCGTTCTTTGGAATTAGACATTCCACAAACGTCATTACACCCTATTTTGCATAAAGATTTGGGTCTTAAGGCTTATAAAGTTCAGTTAACACAAGAACTCAAGCCGGCCGATCATCAACAACGTCGAATCTTTGCTGATTGGGTCCTTGAAATGCATGAAAATGATCCGGAATTCCATCGAAAACTCATCTTGAGTGATGAGGCCCATTTCCACCTAGATGGCTTCGTCAACAAGCAAAATTGTCGCATCTGGGGCTCGGAAAACCCAAGAGTTCTTGTTGAAAAGCCTCTCTATCCTCAACGTGTGACTGTTTGGTGCGGTTTATGATCCCGCGGGGTCATTGGACCTTACTTTTTCGAAAATGAGGCTGGAGCAACAGTTACGGTGAATGGATTGCGCTATCGACAGATGATTAATGATTTTTTATGGCCGGAATTGGATGGTATTGATCTGGACAACGTTTACTTTCGACAAGACGACGCTACGTGCCATACAAGCAACGAAACCATTGATATTTTACGGGAAAAGTTTCCGGACCGTGTTATCTCTCGAAGAGGTGATCACAATTGGCCACCGAGATCTTGTGACTTAAGACCTTGCGACTTCTTCCTTTTGGGGCCACGTGAAAGAGAAGGTCTACGCCAACAGCCCAGCGTCGATTCAAGACCTCAAAGATGGAATTCGTGAGGCTATCGAGGACATAGGGCAGCCACTTTGCGATTTTGTTATAGAAAATTTCAGGAAAAGGATATGGTCCTGTAGGCGTGGTCGTGGTGGTCATTTGGCTGATGTTATTTTCCATTATTAACGGCATACCTTCCTCTTTATGATGAAATAAAGATCCGATGATTTATCTCAAAAAATGGTATTTTTCTTTGAATTTCAAAATAACACCTCTTAAGTCGAAATAATACCCGGAAACTCCGTACGGTATCATAGAGGAGTGCAAAAATAAATTAAATATTGAAGAATTTTCTTATACTATAAAATATTTGCACATTTAATGTGTGTCATGTGTGCAATTTAATTTTCTTGCAAATACTCCCTGCGGTTGTACAAATTTGCACAATTTATTTCATGAGATTTTTTTTTCGCTCATGTGGCATGTGTTTTTGAGAAAAAAACCAACATCGTAAAATTTTTTTAATCACTTTCACCTCCCATGAATAATTCCGGCCATAAATCATTAAAAACGAAAAAAGAACAAAAAAGCTCCCTAAAAATATTTACAACGTTCTCGTAAACTTTTCTAAATCGATGCACACCATCCAGTAAACAGAAATTTATTTTGAAAATCAAGCATTACGGTGATGCAGTGGTTTGAATTGTTTACAGTTGTATAAATCTGGATAAAGGAACTTTCCCCTGGATGCTGCAGGCTATCTAGCAATTGCACTTTATGATCTTCCTTCTAACGGAAAAGGTCTGTTGTTGTTTGTGTGGGGCTTATTTTGAATTTTCTAGGAAAATAAGAAAACTTTCACGTCCATACTGATACAACACTGACTAATCTTACATCCCTTAGGAGTTTGGTTGAAAAGAAGAAATTTGAGTTCAGTTTGCTTCACTTAGTCCTGTTAAAATAAATCATCTTTTGCAGAAGGAAACAATAGGCGCTTTGTGTAAGTGATAATATGTAGTAATTTTGCCTTGATTGCTTGTTATCAGGTTGTTTCTGCTGCCAAGAAACTTTGCTGTCGAAGAAATTATTAGTTTGAAAGTTGTTTGTTTTAAAAGGCTGCTTCGGGTCAGTTGTGCCCATGTTGTACCATGTGTTATAAATTTGGAATTTTTTTTGGCGAGTAGTCAACTTCAGCAATGTTGTGAGGATAATTAAAATTTTGTGTATGCACTTGTGTTTTACAGGGTATATTACACAGCGACTCATATCCAAGTTCTAAGAGATAAAAATAAATTTTGTTTTATAGGTTTCATGCTAATGAAGGACGTAATTCTTAAATAATGATTTGGTTCACAATAATAAAAATTTCTATGTATGTTTTATGTTGGTTTTGTATATACAGGGCTGGACTTAGACGTTTATGGGATCCTATAAGCACTGTCCTGAAAAGATGCCCGAAACTTCAAGATATTTTAACTTTATTCAATACAGAATCCGAAACAGTAAAAAATATTTTATATACACACTTTTTATGACATAAATATTTTTTGGTTTGCTACATAATAATCAAAAAATATATTCCTGAAATTATTACAATTTTTTCTACTTTTAATATGCGCAAATTGCTCAATGATGCGGTCATCGAACGACAAACTCAATAAAAATTAGAGTCAAATCAACAAGTCTGTTTTGGGACATTGGTGAAGGTAAATACTTTGTGATCCTTTTTAATTTGGACAAAGATCTTTCATCAGGATAATTTGTCACCATTAAGACTTAAAAGCAAACACAATGTGGCTTCGACTTTCGGCAATGTAGCTTGAATTCTCTCTCGAAAAATTATCTGACATAAGTTTTCATGAGTTACATCATCTTTTTCTCAATTTGCTTCTTTTCGTATAATAATGACTTCACTGGCAAGGTCAACTTGCATATCATTTGGAAATTCTTCCTTCTTGAACATTTTCCTCAAGCCTCATTTCGAGTAATAATTATTGTGCCAACTTGTTTGGCAACATGTGTTGGGAGGCAATTAGTTAACTAAACTTAACATGTGTTTCCATTTAAATGTTCGATAACTTGTTGGTTTAACTTCTTACATTCATTACTTGAGAATCGAATCGCAATTGATAAGCAGGTGTCATTTGTGCCGGAAATTATTTAAGTTTGCATAACATGTAAAAATTGTAAATCATAAACGTAGAAGGTGGTAAATTCTTAGCTTTCTCACTGTCTGTGAAATGGAAGGTGTTTATCACCCTTTAAGGGGAGATTTGCGACTTCAAATTGGATTTTAAATTTTTTTTCCGAATATCTGCAATGGACTTTGATAATTAATTACAGATTGCGCCTATTATCTAGAAAAAAAGATAAAAATTTTCTATAATCTGTAGCATCAGCAGCGAGTAGATGGTTACAACCTTACAATTCTTAAGGCGCGTCCATACGTAACAAACATTTCTCAAATGTTTGTCAAACATTCCTCAAATGTTTGTCAAACATTTGTCAAACATTTTCCAATTGTTTGTCAATCATTTTTCAAACGTTTGACAAACATTTGTCAAACATTTTCAAAATTTTGTACAGTACTTTCAGGCAATTTTCAACAGGAGTGGGTAGTGAAAGTTCATTTTGAAATATTTTCATGATAAAGTCTTAATCATGAATGTGAAATGGGACAAGATAAATATAATAAAATTAATAGAATTATTAGATTCTTGCGAAATTTCGAAAATCGGAAAGATCGTCAATTTATCATTTAATAAATGATAAACATTGTACTGTAACTGTTTAAAAATTTTCTGTTTTACCATCTCCTTTTCCGAAAATTTAGCTTAAACAATGAGGCAAGTACGACAAAAGATGCTGCAATGCACGCTACTTCACTCGGAGAATACATGATTAAAACTAAACATTTGGAGAACATCAACTTTCTATTAGATGTTTGACAAATGTTTTACAAACATTTGACAAACATGTGACAAACATTTGTCAAACATTTGTCAATTGCCTATAAATTGTTTGTGAATTTTTATTAATTTTTTCTCGAACGGGAATCGAACCCACACTTGTTAGAATCAGTCAATGATGGATAAAGAAGAATTTTTTAAGCACTTTTATTTTTAACGATTCTAAATCAAATTCATAAATACAAGAAGAAAAAACAACCGCCTCGTTCGGGGTTTGAATCCGGGACCTTCCGCTAACCAGTTAATACCAGCTGAAAGCAAACGCGGCTTAGTAGGCTAGTAACAGATTGATAAATGCAAGAGGGAAAATCATCTGTCTCGTTAGCTCAGTGGTAAGAGCAGTCGCCCGGCAAGCGGAAGGTCCCGGTTTCAAACCCCTTCTTTATCCATGTTTGTAAATTATTTAAAAACTGTTTTTTTCTAATGTTTGTTATGTGTGGATACAGGCTTTACTGAAAACATCTCTAGAATCACTAATTAGCCAATATAACAAATTGAATTCCACTTAAATGAAAAAATCCACCCAACAAATTCTACGGATTTTTACAGCTAACATTGAATAAGTTGACAAAATGTGTCTGGATTTTCACAAAGTGGTTCCATATATACAGAAAATGTTACCAACTTGTTTTAAAACTTGTTGGGTAGGAAAATTTGTATTAATGAAAACGATACTTCATAAGCCTCTAAGTCTGTAAGAAAACATCTTCAAAACAGATTCATAAACTAGAGCTCGTTTTGCTAAATGTGTGTTCAGTGGATCAACCATTTGCATACAGCAGAAAGACTTTCTACAGTATCTGGAACAACAAAGTCGTTCTTTTGTTTTTTTTTGTTCTTTCTCATTTTTCTCTTCACTGCAGGTACATACATACGTAGTCGACATAAGAAAGTAAGTTTTTCCTTAGATTTGAATTCGATGCTATTAAAAACTTCACAGATTTTCTGTTTATAATCAACGAAGAATACAGTTTGGTTAGGCTTATCGTTAGTTTTAAATAGATCATGAAGTTTTGCCGAACTCGTTTTAAGTGCTATGCCAAAATTACAATATGAAAACTAATTCCAACACCTGACAATAGCAGCGGTTGCTATTCTATATTCGCCTATCTCTTTTTTGGTGTTACTAATTTTATAGTGATGAGTAGCAATTTCATCAAAATTCTTAGCTATGGGTGCCAGAGATTTTGCGAGTGCTCTACATTTTGTGTTCCCAAGTATTTTTTTCATTTATCACCGGAGATGCTACGAAAAATATGCACACTTGTTGAAGTCTATATAAAAATTCGAATCGAATAGTTTCAAGGCACGAAATAATTGTGCGGCCGCGGCACGTTGATTTTTTTGTATTTAACGAATTACCAGCGCAGGAAATGTAAATCATGAACACATTTACTTTGTGAATTTTTATTTTGCATGCCCCACTCTTTTCCAGGCATATTGGCAGCATTATCATAGAATTGTCTTATTTTTAAGAACAAGTACAGATTAATGAGGTTAAAAGAAATTTAGTTTCAAAAAATTCTGGGGTCCCTCTACCGACACGGGTTCTAAGCAATTGCTTATAATGCTTATGCCTCAGTTCGATCCTGTGTATATACATATGTATTCGTATTCTGTGTATTTCACATATAAATTAAGTACTCACTGGAGGAGAATTTAGTGCTTACTTCAGAGAAGGGGTTTCGATAACACCCAGATAACAAAATGGAACGATCGGCCCGAAATCGGTAAACTTCGTTCAATTTCCGTAAAAGTATTCTACTTGATATGAATAGAATATATTTTTGACATGTGTTTTGGCAAATCGAATTTTCGTTCCTGCCTCGGTACAGCAGCGTTCGGGTTTGTGTACCGTCGGACATAAATATGATACGTTTTCGATACGTTATTTCATATCAAATTTACGTTTCGAAACGGAATCTCGGTTAATGTTCTCAGTCAGTTCTAATGTCCTGTGTGTGGTGGTTTCTAGTGTTACTGTTATTGTTCTAAAACTTAAAAGTGGAGAAAATTTAAATATTTTTTTAATTTGGTTTTAATTTAATTCAGGTGAGTTTCTTTAATTTATGGAAAATTCGTGACCTTAGGATTCTAACTTCACAATATTTCTTAACAACTGAGGTTTTTTGGTGGGATTGTTTTATGGTCACGAATTATTAAATAAAATATTATAACGAATTTTAAAAGATCAATGATGAAATTTACATAATTTCTTATTTCTTAGGTTTTGTATATCAAAGAATTAAAGGGAATAAAAGATTTTAAAAATTTGTTTCAAATGTTTATGACGGACGAGCTGGTGAATGAATACAATTGGAAGGGAAAAACTGGAAAGAAATCATTCGAAAATTTTAACAATATAGTGGATTCTTTTTATCGTAAGTCTTAACTAATTCTAGTTTTATATAGAGTACCCGTTAGTTGGGTATCTTGTTACAGTTATTCATAACAATTATTCCTTTTAAATAAATTTACAGATGCACAAAAGTTCATGAATATAGGGCTGTCTGGTGTGGTGGAAGCAATAATTGGAGCTTTAAAGGATGCCAATAGGAGAATAATAAAACATAATTAGGTACGTTGCACGACAAAAAATAAAAATATAATTTTTTAAATGAAAATATTCTTGTACAAAATTAATATGTAATAGGTACTGGATTTAAGTTTCCGTGATACTTGAATTTTTGAATTAAGTTATTTTATTTTATAGGTTTAATTTTTTGTTATTTTTTGTTATATGTTATATTTTTATTGAATAATTTTCGTTTATTTTATTTTATATAAATTAATTAAAGTATACAAATTTCACTTTTATGCTTTTTTCAATTTTATATTCATTTGAAAACGTACCGAATATGGGTTTTATCCATATCTATTTAATATCGTTTTGAATACGTTTTGAATATGTTTCTGTGGATGCTTATATCAATTTTATATCATTTAGAATACGTTCTGAATATGTTCTTTCGGATACGCACCGATAATCACACGATCATTTTTGAACGACGTCCGAAGATTTCGCTCGGCAGGGCGGACATGAGTCTTATAAAAATCATATGGAAAGAAGATGTTTTTTGATATCAATACGTGTAGTCAGAGAACATGTTCTCATATCCTGTGGAACATATCAAGAAGATGATCAGAACATGTTCTGTGTTATCTGGGCAACGACAGAACGTTTAAAATTTATTTACAAGAAAAAAAAAAAAAAACAAAAAATATTTAAGAAAATAGTAGAAAAAACAAACAATACCAAGATATTCCGAAGCCGTGCACAAAAAAAAAAAAATGAAGAATTGCTTGCACGAGTCATCACAATCGGTTATTCCTGGAACAATTCCTTCAATCTCAAGACGAAAGAGGTCTTCCTGATATCTTCAGCTTTTATTTTTTTTTTAATTTTTGTTTTTCATGTTAGAAACAAAATTTCCACACTTAAAAAATTACTCTACTTTGCTCCACTCATACAGTTACGATTTTATACAATTTTACCCCCTATTTAGAAATCACTTCCAATTTTTTCCAATCAGTATAAAATTTCCAAGTTATTCTCCCATCAGTCCAAATTTAATACTATTTTTTTTACTTTTCTTTATTATTAATTATTTTTAGTAAATTGAAAAAGTTATCAGGCGCTTAGGAATTCATAAATATATTTGACCGACGACGGAAATATTTAACAGTTGCCCACATAATTGGTTTCCCTTAATTCTTAGGATTTCTGGCATAATTCTTTTATGTAAAGTAGAACTCTGAATAAGGGAACCTTTAAGAATTTTGTTAATAGCCTGCTGTCGTTGTCGGGAATATAAAATTCTTATGCTAACTGATGGGCTTGAGAAAAGGCTCACAAAATAATTCTTTGCCAAGAATTATCTTCTAAAACGTTTACCCTTCAAATAGGTATTGTTGCCTCTGTTGAGGGTAAGTACCCTCGTTCTACCACACATAAGGGGTTAGTTATACAATCGTCAAAAGATCACTATAATTTTTTGTAAGTATGAACGCATGTTGTTTCGTTTTGTTTGGTGGTCCAAATGAGCGTTTTCCGTATAGTGTAGCTGAAATATCGTGATAATTTTGCAGTTTCTATATTTTGGAGACAGGAACGTAAGAGTAGGTACGTCTCAAAACGTTTTAGAAAATGATTTATTTTCTTCTATTTTCCAGAATTCTGGTGTATGAAATAGTAACAACCATATGTACAAAAGATCCTCAGAACCAAAAGTTCTTTCTGAGACAGATACCTGAGTGGGTCATTCTATACAATCTGGTAATACATTATAGGTTGAGAAAATGTCATCACCTCCACAATTTTGTTAAGTTTAAAATTGTTGCCGTATATATTTCAAAGATCTGCGATAGAGTCTGGTATCCTGCCCTTTCTAAAAAACCTGAAACACTTGGATTCTCTTCTCTTTTATTCTTCTAACAATGAAGTTTTATATCTGGTCGCCTAATACGGATTGTATTAGACGACATTACATCTAAATGTCACTCTATAAAAGACGGTGTACCCCAGGGCTCTGTTATCCCTTCGCCTCTGTTCCTAATTTTCATTAATGATCTGCTTTCCATTACTTTCAATCCTATCCACAGTTACGCTGATGACAGTACCCTTGATTTAGCTTACTCTTTTGATACTCTTGTGGATTCCAGAGGAAATGTCGCATGTGTCAATGGAGATTGCATGATAAGATCATTGAATAATGACCTTCACGAGATCCCCGCTTGGAGCAAAGCGAATTGCGTTAAATTCAATGTATCCAAAATGCATAGATTATTATTTTATCATTTCGGTTTCTTTTGAAGGAGCCCTGATTTCCGATACACCGTCACTAAGCATTCCTGACTGAAATATTTCCAGTAAACTAAGCTGGACCAGAGAACATCTCCTTTGTTGCGAAAAAAGTAACGGAATGTTTTGGATTTTTGAAAAGGTGTAAAAATATTACAGCCTGTCTAATGTAGTACTCCTCTACTAGTTCTGCATCAGACAGACCTAGAATGAAATATAATTCCTATATCTGGGCTGGGATTGGTCGTTAGCCTCATTAGATAATTTCTAAAAGAAGGACCTCAAGGTCATTGGCGATGTGGCAATAACTTGTCATATCGACACCCTCGAACACTGCTGCAATGTTGGATGCCATGTTCTAATGAAATATCTAGCCTGATCCCTAGTAGATTAATTCCTGCACGCAATACTTGCGCTGTAAGCCGTACACATATTTTCACCCTTCAAAATAGTTTCGGCTGTACAGTAAAAATTCCATGAT
Source organism: Dioctria rufipes (assembly GCA_963924295.1). Classification (NCBI taxonomy): domain Eukaryota; kingdom Metazoa; phylum Arthropoda; class Insecta; order Diptera; family Asilidae; genus Dioctria; species Dioctria rufipes. The sequence continues at coordinate 76,742,071 of OZ002743.1, read as the reverse complement.
ACTTTTTCATCCAGAATTGCGCAAATTTGGAGCAGTCTACCATCTTTTGCCTGTCCTTGGGCTTACAATCTGCGAAGGCTCAAAACTGACTGACATGGCTAATATATGCACATCAGTACCTCTCTCCATTCTCTTCATGTCCCTAATCCTTCCATATCTCCTTCCCGACATGATATACTTTGCATCATAGGTATAAACTGAGCATGGCTTAATAACGTAAAAAAAAATATATATAAAGAAAAGCAGCAACAAAAATACGAGATCAGATTTTCCCGTTCTTTTTTTTTCAGTCTTGTAATCTAGTATCATCGGAAAAGGCCAAATTTTCACCTTATAGAAAATTTATGAATTTCCAAAAATGAAAGATTTTACCTCAAAACAATTACGATAAATATTTTAAAACCTGATCTTGCTTTGCTATCATTTGAAATTTCCATATGCAAGTATTTATAGAAGTTCAGTTGGACCAGAATCGAATCAATAATTATTAGTGAACGTTGCTTCCTTCCCGGCAATCAAACTCAATTCGAAACACATATTCAATTATCTCGCAGGGCGTTTTCAAATTGCATATTCAAATGGAAAATTTATATCCGTATTGCTTGGATACTCTAAAGTTTTGAATAGGATTATATTTTGGTGTCGTCTCTTATTTGCATCGTTCATCAATTGAATATTTAGTTGCTCACCAAACAGCAAAATTTCACATTTATTCAAACCATGTTCAACTGCATTTACACATTCAACCTGTCTGGACTTATAGGAAATGGTATTCGCTAAATCAATTATGATATGCAAAAGATAGATATCATGACATTTCCACCAACAACAACTATGATAATTCCATTTGTACGATGTTTCGTGTGTAAAAGACTTGAACGTATTTACTTTCCCAGTTGATGATGGCACTTTGGAAATGTTTTCGTTTGTGACATGCACTTCTGTTTGGTCAATTATGTTGCAAATGTTCGATAAAATTGAGACTGAACCTTTTAAAATATGGCAGACAATGCGTAATTAATGGATTTCTTTTTTTTATGATCTTAATAGGGAATAGATGTAGTTATACTTATAAAAATAGAATTCTAAATTAAAGTACATAAAATACAGAATAGGCTTAGGCATCAACGAGGCCCTTAAAGGATTTGATAGTGACTTGACTTAAAATTGACTTGATAAGAGATCATCTCAAAAAGCATGTAATTGTACAAGATGTGACTCTTCCATGACTAGCCTTGTAAAACGAAGAAAATTAAGCGGGACAAATTTTTTATACACGAAAATTTTTTGAAAAAGAAATTTCTTTAACAAAAGAGGGCAGCAGGAACCGTATACTCATCAGTATGGCTTGGTTCCTGCTACGTATAAAGTAACAGCTGACAGCTGACCTCATCTATTCACTTAAAACAATTTTTAAGTGTGAATTATATTTGAGGCAAAATACTAAGTGTTTACTTTGCCGTATATGCCAGACAGGAACCCAGCCTTACTGATGTGTATACGGTTCCTGCTGATACGAAACGTCCTCTTTTGCAAAAGAAATTTCTTTTTCAAAGATTTTTTCGTTTGTAAAGAGTTTTTCTCGAGCTGCGGATATGACAAGAAACTCGGGCAATTTTTATATTGACTAAATTTGATATGAAGTTTATTTTATAGCAAAAATCTAGAAGAAAGTTAAGTTCTTGTTTCGATGCGGATTTTTGAAATTAAACAATTCTTTGATGTAATGGAATTCATTATTTTTTAGCCAGTTGAAGGCGCCTTTCTTGAGGTATGTAGTAAGCGATAACTCCTCTAGCTCACTACGATAAGGCGAGATGATGTCAAATCTACGAGGTCTGAGTATGAAATGTGAGCAATCGTTAAACGCGACATCCATTCTTCGGATACATACGTAATCAAGTCGCTTGGAAATCATACTTTCGCAGTTGAGGTAAGGCAGGATTAATGTCTTAACCAAATTTAAACGATTTTCCTTTGGAAATATACTGACTGTGAGCCTACAGAGCCTACAAAGCCTACAAATATACTAAATAGCAACGACCCCCGATTAATCCCTGAGGCATAACAGTTGGAAGGAGAAATGATTCCATTTTGCTCTACCATTATTATTTCTAGGTGTTACAAACGGAGTGATAAACATAGTATACATGCATTTAGGGTATAAAAAAGGAGTTATTTAGAACTGGCGAAAGTCTGAATCGGCCACTTTTATCAGCATAGCGAAACCGGCATAAAACAGTAATGTTATGTTATTGCCATTCCAGGGCTGTCTTTAGGCCCATTGCGCTTTAGAATATTGGAACCCTCTACCAGAAATTATATTTTAAACTACTATGGGCTATCAATAGGAATAATGAAGTCCCGATCGTGCAAGTAGGTTTAGTTGATGTAAGGGAATAACCTTAGCCAGACTCAGTTGCCACTCTTATGATAACATGACCCGACAGTATAAGAATTCTTTCTGATTACCAATTAGAGTTTGGCTGTTGAAAGTAGATATTCATTGTCCACTTTCCGTAGACGAGAATTTTAAAAAATACTGAAGCTGTAAACACTGACACTAAGCAATAATAATGAATTTTTTTTTAATATTTATTTTACTTCGTATGAAAATATGTTGTCATATATAGAATTACGAATCAAACCTGTAAATACTAGCACCAGTACTTGACTTAAATTTTTTTTAAGTACAATTATACAGGTCCCGGTGCGGGTACTTAAAAAATTTTTAAGTACAAGGTTAGGTTAGGTAAGAGGGGTGCCTGCTTCACTTAGATCACCAGTGGGTCCATTCTTCTCATGGGATAATCTAAAAATTTGTCCTACATCCATCCTGCTTCCTTTAGAAAACTTCAGGATGCATTTGAACTCTTTATCTTGCAGCTCCCCCAGACTTGAAAAGAAGTAGCTACCTAGTAGCTTACTTCATTTGTTCATTAGAGCGGGGCACTCGCAGAGTACGTGCTGGACAGATTCGATTTCCTTAGAGTCGTTACAACTCCCGCAGAAATCGTTCACCGGTATACCCAGCCTTCTACTATGGCCTCCTATGGCTCAATGACCCGTAGTGACCCCCTACTAGATTCCTGGTATATGTTCTGCTGCCATTAAGCAGTTTTCTTGTCCTCTTCCTGTCATATGCAGGCCATAATTGCCTTGCGATACGGCAGGTTTCCCTGTTGATCCACCGTAGACTTGCCTTTTGATAGGTGTCCTTGATGATCTCCTCTTTTAAAGCTTTAAAGCTCCAATGGGAACCCTCACATAAGCTATTGCTGTGAAGCTATTCATTTCAGAGCCCTTTTTGGACAATTCATCCGCCATCTCGTTTCCTGAAATATACCTGTGACCAGGTACCCAAAATAGGGTCACCTTGTGCCAAGTAGTTAGTTCCTCAAGGCCAGTCTTGCATAACTGCACCAATTTTGAATTTTGATCCAACCAGCACAACATCCAGCGCCTAAATGGCTGCTAAGCTGTCCGTGTATATGCCGATGTGTCGTGCGGATTCTCTGCACATAGATGCTAATATTACCGCCTTGTAAATTGCTACGAGCTCTGCCTGAAAGACACTACAACTTTCCGGCAGTCTATAAGACTCGTGCCATAGACAGTCTCCTTGTGCCTGCACTCGTCTTGGATCCATACGTAAAAATAGAAATATCGGATGTTACCACCATCTCCTTCTTATTCCAGTCTCTCCTGGTGGGCATCAATACATTGACACCCACAACAAAAGTTAGGAAAGGTATTTGATAGTCAGTTACTTTTCTGCAATCACTGCCGGAGTATATTGAAATGCCCAAAACCCCTCTACATCCACCAACCCCACGCTCTAAGCCTGACAGCGCTAATTGCAGTGGAGATCTAGCGGTAGTAAATCCATCATGACCTCCAGTGCTGCTATAGGCGTGGTGTACAGGCACCCTGTTATTCCCAAGCAAGCGACTTTTGATAGCACATTGAGGTTACCTGTTCTCGTCTGTGCCGTCAACTTGATGAGGATTTCATCCATTACCAGGAGCCACAGGAGTGGAGATAGTAACCCTCGTGCGGTGTACTTCTGGTACTTATAAGTAAAATATATTACCATAAGTACCCTATAAGTACCGAAATACATACTAACTACAAATACCGATACAACACGAAGTACTTCAGCTCGTGTAAATTACGGTTTCTAATAATAGAGGTTTAGGAGCAGGGACAGAGCTGAAGTGTTTCGCGTTATGGCGGTATTTGTAGTAAGTGCGTACTAAGTACCAAAGTTACTTAGGTTTATATATGATACTTATGAGTACCAGTACCCGTACCTGGGCTTGTACTTCAAAATTTTTTAAGTATCACTACCGGCACTTGTACTTGTATTTAAAAGATTTTCAGTCCAGATCATGGTACTGGTACTTGTAGTTAGAATTTCACAGGTCTGTTTCGAATGAATCTCATAGCCTACTTTCAGTAGCCAAACTTTAGCAGCTAAACTAACTTGTAATAGGTTGTTTAATTAGTGAAAGAAATTTTTATCGCTTTGTCTACTATGGATGGGCTGGAAGGTCCCATGGATCGCGAGGCAATGCGTACGACCAACGGGCACGCTGCAGCATAGAAATTTGTGGGCATTTAGGAATTGTCTATCTAACAAACAAATCATAATGATAAGGAGTAGATGATAGAATTGAAAGGAAAAATCTCTAAGTTCAGTTATACTGTCCAAAAATAAGTCTAGCCCCTTGTCTCGCCTATCGTGTTTTTCGTTCCTCTAGACATCCTCTATTATCTTATCTGCATTAGAATTGAATCCTGCAGAATCAATATACATATTTGGTCCGTATCAAGATTTGAACCTTCATATTCTGATTTATAATTCTCTTCTTAATTTCTGTTTTTATTGCCTATACAATATATATGCAGCGCGGTAAAACTGTAATAATTAAAGCTGCTGACGCATGATTTTTTTTTATAACCTTATAAGTAGATACTACTGGTGAAATATGATATTGTTTTCATCAATTCATTCATATGTGGCAATAAATTTGATTTTTTATAATACCTTTTCAGCTTTTAAGACTTTGCTTTTTTTTTTTAAATTTTACGACACCTTTTGCTTGTCTTACATACCAAAAGGGTTTTGTTTTTATTACCGTTTTCATAAATATTCAATTTAATCCATAAAAATTTACATAAAACACTTTTTTCATAGAGAATCGATTTAATTTTTATGATGATGTCGGTTTCCAATGAAGGTTGAATGCCACCCATAAATTTGGTCATACTTGGATACCTATACATACATACTTATCTACATGCATATGCAGAAAATTAAAATAGGTAAATACGTCAATTACCGGGAAAATGAAGTTTGTTGCATTTTGTTTTGAAACATTTTTTTAATGATTTATTAAGGTTACGAGAATCTTTTGGATTTGATCGAGTTCATTCATGTTAGACCTTTCAGAAGTTATTACACTCTTCGTCGAGTAAAACGGCCATCTCAGAGAAAGGATGTTAGGTTAGGTCAGGATAGGTTATAGTGGCGGCCATCGGAAAAAACATGCAATCAGCAAAACTTGGACCATCGATGTGGATTAGTTGAAATCAGCCACAAGAGTTAATTAAACTTAACAGGGCCCCCAACTCCTTGTCCGCTAGTTCCTCCTCCAATTGACAGAAAAAGTAGCTACCAAGCGTATTCCTTCTATGCTTGGCAAGTTTAGGGCATTCATACAGCAGGTGCTGAAAGGTCTAAAACTTCTTCGTCGTCCATTCAGCTTCTATAGAAGTCATTGTATAGAGCTTGCGAGTGCTCTGCATGTTTGCCAAATAGATAGTGCCCCATGATAACTACAATACTATTCCACACATCATTATGGTTGCACTTTAGGCGGCACGGCGGTTAACTGATGAAGTATGAAGTATGAAGTACTTACTTTAGGTTGCGATGTTGTTCAAATTGACGCAGTATTGAGTAGAGCTTAAAATTGGATCTGGATTTTCTAATATCGGGATATCTGGATACCCGGATTTGCAAACTATCCGATTCCTGAAATTCGGATCTGAGTCCAAATTATCTGGATTTGGATTCGAACTATCCGGATCCAGACTAAGTAAAAGAAGTTCAAAATTTTATCCAAATTGCATTGCTTTATTGAGAAAATATAAATTTCCATTTTCCCAATGAAACAATGCAATCTGGAGGAAGTTTTGAATCTTTTTTGCTTAGTCTGGATCCGTATAGTTCGGATCTGGATACTAGGATCCGGATTATCCGGATATCCGAATTTGAGGAATCGGATTCTAATTATTCCGAATAATCTGGATACTTTCAGCTTTAGTATTGAGTGCAACACCAGTAATAGAAATGTCTTCATCGGATGAAGAGAGCTGGATTTTCCCATTTTATAGAGAAAATTTGTAGCATAGTTCAGTAATTGTCGCTAACGAGTCTATGGATGATGAAAAACTCAGAATGAGCAAAAACAATATCTTCGGCCATTTTAACAAAAAATACGCAAAATGATTTCTTGTTTCTTTTTCTTTCTTAAACAGAAATCGACAAATAAGAAGATAGAATGATGACTTTTGTGAATAAGTGACTTATCGCTTTAACTGCATGCGATTTCTATTGCGCAATTGCTGTTACCTTGTTAATGTGACCGCTTTTCAGCGTGTTAAAATAAAATGGTTTACACAACGCAATTTCAGTCATAATACACTAAGTACTGCATAGTGCGTGTTGCATACTTCATACTTTATCAGAGTGACCGCCGCCTTAGCAGAGTTTCTGTTTTCTTAGGACATATCTTGGGTCAAAGATGTCTTGAAATCGCAAACGTGGTTAGTTCTTCACATCTGCCAGCTTATAATAGGCCTATGAATCTAGAATCCATTTTGCTGATTCTAGGGATCTACCAATGGATTCCTCCGCTAGGCATATATTCATAGCTGAACCCTTTCTGGCCAGAGCATCAACTCGACCTAATAGAGCTCGAGTACAGAGATTTGATCCCAAGTAACAATTTTTCCAATTTTTGGTGACTGAAGGTGATGGGTATTTTTATAAGCGGTATATAATGGTTACTCGGTTATATAAAAATTTGAGTGGTTATATAAGAGTTTTATAATATAACCAATTGGAAACGTAGTTATATTAGAGTTTTTTAAGGTTACTAATGGTCCTCGTTACTAAAGGTTTTATAAGATGGTGATGGAAATGTTTCAATCACCGGTCTATATAGCTTAGAGTAATCATTACTAGAAGTTATATCAGAAAGTTTTATAATTGTTTGCATCACCACGTTATATAACTGATTGGTAATAAGTGTTTATTGTGGTATCCGTGGTTACCCTTATATAACTCGACAACATTCAGTAATTTAGGTGACTTTAATAAAAATTGGCAATTTTTGGTAATACATATACCCACTATAAAATATCGTAACATTTTTTTGTGGCCTTGTAGTAACTACGGTAACCGTTATAAACACAAATGCCATTTACTGTCGAATGTAGCCATTATAAAACAATTTTCATTTATTTATGGCATTTTAGTAACGAAGGTGACTGTTATAAAAATTGGAAAATTTTAGTAACGTCAATTTTTTCGTTTTTGGCCATTTCAATACGCATTTTCCGAACAGATGGGACAATACACAAAGTAGGTCTTCTTGACCTGCCCCTTTAATTTGCACGATTTTATATGACATCTTTTTTTTCGTAACTTAAACTATTCACTACACTACCGAGGAGCGTACAACAAAAATTATTATACGAAGAACATGACACAGACAATGTATCATTACTAAAGGGTTTTCCAATAAGAGGTGTTATTTTGATATTCAAAGAAAAATGCCATTTTTTGAGATAAATGATCGGATCTTTATTTCATTATAAAGAGGAAGTTATGCCGTTAATAATGGAAAATAACATCAGCCAAATGACCACCACGACCACGCCTACAGGACCATATCCTTTTCATAAAATTTTCCATAACCAAATCGCAAAGTGGCTGCCCTATGTCCTCGATAGCCCCACGAATTCCATCTTTGAATCAACGCTGGGCTGTTGGCGTAGACCTTCTCTTTCACGTGGCCCCAAAGGAAGAAGTCGCAAGGTGTTAAGTCACAAGATCTCGGTGGCCAATTGTGATCACCTCTTCGAGAGATAACACGGTCCGGAAATTTTTCCCGTAAAAGATCAATGGTTTCGTTGCTTGTATGGCACGTAGCGCCGTCTTGTTGAAAGTAAACGTTGTCCAGATCAATACCATCCAATTCCGGCCATAAAAAATCATTAATCATCTGTCGATAGCGCAATCCATTCACCGTAACTGTTGCTCCAGCCTCATTTTCGAAAAAGTAAGGTCCAATGACCCCGCGGGACCATAAACCGCACCAAACAGTCACACGTTGAGGATAGAGAGGCTTTTCAACAATAACTCTTGGGTTTTCCGAGCCCCAGATGCGACAGTTTTGCTTGTTGACGAAGCCATCGAGGTGGAAATGGGCCTCATCACTCAAGATGAGTTTTCGATGGAATTCCGGATCATTTTCATGCATTTCAAGGACCCAATCAGCAAAGACTCGACGTTGTTGATGATCGGCCGGCTTGAGTTCTTGTGTTAACTGAACTTTATAAGCCTTAAGACCCAAATCTTTATGCAAAATACGGTGTAATGACGTTTGTGGAATGCCTAATTCCAAAGAACGACGAGGAATGGACAAACCTGGGTTTTCTTCAACACTTTCGGCTACAGCAGCAATATTCTCGGCTGTTCTTGAGCGACGTGCACGGGTTTTATTCTTCACATCACTAACTTGTCCCGACAGCTCGAATTTTTCTACCAATTTCTGTATTGAGGTCTGACAAGGTGCTTCACGACGACCCAAAAATGTTCGAGTTTTACGAACCGTCTCTGCCACATTTTCACCATTTTTATAGTGAATTTTAATAATTTCAATGCGTTGTTAAATCGTGTGTCGTTCCATTTTTATTAATGGCGTAGTTTCTACTTGTCAAATGTCAAAAAATGACAGCTCCAAAAGTGACATCTACCGAAATAGCGGGCTAATTAAAATAACACCTCTTATTGGAAAACCCTTTATGAGATATATAACATTACCAAAGGTAACATATTATGACTAAAGGGTATATATATGGTAGTTCCTTTAGTTTATATAATATTTCTAGAAGTTTTATAAGGGTCATTCAGTTTATATAAAAGTAGTTGAAGTTTTATAATGGTAATTTGTTCATTTAAGTACAAGCCGCCATTTTTTCATCTGTGCATTGCAGATAAAAAAGAAAATGTTAGTTACGCCAGCAATTTAGGCTTTCATTTTATTTTTATATGAAGAAAATACATAATTTTAGTCATATAACATTTCTAAATTATGTAAGTTATTTTTATGAATTGATCTCTTCTAAGTGAAAATGTTAAATTTTGTCATATTTAATTAAAATTATTAAATATTGCTTATTTCTTGAGCGGTCTGTATTTTTTAGAAGTATCTGTAATGATATTCACAGTAAAATTTTTAATGCAACTGAATTTCACCACGTACATGCCGATAAATTGTAATTCTAAGATGTAAAAATATTAAACCCGTACATTATAAAAATGCAGTACAAAAATTATCGAAATTCTATTTCAAGATAGGTTGGGTAAATATTTGCCTTATACTGTTTTATAAATAAATAAAAAGATTACTCTTTTGGACTATTTACCGGGTTAAACTTAATTTTGTTATAAAGGTAACGAAAAGTAATTTCCATAACATTTCAATCACTAAAAGTAATCAGTCTGAAAAAATTCCAAGCGTTGTGGAAACGTTACCAACAACATTATAAACAAAGTTTATAAAGGTAACCGAAACATTACCGCAACCACTACTGTGACCAAAGTGAATTAATCGAGAGTACCCCAGGTTATATAAGGGTTATATAAGAAGTTATACTAAGGTAACCAGAATATTTTTATTACTCATTTTATAAAACTTTTAGTTATATAACGTTACCGAAATCAAATCACAGTAACCTTTATATAATCCTCTATTTATGCTCTATAAGAGGTTTATAGTGGTTACGAAGAGGTTTTGAGTACTAGTCTATATAACCTAAGTTATATAATTTTGTAATGGAAATCTTACGATTACTACTATATAAAATAAATTGTTTCTTGGGATTGCATCTTGATTGTCAATATAAATTCTGATAATTCGATCACTGGTAAAAATTTTTGTCATGAGAGGCTACATGACAATATTCTTATGGCCGTTAAATATAAAGAAATTTATAAAAATGTGTATCAATGTTTCCTACCTTTTTTTTTATGGAGTTAATCAATTTAGCAAGTGACCGGCTTATTATTTGTTTTTAATTTTTAATGGTTGTGGGTTGGGAACCTCAAGAAATTTTGTTTTATATCGTTTAAAAGAGCTCCTTTCAAGGATTCCAAAAATTTTCGGCAGTCTCATAATTGCAGGATATAATATTTTAGTTGTTAATTTATAAAACAAACTCATATAAAATTACTCTTGTTCCGTCTGCTTGAATATTACTCAGTTATCTTAAGCAAATATAGATTAAATTTAAACATACTTAAATAAAATAAATAAATAAAATTAATACTTAAAGTAACGAAAATAGTCCCCTTACCACCCACGCCCAGTATTTTTCGCCCTTCCTGCCATACAATTTTTTGCACCACATTGAGTGAAGAATCCTGGGTATAGAGGAAAAGCGCGAATTCTGGACACCCTGTAAAGGTCGGTCTAAGTAGATCGTTTAGTCTGTTAAACGAATAAAATCACTTCCGGAGTTCTGGCTGTTTACATCCATGTTTTAAAATGATTTGCTTTTTTCTTTCCATTGTAAACATATACAGTCAAACCTCTCTATGTCGAAATCGCACTTGCCAGTGCAATCAATTCGAGTTAAGAGGGTTTGCGAAATTTCAAGTTAAGGAGGATGGGGGAATTACGAGATAAGGAGTTTTCATTAAAGATGTTCTGGTTTTGTTAATGAATTATTTATTATTATTAATAGAATTAAGTGTTGAAAAAATCGGTAATTTTTGATTGTTTCTTCTGAGTATAAGTTTTTTTTTTATTGAAAAAACATTCAATATTGTTTAAGGACATTTGAACCTTATCAGGAACGTCCGTTGTTGTTTCGATTGCCTATTGCAAAGTTTTGATGGCTTCCTCTAAGTGATGTTTCGTTGGTATAATCACGTTATTTTCCTCACTTTCCGGTATTTCGTCATCAGAATCTTCACCATTTGTGGATTCTAGAGCATCCTCCTCAAGAAAAGGACTTGTTAATACGTCTTCAACAACTTCAATATAATCTGTCCAGTTGGAATTGCCTGGACTATAGTCGTTTTCAATCAGAATTTCCCATGTTTCTTCTAATTCGTCCTCTACTTTACGTTCTACAAATGTAATGAGCGGCAATTCATCTTCTTCATCCCAGTCCAATTCAGGACCTTTAAAATCACATTTACGGAAGCAATTTCTTATAATCGAGGATCCAACGTCTTGAGTCTATACTTTGGATACCTCTCTTACACAATCTAGCAAAGTTAACGAACAATTTTGTTTTTTAGTTTCGCAGTGATTCAAAATTTTTCTTAAAATTCGTCGGCGGTAATGTTGTTTCAAAGTTAGAATAATCTCCATATCCATCGGCTGCACTTTGCTAGTCATATTAGGTGGAAAATATAGCTTTCAGTTTAGGAGCAATTTCCTTAGGATGAACTGGGCAATTGTCTATAAAAAACAATACCCGTCGTTTTTCTTTCAAAAATTGTTTGTCCATTTTGAGCAACCATTCGCTGAAAAGATTTCCGGCCATCCAAGCTCGTTTATTTGCAGCAGTGTTTTGATATGACGGAAACAACGAGGTTTGGCACTCTTCCCAATTACGAATAATTTTAATTGCTCAAAACTGCTCATATTCGCTCCAACTAAACAGGTGACTCTTTCTTTACTGTGTTTACCACCAAATGCATAAAGAAAATAGAATAAAAAGTTTCTATAAAAAATTAAGGCATAGCAAACTCTTCAAATAAGTAGGAAGGGTTTATCTGAATTTATTCGAATTATGGAGGGCGAATAGTAAGAAAAAAATCAAAAATTTCTGAAAATTAGTTCGACTTAGGGAGGTTTTCGAGATAAGGAAATTCGAGTAAGAAGGAGGAGAGCTATTGAAATTGAAAAAGTACTTTATTGCATAACCTGAAAGCTTAATACAATAAAAATAATTGGCCCACGGCAACGAGGCCATTTGAGCATAGGAGAGTTATGAGTTAAAAATACTCAGAAATGTCCTATAATTTATAAACACTGACAGGACGCGGAGACAAGTCAGTGTTGACGAGATAGCATTATATACATCAAATTTGGCATTGTCGTGACTTTAACAGTATTCACTTTTTTTGTAAAGCAGTTTACGTTATTTTTTGTATCATATCATGTTCGAAAAATATGTCCCGCTAAAGACAAAAACAGTACCTATTATTGGCTGTCCATGGTTTTCTTCCACAGTGCGATCCCTTATTGCAGAAAGGGAATATTTATACAAACGTTATAGAGCTCTAAGAATCGAACATGCCCGCTCACTTTATAAGGTTGCTCGAAATCGTGCCAATGTTGCTATAAGGAATGCAAAACGTCGATACTATAAGACGAAGCTTAACATCAATCTTCGACCAAATGTTCTTTGGCAAAACCTGAAAGATTTTCTTTTCTTTCCGGCGGTTTGCTTCGATGAGCTTATTCAATCGATATGCTCCATAAAATCCGACGCCACAGGACCAGACAATCAATCACCGCGTTTCTTTAAACTATTATTACCAGTAATCAGCAAATATATGCTACATATCCTTAATTCATCCATAACATCGTCGTGTTTCCCAGCAGCTGCAACATCGCCACGGTACTTGACATTCCAAAAAACAACCATTCTTCAACACAACCGTCCGACTTTCGTCCAATTAGTCTGCTGTTCTTTTTATCAAAAGTATTTGAAAAGCTTATGAACGGTCAGATGCTTGAATACATATATCTTTTGTCATGTTGGCAGTCTGGTATTCTTCACATAGCTGTGAGACCGCAGTCTTAAAAGTTTCCACTGACTTAGACGTGCTATAGAACGAGAATACTACACTGCCCTCGTTCTCCTCGATTTCTCTAAGGCATTTGATAGTGTCGACCATATTATTCTGCTTAAGAAGCTGTCGACCAGGTTTTGCTTTAGTACGTCAGCCATCTCTATGATACGCAATTTCTTGTTGGGGCGCAGTCAGCGTGTAAAAATAAATGATTCTCTTTCATCCTCTTTACCATTAACATGTGGAGTACCCCAAAGGTCAATCCTCGGCCCACTGCTCTTCAGTATCTATATAAATGATCTTCCAAGCGTACTGAAAGATGTGAGGATTCATATGTACGCTGACGACGTACAACTGTATATTAGCAGACCAATCTTCCTTCTTGAGGATTGCGTGGCCCGGCGGCGACCTATCCCGAATAAGTACGTGGGCCCAACATAATAAACTAGTCTTAAATCCAGTTAAGTCGCAATGTATATTTTTTTATTGCAGCAATAATAATCGAGATTTAATTGATTTTCCCTCAGTAGAGTTAAACGAATTTACGATACCCGTTTCAAAGTAAGTAACTAACCTGGGAATTGTGCTGAATGCGAAAATGAATTGCTGCGACTATATCAGCTCTATGCTGGTAAAAGTCTTGCGAAGACTCTGGCTTTCAGCTAATATTCTGAGCTGAAGCTAAAACTTCTCAAGACACTGATATTCCCTTATTTTACCTATGGTAGGATCATTTTTTCCAAACTAGATAGTGTCTGTCACCGCAAGGTAGATGTGGCATTTAACGATTGTGTTCGTTTCATTTTTGGGCTGCGCAGATTCGACCATGTCTCACATCTACGACCCCGAGTACTGGGTTGCTCGTTGAACGATTATATAAACCAAAACGCGCTAATATTTTTATATAATCTCCTAAAGTGAGGCAAACCCAATTATCTGAGAGTATTTTTCGAATTTACAACATCTGAAAGAAATCTACACCTAGTGATACTTCATTTTCGGAAATCTATTATGGAAAATTCTTATCTGGTCTATACCATTCGTTTATGGAACGCCTTACCATCCAATATTAGATCTGCGAGTACTGTCGGTGCATTCAGGACACTTATTAAATCTCATCTAGCCTAGTTGTCTCCATCAATTGCTTTTGCATATTCGCTTCTCTTTTAATATATTTTTATCCCCTTTTGAAACCACAAACTTCAAAACTTTAAAAACTTTAAGACTTTACAACTTCGTAACTTTGCAATTTTGTATTTTTGTAATTGCTGTAATTTAGTTACATTCAACTCTTCTAGTTTTGATGAAGATTCATACATTAATATAAACTTATGTGATTATATATATGCTTTCTTAGTACATTCTATCTAGTGCCAATCATAGTAACTAGTACTCTTAAAAGATTTCTAAATTTTGTGTACTTTTCCCTTAATAAACGTATTGTATTGTATATCATTTTTCAAAGGTTTGCTATACCTATGTGTACTTTTAAAACAAATTCGAAATTGAAGAGCAAATATAAAAACAGTTTTTAAATTTTGTTTTTATTTTCTAATTGTAAAAAAAAAATTAATTTTATTTCATGTAAAAATCAATTTTGAAGTAGAGTATAAACATGGTCAATCAGCTTTTACTTATGAAAAATTTCTAGTGTTAGAAATTACCCAAATATGGGAAACTATCTAAATTTTTCCAAATTTGGTGAAGCAGTGGCATTGTCTTTGTTCCTATATTGGGCTTTAATAAGTAAGTGAAGGAGCGATTGAATTTCTAAACGGTTAGAAAAAGATTCCAAAAGCAAAGAGTAGTTCCTTCACGCAGAGCCGTAACAACTCGATTTGGCGACTGCGGCAAACGTATAAATTTGCGCCCCTCATCAATACAATTTTCAACATAACTTTATATAATTTTAACTATACTTTTTTGATGTGGTCTATCAACTGACTGTATAAAGTTGAGCAACAATTGATCATAATGACAATAGTAAATAACATTTATTGCACATAAATTATTAGTTGATATTAATTTTTTGCGAGTAAAGTACATTTAGAAACATTGAGGCGAATCAATTTGATAGAAATATTTGCAAGAATTTATAGATGGACTTTTCTAGATTTTTTCGCCACGAGTCACAGGGTGCGGCAAAAAGATCTGACGGTTTTTAAATAAAAATAACACAAAAGTTAAAAGTGATACAAATTGCTTTTTTGCGTATTATATGTAAATTAATATGAAAATAACATCAGAAAACCGAATTCATCCGTTTAAGATCTGAAGATAACATCCTTTAAATTATTTACTTCTTTAACCAAGCATTCTTCCAGTCTTGTACTAAAGCTGTCGAATACCTTCTCTAACATTACAGGAGACAGGCTGGCGATTTCTTGGCTTATGGCCTCTTTCAGAGTTCGTTCAGTTTGCGGAGTTTGCTTGTGTAAATTCTTGCTTTAAGGAACCCCCTCAAGAAAAAATCACAAATGCCAAGGTTTGGGGAGCGAGCTGTTCATGTAATGTCCGCAAAACGCGAGATGACTCAGCCGCAAAATTTGCTTCTCAAAAAGTTCATCACCTCATTGGCTGTATGGGCAGTTGCGCCATTGCTGGAACCACAGCCTCCTACGCACTAAACGGTTTCTCTGAAGTTCGGGGATCAGGAAGCTCTTCCACATCAACAGATAACGTTAGGGAAGTGACCGTAACGGTTCAACCACCCTTTTAAAAGAAGTATGGCCCAATGACACAACTTTTCGTTACAGAACACCACACAGTCACCTTAGGAATATGCAGAGGACGTTCGTGCAGTTCTTCAGGATTTGTAGTCGATCAATATCGAAAGTTCTGCTTGTTTACATAACCGTCAAAATGGAAATGTGCCTCGTCGCTCATCATGAAAATTTTGTCATCAGTCATCAAGTCAATCATTTACTATGCAAATGCTTTCCGATTTGCACAGTCGTTAGGCTTTAACTACTGGACAATAGCTATTTTGTATGGGTGGAAATGCAGATCGAAGCGCAATATTCGTCTTACCGAGCGGCCAGACATGTGCAAAGTAGCAGCTTGTTTACGGGCCAGTCGTCCAGGGACTGGCTTCCACAGCTTCTTGTACTCGATCGATATTCTCTGATGTCCGGGCTGACCTTGGACTGCCTGTCGATTTCCGTTTTAACGTTGAACCGGTAGCTCTGAAGTTACTCACCCATAGTAGAATTGTGTTACGAGTTGGGACTCTTCCTCTTGTACCCACATTAAAACTCGTACGGAACTGCCGCTGAGTAGTAACGCAGAATCACCACTTTTAAAAAACGCCTCGACAACAAACGCACGATGCTCACCCGACCACTGCTCCATGGCTACTATAAAAATATCCACGTATGGGCTCTGGAACGCGCTTATCCCCACTACCCCCCACCACCGACTCATTCAACAGTACCCTGTAGTTTATAATATTCTCAAAACGACAAGCATTCCTGTCATTTCTGTTCGGGTTACAAAACAGCCACATTTGACAATCTTTCTTGACCCTTTGTAGACCACAGTTAATTTTTTATTAACTTCAATTTTTTGAAACTTGGTTCACATGAAGCTATCGGCATTGGCAGTGTTACAAAAACTCTGAACACGATTTCGACGAGTAGATAGGATTATTGGAGGCTATAGTCGTGAATTGATTGCAGATCACCAGAAAGGAATCCAAAATCTTCTGAAATTTGTTTCAACATTTCTTACCTCCTCGTCAGTTAGAATAAAAGAACATCAATCGATTCAAAAATTGGTGTACGAAGCTTTTATTTTGTGGCAATATTGGGACCACTTATCATTTTGTGATTCAAAAAGTTCGAGTCGCTTCTTTTTTCTTGTTTCTTTAACGTTTGCTGATATAACCTTAGAAAATTCTGTAGCACTGGCAAAAATTTCTTTCATGTCAGGATCACAAGCCAACCTCAGCCTTGTCGAACGGGTAAATTCAAATCGAGAAAAAAAAATTTATTTTATAGTTAGAACTCAAAAATAATTTATATTTGACAAAGGCAAATGTTATTAATATTATCATTTTCGCCCGCAATAAGTTTTTTATAAAAGGGCGGCGGCTCTCGGTGTAAGTAAAATTGTTGGTCTCTCGGATACTGCTTCCACAGAGAAACCCTGTTATAGTTTTAATTTTAAGTATGAACGGGCCAACCGCTCTTACACATATTCCGTGCATACATATTTCCTGTATAACTTTCTTCTTTCTTTCTTCAATTCATAGAAAACGTTGTCTTGTCCTCCCTCCTTGTACTCGGTTCAGTAGGAAATCAGCCTAATAATTTGGGTTGTTTGCCTCTTATAAAAAAAGTCATTTTTGAAGACCCTTGGGGGCTGGTTCTTCATTATTTCCCCGGACCGATTTGAAGACTCAGTCCGGCCATCACAGTATGAAAATATGGCAACCAGTAAAGATAGCTTGCGATGTAAGGACTACTCCAATTGACCACACAATTGATTACAGTCAATAAATATGTAAGCCAACTTAGACCGAAAAAAGGTAGAGGATGCTAATGCGAGACTACCGATACTACCGATTTGTAAAGCTTAGAATCGAATTTCGAAATTGTCAACCGCTCTAAACCAGGACCGGTTTAAGGGGGGGGGGGGGGGGAGTCCCAGTGAAATGTCAAGCGTACATTACATAGATACAACATAAAATAAAATACCTGTACTACATACAGTCCATTCCACAACTTAAATAATGTGAAATAGTTTTTTTTTATAATATTATTTATTTTGATACTTCTATAGGAATTTAACAATTTCCTTGCCCCAAAATGAAAAATTCTACTGACGGGCTGTGAGTTCTGATTCTGCGAAATTGAAATGTGGCATCAACAGTATTTCCTAATGGAAGTGAAGTGGTAAATTAATTTGATTAAAAGGTTTCCTGCCAATCATGCAATCAATCAACACACTTTCGTTAAGTAGGCAATTGCAAAATAAAAGGATTAAACAAGCAAAATCGTTGGAACTGGGCAAAAATACTGAGATGAAATTAATTCCATACGGCAAAATGAAATTCGTATTTTTCATAAAATTTATAAAAAGCTTATCTACTAATTATCTTCGAAATTCAATTGCCGAAAATTGATTTACCGGCAATGTTTGCTCAAATATTTATAGGGAAATTAAATTAATACCCATCAGATAGGAAAGTCTATGGTAAATAGAGAGGCAGTATTAAGGTAAATATCCAGTTTTTCCATTGTGAATTTCAATGATTTCTTCGACTTTAAATGACTTTGTCTGTGGAATTGTGTAAATTGAATTCTGTGTTAATTGACATGTGTGGTGTATGAAAGTAGTTTTAATTAAAAACTAAAATGTCCAACGCTCTAAAAAATACAATTTTATCAGAAATTGTGAAAATACGCACTGGGTATGGTGAAATATAAATAAAGGGTGCCTCAAAATTAATGCAAGATTTAAATTTGCCACCATTTATGCAGTAAATTGTTGGCAACCCTGAAAAAAAAAAACAATTTGACACCTGAGAGTTTACGAGTTCATAAAAATGGAGCATTACCAGTCGCGGATACAGGGGGGGGGGGGAGCTCCGATCGCCTCCCGCTATAGCTCTAATAAAACAAAAATTTATACTCCAATAAAATAAAATCAGAAAAAAATATACAGGGTGTCCCGTAAGTCGACGTCAAGCCGGAACCGGGTGATAGACCAAATCATAACAGTTACCAGAAAAATATAAAAACAAATCTAAGTCATGTATTTTTAAAATTATAGGCATTTTTTTGTTTTCGAGAAAATGTACACCTTGTGATGGTTTTTTAGCTCCTGTTGCTACAAATCTTTACTTTTTTTCAATTTAATTTTTCTTATGTAATCCGGAATAGTGCTTATGTAACCTGTTGTTTTAAGATCTAAGCCAACTGCTCCAGCTTGGAAGAAAATGTCACATTTTGATTGTATTGAAACAAAAACGTACTACGCCAGTTTTGCAAGTAACTTTAAAAGTATTTCGTATTCGTTCGTGTTATTTCGTATTTTCGACTTTTGCTTCGTTTATTAGACTTGTTTGCTTGTAATTGGATTTGGACAGTTTCGATCTCTTTACGACAAGCTTTGATTTTTTCTGGACTATAGTGTGATTGAGTAGTGCCTCTTGTATGGGGAATGCAGAGGCAATGCTAGTGCTGAGGCTAGACTGTATCGCGAGAGATACGCAAATGCTGATCGTTCTCCAGATCATAGAGTTTTTACAAATGTGCACCGTCTACTCTGCACAGAGGGTCGACTGCCAAATCAAGTACATGGTGAAGGAAGAAGTTCCTTATCTTACGAGGACGTAATACTTCAAGCAGTCGAAGAAGATCCAGGTAGTTCGGTACGTGCAATCCAGGAATGCACAAGAGTGCCCAAAAGTATAGCTCACCGAATATTACAAAAACATGAGCTCCACCTATACCATGTACAGCGAGTACAAACTTTGCTACCTTGGGACTATCAACCTCGGATTGCGTTTTGCCAAACGATGCTACAAACACAACGGGAAGATCCGCGATTATTCGAGAAAATTTTGTGGTCGGATGAATCGACATGTAACCGTCTACAACTTACACGAGTGGCACGTAGAGAATCCGAATTTAATGAGACAAAATAGATCTCAATATCGTTTTAAAATAAACACGTGGACCGGAATTTTAAACGGAAAAGTCATAGGACCTTTTGAGTTGCCAGAGGTCTTTAATGCTGAAGTTTATTTAGATTTTTTGCAGTACCATTTACATAATTTACTGGAAGATATGCCACTAAGTATTTACAGAGAGATGTGGTATCAGCAAGACGGCTGACCAGCGCACTATGCCCTTTCAGTTACATAATATCTCAATGAAGAATATCCGGACAGATGGATAGGGCGGTCTGGTACGATCTCGTGGCCAGCCCGTTCACCTGATCTAAATCCATTAGATTTCTTTTACTTAGCTGAAGGAAGGCAGTATTAACATCTTTTGTAAATATTAAATCTAGCATCCAAATAATTGGTGTTTAATTTTAAAATTAAGGAAAATTTGTCCTAAATTTAACAAAAAGTTAGCATCACTAACTTGAAAGCGTCACTATCTGTCTCACTCACACTTCATGGAATGACTCTCCATCTCACTCAAGCTAGAATCTTAAAGTTACGGTCTTACGGCAAGCTTTGGGTACACTAGAATCAATTTTAGTAGGTGAAAAGAAATTTTTCGAAACTGGGTTTCTTGAAGAAAAAAAATTTTTTTTCTGTAATCTAAGAAAAAATGTAGCAAGTGTTGTACCATTTTAGAATCCTTATTAAATGCGTCAACTTTTAAAGTTACTTGCCAGACTGGCGTAGTACATTTTTTTTTCAGTACAGTCAGTTAAAGTTCCACGAATTATTAATTTTATATTGTTGGTTCGGCAAAATGTGAAATTTGCTTCCAAGCTGGAGCAATTGGCTTAGAACTTAAAGCAAGAGGTTACATAAGCACTATTCGGGATTACATAAGAAAAATAAAATTGAAAAAAGTAAAGATTTGTAGCAACAGGAGCTAAAAAACCATCACAAGGTGTACATTTTCTCGAAAACAAAAGAAATGCCTATAATTTGAAAAATACATGACTTAGATTTTTTTTATATTTTTCTGGTAACTGTTACGATTTGGTTTATCACCCGGTTCCCGTTTGACGTCGACTTACGGGACACCCTGTATATAAAAAAATCTTTTTAAAAAAGACTGCTTCTAAATTCACACAACAAAATAGAAAATAATTTCATCCTTCACAAAAGTTCTTAGAGTTTCTCTTCATTTTATATTTTAATTAAATATTGAAATTATATAAACTTTTATTTGTGTATAAAATTTAAAAATTTCAAGGTACAAAAAGAAAGTAAAGTCTGAGCAATTTGATGTTTTCAAAAAATTTGTAAATTTTGCATTTAATGGAATATATGATCTGTATATTGGAAAGTCGTAAGTGCATATTTTATGATTTTAGTAAATCAACTTTTAAATTTTAAGCCTTCAAAAATAAAAACTATGTGATAGAAGTTTTACGCTTTGTTTTGCTTCATTGATGTTCCAATTAAATGATATAAAATTCACATAACTAGGTATTGTATAATAATTATCGTTAACTAATATAAACCTGAAGGAAAAACGCATATGATATGCCCTGTATTTTGAGGAAGTTCTCTGAAATCGTAAAATAGCAACCTTATCGAAAAAGATGCTGTGGAACAATTCTCCTAAGCAATCATTTAACCACAGATGAATGCAAAACAAGCCAAAATAAATTTTGTTAAAATTAATTACTAGCACGTACGATTTTCTAAAGTAGATCCAATAAATAAATATTAATGTTATTTTATGGTATCAGATAACTCAATGCATTCGAATAAGCTATAAAAATTCTTAATAGAATCATACTGCATATACTACTACTCAGCTTCAATCAATTATAACAATTTTTTCAAAAATTTATTAATTTATTTTAGTCTAAATAAAGCCTGAAAATATGTTTTATCCTGCTTAGACAAAAAAGGCGGCAAATCTTTTATGTTCTTTATTTTTTTCTTCGGTGGCTGGAAGATAATATTTTTATAGTTCGAAGAAAACCTTTTTCTGGTCTCATTAAGAAGTTCGCTTTAAAGATACGATCAATCTCCCGGCTGAAGTTTTATATTTCAGCTTAAAGAGATCACCTGTTCCATAAAGTAAAATCGTCAGTTTTGAAAATGGAACGCTCTGAAAATTAAGGTTAGTTGTTCTTTTAGCAAAACATTTGAAACCAGTTCAGTTTATTTCGATTACTCATAAAATCACATTTCAATATTTCATGCTGCTTAAAATTCTGAGCAATGATAATGGGCTGTGATTTCTGTGTGC
Organism: Dioctria rufipes; assembly: GCA_963924295.1. Lineage (NCBI taxonomy): Eukaryota > Metazoa > Arthropoda > Insecta > Diptera > Asilidae > Dioctria > Dioctria rufipes. The sequence continues at coordinate 76,720,060 of OZ002743.1, read as the reverse complement.
TTCAAATATTTATCTAACACTGTAATATTGTGAATGCTATTCACTTCCTAGCTTTCCCGGTTCTGAAAACTTTTGATTACTTTGTTGTAATTCAAAAGTTGCAGTATAGCTGTCGAAGTTATTGTGTTTTGGTTTTGAGGGATACATGAATCATTCCACAGAAATATATGTTCGCCACGTGAGCCATTCAGTATAATTTTTGTCAATAACTTTTTAAGAACTGATACTAAATCAATCCCTGAACGGCCGCTAAGTACTTCTGTCCACAAGGCGCAATTAGTTATGTTTTCTTGAATTTGGTAAAATAATATAGAAGTTAGATTATACGTTCAATTTTCGTTTATGATAAAACATCGAAGCAAACAGCTTTGGTAAATTGAAGACACTCTGCAAATCGTATCATATAACAATAGAATTGGGATTAATGTTCGTTCCATCAATTCACTTTCTAGTAAAATTTTAACGAAGTATAGTCATCTTAAGCACTACAAATATATCAGTGTTCTAGTACATATTCAACAGACAAAACAATGCGAAGATGGGTTCGATTCTTTATCTTTAACCCATTGTTCAATGCTAAGGGTTATTGATAATGTACTATGGGCACAAGAATAATTACCAATATCTGCGAGGTTATCCTGAATATAAAAAAAAATGTTCACAATACATTTCAAAATTTTAAAAAATTGCTGAGGAGGTAATCAGTTATATTAGTCTACTGCCATTCCCGTAATTTCTGTTTGAATTTAAATCCTTTATTCCTTTATTATACCTATTATCAAAAGAAATTCACATTTCGTAAAAACTATGAAGCAAGTTTCCAGAATCGTAAACGTACGTGCGTTTTTTTTTACGAAAGGCTTTATAAATTTTTTAAATATGTTTCGTTAAAATGCGTTATAAATCCTACAAAAATCTTAAAGATTTTAAGTAATTTTGTCCAATACTACGAAAATCTTTCATATCGAGAATTTACGACAGCTTTTATAAATACTTTATTATATTATTGTTTAAAATTTTGTACAGGTGTATCAAACTTTTGTATTGTTTCAAATTCACTCAGTCATTTCACCGCTCTCTGTATGATATAACAATACTAAAAATGAGCTCATGCAACCTGTAGCCAAGTAATATATCAGGTGTGATCAAAAAATTCGGTGAATGAATATTTATAGTAGCAACTTCTGCCGCTATATCCATTTGTAGCTATCCGTCTGATAGTCTGATTCTTTCAGAAAGTCAATATTAAGGTTAAACAAGTTGTGAGTTCTGACTTGTCAGTCGGTTTCCAGAGTAGGAAGATTAACGTCATGCTTACCGTGTCTGTCGCACATTATGGATTTCGAACAACGTGCTAATATTACATTTTGTTTTAGTTGGAAGAAAGAGCCAAAGAAGTTCATAAATAGTTATAATCAGTATATAGAGATAATGAACTGACTCTTAATATTGTCTATAAATGATTTGAGCGATTAAAAAGCTAAAATGAGTGGGTTGAAGACGAGCAATGGTGGGAGGGACGTCCTTGGACCTCAAAAACACACGAAAACGTGGAAAAACTGGTAAAACGAATTCGTTCAAACAGGCGATTGACTATTCGAGAGCTTGGAGTAGAACTGAACTTCTTGCCTGAGTCCGTGTGATAAGCCAGAAAAATGGTTCAATGGCTTCCGTGCCACACCTCGCTCTCAATACGCGTGTTCTTCGAAAAAAATAAAAAATAAAAAAAAACAATCTTGTCTGTCCACATCCAGTAACTCTTCGAAATGTTTGCGGGCCGCAGTTTGAAAATGGTCGGAATAGTATTTTAACTTTGTCAACTTTGAAGAGATTGATTAAAAAAATCAGGGAGATTGAATCAGTTGGAGACGCTAAACACACTAGTCGTCCAAAAACAAGCCGGTCAAATGTCAATATTGTAGCAGTGCGTGATAGTGTTGGTGAAAATTCCGGAACATTAATTCAGTGTGGTGGACAAGAATTGCAAATTTCAAGAAGCTCTCTACAGTGTATACTCACAAAAGATCTGTGTCTCCATGTATCTCCCTATTCATTCAAACACCACTCATAAATAACTTGTCGGATCTTCTAATACCGGAAAATTTCAAATACCTGTTAGCCTTGCTCTTGGCTGAACCGGATACTAGAAACATCTACCTCCACGAAGGTAGAATAAGTTTCTATGATACTAAAGTAGATTACTATAGGGGGTAATCCCAAATAACCCACTAAAGAACCCGGGAATGTCTTTGATAAAACCTGCCAGTATAGGAACTTTCCAGTATTTAACTTCCTAAAGATCCCAAAACATATCCATATCCCTCCCAGTCCCTGCCAAATTTAATAACAAACTCTTGCGAGAAATTCATTAACAACAGCCTGATGTGGCGCAGCAGCTGTAAGAAAAAGAACAAACAACAACACGAGAGGTGAACAAAAACCAAACCAAGGATGAAAAAGAAGAAAAGAGAAAACATCGAATCGAACTGAGGGCCAAAGATAAGCCCCAACGCTCTAAACAAGACAATCTGAAGGATATGAAAAATCATCTAATAAAATCCAAAGAAGAAAGACAATGAAGAAATTTGAAAGCGCAAAAGAACTTGACTTGACTGTGTCTATATGCTTACAAAATTCAATTAACACAACAACTAAAGCCTAATGAGCATGCGCGGCGAAGAGAGTTCGTTGAATGCATCATTGAACATCAATAAATGGATGCTGATTTATGGAGCCAAATCATCTTCAGTCATAAGGATCGTTTTCATCTTAATGGCTTTTTTATTCACCAAAAATTGTCGTGTTTGGGGCTCGGAGAACCCACATGTGATTATTGAAAAACAAATGCATCCACAACGTGTCACTGTTTGGTGCGGATTTTGGGCTTGTAGCATCATTGAACTATACTTTTTTCAAAATGAGGCTGGTCAAGCAGTGACTGCGACTGGTGATCGATATCGCGGCATGATAATACAGTTATTTCTGCCGAAATTGGATGATATTGATGTGGCGAATATGTAGTTTCAACAAAATGGTTACACATGACATACATTCCATACATGACACATTTCCTGGTCTATCGTTTCAGTGATCAGAATTGGCCTCCTAGATCGTGTGATTTAACATCTTTAGATTTATTTTTATGGAGTTATTTGAAATCAAAGGTCTATGTCAACAAGTCCACAACCACTTGTACATTACAAGAGGAAACTAAACACTGCATCAACGAAATTCAGCCACATTTATCCAGAATGGTCATAGAAAATTTCCCCAAAAGAGTGGATATGTGGCAGCAAAGCCATGGAGGCCATTTGCCCGATGTCTTATTCCATAAATAACCCTATCCTATGTACTGTATGATTCAATAAAAAAATAACAATCTAAAGCCTAAATATGTGTTTTTTATTTAATTCAAATCTTGCGTTAATTTTGGAACACGCTTTACATAGTTTATGAGAATTGGTTAAAGTTTAAGTTTTATACAGAACAAATCATAGGAGAAATCTGCGATAACTTTCCAGCGATCTGTTGAGTTGCCCAACTATTGGTTTCAAAAGTTGTTTCGGCTAAATAAGGTTGGTGTTAAACTACTTATCGAGAAACTAGAGCCTCATGCCAGAAAGAAGTCCATTCCGTTGACTTTGAGATTCCTAAGTTTTTTAAACCATTTCTTCGTAAATGGTTCATATCAAACTCCAGTCGGGAGTTGCAACTTTTACTACCAAAAGTGTCTCGAAAGCTATTAAGGAAGTAACTGCTCTCATTTTGATTGAAACAGAGGTTTGATATCCCAAGGGATCCCCGAATGTAAGCCAAGTGAAGGCCCATTGTTCACCCTCCAGACCTATGCACGATCGCTCATAGGTCCCAACCGGACGCTCCTATAAATTTCAGTATTGGCCCCCAGCTCTCCTTGCCGGCATCGTGTAACTCGTTCAGGAGGTGTGAGCCAAGAAATCTGTAACGTATTCCCCGGACAGTGACAAAGAAAGTAGGCACTGTTTCGGACTCCTCTCTGCATCCCCTGAATGTAGGATCATATACAAGTCTCATCCTGTGGAGCTGACCCCTGAGAGAGGAATGCCCAGTAAGAATAGACACCAGAGTTCTTAGCGTTGGAATGTTAAGTCCTAGGAGCTTGTTCGTTTGATTTGGGTTTGGTTTAACTCACAGTTCCTTTGATGTTCTACCCGAGGAATGTTCGAACCAAAGGCGACTGTGTTGGCGGTCAGCCCAGTTTGAAGTGATTGAGACAAGGTGTTTCGGTGCAATCTCGACTGTAGAGGTAGGTTCCTCCGAGGCTTCACCAAGACGAGCAAGCTTGTTCGCCCTTTCATTCCCGCGCTAATGTTGCTGTACCCCGGCACCCACTGCACTATCACCCTGTTATTCTGAGATAGGGAGTTCAGGGTGGTTTTGCACTCCATTCATAGTTTGGAGGTTATAAAGGGTTTAGACAAATACTTGACAGCTGCTTGGCTATCTGAGCAGATGGCTATCTCCTTGTTCTCAGTGCCTGAGTTAAGATGGTGCCTTCCCGCTTCAAGAATGGCCTGACTTCTGCCTGGAAAACCGTGGCATGGCTTTCAAGGTGCATGGCGAATTCAATCTCAGGCTCCTCGCAGAAAACTCCACGTTTGCTTCAAACCTTAAAAAATCAGCTCTTCTACTATTCAAACGTTTTCTTTCCACGTAATCATATAAAATATTAGGTGTAGCTATCTTTTCCGTTATTTCGTAGACGAAGACTTCTGCGTATTGGCTATCTGTGATGGGTGCATGGTAGTGGTTTAGGTTAGCGGCAGCGATTCTAAAATCGGAAAACATATGTGGCAACGCATTATTGAAATATTTTTTGGCGCAATAGTTTAAAGTCACGCTTGAATCTCCAGTTAACCACCTCCACCATCCAGCGACACATAGTGACCAATCGAGGTTGGTTTACTTGATCAGTAGATAGTTGGGATTCATGTCTATCCATTGGAGGGTGGACCATGGTATTCGTAACAAGAAGCTTCAATATCATTCAAGCTATCTCTGAACCCTCAACTTAGAACCTCGTTGTAAAACGTTCCTCATCATGTCACAAATATCACTGAACTGGGCTGCATGAGTGACATTCCAGAATTGATGTAGTTTGGCCCAGTTATTACTCTCTATGTGTTCTCGACACATACTTTCGGGAATGTACAACTTGCATTCACAAAATATATGTATCTTTATAAATTGTGGTATTCTATGCCGGGTCTGATTAGGATTGTTGCTTAAAAATATAATGCCTGGGAGTATTAGATGTTCTCGAATATTCGGGACAGTGAAGTTCTTCCACATTTTGTTGCTGTGGTTTCTCATGTGCTTCTTGTATAGGAGGTGGTCTGATTGCATTTTCAACCGTTTACCAACACCGATAGCACACACTCTGCGTGTTGTCAAATACAACCTAAAAAAGGCGCTTAGTAAAAATACCATGACGTTCTTAATAAAAATTTTTTTTTTTTTGTACTGATGAAGCATGTAGTAACCTCTAATATTACATTTTCTTGAATATACGTTGCAAACTCTGTTCGCGTTCTTGGAAGATTATCAGTCAAAAACTGTCGCTGATATCTTTCGCGGTAGAACACTCTAGGGCACATGACACAGTTGCGGGAAACTTCCATTGTGATAAATTGTCCAATCGGTGTAACCACTTCAATATAATCCACAGTTCGACTGCCGTGCCTATAACCGATACCGGAGGAAGAAGAAGGAGGAAGGAGTGAGTTCCAGACCGACTTTTGGTTAGTATGTGACACTGACTAATTCCTAATAATGCACAAAATGGCAGTGGGTTATGAAAAAAAAAAAACGTTATTTCGCTATTTCTAAAACTGATATATAGGGTGATTCTGATCAAGATACCTTCCGGTATACCACGCGATGTCTTGAGGTAAGCCGATCAAAAAATTGTTCCACACCCCCCCCCCCCCCCCCTAGAAACCTTCCTTTAGGAGTTGTGGCCAGTTGAAGATTTCCCCAATATTCGTGAACCCTGATGGGAATAAATGAGTATAACTTTTGAACCACACTATAGATTTTGGTTATTGTTGGCTTATTTAATAGCCCAGAATAGTAGCTGTCGAAAAGTGTATTCCTCTGTATTTTTTAATTAAGCATCTTTAAGTTATTCTCAAATATTTCCAAAATTTTGATTTTTTTTACACACAAATTTCATAAATACCGTTATTTATTTCAAAAACTTTCTTCCATGTAACCCAAATTTATTGCTTCTAATTAATGCCCCTACTACCCTCTATCACTGGATTAAAAACGCATGCCAATACCTGAATCAGTTTTAGCACTGGAGGTTTATTGGCAGATTCAAGCCAGATCAAGCTGGCTTTTTATTTTTGCCAGAAAAAATAAAAAGCCAATCGTAAAAAGTCATAACTGATTCGGTCCCTGGTTTAAAGAGAACAAGAAGCTGATTAAAGGTATGTTATCTAAGATTTAAACGCTAGTACGTAATAAATATTAACAAAAAATATTGTTAATTACTAGTATGTGGTTTTCAAATGAAGAATATGCGAATATACACCTCATCTACAGTGAAACTCACAGAAATAGCGTCCTGGCAAGACGATTGTATCAGGAGAGATTTCCTCGTCGTAGACTTCCGGATCGCAGGACCTTCGAAAGTGTAGATAGGCGTATAAGGGAGTGGGGGACAGTTCAGTATAGACGACTGGATCAAGGAAGAGGGAGGCATGATGTAAATCTTGAGGAGGAAATATTGAGAATGGTAGCTGCAGATGAAAGTACTAGTACCAGAAGATTAGCGCAGCGAACAGGAACCTCTCAGTCAACAGTTTGGCGAATACTTAAATCTAATCAGCTGTACCCGTACCATTTTCAAATAGTACAAGCTTTACAAGAAGGAGATTCAACTAAACGCCTTCAATTTTGCAGATGGATCCTTGAAAAAGAGCCAACATTTCCATCAAAAGTATTGTTTACAGATGAAGCTACTTTCACCAGGGATGGAGTAGTAAATACTCATAATTTGCACACCTGGGCTTCACTGAATCCGTACGCCATTTTAGATGGACATCATCAGAGGAGCTTTAAAATAAATGTGTGGTGTGGGATTATTAGCAATTACTTATTAGGTCCGTTTGAAATAACTACAGTGAATGGTACCACTTACCTCTCCTTTTTAAAACATGATTTAGAAGACATGTTGGATGAGTATATTCCGCTTTCCCTTAGGAACGAGATGTACTTTATGCACGATGGCGCTCCGCCGCATTACTCTGTTCAGGTTAGAAGTTACCTTAACGAGCAATATACTGCGCGATGGATAGGACGTGGAGGACCAATTCCTTGGCCTGCTCGATCACCTGATCTCACCCCTTTTGATTTTTTTTTATGGGGCTATTTAAAAAGTATAGTTTATAGTTCAGTTATTACTTCTAGGGAAGATCTATGGAATAGGATACAAAATGCTTGTAACCATATTAGAAATAATAGTAATAATTTTGTTAGAATGAGACACTCATTACTTCGTAGGGCGCAATTATGTATAGACCAGGGAGGACATCACTTCCAGCATATTTTATAGGGTTTGTTACTTTAAATTAATAAAGTAAATATTATTACCAAAGCAATTGTGTTTCCAGTCATAAAAGATCCTACGTACCTACCTGTGATTATTGCTTGTATGCAATTTTATGATCTGGCTTGAATCTGCCAATAAACCTCCAGTGCTAAAACTGATTCAGGTATTGGCATGCGTTTTTTTTCCAGTGATAGAGGGTAGTAGGGGCATTAATTAGAAGCAATAAATTTGGGTTACATGGAAGAAAGTTTTTGAAATAAATAACGGTATTTATGAAATTTGTGTGTAAAAAAAATCAAAATTTTGGAAATATTTGAGAATAACTTAAAGATGCTTAATTAACAAATACAGAGGAATACACTTTTCCACAGCTACTATTCTGGGCTATTAAATAAGCCAACAATAACCAAAATCTATAGTGTGGTTCAAAAGTTATACTCATTTATTCCCATCAGGGTTCACGAATATTGGGGAAATCTTCAACTGGCCACAACTCCTAAAGGAAGGTTTCTAGGGGGGGGGGGGGGTATGTGGAACAATTTTTTGATCGGCTTACCTCAAGACATCGCGTGGTATACCGGAAGGTATCTTGATCAGAATCACCCTGTATATATGGGACAATCTCTGAACGGACTGGGATTTTAAACAAGGTGAAATACTAACTAACTAACTAACAACGATGTAATACACATCGCTCTTGGAAAGGGGGTACCACAATTTGCATCATCCTTTAATATACAGTAAATTGATTGGTTGTATTAGTATAAGACCAATTCAATGTATGATTTCAGCAAAGGAGATTTTAGATTCCAGAAAGAATACTGAAGTGGTTTATAAGTCTTATAATTAGATTTTTTTCTCGTTTTGTTATGAGTTCAGAAGTCCTTCGTATTGCCGTCCCCTTAAAACTAGCGCCCGAGGCAAGTGCCCCCTTGTGTCCCCTCACCCATATATCCGGCCCTGCAGTTAAGTAAATAGAGACTACGTTCCTGAAATTCTCTAGCGGTGTGGTTATTTCTATCTGTTATTTCTATTCTGTTAAGATTCATGCTAGGGTTCATAAAAACATTGGTGTAACCGCAAAAAACCTTTACACTATATCGCAACTAATTTAGAATAAATTATTATTGGTAAACATTAATCGTTCCTTGAACTATAGCTCAACTTAAAACAACTCCGATTCACAATTTTCTAAATTAATTTTCTCAAAATTTTTAAGACCGGAAATTAAAAATCACAGAATTAAAGAAAAACAATTGGTCAGCAAACAAAAACAAAAAAAAAATCCACATTTAACTAAAACGGCATCAAATAACTACTTCCGTTGTGCTTAGAGAAACTTGCTTCATGAATTTATAATGAACAACGAAACGCCTATTTTCTTCACGATACATATGGCACTATATCTCTTGCCACAAATCTTAAAAATCATTTAGAGAAGAAACGAGAGTAGGTGTGGCCTGTGTGTCTTGTCTATATAGAATTTTTCAATCAAACCTCCTCCCATCATATATTCCCATTCCCGTCCGCTTAGAAAGGAGGAAATAAAGTAATTTAGCAAAAGCAGCAGCATAAAAACACCGCACAGTCCACTCCCAAAAATTTTCTTCCTCGCACAGATGTTCAGTGAACTTTTCAAAGAATTCTTGGATACTATCCATGCGGAAAGACTGTTGCCTACGCGTGCTGCGATAATCAACTTTTTCACTTCGACATGGATGCGCGAAGTTTCCATATAAATCAAAGGCTAAACTCATTACCGAAATCTTCTCACATTTCATTTAATTATATTTCTTGTGTCGGAAATTATTCATAATCTGGTGAACTTGTAAATTTTGAAGGGAATTTTTGCAATCTTAAGTCTTTCAGTTTTCATACAAAGATCTTCCTTCTCCCCTCGAAGGTGGGCAAAATAAATATAAATTTCTTAAGTCGACGATAAAATAAATCGTTAAAATTTTTATAAGGATGAAAAGCGAGTTTTTCGCAAGTAATTTGATATTTAATTATAATTATTTTCCATTTCGCACACAATTTTACCCGTTCTGCAGGAGAAAAGTGGTGATTTTTTGACAAACTGTGTTTACCGAACTTAGCGGCCGCCCGGCCGGATATCTGATGTGAACCCAACGATTTCAGATTTCTTATGAAAAACATGATATTGCGAAAAATCATATAAATATTGCCGGTGGTATGCGCCTTGTAGGAGATCATAAATCAGCTGAGATATCCGCGAATTATAAATTCTTGATATCTGGTCGGGCCGGGTATTTTTGTTTTGTCTTCTTTCTTTTATTCTGGTCAACAGACCGGTGAAGCATATCTCCGAAGGTCCCCATAATTTTTCAGTATATTTATTTTTGTTTGCCCTTTCTTTAGTGGAGATTTATATTGAAAGCTTTTCATTTTGTGCCAGGGTAATCCGAAAATTACGGTTGAATTTATTATTGGGCAAAATCAAAAGAAATAAAACAGGAAGACTTCTTTCTTTTTATTACACAACGCCAAAGGTCTGCTGCTATTTTATAGTGTGAATTTTATTCGTTAAGTGTCTGCCGCTAAAATTGTTTTAATCTCTAGCTAGGATATTTGTTAGTTTTTTATGGGAGTCTCTGTCTTTCTGTGTATTCATCCTTTGAATTTCTATGGATAATATCCCCATCCTACTCGTCTTGTCAAAATTTATCAAAAAAATATACCGAAAACTGCAAAGAAGAATTATTGAGACTTGTGGACCTTTAGAGGACCTTTATACGGTTGTCATCAGAATGTTTTCATCTTATCTGCAATGATGGAATTTTATTTGAATGTTTGCTTCGAAATAAACCTGGATATGAAAACATTGCCTCCGTTGACTTTAATACTGTGCAACCGGGAACACCGATTATTACCGATGATAATAATTTTGTTTGTTTTTTTTTTTTGTATATTTGTAATTTGTTTGTTTGTTTTTTATTTATACCATGGTAAGGGTCATTTTTATCAGGACAAACAGTAATTTTATGAGGCATTCATGTGCGTTGAACCATTCCAGCACATGTTCCTTGCGGGGGGAAAAAATGACATGTCGTCTTTTGGTAGCTGGGTCTGATTGTTAATCATTCTGGTCATAGCGGTGACATTTTTATATTCCTCTTCCTGAAGAAAAAAGAGAACAAACAAACTGTTTTGTTGCATTTTATGCAGTACCGTTGATTATATTTTTTTAAGATGTGGTCAAGACAATTTTGTTGGTTCTTGTCGGAACTAATATTATGTAGGTATTTATGTATGTATGGATGGGTGAGAGTTTTATGGAAAAAGGATAATGGTTATACCCTAGATGAAATATATAGGTTATATTATGTTTGTTATTCCGTTTGTAACACACATGGAAACAATGCTGGTAGAGCAAAATGGATTGGTAACCCACATGCATAATATTAAAAGTTATTTTGTTTTTTGCATGTCCAACTGTCCGTCTATCCTCTTGATAACTCGAAAATGTGTTTACATATAAACCTGTAATTTTGTACACGACATTTAAAAAACAAAATTAGGACAAATCGAGCAACTCTTTCGTAGGGTAACCATACAAAAATTCCGTTTTTCACTATACATTTGGGCACTGCCTGAGAATGAGAGCGCGCGTCAACGTAGAGAGCTGAAATTTTGTACATGGCGTTCTTAAAAAAAATTGTAAATACAATTTCAAAAAACCGGGCAATATCTTCTTGGTTTTTCCTTACAAAAATTTAGATTTTTTAGGTATACTTTGAAAACGATCAGTCCTAGACACTTGTATTGTACTAAACAGTTCTTCAGAATATAAAATCCTATAAAATTTGTTATAATCATATTTACTGTCTGACGAACCGTTCTAGAGATACATATATGCGAAAAATCACATCAACAATATAAAGGGAATGCCCATTTTATGCCCGATAGGACAGAATCGAATTCCCTAGCTCCTGAGAAGAAGTTTGAGTACCCACACTCCTATATGCGGAGGCTTAACCACTTCTCTTCAACAAATTTTTGTAAATAAATAGCTTTTCTATTAGAACATAAATGTCGGACGTAGTAATTTTTATAAAAATTTTAAATTATAGTCATTAAATATAAATAAATAATGAAATTTATGTCCCATTTTTATATAAGGCAAAAATAATTGCTTACCCCACTGAAATTTAAAAAATAATACTTTCATAAATAATATATAATTTTTAATATTTTTAATTCACCAACCCCCCCCCGCCCCCCCCCCCCACAACTACATTACACTAACTACGCCACTGAAAATGTGTTTTATTAATTTCATTATGCATAAGGACTATATTTTTATCAAAAAATAATGTGATCACTTTTTTACCAGAAATTCAATATTTATGTGCATGAAGTGGTTTTAAAGAGCTATTTATAGCCAACTCACTCACTTTTTTAGTATTTCCCTCTTTTTTATTTGAACTGAGGTACTCGATTTTTCGCATCACGTTAGATCAGTTCTAACTCTGTAGGGTTATGTCCGATTGGAAAACGGGTTTCACTGTTCGCCTCAGCTTATTACTAGCTATAATTCGTAGAAGAAAATTTTTCTTTGTATACTTTAGGATTGACGGTAGGGGGGATGAGGAATCCGCGCAGGGGGTGGTTCCAATATGGCATTTTGCATATCAAATTAAGGGTCTCGCTGAGTACTATCTCCCGATTCAAAAAATTTTCTCGGGATGTTTTACAGCCGGAAAACCCAGATTCATGCACTTGGGTCACACACACCCCAGTTACTACATTTCGGATATATTCTTGCAGTTCTGTTCTTTCTTTCATACCAATTAGTGCTCTATTGTGAACATTTTTCTTAAAGGAAGTAATTTTCCACGACTCACCAATTCCGCACAATCATGAGAAGTAGAAAGGTCCACTTTTTCACCCAAGAAAGTCGCTAACTACATTCGATGGCCAAAGATTTTCCCAGCTTGATTTAAATAATAAAATAATATGAGCTGCTGTTGCGGTTAAACGCTTTTCTTCTTCTGTGTTTGATGTTTTGGGAGGGACGGGAGGGTGGGGTATTGGTGAAATGCTAGGCCATATTTCCGATCAATACATACATAAATTAAAGGATCACGCGCAGAGCGTTTATGTTGAATATAAAAAATATGGTTTACTGCCATCAAATTCTGATGTTCCCCATAGGAATCTATCTTTGCCCCATTTTTATTTCCCGTCTTAATTCATAATATTATTTGAGTTGAAGAATTTCGATTCCAGTCCGGAATAAATAATTATTTGAGTTGTTTCTCATAACAGAATACATCTCCGTGTGGACGATGTATACAGATTTAGTTAGCGTTGGGTCCAAAATATTTGAATGCCGGCTTTCATCGCCGTATCCACTTGCTCATTTGTAAAAATTTGCAACTAAACAACGGTAAATCTAAGAATGTAGTAATTTGAAATTTTTAGTTTTGTTTTTTATACGACCCTATCCTAGACGGATAATGCAGACAAAGTAGCAAACCGTAGGAGAGACCAGTATAAAGTAGGGCACTGGACTAGAGGTAACTCGGGGTAATAGTCAGGCCACGCTCTCAGGGGATACCCTATGATGCAAACCACAGCATGGCAGAAGGAGATAGGGCGGGCAATTACGGAACGTAAGGAGAGTGGCAGAGATTGTATGCCGGAGGAAAGACAGAAGATGGTAGACTGTACAAATAAAAATAAAAATTAAATTAAAAATTATTGCAGTTAACTAGGAAAGAAAGACTGATAACTATGTAAACAAATAATAGTAGTAAAAATAAGAAGAAAGAAAGAATAGAAAACATAATAAAATAAATTAGTCGTACGCCTATCATACCCGAAGATCTCGTTCGGAAAGCCCTGGAGGAGCCGTCTCTCTGAATATTAATCGTAACTCGGAAGAACGTTCTATTTACGGATAGCCTAAATAAAGTAAGAACGTTCACCGTACCACGAAATATACCTTGGAATAAGTTATTGAAAATATCTGGTTGAGCGCAGAAATTGTGGGTCTTCGTATAGATATTCTCGATTTTTATCAGATGTTAAGGCTGTGTAAGAAAATAAGTTCTTGACGGAGTAGATAATTTTCTATGGTATACGATTACTACGAGGGCTGTTGTGAATGTAGTGTCCAAAATCATTATATGCAAACAAAAGTTTTCTGTGACACGCGGAATATGCAAAATATGGGGCTACAAAATATAAAATGAGATACTATCAAATTTCCAGCTAATTTGAGGCAGATATAGCTGGAGGCTATCTACAATTGTCTCAAACTTCTATATATTTTATTTAAAGCTTGGCGATGGCAATGAGGGAGTTAATTTAGATTTCTGAGCTTTTCACAGATTCTACACACTCAAGGGTGCTGTTATTTAATACAACAGAAGCGGAAGCTCAGTTTTTCTATGACACTCTTACATATTGCTACGCACTTAAGAATTAGAGGGGTTTATTGTTAGCTCATTATCAATGACCATACATACAGATATTCATGTATGTTCTCAAGGTCATCATTTATTCTATTATTATTACTATTCTTCTATTATCTGCACATTTACCGTATAAAAGTGAATGGAAGCATTAGTTACCATTCTTGACAAATCATTACTGATTAGACTAAATAAAAGCGGTCCATGAATAGACCCTTGAGAAGCACCTGAATTTGGCATGCGTGGACTAAAGAAGGTGCGTCTTACTTTAAAAACTGGAATACGATTGGATAAGAGATTCTCTACCATCCATACAGCTGAAAATGATAAAATATATCTACAGGAGAGGTGAATAACAAGAAACGTAGAGATCTATTAATTTGAGATAATTCAGTGGTATACCATCCAGGCCAATAGTATAGGATTTAATTGACTGCATCAAAATAATATCCTCAGAATTGTCAAGACAGCGAAAAGCAAACCTCTCTGCAGAAAAATTTACGCTAACCAAAGTTACGGGAAAAATCTACTTAGGGTTTTTCACGTCCATAAATTCCCAAGTTATAAACATTTCCCCATAATATTTTTGGTGATAAGCTTACATCTAACTTAGTATCAAGGTAAAACTAATACATATATGCGCGGATCATTGACGTTACCTTATTACGAACTCTTTTATAATTGTAAAATCCTAGGAGAAAAAATTCCAGGTGCTTCGGAAAAAGTAGATCCGAAGCGCTTTTGATTGCTTCCAAAAAAGTGCTTCTCTGGAAGCAGTCTGAAGCAATTTCGAAGTTATTGCTAAAATTTCAGATGCGATCATACAAGTTTTCTCGTGTTGACGCCGTACGTATTAGTACGTTTGGAGGAATGTTTCAAAACAGTTGTTTTGCTTTTTTAGATCAGTGAAACATTTGTTGACAGAAATTAAAATAGTGTTAAGTCTGCAAATTATAAAGTATGCTGTTGCAGAGCGCGGCTGTTTCATCAAAATTTAATTTTTGGTTATTGAAAGCAACATTTAAATATTTGTGGCCTATACTGTAGCTTCAAAAATCGTGCATAGCTTCCAATCTGCTTCACACAAAGTGCTTTAAAAGTAATTAAAGGTAAAAGGAAGCGCTTGTTTCTCCAGACATGCAGTATTAAAATTTGTATGAAACTGAAGCACAATGAAAGCATTTTGTGCTTCCTTAGAATCGCTGAAAAAGGACTTAAAGCGTTTTTGTTTTTCCCGCTGGGATGTACTCATGTTTCGAATTCAGCATATCATTCCATCTGCCGGTGATGAAATGAATTAAATACGCCAAATTGTATGCAAAATATATAAAAACGAGGCATTTTTGTCCGTTTTCATGGTTAATATTAATGCTAATCTTAAGAATAGGGACGATTAGGATTCCAGGAGCACGCGGACACCATGATCAGAATTGATGTGTTGTGCCTTACCCTCAGGTGGTTAGGCAAAATCGAGTCTTTTAACGAGCTCGATTATTACTCTTACGGTTAGATTGCAGATTTTATTTGTAGAGATAAATTTTCCTCCAGTGATTTTCAGCCTTTAACCTACAAGAGCTGGGCACCCACATATAATACGCATCGAGATTTCATATTCTTCTTTATACAGTCGACATAGTTCACTGTCCGATTTGCCTAGCAACTATCAAACGAAAATATATTAGTATAATTAAAAATTTTTTACTGGTTTTGTTTCATTCACTTCCTCTTCCAACACAAGATCTTCCATACTCAAATACAAATTTATCTACTCGATATACCATTATTACATTATCATGAATTGTAGAGTTTTCTAAAGCTTATTACATATATACAAAGCCTCAATATCTATATTTTTAACACGTCATTACCTAAGTTTATATTTTTTCTTCAACTATATGTAGTTTTGTGTACAATAAAACACACAGATTTGACATGAAGTTGTACTAACTTTTCCGTGTTTTTTAAGATTTTATTACAAAATTTTGATTTTATTTATGACATCGTAAAATCACTTTGTCCATGCTGAACGTACATATTATCATCTACAAACTTGTGATATTATGTAATAAAATTAAAATTCCTATTCCAGTGTAATGTCCAATGAAAATAGCAAAGCAATTTCAACAAACTTCATTGACATTATGTAATTAAAAAGATATTATGCACCAAAAATGCATTTCATTTTTATTACTTCATTATTAACTAGATATTATCATCTTCTGAGACTCATTTCCACTTACATACTATATATCTACCGTCATTTATTATATTGCGTATTATTGTATGACTTAAGTTAGATCATGTTAAAAAGTCTTTAAAAATTTATGTTCACTATTTACCGAAAGAAATAACAAAGTGACTAACAACAACAACAACAGCACCATCATCTACATATCTAACTAACTACAGATATATTTAAGTACATACCTAATTGCAAAATTTAATGCCTTAACACTGCATTTCCTTTTAGACGTACACATATTATCTTTAAATCAAAATTTTCGCAATGAAACACGCATCAAAATCCATTCACACATTAACCGCACAGCCGCAGCAGCTGGCAAACATTAGTAGAGACGTCCTAAATCACCTGCGCAATAAAGATGTTAATTACTGTCAGTGCGCAAACCTTGCTTGATGTCAACTTATCTCAGGGTGGTAGATAGATAGGTACATAAATATTTATTATTTGTGAACTGCTATGCTAACTTTAGCCACATCCGTTTTTGTTGTTGGTTGGGTGCCTTAATATGAACCCGAAAACATTTAGTACGATATAAATCACCCTTCCCCCGTGTGTTCCACAAAATCGTTATGGTCTGTACCATTTCATTTATGGAACCCAAACTTGATGACCTGTGAAGAGCTCATGACTTACTTTATCAGATCTCCGTGTAATTATAACATATGAAGAAGAAGAAAATATTCGAAATTAAATAATCCGCGTGTTGTCGACTACAACAAGTCCACCAATGATAATAGACACCGCAAAGATGTACCAGACCAGACCAAAAGTTTTAATTAAATGAGCTGAACCTGTTCAACCGAAAGAGGCTAAACTAACTATTGCAAAAGGGTAAAGATTGTTTTACAGACGAATTCCTATAATATTTTGCCGACGACACGGATTCATTCTTCATTGACCAAACTTACATACAGACATTACGAACACATATATATGTGTATGTAGGTACTGTACATAGGTGTGCTCTTGTGGTGATCAAAGATTTTGGACTCCTCGAGCATTTCCCATAAGGATCTACCCATCCCAAGACGTTTATATTATTTATTGGACTATTATGGGCTATAAATTCCGGGTTATGTGAGTGTTTTTCTCTGTCCAGTCAGTTTCGATTGTTTTAATGTGTCGTGCCTGTCTGCAGGGAATATGGGCAATGTTCGCATTGCATAAAATACCCAAAGCGGATAATGCTTTTCATCCGTCTACGGAGAACATCCAACGTATATATGTATGTATGTACCACCTGTACATATTTATGTATTTCCAGCATTCTCTATACTTTGTAAAAATACTTGGTGATGTTATGACGAACAGGAATTTCATTCTTCAATAGAAGAGCTGCAAAACCATTTTCTTTTTGTACCGGCTTATGATGAATTTGAAGAGGCTTAGATTTCCCAGATGCCCTCTGTCAGATAATGTATCGATAGACAAGTGTTAAATGTCTTCGGTTGTCAATATAAGTGTCATGGCGGTGCGGCGGCGTATAGTTATCTTATGGTTGGTAGAGCTATTTAACCACATTCATCTTCACAAGTGATTGATGAGAAATATGTAGGTACCTACAATCGGCTACGCACTTTACTAACTTTTTGATATGTGCGCAGAACGACTATCATTATAGGATCTTAAGTGATAGTTTAAGTTACACCATAAATTCATGTTTATTATTTTGAGTAAACTCTCTTCGTTCTCTTTTTGCTTAACTAATTAGTATTCGTTTCTATGAAATTTGATCCCAGCATACACGCAATTTATGATCTTGTGATATTTATGATTTTTACTTAGTGGGAAAGATCTTGTTTTTTTTTTGTTTTTTTTTTGCGATTTATAATTAAATATTCATAGAAGAGTCGAATTATGTTAAGTCTTCTGAATGCTAAATAAAATAAGAAACGAATTCTTGCCGAATTTTCTTTCTTAAATCAGTTCAATCAGAAGAATCTAGGCCGCCGTTCTCACAAATTTCTTAACACAAGATCTTGAATTATTGCCTTTAAGAAGCAATTTAATTGCAAATATTTTTGTAAGCTGAAACAATAATTTGTAAAGGAAAATTAAAATTTTGGTAGAGTCTTATATTAATTTTGGGATGTCGGGAATAGTTTTTAATGAATTTTTTCTTTTTCTTTGAGAAGTTAGAATAGTTTAAAATGATCTAAATGGACCATTTGTCAAGAGAGATAGAATGTATGGTTTTTCTAATTAGGGCGACTGTATATTATAACACTGTTAGACAAGCCAAAAAATGCACGAACTTAATCTACCTAGATTTCGTAATACGAAGTTGCTGAGTCCGATTCTGATCTTAGTTTTTACTCTACATGTCACAAATTTTTGTTTATGTTATATGAATATAGCGATTTCGGACTTTTTGCTATCTGGAGTTTTGAATTCGATAACTCGAGACTACTTTTACATAGAGAGCTAAAATTTTTTACATGGATTTTCTAAAAAGATTGTAGATTTAAGTTCGAAAATGAGACAAATTGGGTAACACCTTCGTATGGTTGCCATACAAAAATTTCATATATCTCTATATATTTGGATACTGCCTGAGAACGCGTCGACGTAGTGAGCTTAAATTACGTATAGTAACTCCACTAGTATCTGGGCAGCTTCAGGGTTCGGACACTTTTCATTTTATTCCTGCTTATATGAAACGCACTCTTTTTGCAATGAAATTTCTTTTTTCAAAGATTTTTCGTTTGCATAAAGAGTTTTTTTTTAAACTCAATTCTCGAGCTGCAGACTTAGCAGCAATCTGAGTCAATTTCGCTATGAATTTTCATAGCAAAACTCTCTAAATACTTATCAGTCTGTGTATGTACTTCGCGTCAGTAAGTTTAACATGTGTTTTATGTTAAGTGGAATTAGTGACGTCAATTAAGTTGGGACCGCCATTTCATGGTAGAAAAGTTTTGAATACGTCAAAATTTAAGGCTCAATTAGGGCTAATTTAATGCTTCTTCCCCGAATTTAATGCTTAGTACTTTTTAAAAAAATCCATGGATACTCCAACTTTATTAAAAGTTAGGACCAGCACTACTGAGAATAGGTTAAATAGTATTATTACAATAGTGTGCACTACATAATATTTTAGGGCTTAATTAGGGCCTAAAATATTATGCAGTGCACGCTATTGTAACAATACTAGTTATTTAACCGATTCTCAGTAGTGGTGGTCCTAACTTTTAATAAAGTTGGATTATCCATGGATTTTTTAAAAAAGTACTAGAGCATTAAATTCGGGGAAGTGGCATTAAATTAGCCCTAATTGAGCCCTAAATTTTGACGTATTTAAAACTTTTCTACCATGAAATAGCGGTCAGAGAAAGTGAGATAAAATTATTAAGAATTGCTTTATTTGGTTTAACTGTCTTTGTATTGGTGTAATATTGCATTGTATTAGTATTAAATCAAAAATATGAAATATTTTGTATTAAATTCATAAAATTTTTGGATGTCCGGTAACTTAAACAGAAAAAAAAGAATTTTGTTTAGTTTCCGGACAGGCTGTCCGAATACTGACAGTACGCTTTAAAAGAGGTTGTTTTCTGCTTACTCTCTAATACAATTATAAAATATATTTTCTATACGACAGAAAAATTTAAACATGTTTTTTTTATTAAATCTCTAGCATTCGGACGCATTTTAAGAAATTCCATTTCTGCTGTCCGACTATTAAAATGACAGTTTCAGTGTCCGGACAAAAATATTTAATACGTAATTGATTAATTAAAAATAAAAGATACCTGGGTAGTAAATAATCATAATAATTTTCAAAATAATAGATGACAGTACTTTATGCATACAAATCGAAAAAAACGTATAAAACGATCAGATAATGATGCAGAAATGACTTAAGCTATATCGATTTCAGAGAAAATAAATTGAGCATTATGAAGTGTGCTGAAAAATAATCATGGATTGTTGCTGGCAAGTGTGGAATTTCACTTAAACAAGATAACTTGGTCAACACTGTGCAACATATTAAGAAGATGCTCGACGAAGAAAAATCTGGCTTAACTCCTTCTACGAAACAAATCATTGGCTGCAAGGCAAGCAGAAAGTATTAACAAAGGCAGAGCAGTGATTAATGTTTTTGAAATGGCTCGAGAATTGGACCAATATTTAAAAGGTATCGGATAGGATGACATATTAAATGATCCTGCCCGAATACTAAATGGGGATAAAACGAGTTTTTTCTTTGTCTTAAAACCAGTAAAGTATTTACATGCCGTGGATTCAAAAACCCGCATAAATTCTTTAGTTTTTTTAAGAGAAAAGTGCTTTAAAATGAATAACATTTTTCAGCGTGCGGTGCGCGTGCGCTCTACAGCTTCAACGGATCAGTCGATTCACATTAATATCTCCCCGATTTAAAGGAAATTAATGTGCAGGGCCATTAGGAAGCGCTTTTTGTCAAAAATTGATTTAGAAAATAGGGTTTTTGAAAAAAAAAAAAACAATGTTTTTTTTCAAACGGCTGGAATTTTGTTATTTTGAAAACGAAGACCGGTAAGACCTCCCAAATTTTATCTAGTTTAATCATTTTCAACCCTATTTCTTTCGGATAAATTGCAGAATTGT
The DNA here is from genome assembly GCA_963924295.1 of Dioctria rufipes. NCBI lineage: Eukaryota > Metazoa > Arthropoda > Insecta > Diptera > Asilidae > Dioctria > Dioctria rufipes. The sequence goes on along the minus strand of OZ002743.1, from coordinate 76,699,188 downwards.
GGAACGCCCCGCGCAGATCAAAACACGCCGTGCACGGTTTTGTTTAATGGGAACTGGAGCCGCCATTTTGGATTTTTTTTTTTTTTTGTAAATAAAATTGGAATTTACTTTCCACCACTGACTTATAACAATGGACTGAGCGATTTGCTATTTCATGTAGCACAAATATTGTGTTCCTGTATATCACCGTTAGAGCAAACTTTAAAACGTTTACTACATAAAAAACATGCAAAACTCGACCAATCAGATGAAATTTTACATCCGTAAATCGAATTAAATTAAAAAAATTATTTTCTTGTGCTCAAGTGATATTTTAATTAAATTAATTTTTAATTAATTAAACTCATTTCGACTTTAATTTTTTAAAAGTTATTCTTACCTGAAACCTGCGTATGGGGAGAAACGGAGCATGGTAAACACTATCTTTACCTTATTCTTTCTGCGGTGATTGCATATGGAGCCAACATAAAAACATCAAAAGGCATAAGAAAACGATCAGTAAGCAAGAGCGGATACAGTAGGGGGCGATCGGGGCGATGGCCCCACCCCCCTATAGCTCTAATAAATCAAAATTTATACTCTAATCAAATGAAATAGAAAATTAAAAAAAAAAAACACAAATTCAAAATCTTCTCAACCCGCATTAAAAAAATTGAAAATAATTTCTTCCTTCACTTAATGAATACATCACAAAAATTCTCTGGAGTTTTCGTTCATTTTGCATTTAATTTGTGTATAAATTTGAAAATTTTCAAGGTATTCAAAAAAGCAAGATCTGCCTGGATTCCGCAACTACATATGCGCGAAAATGGAAATGAATTTTTCTGTCAAAATTTTGTACACTTTAACTGATACTTTCATCTCGCCATTTTGTTCGTGAATTTTAAAGAGGTACCTGTGAGTTTGTGTAAAGCAATATTTTCAAAATTATTTGTTATATTATTTATTTTACCTTTTCCTAAGCTGTAGTCGCCTTAATACTAGTGAATTCATGTGACTCATTTCTTATAACTGAACTTAACTTCTTCAAAAAGACTTTTTTCTTACTCAAATAACATTCAGCAGAGAAAAATTTTCATTCAGTATTTAAGCATACACTTTTCCTCACGGTGTGCACTGGCCAATTTTTCACCCTGCGCAGTTTTAGCTTTAACACTTCAGAGAATTAAAATGAAATTTGGAACTCCTAATGTTTATCAAAATACTTAATTAAATTAATTTGCTTTGACTTTGCTTTCTTTGTGTACCATAAAATTTTTAAAATTTATATACAAATGTAATTTAATTCTAATATTTAATTAAATGTAAAACTCTAGATAGTTTTTTAAAAAGTTATTTGTTATATTTATTTTTTTTTGTAGTCATAAATTATTCTCAAAAAGTTTAAAATTGTACCACTAAGGAATTTTCAGTGCAAACAAAATTGTTGCACTTTTTTGTGATCGAAAGCTCACAAAAGCCGGGTATTTTGATGAAAAGTAGTATGTTGGGAAAATAATCATAGCCGGGGTAATTAATCTCGGGTTCAGTTTCCTGCAGATATTTAATTTCATTTTATACATACATTTATACATACATACATTTTATACATACATACATACATAGATTTAATCATTTTTTCGATTTGCCCTCCGAGACTGGCAAATCGCGTTCGAAAATGCCCAATTTCGAACAGATTTTTCGTTATAGTTCGGGTAGTTTCGAGTAGATTTTAATGAAATTCGGTGTGTATGCCGGATTTACAAATACACAACTTTTGGCATTTTTCGATTTTCGAAATTCTCATTAAGTAACTAATTTTCAACAACTTTTTTTTATTTTTTCGAAATTTCATATCTAATTACATATTAAGCGATTTTCTTTCCCCCTATCCTCTATAGATCCTATTAATTTGCAACTTTTTTACACTGCATGTTATCAGCCAAAGTTTCATCGAAAAAAGTTACAAACGGTTGAAATTCCAAAATTCAAAATCACAAAATTTTGTATTGCATTTTGGATTCTATGCTGGGAGACTTGCAACTTTGTAGTGATATGCTCATTTATACTCAGCAACTTTCTGCATACCAAGAATATCAATTTTCGATAATTTTCACTACTGAATCTACGATTTTCGAAAAAATTTCACTTTTTTTTCACCCTTCAATATTAGTACTTTCCTTCCACAGAGTCTAGACATGTGGGTAGTCTATGGAAAGCTTGCAGTCTCTACCTTAAGAATCTGGAAAAAAATATCACATTTTCTAACTTTAGGTACATTGTTTCTTCCATCCTTGCAATTTGATTTAATTTTACTCAAGTTATGAGAGGTATGTTGCAGGCAAGTTTTTACTGTAACTCTGGCAATACTTAAGGTGGACTAATCGTGTTTGACTTTTATAAAAGATAATAAATGAGGGATGTTTTCTATGAGAACCGGATCATCTGTTGGCATGGGTACTTTTCGAGATTTATTACTTTGAAGAAAAATTATATTTCTGACGAAAAAAATGTTTTGACAACAAATCGCCAATTTTTCCATTATGTGTGAATGTTTTCAAAATCGAGTTACACCGAATGAGAGCCTGTAATGTTACGAGTAAAACACAAGAAAAAGACTCGTCGTGTGAGCAACCTGAACTGAGTTATGGTCAAAAATGTGACTTAAGGTTCAAAATTTCGAAAAAATCGAAAATCGCCTATAACTTCGAAAATAGTGCTAACTCGAAAAAATGTTATATAACATTTTCGATCGCAAATAGGCTGTACTTTCGACCCTTAAAATTTTTTTACCATCTCGACGGGACACCCTGTATATTAACCCTACCTAATTAGCATTTCCCGAAAATTTCTTTAACCATTTAATTTGCAAGAAATGCAGTCCAGCGAGTCCAGTTTAAACGAAATGCAAGCGACCTTCATACGAAAAACACCAGCAGTAAGACATAACATCTGTTTGATGTGGGACTAAATTTTACTATGCTTACGGGATCAAGAACTTATATTATATAAATAAAAGAACTTCGGCGATATCAGGATGCTAATGAAATTATCATGCAGAAACGAAAAGAGAAAGCTATACAAATCGTTCCACAACTGATGGCAAGTGCGGCTATAGGGGGCGATGGGGGCGATCGCCCCCCCCCCCCCCCTGAGCAAATGTCTGGATCCGCCCTTGTCAGTAAGCGATGTTTTGTGTTGGTAACTTCAACTCTGCTATAGCGCGAAAGAGAAAACTATAAAACTTTTGCCATTATTTCCTATAGGAAAATGGCAATACGCCCAGTCCATTGTTATAAAAGTCAGTGCTCTCCACTGATAGAAGAATAAAACACGCTAAAACCCATTATCAAAAGTATTTATTTTATGTAAAAAAAAATTCCCAAAGTTCATGCATTTTTCATGCCTCTCGACGGTAACCTTCCCTTAAATCAAGATCATTTAATTTTTTAATTGAAATGGGTTCAAACAGTTGCGGCTGTAAAGAGAGTTTTACATCAAAAATCTAATATTTTTTATTCAATTATCACTCACTACAACAAAATGATCGCGACTACCATTGTAGGTACACTTTATGAAATATATATTTTGCGATTGCGATTTAAAAATGTCACAACAAGCCTACTGGAAAACTATTTTATTTCTAATTTGTTAGAAGTGTTTGATTGCATTATATCCAAAAAATTCAATTTCCTTTTCAACTACAGACTTAAAATTTAAATTTAGTTTAGATTAAAAAAAAAACATATCTTATACCCTCAGCAGACGAGCAAAATCAATGATCATTCGTTCGTAATTGACCATTGAATTTGAATTTGAATTATTAAAAATGTGGTATTCAATTATATATAAAAATTGACAGGACTTTCGTGTTAATTCACAAAATCTTATGTGACATGATTTTTGAAAAGATCAATTACGAATGAATGATCATTGATTGTGTCTGTCTGCTAGAGGGTATAAGACTATTAACTGTCCTCATTTACATTTCTTCAATTTTTTTTTATGTTCCAGCCAATAAAGTTTGTTCAATGAACTCAAATCTCTCAGAGATTTTAAAATTAAATAGAAAGCAACACAAAATAATTCACTTAATTTCTTCTTTTTCCTTATAAATAGAACTAATTCTAAATTATTTTCTACTTCTGACTTTAATATGAAAAAAAAAAAAAAAAAAAAATTAGTCACACAAAAACTAGCATGTCCTAGAAAAAAAAATTCATTCTAATTTTTTGCTCCACTTGTGTTCTAAGCTCTCTTGAGACTGAGACTGATATGTACGAAATGGGGTTAACGCCATTGAACGGTGATTTTTTTTCTTTTCAAACTTCACCTGTCCATAAGAGGGCTCGTAAATATATCAAATCCAATTAAATTTTATTATTTCAGCAGGTGTTTAAATCGTTATTCTTTTGTATATGAAATTGACATGACGCGACCAATTGTAAGCGGATAAATACTTTTAAGTGCAAATTGCAAATTTCTAGAGCGGATTGATTATGGACTTTTAAAATTTACCCCGGGGGATCTACATACCTAAGTACTTCGATAAAACAAATAAATTGCACTTTTCCATTTCTATAGAAAAAAAAATGGCGATTTCCAAACTAATTTATAAAGTTGCTTCAAATTTATTTCATAGTTGATATTTTTTTTTTCTACCCTGTCTGCTACTAAGTATTCCATAAAATAAATGCTACAGCTTTATAAAAATGGAAATCTGTAATTTCGTAGGCGTAGGCATAGTTTACATACTATATCCGTAAAGTTAATCCATCCATAAACTTTCGCCCCGTGAAAAAAAAAAAAAGAAAAACAAAAAAAAAAAAAATCGAAAATGTGACACAACACTTATAACAAAGATGGACATGATATAGGTTTCCAGGGTCAAACTTATTACCTTCACTAGACACACCGTATTGGAAGTTAGTCGTCATCATGAATTACATTTCTAGGTCCAGAGCGAGCTAAACACAGTCAGCATATACCAACTAAATGAGGGAATTTAGAAATGAGAAACAGGTCTAAATCCGAAAATTATTCAAATTTAAAATTAAATTATGTAAATTAGTTATAGAGAGTAGCCACACAGTATGCGCACTATATAGTGCTAGAGATTGGGCCGGAAAGAGATATGTATTCTCCTGTTGTGTGGTGTTAACTATACATTAGCTAAGCTCATCTGTCCCCCCCCCCCCAGCCTTGGCCATCACAAATGTAGATAGGTGGTGATGCCCCCCATTTCAAAAGAAGATGTCTTAATTATTAGCCAAAAGACATCACACATAAGACAAAGTGAAGAGGTTTTCTAATATACACACGAGACATCAATTTTCAACTTTATCTTTAGTTCAGAGCGGCATTTCCAGGTAATTATGCGGCGATTGTTCATCTATATCTAGAGGAAATCTGTTACCCGCTTGGGTATGATACTATTATCGCATCGTTGATTTTAATACTTTTAGATTTGAAACTGGCATTCCAGTATCGTGTCCGGTATTTTTTTTTGTTTTTTTTTCATTTTTGATTCTTTTTCCCATTTTTTTTTTCTGTAAATTTTATAAATAGCAGCGACATTTTATAGAAGGAGGGGGAAAAAAATATCCAACAATAACAACAACAACAACAAAAACTAAAAAACAGACAGACCGACATACAAATATTTCCAAATACGCCAGAATGTTGAATAATTTGGCCGTTAAGTGCCTTATCTACTTGTATCAAGTTTTTATACACATTTTACGCGGCTCTTAAATTAAGCCATTTCAAACCCTCTGGTGGACTAGAGAGAGGTACTACATACATACATACATACATATGTCGATTTCTTCTGTGTTATTAGAGACGTGCCAATGACTCGTCGTTAACTGTGCGCTTTATGTTGAGTTTTTCTTGAAGATTTTTGTTGTCTATACTACAACGAAGCTCAATTTTCGCATTGTTTTTATCTGTGCTCGAAGGTATTTGATGAATTTCTGTCGGTCTAAGATAATTAGCGGCGTTTTTCAGTTTTTCTCTCTAAGTCAGATACCATTATGTATATGTATGAAGAAACTTATCTAATTAAATTTGATTTTATCTATAGATAGACAGACACAGACAGACAAAGGAGGTTGAATTAAGTTTGCAAATGAATGAAAAGTCGAGACAATAATGTTTATGAAAAGTTGTATACAACCACGGAAGTAAATATAAAAATTTTATGTGATTTGTTTTTGTTTTTTCTTAGCGCCACATTTTTAGAGCAATTTTATTGTATTGCTACAGAAATTGATAAGATGTTTTTCTTTACTTGCTGATGGTGTTCCAAGGAATTTGCGTTTTAATCCTTACCTATGGAACAGCTTGCGAGAAGTAGTTTTTTTTTTTTTTTATCATCTAAGTAAAGCATTTGATAGTATCACTCTATTTTACTTTCTAAACTTAAGAATAAATTTTTTTTTATCCTAATCGGCTTTAAGATTAATCAGTAATTTCCTGTCGATGCGAAATCAAGTCCTTAAAGCGAATAATACATTTTATAATGTAAAGTTCCTTTATCAAGGGGTTCCCTAAGGTTCTATCCTTGGTCCTTTACTATTCGGCATATATATCAATGATTTAACAAGCGTTTTGAAGAATACATCCATACATCTATATGCTGATGATGTACAGATTTATTTAAGTCGATCATTTGGTCTATTTGAAGACTGTGTGCAATGTATCAATGAGGATCTACAATACATATATGAATGGTCGCTAAAACTAATATGCTCTCAATCAACCCTTCAAAGTCTCAGTGCCTAGGTGTGTACAGGAGCAATACTGAAACCATTGACTTACCATCTGTAACAATGAACAATACGCCATTGGTGTATGTAGACTCTGTAAAAATCTAGGTGTCAAACTAAATTCCAAATTCACTTGTTGTGACTATATGTCTGCATTACTCGGTAAAGTGTACGGAAGTCTTCGACAACTCTGGATTACCACGAGCTGCTTGTCGTTAGGCTTAAGATCCAGATTAGCAAAAGCGCTTGTTTTCTCCCATTTCATATATGGCAGCCTTGTATTTGCCAAACTTGACTCACAATGTCAAAGAAAATTAACTGTGGCATTTAACGATGTAATTCGTTATGTCTATAAATTGCGTAGGCATTGTCATGTGTTGGCGTATGCAATTTTGTTCCTTGGTATTTCCTTCGAAACGTTCCGAGCATGTCGCGAACTAACATTCTTGTATACGTTGATTTATGAGAAAACACCAGAATATCTTTACGAAAAGCTGCAATTTCTTAATTCAACACGACATCTTAAAATTCTCGCTCCTAGATGTTCTTCACGATTTGGCTACCGCTCTTACCTTGTTCAAGCAATTCGAAGGTGGAACTCTCTTCCTGGTGGTGCTCAGCGTGAGAGTTCTGGCAGAGCCTTTTCTAAAATTATTAAGGACTTATCTAGGCTTTAGTTATGAATGATGCAAACTATGTAGCAATTAACTAATTCATTGCATTTAATTAAACCTCTATGTATATACCTAACTCTGATATTTTGCTATCACTTATTTTTTTTTTTTTTTAACTAATTTATATATCTTTCTTTTTTTTAAAGTTTTTGTTTCTTTTAATATGTTTTCTTCTCTTTAATTTTTGTTAGTCTAAATTTGTTGTATACTTAATGCTTTACGTTTTTTTTCTACTGTAACTCTCTTTTTATAATAGAGAACACTATATTTTTATTTATTTATTAATTTAATTTTTTTTTGTATTCGTACTTACATATTTATTTATTTATATCCCCATTTATATTTATTTATTTTAGCATTAGTATTTGTTCTCTCCCATTTTATTTTAAAATGATTTATTTCAACATTATTATTTTATTCATGTTTCCTTAATTATTTGGTTAATCTTTTTAATTTGTCTAAGTTTCCAGGCCTAATTTTAAGTTTTCCAAATATAATCTACCAAATTAGAAGTACATAATAAGAAGTCAATCTTTGTACGTGGGAAGTAAATAAATTATTATTATTATTAATACGATTGTTTACAAATATACGATACCTAGATTAGGTAAGGTTTGATTAGAGTGGCGACTATCGAAAAAACTTGTGTTCAGCCACACTTAGACTATCGATGGTCCATTATGAGGTCACCTTTTTGAGACCTTACCTGAAAAAGATTGTATAATATGAGAGGTTTGATAAAACCAGCCGCAAGACTTAATGAGCCTAACAATCAAAAGTTTCCCTAATTCCTTGTATTCTAACTCGACAGATTCACGAAAAAAGTAAGTAGCTATCAAGCATATTCTTTCTACGTTTGGCAAGTACAACAGCAGGTATGGGAGGCTCTCAACTATATTTTCTCGCCCATATAGCTTCTGCAGAAGTCATTGTATGGAGTTTGCATGCGTTTTGTATGTTTTCCAAAAAGGCAATGTCCTATGATAATTGCAGTAAGCTTCCGCTTCCACCGTAGGAACCATTGAGAAATCAAAATTAAAATTAGCACCGCAACTTCGTCTGATTTAGTTCGGAACTATGTCATAATTTGTCGTTAATTTGTCGTGTCCTTTTTTCTAAAAGAAACTGGATGTGGTACTAAGATGACGTAAAGTTAGCATCGCAACTCACTAGAACTCGGCTAAAACTTATCGGATTGGAAAACTTTATATCTTGCAATTTGTCGTGAAAACCATACAATTTCCGTGTCCATTTTTCTCAACGAAACTGGACGTGGTACTAAGATGACGTTAAGTTAGCATCGCAACTTCACTTGATTCAGTTCGGAACTATCTCATAATATGTCGTTAATTTGTCGTGTCCTTTTATCTAAAGTTGACGACAACTTAGCACCGCAACTCATAAGAACTCGGCTAAACCTGATCGAATTGGAAAATTTTATATCTTGAGATTTTTCGTTTATTTATCGTTAATTTGTCGTGAAAAACATAAATTTGTCTTGACCTTTTTTCTAAAGGAAACTGCATGTGGTACTAAGATGACGTCAATAAGCATCGCAACTTCGTTTGATTCAGTTCGGAACTATCCTATAATTTGTGGTGTAGGTACTTATCGTGAAAATCATAAATTTGTTGTGTTGTTTTTTTCTAAAGAAAAATGGATTAGGTGATAAGTTGACGTCATGTTAGCACCACAACTTACTCGAAATCAGCCAAATCTTGTCGGATTGGAAAATTTAACATCTTGTAATTTGTCGTTTATTTGTCGTTAATTTGTCGTGAAAACCATAAATTTGTGGTGTTCTTTTTTCTAAAGGAAACTGGATTTGGTGATAAGTTTACGTCAGGTTAGCACCACAATTCACTCGAATACGGCCAAACCTAATCGGATTTTAAAATTTTAAATCTTGAAATTTGTCATTTATATATCGTTAATTTTTCGTGAAAACAATATATTTGTCATGTTTGTTTTTTTTTCGAAAGGAAATTGAATGTGGGGTACTAACTTGACGTCAAGTTAGTACCGCAACTCATTGAAACTCGGCCAAATCATACCGGAGGGAAAATTTTATATCTTGAAATGTGTCTTTTATTTTTTTCGTTAATTTGTCGTGAAAACCATGAAATTTTCGGATCCTTTTTTCTAATGGTAAATAGATGTGGTACTCAACTTAGCATTGCATATAGAAAAAAGGAAACTCCAATTTATCGTTTTCGATGAAAAATTTAAAGATGTAGAATTTTTCAATTTGATGAGGTTTCTCCGAGTAACAAATGTTAAAATAAAGTCTATTCAGGATGCCCCTAACCGGTCTAAGCGTCGAATCCTATATTCGCAGATGGATTAACTCAATGCTTAATAACAACCTATAAAAAGATTGACAACAATAAAGTTAGCAGGAGCGTGTCTGGAGGTACCCCACAAGGAGAAGTACTTTAACCTCAGCTGTGATTATTCGTGGTTAATGGAATTCCGGTAGCATACGGGTGTATTTGTGAGGAGCACAAGCCACTTAAAAACATTTAAACTCGCGTTCAAGCACAAGTTTGTGAAGCGCATGCCTATTGTTAAGGGATTACGCATTTATTTTGAAAACGCGCGGCTATAGTTAAGGACAACGCATTATTCCACCATGTGTCTTCACCTATACGTATAGACTTATATGACTGGACTGAAATTTTCATCATTATCAGCTTGTCCACTTAGTTGGATGTATATCAATTAAAAAAAATATTCTTCAATGTTTGGGTTCGCGGTGTTCTAAGTTCTGAACATTTCTGCAAACATGTATTCTCTGTTGAGCCAAAATGGTAAGACGCTGAAAGTAGTAGATGGTTTTAAATTCCGTTTGGGTCGGCTGACAGAACAGGGTTAAAAATGGAAATGCTCGAATAAAATCTACAAAGTTTCATTTTTGATGGTTGTCATGGATGGGAATATATTAATTCAAATAGGTGATATTCATACTTATCAACCAGAATCGACACTGTGACGTCAATATATTTCAAATATAGTGTCAAGAGGAAGGTAACAGACGTATCGTAACTAAAAAGAAAATTCTAAGACAGTCATAGAAATTCTAAATATACGTAGATTGGCTCTAAGTAATAGCAGGTAAAGATATGTGCTATAACAGTTTGTAATCCCTTAACAATAGGAGTGCGCTTCACAAAGTTTTATCGACTAGCTTAATTTTGAGTTGTACGCTTCGCCCATATGTAGCATATGCTGATGATTTAGTCATCCTAGCTGGCCTAGAGGCAACAGCTTCTGGAGCTCAAGGCCTGAATTACAATTACAACTAGTCAGTCGACTACGAATTTGCTCAAATGGTAAATGCATGTGGCAAGATACCATTGTAACTTCGACTGCAACTGAAACAAAATTTTGCTCAAAGTGCAAAGTTAGTGTTGGCTACGGTCAACTTCAGTTCAATCACAGAAGTCGGGGTTTCTGCTTTGTTAAAGCAGTTGAAGTTTTAATTTAATTACAAATTTCATCTCAGCATCGACTTCGACTTAAAATCAAGTCTCAGTCGACAGATCAGTCCTAACTATAATTCTCGCTTAACCCCACAAAAACTTAAGCAGAGCTATCCCGACTTTGGATCCCTCAAAAACTCGGTGACATAACATTAACCTTGAAATTAAACCTGAAGCCTAGCCTGAATACCTATAGGAGTGACACAACAAATTAAAATGGAGGATAAATGTGAGTGAGAGTGTCAAAAAGGTCTTGCGGCGGTTAAGCGAACTAAACTAGAAACACGCTTATATGTATTAATTTATTTCCCATTAAAGCAATAATTATAGATCAAAAGATCTCAACAACAACCACAATAGACTCTCAACATTATTTTTGTCTTCTCCAGACACAAAAGAATATTTCAAAAATAATCAACTCAAAAGTTCAACAATAAAAGCCCTCACGTACTACTGTGTACTGCGCAGGCGCAGCTTAATTGCCATATAACGAGTAAAAAAATGCCATCAAGAAGCGCCTCATTACACTTGACATGCGCAGATGCCATAATATTTCCCTATTGCCAATCGCCTCTCATTAAGCACGAAATTAAAATTGAAGCATAAGAAGATCCGTTCGTTGCTGTTCCGTATACAATATTTTCATCTCGACCCTGGGGGGGGGGGGGGGGAGGAGGAGGGGGAGGAGTAGGAGAAGTGAGTGAGTATCTTTTTTAAGATAAAAAAACAAATTTATATTTTGTATAGATACGTATTATTTCGAGAACATATTGTGCATATGTTGCTGCTGCAAAGCATAAATATACAAATACATACAGAAAACAGCAGGAGCGGACCAAAGGGCATCTGTCTTTTAAAAAGTGACTGCTGAGCTGCAAACAAACCAACCGCTCGACCTTTTTATCATTAATTATTCCTCTTTCTCCTGCAACTATTTTCGATGCATTTTGAAGATATCTCGGAAGAACCAGTGCCAGACAGCCAGATACATATATTTTCGCCTGTGACTGATGGCACTCAAAGTATCCGAATCCGAATCGTGTGTGAGTTGAGTTTAAATATAGACCTGAGATTGAGTTATTACAAAATGCGGATGAGTCAAAAGTCTTGGAGTTTCTTTGCTGTTTGTTGTTTTGGGACTGTTGTTGAAAGCCTCATTATGTAGGATTTGCGGAAAGCAACACGACCCCGCACTTAACCATTCCTTTCAGCAGGTTAATTAGATTTCATCTGGGAATTACACCCTCTTCGGATTCAATTGAAGGCGCATCAATAAAGTGAAGTCGTAAAACTGTTGTGCCTATTAATACCGCAACGCTTAATTAAAAGGTTTTCGCATAGCGCAAGATGAAATTGAGTAGGTATATATTGGTACGCGAAGGGAGGTAGGATTGGGTAAAAAGTTTTTACCCATTGTTTTTTTTCGTTTTTTTTTTCTCCTAAATTCCAAAGGCTATAATTGGTGAAATCTTTGTGCTATTAAAATTGGTGTTTTTGCAAAAGTTTTTTTGTTATTTACTTTTGAATGTGGTTACCCTTTTTGACCATTTTTATGACCGCTTAAACACTTCTCTCATCAAAGAAGAATTGGAATCTATTGGTAGTTTGGTCATGATGTTTTAGAGAATTAGTAGGTAGGTAGGCTTTCCATGGAATTTTTATTGCCATTCTGTAGTGTGTTCGTGAGAATTTGTTGTCGATCAGATATTATTTGCGGACTCGCTTTTGTTATTTTATCGACGGGTTTTTATAATTTAGCGTAATTTGTGGCACTAACACAAGACAGTTAGTGTCAGGTTCATTGCTGCCAAGACACGTATGGTAGGTATGCAATTCTAAATTTAAAAAATTAAAAAAAAAACATCCATGGTACCATTGCTCTCTGGCCAATGTCCCGGTGTGTCTGATCATGAAATTTTGTTTGCAATTTTTAATTTGTCGTCTTCAGCGCCCAGATTGCAGCGCACATATCGCAATTATGTTGCATTCCAGATGGATGCTCTACAGGCAGATATCAATAATAGAGATTGATCATATATTTATGGTGCTGCTGATCCCGAGGATGCAGCTCATCTCTTTCTACACTCAATCATTGAAATATTTCGCAGTAATGTCCCCTTAAATCTGTTCGAGTCAGCTGTGCTGACCACATTATACTTCGCAGGGGCGATGTGGCCTTGCTTTGTCACACTCGTGATATTGCATACACGCATTGGAAGAGGTTCAAAAATCCCGCTAATCTGAAAGCCTTTCGACAGGCTCGTAGAGCGATGGAACATCGAGTTAAGGTCCTCATTAGATATGATACCATGAAAAACTTTGAGAGTGGCGTCGACTGGCGCAAAATAAGTAGAATGCCGGGCTGGGATCTAAAGCCAGAATGGAATCTATCATAGACCCGAAGAGGTTTGCTAATCATCTCTGTTCATCCCAATCCCATGCCATGCTTCCCTATCATGGCACATGATGGTGGGACTCATGGTTCCACTGTAGTCAATTCATTGGATGTTGTTCCCCGAGATAACCATGACGTACTAACTGATGAGCTCTCTAGCGAGTCTGAAGTTTTAGATGCCTTCAATCGCATTACATCCAATGCTGTTGGATATGACGAAATCCCTATTAAATTTTTAAACTCATTCTCCCATTTATTTTACATCTGGTCACTCATCTTTTCAATAGACTTGTCATCTGCTCTCTCTTTCCTAAATGTTGGAAGATTGGCATTGTCACTTCCATACCCAAAACTTCATCCCCGATTAGTCCCAGTGACTGGCGCCCCATAACAATTCTTCCATTCATTTCTAAGGTTTTCGAAGTACTCATTGCGGATCAGATATCCGAATTTATTGATTATAATGGCCTCCTATCCCAGTATCAATCTGAGTTCCGTCATAAACATTCTACCACCACTGCACTTGTTAAGATCACAACTTATATTCGCAGACTGTGTGATGAGCGCAACAGTGTGATCCATATACTGTTAGATCTCAGCAGGGCTTTTGACTCTGTTCCGCACGATCTGCTTGTTGCTAGGCTTAGTACATCATTCTGCTTCACCTCCACTGCATGTTCCCTCATATCCAACTATCTGGCTGACAGAAGTCTTGCTGTTGCCAGTGATGGTGGTCGTTCAACCTCTCGGTTTTCCCCATCAGAAGTTCCGCAGGGTGCTGTCCTTGCTCCGCTTCTGTTTTCCATCTACATTAATGACATCACCTCGGTGATGGGTGACGTGATCCGCTGATGATCTTCAGATTTATAAGGCTGCTAGTATGAGTGAGCTTCCGTCACTAATTGATGAACTCAACTCTAATCTTGATAATTTATCCGGTTGGTGCCTAAACAATGGTCTGGCCCTAAATCCTGCTAAAACACAAGCTAGTCTGGTGTCTCCAGTGAAAATGAGACATTTTTTCAGTACAAAAAGTGAGCCAGAATTGTCATAGAATAACTACTAATTACTTTATTGTAAATTCTGCGCATAATTATAAATTGAATAATTTTTTAGTGTAGTGCAGGTGTCCTGAAAATTACAAGTACCCTTTGTTTTGAGGAGTTTAATTGCTGCCATTATGAAATTAATGCTAGGTGATATCTTCATCATCCTGGGTGAGACCCGTATTGTAGGAATTGGAAAAAAATTAATTTACTATGACTACGACATTCGAACATTCATTATTGTAGTTATAATTCTGCGTCCTACCATTTGTTGGATCATCACCATGTGCAAATTTCCCCTTCTGAAATCAAATTTATAAATCGACACTATTAAATGCAGAAAATTCGGGAAGATCCTGTTATATTTAATACTCATATTTTGGGAGTCTTGAAAATTTACAAAAGATCAGAGTTCATTCAACTGTCTCCAATTCCACTTAACATGTATGCAGCACTGCTCGAAGATATTTTATGATTAAATATATTTTCGAAAGTTTATCTAATTTTTATAGCACACACACACACAAGCATAGATAACCCTTACCAAAAGTTTTCATTCCTATGGTAGAAAATAAAGCAATAAATCTCTTCAGATCCTTCGGGTTTTCAAGTTAATCTACAAAACACACAGGTATTTATCCTGCTGATTACCTAGTTCCCATGAGGGTTAATCAATAATCGCCGCAAAACAATTCTTTTCCCATTAAAGCACCCCCATATGTAGTCGTAGAGATAGAAGGCCATGTATTACGATTAATCGTCGTCACCTCCCTTGCCATTTTAAAGTAGATATCTCCCCTTAATTCCGACGCCATACTCTATGAGGGTAGATACATATCTCTTCGTGGAATTTACCGGTTTTATCTTAGGATCTCTGCCTAATATCCTGTCCTGTACTTCCCCTTAGAAACACGAATGTGTTGATACAAATGAGACTTTAAACACATTACAACGGGCAACATACGAACACTGGAAATAGCGATTAACCTATTCCGCGAAAACCAACCTGCCCGTTCTAAGTATGCCAACTGTGCATTGGATTCATTGAGACCGACCTTAACGTCACTCTAAATGTTCTTCACTCGAACTAAGCCAGTATACTAAATTAGACTGACCTTTCTCCTCACTTCACCTCAGAAGAGTCCTTTAAGCTGACTTACCATACCCAATCGTCACATATATATACATAAATAACATGTGGCAAGATAGGGACTCTAACTGACTGGTCGTCGTCGTCATCGTACATGACCTGACCATATATTTTTTCCCTTCACTTAAACCGGGCGTATCAATTTAGTCCTGGCAGGTGATTATTATTTGATTGTGTGCCTTTGTTGTTGTGTTACCTCAACCGCTATTTACCGTCTAGGATAGCTGCGATAGCACACGTTTCAGATACAAATATGTATCCGGATCAAATGCCGAGGAAACAAACAGAATAAAAACTTTGAAAATTTGTTTTGATGGCTGCTCCTTGATAGGGGCCCTAATGTCTTCATTTTGGCGGTAGATGACAGTGAAATGTGTTACGTTTTTACTGGGGCTAGAATCATGCAAGTGCCAACTTCTAATCTAAATGTAATTAGCTTCAGACCGATTTATCATAAGTAGAGGGCCAGAGACTGGGCAGATGCCAGTCTACATATATCAAGGAAAAGTGCTGATGTTATCCTACGGTTGATATGGAAGGTGTTTATGGCGGCCTAGTGTCTGTAATCCCATTCAAATTAAGTTGTTTTGATAATGATTTTCCTTTCTACAGTTGACAGGGCGTAGTTCCTTTTATTCGGGGTCCGTAATTAAGTGAAATTGCGAACATGAATGTAGGAAAAACAATGGAATTTTTGAATCGTTTTATGTTGAGATAATTTGGGATATAGAAAAAATTATTTAGAAATTAAGTGAAAGAAAATCATTTTTGAAGGTAAATTAGGATATAAAGAAAAATTAGAAGCCGATCATATTTGGAATTTAGTTTTCGGTGCACTTGGTGAAAATAAAAATTTTTCAATTCACTTATGTTTTGCCATTGTAAAGGGATTTGTCCCACATTTCTTTGCATCTATGCATGCTGATTTTTTCTGGAGATGAATAAGATTGCTGTACATGACTTGTTTAAATTTCCAGTTATAACTAGGCGTAAAAGGCTACCATTTTCAGTGAAGTACTACTGAATCCTGGTGAGTTAGTAAACAGACAGCACCGAAAGTTTTTAAACCTATTTAAAGTAACTATTGCGCACAAATTAAGAAGAAGGGAGGGTGAAGGGCACAGTAGGTCCTTTCAATTACTGACCGCATCTTCTGCTTTTTCCAACCAATCAAGCTGGAGTTATGTCTATTTTGTATTTGTAGGGTGTCCAAGAAGAGGGGTAACGACAAATACTAATCATCTCGTACAAAGTTTATTGCTAAAAAAAGGAAAAAAAAGACAGAGAAATTTATTATTGGCACATAACAAAGAGCAGCTCTTCACTATTATCATGTTAGGAAATGGGTGTCTCCCAACGAGAACATATTTAGGGAGGAGTGTTTCAATTGAAGAAATCCAGAATGAAATTTCCTTGAAGTTAATTGTCCTCGGCGAGAATCTTTAACAGATGTCTTGAGGGTATTGATTGGAGACGTCTTGACAACGATCTCTCTGCAAAGGCCTTAAATCAAGGAGCGCATAACATCCGCGGGTCCTACTGACTAAAGCGAACTTGAGTAAGGTGGACTTGATTAACGTTGGCTATAATGTTATTGTTTGATGGCGTCTGAACTTCCGCTCGGCGTTACGCGTTGACGTTCTGATGAGAGAGGTCGTTAATAATGACACCTACAACAACGGGTTAATGCAGGGGAAACAGTTAAAGCCAGGGTATCTGGTTGGTCATTTCAGTATCTTTAAACAGTTACATTTCGAGCAAATAACGACAATATCTGATATAATAACACCCAAGATGGATTTTGCAAGACCATTCGACATGATTTTGAGAGACCGACAACTATGGCCTTCCACTACACCGTCCTTCCAACAAGGATCGATGGTGTAGCATATATAAAAGGCCCTTTGCACTACCCCTACCGTATTCCAAGCGCTGGTAATAGTCATAGAAGAATGCACCAATACCTGTATTAAAAGCGCTATAAGTTGCCAAACTATAAATATCCCCTAGGATAGGCAAACCACTCTCAATATTTTAAAGCCCTACACTATCAAGTCGGGGATAGTCTAGGAATATCTACAAACCCTTAAGAATTTATCAAGGAGAAACAAAGTTATATCCATGTGGGTCCCTGGACATGAGGGCCATAAAGGTAATGAAATTGCTGATGGCCTAGCTAAAAGAGGAGCGAAAACTCCCTTTGTCGGATCAGAGTTATTTTGTGGCACTTCAAAGTGTTACCTCAGAGAGCTGCCATAAATAACTGGGAGAATAAACAAAAGTCCCTATTGGTAAGGTTACCAGGACTTCGTCAAGCAAAAAAGTTTATTTAGACCTCTGGTGGAAAATCAAAAGAGCTCTTACTCCTTAGAAGAACGGAGCTGTTATCAGGCCATTGTCCCTTCACGTATCACCTAAACAAGATGGGCTTGGCAGAGAACTCATCCTAACGCTTCTGTCAGGATGCTCCCACGGAGCTCTTGCTCTGCAACTACCAAGCACTGGCCAGGCGGAGATTACTCCACCACGAACATGCTTTTCCTCCACAAAACTACGTGTTCTGGACTTTATTAACAGTTTGAACCTAGAAAGGGAGTAAATGTAACGAGGACTTACAATAGATCGTTCACGTCGTAGTAATTGCGAGGCTAACGCCTACACACCGCTTCATAAATCTAATCTAATCTACCAAGCTTTATGGGACTACTAAGCGCATAGTACCTATAGCCAATTTAATGAGGTTGTTGGCTTGGATTGAAAATGCGTTGAGACCCTGAATGGTCATTGGAACGTAGGTCACAACAACACCTATTCTTCACCCCATAGACTTATTAGTAATTGTTTCTAGGTCTCAACCGGATGCTCTTAAGCTCAGTACTGGCCCCCAATCCTCCTTCCTCCTGCTTTATGCAGTTCATTCAGGAGGAGCTGTGAGTCAAGGAATCTGTAATGCTCTCCTGAGAGAGTCGGACAGTGACAAGAAAATGAGTCATCATTTCGGATTCTTCTCTGCAGCCTCTGCAAATAGGATCATCAACAAGTTTCATCCTGTAAAGGTTAATCAGGTTGTTACTCATCAAGAAATTTGGTTGGTTTACGCATACTAAAACTGGCTTCTCTTCAAATAACCATGTCAGACTACGGGAAAACAGAAATTTACCCACCGAATCCCGAGATATATGTAATAAACCATTGATGTTGTTGATATTTTCGAACGAATAAAGTTCTTCATGATACGTCCAATCCGGTATCAAATAACTTATCAATTCCGTCTAAAGAACTGGTAATCGATCAGTAAGCGTCAATCACGCCAAAATTGCAAGATCGGATATTGGTTTCTCCTCGACCACGATCATCGCGGTTTGTAAGATCCACTTTTACTTGTGAAACCGGGACTTTCGGCATAGAAAATAAAATTTTCTCCTGAACATATATAAAAATATTTTTCCTATCCCAAAGGCTAACAATAGGATGAAGATTAAAAAAAAAGAAGGGATGGCGGTCTTATATCTTCCATCTCAGACAAAATTGAATTTCAGGATATTTTAGCAGAGAAGAAAAAGATTAAGTAAGGTTAAGGCTCAGGTGCTTGTTAGACTTGAGACGTTAATAGAGGTGGTCAGCCATGAAGATAAAAATTGTCTACACATATTGTCAGGAGTTGTGTGCGGCAATGACAAAAAAAACAAGGATGGGTTGATACAATTGCCGACGGTGGATTCATGAAAGCTCCATATGTCGTAAAAAAGAAAATTTTTGGACGACATTAAGTACGATAAATGCATAAAGTTGGAGTGACTAAGATCCTAAAATTTCATTTCATATGGACGAATGTATATAATTAAATAATTTGAAAATGTATTCATGTATAAATCGTAAAAAAAAATGATGGTGGTACTGTTACTGTTATTATCTAGAAATTCTAAACGCAATTACACAAAACTGAGACTATAATTTAGAAACGATCTGAAATCATTTAATTTCTCTCTCTCTTTCTCTTTCTCTTCCTTTCTCTGTATCAATGGCTAATAAATCTGAAAGAAAACTAGTAACCCACTTCAATA
Organism: Dioctria rufipes; assembly: GCA_963924295.1. NCBI lineage: Eukaryota > Metazoa > Arthropoda > Insecta > Diptera > Asilidae > Dioctria > Dioctria rufipes. The sequence continues at coordinate 76,679,628 of OZ002743.1, read as the reverse complement.
ATATAAGAATAGAAAACAACTACTAAGTCTCTCACTACATGCCATCTTAACACTAATGTAAAAACTACCTCCAATCTCTCTCTCTCTGTCCTCGCACTGAATTTAATTAATTCAAAATAATTAATGCATTTTAAGGTCAATTCACGATCACCCACATCGCTCCTAGGATCGAGTTGCGAAGAAAACTGAGAAACAAAACAAAGAAAGAAGCGTCTGAAATCTTATTGCCAACCGCCGACGACGCCGTCGACGGAACGATCTTTTGATTTACAAAAAGAAACCACATATAGGCGGCGGCATGGAAGATCAATTTTCTTGACTTGTATACCTGGAAATCAGTTACCTACTATAATACGGCCGGTGAGGTGATTGTTATACACTCATTCTTCGTATCTCTGGGATAGACATATACCTAGATAATGCATTGCACAAACATAGATACATGTATACAGAGCGCTCATATGTTTACAAACACCATAATTCTCCTCAATAAGAACTATGTCAGGGATTTACAACCAAATGTTGATGAACAGATCGTTCACCTGTCGATCTGTTTCATTTCATCTCAACCAAAAGTCGACGGTTTTTGTTTCAAGGAAGCTAGTGATCCACCATGGTGCTCCACTTCTGCACCCCAATCAAAAAGATTATGCTCAACTGGAGAAAAAACAAAATCTTCAACTTTTTCTTCCATACAACTACGACCGATACGATGGCCCAAGATCGTGATTATTAGCCAGGTGAGTGGCGTAGCTAAAAGCAAAAAGAGGCGTTTGCCGTGCATTCAAACGAGTTAATTTGTAGGCTCGCCGCAACCGGCGATGATATCCCGGGACGAAATTAAGAGATTTACAAGGTTCAAAAAACTGGAACTATACAACTCCCGGATCTGGTTTATGCATAATTGGTTATAGATGAAGTGGAAACACAGTTGTGAAGGGTATGAATTACATACATGCATATACATATATATTGTACATAGATGTTTACCTGAACTCTATCCAAGTTTTGTGCGGCGCGCATTCAATTACAGTGTTCCCCGAAGACAGGTGTAATTGTCGTAATCGGAGATTATTTAAGGTCGAACCGGCATTTTACTTGAGAAAATTGAATCACATACATAAGTATACCTATATACCTACATAAGATCCGATCTGTGCAAAGGTAAACACACAGGTCTTTGTGTCATAAGAAAATATGAAATTCTTTCAGTTGTTGAAAAATTTCTGGTTCTGCCCAAGGAAAAGTTTAACGTCTATCGTCGAAGGATGATGTTAAAAGTTATGAAAACTATCAAGTAACTTTTGAGTTAAAAGCCATCCCTTTCAATGTTATATGCGCAATGATGGAACTTCTCAAGAATCCGGTAATAGCTTTTCTGAAGAATAATTTTTTTTTTCTTTCTGAGGTCGAACAACGGAATAGGTGAATAGATAGGTACAGATATAATGGGATGCAAGAAAGTTTTTCAATTATGTAATTATATACTTGCGAACAGAAAGTACATACATATATTCGCCCCGCTGTACTGCCAACCAGATGTTCATGAACATGAGGAAATTTATAGACAAGAACAAGAAAAAAAAAAGAGCAAAAGATTCTATATGGTTACACATAACTTACCTAGAGAGCCGTCCATCGAATAGGCATTTCGTTGCCATGCCCATGTGCATAAATCACAGGTAGTAAGACCATCAGAGGCGACCGATTCATCAAGAAAAGGCGGCCTTGGTGGCGGTGGTACAAAACGTCCATTCCAAAGACCATTTTCACTAGCATCAAAGGCTAATGGTGAATCGAATGTATCCTCTTCGATAGCATTTGACCACCAATCTTCGTCTGATAGAATATTATCCACTGAACTGCTTTCGGTTTGTGGAAATGTTGAATCTGACGTTAATACTGTATTCTCTCTATCTGACCGTATCGTTGAACTGTATGCTGTTGATGTGTCCGATCCTATCGGACCCGGCAGCCTTGGAAACATCCTTCCTGCTACACACTATCTGTAAAAAAAAAAAAAGAAATACAATTTTAGTTTAACATTTTTGTAATTTTATTAGTTAAACAAGAAAATTTATAATTTAAATTTTTTTTTACAATTTTTTATTTAATATTGTTTTTTTCATAGAAAAATGGCGATAAATATCAATGAAAAGTTAAAGGGAAATCTTGCAGGTTGACAAACAGGAGACATCTCTCTTTCTTAACACAGCAATTCCATACCAAAATGATCAACATTTTCATATACTGGACCCCAACCCTCTGATTTCGATGAAACTTTCAGAATTAGTTAAGTGTTAAAAAATATTGGATCCGTATTTTTTTGTTTAGCCTGTCGACCTCTGGTCGTGGATACAGGGTGACTCAAATTTTAATATTTTTCACTGTGGCCGTGTTTCTTAATTTGCTGATTACTTGAGATCGGGTTATTCGATTCTTTTGTGTGATATCACAAATTAAACGTATTAAATGGGGATTTCCAAAGGAATAAAAAATAATAATAATAAAAAAAAAAATAAAAAAAATATTGAAAAAGAAAACACAATTTTTATTAATTTTGGATTTTTGACCCCATCCCGGAGAGAAATGTTCTAATATTAATACATAATGTATCAAAAATTTGCGGATGTTCAGCTCTTGGTTTAGGAGATATAATTTTTTTTATTATCGTCTCTGCAAAATTTCATATGTAAATCTTAGAATTTACTTAAAAAAAATGATTGTTTTATTGTTTTTAGATACTCCAATAAAATAAGCGTTTAAAAACTATTACAATAATAGTTCTGTTTTATTATTTCAAAAATTTTATAATTTTATTTTTAACGCAAAACGAGTACTCTTTAACACTAACACTATTTTCATTTACAAGTATAAAACTATGGTACTTTCGAGTACCTACTATTGGCTTGACATGATCATATCTATTTTGAATTTTTCTTTCAATATTGGTGTAATCTTTTGTTGAAACGTGAACATAATTTAGCTTAGAATCTTTTTGTGAAACAGCCCAATCAACCGTACAGATGTTTCGATGTTTGAATTTCACTATTTTGCAAGGTAGCTTTTGCTGTATTTTTTTTTTAGAACTCCTCCTAAAGCATCGCAAGGTCCTTTCCCATGTCAGGTTGCAAGAAAGTGCCTTCATATGGGATATATTGTACAGGGTGGGCCAAAAGTCACCATGGGGTTTAAAAATTTAATAACTTTTCGTTTATATATTTTTTTTATTTTTTTTTTAGATTATAAAATATACAAAATGGAAATTTTTTTACGCTAAGTATGGAAAATAATGTCACTTAAATGACCGCCGTTATTAGCTTCGCAATGATGGGCTCTTTTTAGAGCATTTTCCATAACATCTTTCAACATTTGTGGCTGTAGCGCTCGAATTTCTGCAACAATGTTGGCCTTGAGTTCAAGGATTGTCTCGGGCTTGTTCACATATACTCGCTCCTTCAATAACCCCAAAGAAAATAGTCGGGTGCTGACAAATCTGGCGAACGCGCTGGCCAATTAATTTCCGAATTTCTTGAAATTATTCGCTGTCCAAAAATTTGCCTTAAAAGTGCCATTGTGTCTCGGGCATCTCAGGTCTGTTTTCAAGAGCAGGACGTAAAAAATTTTCTATCATAAACCGATACCGCTCTCCATTTACGGTTACAGCACTTCCATCTTCATTTTCGAAGAAGTAAGGCCCAATGATATTTTCAGATGTAATGCCACACCATACTGTACACCTAATGGGGTGCAATTGGCGTTGATGAATGGCTCTTGGATTTTCAGAACCCCAGAACCTACAGTTCTGCTTATTAACAAAGCCATTCAGATGAAAATGAGCTTCATCACTCATAATCAGATTTTCATTAAAGTTGATTTCATTTCTGGCCAACTGTTGAAATTTAACTGCAAAATTTAGACGTTGCCGATGATCTGCGGGTTTCAATTCTTGCACCAATTGCACCTTATATGGGAATAACAGTAAATCTTTTTTTAAAATGCGCCGTAGTGACGTACGAGATATCCCTAGCTGAGCAGAACGCCTTCTGGTAGATGTTTCTGGTGTTTCGTTAACACTTTGCTCTACACGTTCCATATTTTCCGCAGTGTGAATTATACGCGGTCTACCGGTTCGAGGCAAATCACTTACGGTGCCATGTTGGTGGTGACGATCAACTAAGCAACGAATCATGGCTTCAGAGGGCGAAATTCTGACGTTAAAATGGCGACGATATGCTCTTTGCGTTAAAATAATTGATCGCTGATTTAAGTAATAAAATTCTATTATTCTGGTTCTTTGTTCAGTTGTGAATCTCTCCATTATTTATTCTCCAGATGTTATTTATATAATCTAAAAAAAACAAATAAAAAAAATATATAAACGAAAAAGTTATTAAATTTTTAAACCCCATGGTGACTTTTGGCCCACCCTGTACCAGGTTATCCAATTTTTGTATTGACCTTCAGACCCATCCGAAAAATGAGTAATTTTTTTAACAAAAGGTAACTTGCCTTTATGAAGTTGAAGTTTTTTCCCAAAAATAAACAAACTGCGACATTGTTCTGTTTTAGTGATTCAGCTATTACTATTAAGCTGACGCGCTGCAACAATATCATCCAAATAGTAAATAGAAAATTGGTGTATGGTGCATTGCGCATCTGCCCAGTGAAATTCTTGAACAGCATTCTGAACCACGAAAGAATAATTTTCGGAAAAATCGGAGATCATAATGCATTCATTTGGCTTTAAGCTAACCTTGCAAGGCTTTACATATTTTGCTTGTTCTTTAGCAATAAAATAATGTGGAACTAATTTGCAAAGTTTTTCGCAAAAAAACATCAATGAATTGCTGGGTCTTCATTTGTATCGTTTCAAAAGTGCATCGGTTCACTTGTTGCCATTGCTTAAATGTGATCACTTCAATAGGCTTATCCAGAAGCTCCAAAAGTATCGCGATTAGGGTTTCGTACCTGGACATTTTACACATTGTTGCAATAAACATTGATTGGTGTAGTTGTCGCAAATTACTTGGTAGATAAGATCATGGTAGGTGGTTGTATAATCAGGAAGCAGTTTACTTCTTTTAAGGACTTTAATATTCTGGTAGTAAATGCAAACACATATGGAATGAGTTCCTGATGATTGCGCCAGAACACAGTTTCCTGGACGATGTGTTGCAAATGTGGAAAACCCAATTTTTTGTTTTAGGGAAATTTTTCTTTGAAAATCTGGAATGCTTCTTTCAATTTGAGTAACACCATTTTACGCTGCTTTGTCATCTTTACTCCATCCTTTCTTAAAACAATGAAATGTTTTTTTGCCGGCGCATATACAGCTGATGTCATCATCTTCATAAAACCATAAAACTCCTGCACAAGATGTATCATCTAATTATCGATGGTATTGCTTCCCAATTTCAGATCTGGTTTGACAAAATACCTTTTTCTTGTTGTAGATTTTTTGCCCGATTTGCAAGATGAAAGGACACGTTGAATTCTCTGAATATTCCGAGCTGACCAGCTTTTTGGCAGGGTTGTCAGTATAAGATACTTTTCCTTAAATGTTTCGGCTTTTCCAAAATTTCTTCTTAAGTTGCTGAATGATTTCCCCAGCATTATCTGTTCCATATTCTTCTTCAGAAGCTGAATTTGGCAAATTAAACACTTGTTCCGAGAGTTTTGAGGATAATTCGACAACTTTCCTTTTTCTGTAACGCTTAAACGCTTAAACCTTTTTGGTATTATCGGTGAGCTGCTGAGAAGACTTAAAGTATTATTTAAACTGGCGATGTCAGGGATCACACATAAGACAAATTTCCCAGTTATTACTGATACTATGAGCTTGTAGATGTGGTTGAAGATGTGCATGAAATATAAAATTTTCAGTAGGTTCCCATCCCCTCTTCAGAACTAGACATTTACAATTCTCGAACTTTTTTTATTTTTTTCCAATTATTTCATATTATCCATTTTTTTTTTGCGAATTTCGAGTGGGATTATTCGGAATCGGGTACTTGTACATCATACGGCATATTTTTCAAATATTGTTTTGAACTTATAACGAACGAATAATTTAGAATTTTTCTTAATTTTTTCAGATATTTCTTGAATATGTTTTTCTTTTGTAGTACGAATCAATGGACGACTACAGTACTTGGCCAGTCATTGACTTTGAAATGATTTCTTTTCGTTTTTCCTTTTTTTAATAAAATTCGATTTATTTTTGACATATAGTCTCCTTTTAGCTCGTTACACTATCCAATGGTCTTAAAAACTTTCCAAAAATAATGATTTTTTGAATGAAGGCTGTAAAATAGGCATTTGATGACCTTCTGGTTCGATGTTCATGTTCATATTTGCAAAGAGAAAGAAATCGTAAGTGAGTAAAACTCGATGGAAGAGGCAAAAGTGTGTACAATTTTGGCCATGACAATGAAACAGGCTCTATTAACCCTGACATGCTACCGTGAGTAAATCTTACTCACTTTATACTTGAAGGCTGCACTGCTCTTCACAGCGTCCCAACTTCTCAAGTGCATTGCCTGAAGCGTGACTGTTAGTTTAAGGGACAGAGAGCCAGATGTGTGGTAGTTTGACAGAGCCATCTGTACGTCGTAAATGGCCTTGGGCAGCCTTGACCTTTATAAAGTTTTCGTAAATCCAATTCGAAAGTCACTTTGAGAATTGGAAAAGGTTATGTATAACAACAAACTAACTAAACAAAAACAACTAAATTAAATATTATCCTGTCAACTAGTGACTGATACAGTCGTAAAAGTTCAATTTTTAATATAATTCTTAGTAGTAAGAAATCAAATACTAAATGGATCCAACCTCTAAATAACACGGAAAATACTCTCACAATTAGAGAAAAAGAAGACATAATCATTGATGGTTTTATTGCGCCGAATATATAACATGGTTTTGCAGAGTTCTTGTATTTGGATGGGTGTCTCTACATCCGAACAGGGATCTATCACAGAAGCGGCTGCTACCGCAAGCTACTAAGGCTTACGACAGACAAAATTGTATAGTTCAGCACTGCTACTGTTATTGCTTCTTCGGCCTCATCGAAATAGCGTCGATTTGGTTAATCTTCACCTGTTAGCTCGCGACCCACTTCCGTGCCGCAATTCCTTAGTGCACAGACCTCAAAAGTACATATATAGATTCGGTAGGAACTTGTCCAGGTTCTCACAGGTACAGTCTGGACTTGGGAACCCAATTCATTGGGTGTGCTGAACTAGCGTACAATCTTCAAGAGAACTTATGTTCGGCTCGATCCGAACACTCATCCAGGCTGTCATAGGGGCAGTCTGAGCGTGTAACGCAATTTTTTCGACAATTCCAGTGTCTAATATCAGGTAGACTAGTGATCTCAATACATTTCAGGAACAGGTGCAGACCATCAAATCTGATTACTTACCAGACATTTGATCGTCTGATACCACGCGATCAAGACACCATCGAGGCTGTGTCTTAGCTCTTCGAGTCTACAATTCTGCAGTGATAAATAGACAACGCTGCTGCTGTCATAGTGCCGTGCTATTTCGAAACAACATGCTCCCAAGGGGACAGTTGTCTACCTCAGATAGAAGCGTCATATTCCTTCTGTTGAGGATACTCGACTCCACTAATATTACTGGCTACCAAGAATTGGGCCATACCCCCAAATATCCACTTGAAATAAGATCGCAAATGTTAAAAATATTTTTTTTTTGCGATTTGAGTGCCATCTATTATCAAAATCACTGACTTATCAAACAGTTTCTATATATGGGAGAGATAAAGATAATTTTTATCAAAATTACAAGTTATGACCATTTGGTGAGTACCGCAATGGGTGTGGGAAAAAACGTTTCAGACCATTATGAACTTTTCATCGCGCATAAGTACAGCAGGTGAAGTAATGTAATTATGCATCCTTAAATTCCTTAAATATTGTGCTTCAACGGCGGATTTGATATGGTGCGTTTATAAAGATTTGAGTAAATTATTTGTTAAAAATCTGTCAAAAGGTTTATGAATGTGATCTAGGGCTATGTACGCATACGCAGATGATGGTCACTGTGTAGGCTAAAGTTATGCAGACGATGTCTACTTGGTTGTCTGTTCTATAAATATTGAGTTCTGGACCTTATATTTTATAGGCTCACAATGGAGAGATGAATCAGTCCAAAATAACATAAATACGAATTAATGAAAACAGAGATTCCCAAACTGTATCCAAGCAAGAAGTGTTTTGGTTTTTTCAACTTCAACGTCAGTATGAATGTCAAATGAAATATGCATAGGAGTTCATTTGTAACATTGCATTTGTACTGCTGTACGATAATGTAACGTGCAAGAACAAACAATTTGTAACCTACCCTAGAGATATTGAATATCCAATTGAAAATTTTAAAGATATTCAGGCCAGCGCAGGACTAACTAATGATGAAATAAAAGAAGAATGCCTAATTATAGGTAGTTCATTAACATCAACGCAATAATGATAAAATTGATAAACAAACTCTTCAATGGAATCCACAATAAATCCGGTGAATTGAAATACCAGTAAGCACTTGAAGAGGAGCAACATGTAAATATAAGGAAATATTTAGAATATAGCGTAAAGATTTTATTAGTCATGCTTAAAACTAAGTTCATTTCAGAGCTACTGATGAAGTTTAATAAATGAATAATAATAATAATTTAAATGTAAATTCCCTCAAAGTTTTTCATAGCTATTTTTGCTATGATATAAATTCATAGCGAATTTAGTCAATATGAAAATTGTCCGAGTTTGCTGCCATATCCGCAGCTCGAGAATTAAGTGGAAAAAACTTTTTACAAAAGAAAAATCTTTGAAAAGGAAATTTCTTTTGTAAAAGAGGACATTTCGTATAAGCAAGAACCGTATACTCATCAGTACGGCTTAGTTCTTGCCTGCCGTATACGCCAAAGTAACAGGCAAGCGAAACGCCTTTTCTTGAAAAAGAAATTTATTTTTCAAAGAGTTTTCGTTTGTAAAGAGTTTTTCCAATCAATTCTCGACCTTCCGACTTCGCAGCTAATTCGGTCAATTTTCATATTGACTAAATTTGCTATGAATTTATTTCATAGCAAAACTCTCTATGAAATTCTAGCGATAATCTTGCTTTGCATTTAAGTACTTAGTATTTCGCCTCAAATATAATTCACATTTAAAATTTATTTTAAGTTTATATATGAGGTCAGCCTGGCTGTCACTTTGGCGTATACGGCAGGCAGGAACCAAGCCGTACTGATGAGTATACGGTTCCTGCTGATACGAAACGCCTTTTTTTTTTTTTTTAACAAAAGAAATTTCTTTTTTAAAGATTTTTCGTTTGTAAAGAGTTTTTTTCCAAAGTTTTTAATTGTCTTTCCGCCAATATATATCTATTAAAGTTCAGCCTCGTTTATATGTATCCACCAAACTAATCTTGAGTAGTTCCATAATTAGTTTAACAAATTCTAACGATATTTTTTAGAATTATTTTTATTTATTATAGGAAATTTTTATAGGTTGTCCATTCACCGTCCGCCGTGCTTGGCAGGCAGGCAGTTAAAATGACTTCGTATATTGATGACTTCGATTTTACATATGTATGTATATAGTTCCCTCTTGGAATGTGCATATTTTAAAAACCAATAAAAATTAAAAATGTGGTTAAGAATCATAAAAATTTCCCAAATTAACCTAATAAAACGATCAGGGGTATATTAATACCAAATGATCTGGGTTAAATGGAGAAAATTCATATGTTTTACATATTCTGAATAGTTTCTTGCTTGAATTCCTCATGGACACGAAATCCCTATTCTTTTTTTCTATACGCGTGTATTTACCAATACTTAAAAAAATATAAATGAAAAAACGAGCGAGTTTCTTATGGCGCCACAAATTATAAAAATTACAAAAAAAAAAAAAATTTAATAAAACTAATTAAAATTAGGCTCCCCTTGTGGGTAAATAAAATTTCTGTTACACCAAAAAAATAATAATAAAATCATCATAATTTCGATTTTAAATAAAATTCTTAACGACCCCTACGCTCTAGTACACCTGATATGCTTAGTTTAGGGTGAGCATAATTTACACAGGAAAAACGAACGAGGCTTCAATAATATGTGCGCATCGTGAATTATTGCCGGCATAATTCTGTTCTAACTATAATCATGACTGAAGGGTTTAAGTAAATCTTCAGGGCGTCTCGTAAAAGTGTCAGTATCTAACTAGCAGATGTTTTGTAGTTAGCGACAATCATAAATCTTTTCTAATAAGAACTTCAAAAATTAAGATTGAGAACAACTTAAGACGATGAGACAAACTACTTTGATGAGGTAGGTATGCGCGGTAAGTTAAACGCGCATATACATATAAGTACCTAGTAATAGTTAACGATTCCAGATTATATGACCTCAGTGTGACTACACCGTACGTATGTATACCAATAATAAGGAAGGGACAGTCATTACCGCGACATGATCCTATGTTTTCAGTTTTAATTATGCACAAGACAAATCTTTGTCAATTCTAAAGGAGCAAGCAAGAGACGAACTGACTTGACTGACTTGGAAAATGCACTAGTCATAAACGTAACGAGTTGAGCCGTTTAATGTTTTTCATGTCATCGGCCTTTTCGTTATGGCCACCTCAATCTCCATGGGAAGATTTACTTTTGACACTTTTTCCCCTCGGGAACACGATTTACAGAGATAATAAAATGAATTTTTATCCTTTTATCTGTCACTGTCAATAACACAAGATTGGATTAACGACAGGGAGCAAGAGACATGGCCGCAAGGAATTTTTCTTGTCTCCTCTGGAATCTTAAACATGTTCGCTGTTTGATTTTTCCTCAATAAAACAACGATCGATTGCAGGGGGCTCTCTTGAAAGGAACATATAGATAGGGGGTATCACACGTAGATACCTACATATATATATCTGTATATATGTATGTATGTTAGTAAGATGGAAGAAGGCGCTCGACGACTCCAAGAATTCCGACTTCGGCTATAAAATCAATAGTAGTAGTAGGTACATATAGTTACCTCGTTGTAGATGTTTGTTGATTGGTGTACAGGCAGCACGTCGAGTGGAGTTTTAACTTCTAAACAGCAGATTTCTGTAAGTTTCGCCTTTTCAAGTTCTCAAGAGTTGTAAATTGAGCAAAAAGGGCACTCAGAGCTTAAGTCAATCAGGCGGAAATAATTACGTTGAAGCATCATCAAATGCAATTACAAGGGAAAAACTTTCCATTTAGCGCAAGTGGAGAAGGAGCTAGACCAAGGGAAAGTTTTTTTTTCTTCTTCTTTTATTGTTATTTGATTTTTTTTTTCTTGTTGATCTACCTACTTTGCGTTGGAGTACTTTGAAAATTACTGTGATTTTTTTTTTTTTTGATGGTGTAAGTTTAAGTCGAATTTCATTGGAGCACATTACTTATTAGTTAGGAAATTTCAAAAATTTGATGAGATACTTGAGATAGTGTAAAGATTGCATTGATTAAAAAAAAAAAAAACAAATGCATGTAGAAATTTTGGAATGTAACACGCACATTCATCAGTGCAAATTAATTTTCAAATTTAGGAAACCTCTTAAATTCTTATAGGAAGTAAAGTACAGTCTTAAGTTGACTTTAGGAATTCTTCATTTCAATATAACGGTTAGAAGAAGTTTTGCGTAACAAAACTTAGGAGTTGGAACAACCAATGGAAATTTCGATATTCCTCCAGTTGTGATAAAAAAAATGCGTTTTGAGTATGGTCTTTTTTTTTTCCATACATGAAAGCATCCCACTACAAACTATATATATATATAGACTTCCCAAGTAATATTGCAGGTTGAATTTCCAATCATCCAGAGTAGATCGACCTATTTTGATTAAAATAACATAAACTAGACTTAAGAATTTAACCACAAAGGCGGCCATTCTCCTTTGAGGTAAATTAGGAAGGAAATATTATTTAATAATTCTTCCAATACCAAAAACAAAAAAAACGCCAGATTCTCCGGCTGATTTTCGTCCAATCATAATACTTTGTTTTTTTATCGAAAGTGCTAGAAAAATTAATGTACCAGGAAATACTTGAGCACATGGACAAAAATAATCTTTTAACTCGATAGCAATCAGGCTTTCGAGCATTTCACAGTTGTGAAACAGCCCTATTAAAGATAACGTCCTATATTAGAAGCGTGATGGATAGTGAAAAATTCACTACGCTAATCCTTTCAGATTTCTCAAAGGCTTTTGATAGTGTAGATCATGGACCTCTTATACAGAAGCTCTGTTCCTCTTTTAAATTTGACAGTTCAGCAGCGCACATGCTGGATAACTTTTTGAGTGAACGTCGCCAGCGGGTTAGGGTCGTCAATGTTTATTAACTGCATTTTTGCCTCTACAGTATGGAGTTCCCCAAGGATCGATATTGGGTCCGCTGTTATTCAGCTTATTCATTAATGATTTGCCGAAAGCAGTTCGTGATGTAGAATTACACCTCTTTGCGGATGATGTTTAGGTCTATCTAAGCCGGCCCATACGTCTTCTTGAGGATTGCTTATCACGCATTAATAGTGATCTGGATAGAATATATGCCTGGTCTATGGATAATGGTCTGCAACTTAATCCCGTAAAATCACTTTCGATGTGTCTGACCTCCGACCAGTGATCCTGAACCATTCTCCACTACCCATGCTGAATAAGGTTACCAATCTTGGGATAGAATTAAACAGCAGTATGAAGTGCTGTGATTATATTAAGGCGAGATTGGGTAAAATTTATTCTGGGCTGTGCACACTTTGGCTCTCGGCCGATAATTTGACTCGTAACACTCGTCTGATCCTAGTAAAGACGTTGATTCTGCCTCATTTCTCGTTTGGTAGCGTTGTGTTTCCCAAACTTGATAGTATATGTACACGTAAAATGGAGGTTGCATTCAACGACTGTATCCGATTTATTTTTAGATTGTGACGATTTGATCACCTTTCCCCATTTAGGCTTCAATTACTTGGGTGTTCTTTGGAATCCTTTTTAAAACATCGGGTGCTCTTTCTACTGTTCGGCATACTACGGTCGAATAAACTGGAATATCTCAGGGAACTTTTCCAGATTACTTCGTCTCAGCGGAACAGAAACCTGATAATGCCACGTTTCTATAGATCAGTTATAAAGAGTTCTTATCTCGTCCAGTTTATCAGACTATGGAATAATTTACTCGTTACTATACAAACCGCAAACACCGTCAATGCGTTTAGAATGCAAGTTCGAACTCACTTAAAATAACCCCTTTATAGGATAATAGTTCCTATTCTTTTCTAGGCTAAGAGGCAGTATTTAAACTATTTAGAATAACTTTGTATTATATTTAAACTAAATTTGAACTAAATGATAAAATGCAGTAGATACTTAATTTTTATGCTTTTTAGCTTCGAAACAACAACTTTTTTATGTATTTTTTTTCTGAACTATCAACTCAATGCAGATTAATTTTATTTATAGCTTAGTTCTTATTTTTAACACAAATTTATCTAGCACCAACTTACTATTTCGTACTATAAAAGATTGTAAATCTTGTGTACATTTACTAACAATAAATTATTATTATTAAATTATTATTAATTCCTTAAATTAGGCCTACAAAGTAATCTTAACTTCGTAATTAATCAATAGAGAAAAATAACGTAATAATTCATTTTTAATTTACCTCATAGGAATGAGAAAAAATAGGGAAATAAACAAGAAAAAAAAAAGTCTGAGGCAAATTTCCTTACTTTTTATCTAAATTCTATGTACTTAACTTTGAGGTCAAATTTAAGGAAACATATGGACTTCATAGTTGGATGTATTCCCAAGTTCAAGGTAAGATAACATCTCTAAATAATTCCCTATTCGATTGTGTTCGCCCTCAAAGCCTGAATTCTAAAAAAAAGTCAACCTCAAGGTAAATTGGACTAAATGGGCTTATTAGGCGAAATCGCTAATAGTTGAAATTACGAATTAATACAACCAAAAATTAATTTACTTTTGTTTTGCCACCCTCAGTATCACTGGAATTGATGAAATTCATTCCCATTGAATCACTTCATCAAGATTACAAATTTTACCCCTGCTTACGACACATTTATGTCGAAACCAGTCAGACTCTGGAATACTATGTGCATCTTTTCTTAAAAATGCTACATTTGATTTGGGCCAATACACTTGAATATTTGCTTCCCACGCATATTCAACTACGTTTGCATTCACCGGCTTTTTAAGAAATCTTATATCCAAATGATGATGCTAATGCCTTGGTTTACTTTTTTAAGGTATAAATAAAATAAAGGAATTAATAATATTGAGATATCCTTACCTTACCGTCTTCTCTGTTTGACAATCATTTTAAATCTTTCAATTGTCAAATCTCTTTTATCTATTTAAGGCGAAATTCCATAATTTAGGGCGAAATGCCATAATTTAGGGCGAAATGCCCTATTTTAAGTCGAAATTTATTTATAGGAAAAAATTATGATTGCCTTTAAACACAAAATTACCTAAACATAGAAACATGCCCTGAAAGTTGAAAATTTTCGTTATTTCGCTTTGCCATCTAGGAATGTCGTCGTATAAGGAAAAATTTTAAGTCAAACTAACTTTTAGGTCGAGATCTTCGAACAGGAAACTAAATGGAGTTGACATGAACAGCGATTAAGTGTAACCAATTTTAAGTTGTGTGGGTACATCAATTCATGGCAATTTTGTTTGAGAGCATGTAATGCTAGGTCAAACGATATCCTGACTACTGGACGATCGCTGAGAAGGTTCTAGAGCGTAACCTTCATTTTTCGTCGGATCATTGGGTGCGTTCACTGCACGATAGCGTCCTGTTTTGTTATGAACAAATGTTAAAAGAATTATTTTGACAGTTAGTCACTACAGTGGTGACTCTTGTGTAACTAAATTGCAGGGAACGTAAAAGCGAATAACATAGCAAATCAAATATTTTTGACGTTTGCAAAAAATAAGTAAATTAAAAGTAAACATGAACGTTAAATTGCAAATAGCATTATCGTTGGGAGATGAACTTTTTGTCGACATTACAAGGAAATGAATTAATGCATTGAAATTGATTTATAATAAAAAGAACTTTTTGGCCTATCACACAGACCATATAGTTCTCATCCATCAAAATTGATATATTTTCTGCTTCCGTTTCCATATCAATGTCACTTTGACAACACAAATTTATTATCGCACAACTTTACTATCCTAAATATGGGTAGTGAAATAATGCGTGCTACCTTTTACTCTTGGCCATCTCAGTGAATGCGTGTGAAAGTAAAAGGAAGTGACTATCTGTCATTTGCTGTGTACAATGAACGCACGATAGCGTTGTATAGTGAACTCGGTAGTGACATTATGTCACTATTTTTCTGTCGGTGAACGCACCCATTGTCTAGACTTGTTGTTATCATACAAAACTCACTCGTCTCTTATATTTCCCATGAAACAACACGGATGATTTGGAAAATAAGAATTAACATTTATTTCTTTTAATTGATTATCATATTTTCATACAGCGTTCACTCGCTCTTAATCTTAACCTGGGCTCATCCTACCTAACCTAAACTATACAACCTCAAAATCGTATAAATGGATAATATGACCTAACCGTACATAATCCCAAATTGTATTTTAATTATATCTATTTTTGTTTTTATTTTTTTTTATTTCAATAAAAAATATACTTATTATAAGCATTATTCATATACCTGCATCATTATCATAACGCACGGCTTTCCCGTTGTATTTACTCCGCTGATACTGTAGTTTACTGGAACATAAGGCTGAAACATATTTTGATATGTTAACGAATTTAAAATTGTCGGTGTCATTGGGTTAATTTGGCGACATTTACAACGACAGTGTCGTTGTAATTGCCTTGTCGGTATAACTGTATTTCGGCCTTGAATGTGTGTGCTGTTAAACTTGCGGTACAATTCCGGCTGGTGCACTCAGCTCGGAAAATTCTATTTGGGTGGACTCCTTCGTGATATCGTTTGCAAATTATCGTGTA
The DNA here is from genome assembly GCA_963924295.1 of Dioctria rufipes. Classification (NCBI taxonomy): domain Eukaryota; kingdom Metazoa; phylum Arthropoda; class Insecta; order Diptera; family Asilidae; genus Dioctria; species Dioctria rufipes. The sequence continues at coordinate 76,663,563 of OZ002743.1, read as the reverse complement.
CTGCAAAATCCTGATGCCTTTATGCTAGCGCTTTAATCAGCCTTCCGTCAACAAGCTTCTTTGAGTTGTACTCCTTGCTGTTTCAAGATCAACCAAATTTTTCACTTATTTTTATTTATTTTTTATTTTAAATTTTTGGATTGCATTACATATTTAAATTTCATGTGTTACAGCTTAACACTCTGGTTTTACTTGATATTTGATTTAAATTTCTTTCCTCTTTTGCAACTATGTTTTAGTTCTTTTATTATTTGTTTTTTATTTATTTATTTTAGTATGGAGTAAAAGACCGATTGGACTTCCATTATAAGGAAACTCATGGAAAAAATAAACATTTATATCAGTTGGTAATTTGGAAAATATAAAAATCCAAGTTAATTGGACAATATTCCTTTTACCTATATTTTACTACGTCTATGTATATTTCAGTTTCCAAACAAAAAATTTCCACGAAATAATACCAAGTTCTCGCATTGAAATTTGACAGACAAGGTCCAATATGGCCGAACCTTATGAACACATAAAGCAGCATTTTTGTTACGCTAATATATATAGTACATATTTTATACATAATGCCTACTCCATTAGTTTCCTGCTCGAAGGTCCAAGAGATGTAAAATGCGCCATATTTATTTAAAAAAAAACAAGGCTGCCATATATTAAAGGAATTAGAATAGAAAAATTGCATGATTTTAGAATTTAATTTTTTCTACAGTTACTGAAGAAAACACCTAAATAAATGAATTTTTCTTAATATCAGAACGGTTTAAGAAAGGAAAAGGGAAAATATACACACAAAATTTTTATAAAATGAAATGCCTTCTACATTAACACAGACGTTAACATTTGTTAAACTAGGTAAAAAAAGGTCAAGATTGCGAAAATTTACGTAAATTCGATGTGAAATTTACGTTAAATTTACCAAATCAAGGAAATGTGTCCTCTGCCATATAGGGAAATTATCCCTAATTTCCTTAATATTTACGTCGATACGACGTAAATTCGACCTGAAAAAGAATATTGCTTGAGATTAACTTGCTTAGTAAGCTCATTTGCTTTTGCATTGACAGCAAAACCTTGATGCCTAGATAATCAGATTAGGCTTACTTAATTAGATCTAACCACTTACATGTTCACATTGCAATTCCCACATGAGCTGTGATATATCTGCAAGAGACGGATTTACTCTAATTGCTACCAGACTGTAGGAGAAAGTAAATTTTCCATTGATGTTATTAAAAGCTTAGTTTAGATTCTCATAGAATCAAATTAAATTAGTAAAATATACATACATATATACATATATTATATATATGGTATATATTGCCTAAAAAACTTTAGTATGTTTCCCTATATTCAATAGTGTTTCAAACCCAGGGTCATCACTCCAGACTCCTGCTGTGATATACATACCACTTTCATCTCCATATATGTACTAGATATATTCCTTCGTTAGTCATAGTCAGGTCATTTCACCTACATTGGTCTTTCGCTGTCATCTGGACTCTTCCACGATTGCAGAATCCGATGTGATTAGCATTAACTATTTTGTTGTTTACTAAAATATATTTCACCTGTGCCTAAAAGATTAGATTGTGTTCGGAGCTATACAATTTAAGTCACATTATCATTACCAATACCAAGTATTTAAGAATGGGTTCCCATTACATATAGTAGTGTATTGGATTTAAAATACAGCAAAAACAGTATCATTCCAGGAACTGCAAATAATACTTTAAAATACAGCAAAGTAATTGAATATACGAAAATTTGGATTCCATTACAAAAATACTTATAAATATCCAAAAGTATTTAAAAAGTATTTGGGAATTCCTTCAATTCTTGTCTAATACTTTAAAATTTACTTGTAATTATTTCGAAATTAAATATGGTTTTGTACTTAATTATAAAATGAACTAGATCAATTTAATTTGTATGTAAGAAAAACTTTTTCCTATTTTTGATGTGGATTAAAATTAATGGTCTGGACAAGGACATTTGAACCGTATATTTTAGGATGATTGATTAAATTTGCGAAGGAAAATAACAATTCTACTGCTGCGTCTGATGAAGACAATTCTGTTGAACATATATTTTAGTGCAGCTTGGTTTAAGTCAAAAATTAGGATTTCATTTTCTAAATTTGTATCTAATTTCTCCTAATTTGGTATTTTGATTTTGATATACATAAGTAAGTATTGGGTAACTAGAATAAGAATAAAGACGACATTTACTTTTAATTAATTCGCAACTATTTACAGATCAAAACATTCCTTAAACTAAGCGTGGATTTTGATTTGTAATAGAGTGAATCGGGAAGGCCCATTTTAGGCCCGATACCTTCAGACATGACAGATGTCTTAAACGATGCATTATGATAATCTGAACATTTGTTATTAACAATGTTTATTTCTGTCTAGCGGGGGAAAGCTGGGGGAGGGGGGTCAAAGTTTGATCTAGTATAAGATCAAATTCCTTACGTCCTGAGAAGAAGTTTGAGTACCCACACTACTATACTCGGAGGCTTAAGTAGTTATTTATCGACATCCCATTAGTCACTTTTTTAGTATTTCCCTCTGTTTTATTCGAATTGATGTACTTGATTTATCGCACCTTAGATCGGGGCTAACTCGGTAGGAAAACGAGTTTCACTGTTCGCCCCAACGCATTACCATTTACAATTCGTAGAAGAAAATTTTCCTCTGCATTCTTTTATGGTAGGGGGTAGGAGCCAACGGCGGAGGGGGGGGGGTGTTTCCAATGCCTTATGTTGCATATCGAATTAAAGGTCTCGCCGAGTGCTATCAGGTAGTGTACTTTTTCCCCGATTCAGAAAAGTTGCTCGGCAAGTTGCCCATGCACTTGGGTCACATACACCCCAACTACTACATTTCGCATATAAATTTGCAGTCTTTCTTCCATAGCCATTAGTGCTCTGTTGTGAACATTTTATTTTCCACGATTTACCAATTTCGCGCAATTACGATAAGTAGAAAAGTTCACTTTTTCACCCAAAAAAGTCACTTAATCTACATCCGATCGCCAAAGCTTTCCCCCACTAGATAGAAATAAATATTGTTAATAAAATACTTTCAGAGTATCATAATGCATCGTTTAAGACGTCTCTCATGTGTGGAGGAGTCGGGCCTAAAGTTGTATGCAAAGTGCGCATTCCCCTTTAATTAATGTAGCCTACAATTGATAGATAGCACAGTTCGATTGCAACGGGATCAATACACCTTGGAAGATATTTTTTCGGGATGGTCCGAAATTCAATTAGATTTGCAGAACATGAGTTTTTAACAAATATTTATGCAGCAGTTTTTCATTGATATATGTGAGTAAGGACGGATGATCTCTAGAAAAATAATGCGTTTGTAGCAGAAGCTAGAGCGTGTAAGTACATACGAAATTTATTCAAATGCACACAGATTTTTAGCATAAGTTGAATATGCAATAAAGTTATGGTCGCAATTTACAAGTGTGCGAGTTATGTGTTTAGGTTTATGAGAATGCATTTTCGAATTCTGATAAGACCCAATCACATAATTAAAATTCTGTTTACTTTGACTTGAAACCATTTCTGATAAAATTTCAGCAATTTTTTTTTTTCAACTTTATTAGACCCGAGGAATTAGGCAAGTCTCCAATAAACTAAATTCTAATTTACTTGGACCAAAACCAATTCATTAATATTGTCTCCTGTGAGATGACTTCGTTAAAAAACTATAAATAAATCTGAGTTCACTGCAGTGTAGATAGAAAACAGTTCAGGGCTTCATTACTGTTCTGATGAGATCGTCTGCACTGCCGATCGAAACACACAGTCTGTTCTCAAAATTTCTTATGAAATTTTGATTTTCGTCTACAAAGCTAGTAACTGAGAAGTACCTCGGTACATGTCTTTTAAAAATTTTATACAGTAGGCAGAAAATTGCCTGTGGACTCGTATATTATTCGGGTCTCGATATTCAAACCGTCTCCCTCTTATATAAATCAATCAATTTCAAAATAGTAATAATAAATTTTATGGAATTAATTTTGTTTGTTACTCTGCAACAACACTCTCGATACCATAAGACTAGTGTATAAAATAAAATCAAAGATTGTATCAGAAAAAATAAAAAAAATTACTATCTTTACAATGAACAATAAATTAAAGAAAACTTAGATAATCATGAATACCTTCCACAAAATTTGTCTTCGGCTAATCAATAAATTATTTCAAGTCTCAAGCAATCAGAGATATGAAATATATATGAGCGTACAAAGAGGAAGACCAAAAGCAATATTCAATTCTTTGAATGATTTTTTGGTTTGCTTTTGTTTGAGTTATTATGAAACATGTGTCACACACCTTTATTTCAACCCACATGTGTTGTTCACAGGTTACCTCCTTTCAGTAAGCTAAACTGGCTGCTGAGCCATCAGCCACCTGAATAATTAGAAGCAACTATACCCTACCGTACCCTGCACCCATCAGCCAGCCAGGTAACTATCGCTTTTCCGAAAAGGAGCCACTACTTTAAAGCTGTTGGGGAAGATTTAATTTCAGATAACTCAAAATCGAGTAACCGAGATCACCTCCCTCATAGAAGTGTTGTTATACACGAAATTATTACTTTAGGCCACCCAAAACGACCGCCACCAATGACGCCTCTTTTCATAGTACAATTTTGATATATGTAAAAAGGTCTTGACGGGGCTATCTTCAAATCAAAACGATGCCACTTGTGTGCATATGTAGTATGTACATTACATACATAAATAAGGTAAAGACATATGTAGGGCATCATCTGTAGATGGAGCAGAATCTTGAGACGAAAAAAAAAACGCTTTTACAACATATCTGTCAGTCAAATCACTTGAGTTGAGACTCTTGGGTTATCCATTAAAAATCACTTAAAAACAAAAGCTGATGAAATCAAAGATCGTCAAAGGCATGATCAATCACTTTGGTCTTGCGTCTAATTGGATCTTCGGCACTTTTGGAAGCTAAGCGCCATGATTTTTCAAATTTTATAATTTTGAGTGTCATGTAAATATTTGCGATTTGTTGATTTTTTGAACAGTATTTGTTGGATTCTGGGAAATTAATTTGTTTTTTGTTTGTTTTTGAATTGGAATTACATTGCAGTAAATTTTAAATTGATTCAGATTTAAGTTGTTATAAAATTACGGTAAATACCCCGACATACGTTGGTTTTTACCTCGCACTTAAATTGTTTCAGCCTATCCCTGTGCGTTGTAATACAGTTTAAGAAAATTTTTTTTTTAGTTATTTACAAAAATGATAATCGAGAGACAATTAAAAGAAAAACCTTGCCGTTTTATGCAATGTCAAAAATTGACAGTGAAAAATGATGTGCTGATTTTACTGCCATCAAAATCTTGATAAACTCATTCGCAACCTCTAAATTGATACCTTCCTGAATTTGTTTTCTCGGTGTAAGGAGGTGTTCGTTCCATGGGGTTGCAGTAATATAAGCGGAAAGGAAAAAGAGGATGTACTCACTCGTCTTGGACAAGTCTTTGAGACTCCCTTCTTCACATTCGGAATTACACCAAAACACAATAGCTCTAATATTCCAACTTAGGTGGGCTGCCAACAAAGTCGTCTTCGGAAAGATGACCCCATGGAGTAAGTTAAGCTGGACAGATCACATCTTCTCGGTTGCCAAAGAAGCATCAAAATGTCTTGGTTTTTTGAAAAGGTGTAAGATATATTTCAGCCCATCAAATATAGCGCTCCTCTACAAGTCCTACATCAGACCTAGAATGGAATACAATTCCCATATCTGGGCCGGGGCTGGTCGCACAGCCTTAGCTTCATTGGATATTGTCCAAAAGAGAGCCTGCAAGCTCATTGGCGATGTGGCAATTACTCGTCATATCGACTCGCTCGAGCACCGTCGCAATGTTGGATGCCTTTCGCTCCTTTATCGCTATATGCATGGCCAATGTTCTGATGAAATATCTAGTCTGATCCCATTAAACTAGTCAACCCAGCAAACCCTCGTTTCCATTACCACTAGACATTACTTTCTAAGGGATCACTTACACAGGATGAGATTTGTTGACAAGCCGAGGATGTGCGGAGGAGACCGAAACGGTGACTTACCTTTTCTGTTACTATCCAGCTTATTCTGGTAAGCGATAAAGTTTCCTTAGCTCAGACCTACTAAATAACTGCATGAAGGGACAAGGATGCTTTGGTGGCAAATTCTAAATTTTGTTAGAGCATCGAGCTAAGATTTCTGATCAATGCCTCATAAATTTTGTGGCTATAACTAATTGCCTTTATAGTGCCCTAGGGATTAGAAGATGGTGCTAATAAATGCTTTTTCCTTTATTTTGAGGCAAGGGTACAGGAGATCTTATCCCAAGCCCGAAAGCCATGGCGGCCTATTGTGCTGTCCTGCTAGAAGCCCATTCACCAAAACCTTTCTATCCTTCCTATCCAGGTCTTGGTGAGAAAGGGTTTTCAGCTCATTTACAGATAGAAGACCCTAGAGTATCCATCCTGCTTCGGGCGAAGGACGGACAGCACACAAAAAGTGTCAGGCTCTCCTTCCACGCAGAACAGTTACTCCCATCTTTGTTAGATGAGCGTGAAGCGAGCTGTGGCCAGTGATGATGTGCCAACCACAGTTCTATATTGTTTTCTTCCGAGCTACATGAATGAGAAAATCAGAGATATTCCTATTGGGCCCATCAAGAAACAGTTTTATGTACCTGCAAGTACTCAGGTTCGTCCATCTCATCTGATGCTTTCTACGAACATTCGCTTTGATGAAAGACCCGATACTCGAGGTGGCAACGCCTAAGGCGGGTACCGGTTCAAGAAACGGAAAATCAGAGCCAGCCCAGTTAGAAGGTTAGGTCTTTCATTCCGCTTGATCCCCATGTGACTAGGAACCCACGGAAGGGATACCTTGTTGTAGAAATACAACTTATCCACAGACAACCTGTAATCCCCCAGTAAGTTAGATGTTATCCGAGAGCCCCTCAGAGCCATCAAGGCTGCCTGACTATCCGAAAGGATAGCAATGTCCCTCCCCTTGATTTGTATATCAAGGGTTATCTTCGCTGCCATTGAGATGGCGAAGACTACAGCCTGGAAGACAGTGGTGTGTCGCATTCTTCTATGGATAATACCGCAGTTTAGCATACTGTAGGGTAGAGGCCTGGGCCTTGGATATATGGTATTTGGGGATGTAACGCCCAGTCCGAGTCCACTGTTCGTTTTTAAGCCGTCTGTATACCACACTATATGTTGTTGGAAGGATGGTTAAGTTGAACCCTATTATTGTCTCTCAAAATCACGTTGAATGGTCTTATAAAATTTACCTTAGATGTGATTATTGTATCATATGTATATTGCCAGCATGTGTTCGAAGTATACTGTTTTTCCTTTTGCAATCTGATAGCACTGGAGATTGTTGCCTTATGCACCTTCAAGTGCAGGGGTGTAAGGTTCAATAAGGCTGTAGAACATGTACAATACTAGGTTAGTTCAGGTTAGAGTGGCGGCCATCGCAATAAGGTGTACGATTGGCCATACTTAGATCAGCTATGGTCCATTATGATACCACTATATTGAAACCCTACCCGGAGAAGATATTTAAGAGATAGGGGATGCGATGAAACCAGCCATAAGAGTTAATCAACCTTACCAGGTCCCCCAACTCTTAATTCCCCCAGTTCGCAGAAAAAGGAGCTACCAAGCGTATTTCTCTTACAGCAGATGCTTAACGCTCTCAATCTCTTCCTAGCCCATACAACATCTGCAGAAATCATTGTGTGGAGTTTGCATGTACTCTGCATGTTTTTCAAAGATGTAGAGTCCCGTAATAACTGCGATAAGATTACGAACATCATTACGTTTCTTCTTCAGCAGGACCTTCGCTTGGAACACACTACAATGGTCTGGTAGGCGGTACGATCCCTGTATTTGAGGAAGTGCTGAGTATATCCTGGCTCTCACTCCCAAATCAATTTTTGAACCGTCTGAAAAGACATATAAATGAGAGTCACCTGCCATGCGATTACCATCCCATTCCTCCTACTAGGAATGCTAGCTAAGAACGCTTTCTCAAAGTCTAGTCTTGGAACAATGTAATCCGTAGCACTCCGAAATACAATCTTCAGAACAGATCTTTAGTATTCTGCTGTGACCAATGTCTGTTGTTACCTAGCAGCCCGACTCCTTAAGTCTTAGTGCACTCTTTGCAGTTATACATTTTCCATGGATGTCGAGGGGCAGGAGCCGGAGCACAATCTCCATTGCTGTTTTGGTGTTGTTCGAAGGGCTTCTGTAATGCCTGTATTTTAGTAAAACTTTTCATGTGCGTCACTTTCTCAAGAGCACTCCACCACGCCAGAATCCCATATGTAAGGATATGTGTTACGATACGAGGATGTAATCTCCATCTCGTGTTCATTCGCATTTATCCTCCGATTTCATTTGGAGTCTAATATCACTCCAAGGTATTTGGCTTCAATTTTAAAATCAAGATTAATGTTACCCGATTTTGTGGGGTGGGTGTGACAGTCGGTATAACTCTTCTCCGTATAAAAAAGACTAGTTCGGTCTTTGTGGGGTTAAGCCCTAGACTGCAGCGCATAGCCCAGTTAAGAAGCTTTTGCAATGCTTCAAAGAGCACTGATCGTCGGTAAAAATTTCTCTGAGACAAGGATAACTAAGTCCAATATGTATAATACTAATGGCACCAGTTATTCCTAGATAGGCAAGCCGCTGGGGTTTTTAAGAAATAACCGTGGTGTATAGTCAATACATCATATGTGTCTTCAGACCCCATGTACTACCAATAAAGCGACGTAACGTGTGAAGAGACCCTACAGCTGTTTCCGTCACTCTGGTTAGATACGAATTCTAGGTGTAAGTTAGAATGACACCCCCCCCCGCCCCCCCCCCCCCAGAGATTTGACCTAATTAGAAAATGTCAATTTCGTAATATCAAAAAGTGTAGCCGTTAGTGAAAGTTTCGTTCTTCTTGTGAACGGAACAATAACCATTTTGCTAGGTTTTATGCTAAGGCCTTTGATCAAACACCACATGCTGACTTTGAAAAGGGCTTCAGATTGAATATGACTGAAGCATGATATTGATGACTAGGTCATCGGCATAGCGTTGTACATTAAATCCAAAATTGGTCAATTTCACTCGTAAATCATATATTATACAATCAACCACAAAACCGGAGAAATGACTAATTCAAAAGCATCAATAAATTTGAATTTGAACTCGATCTAAACCTTTCTCCAATCCATTCATCCAGACCCAATTACATTTCGCTAAACGAATTGCTAAGATCAATAAAATTTTCTATAACATTAATACATAAATTCTAATTTAGTCTTAAATCTCATCAAGAATCAATAAAATATTTTTATTATCCTCGTAATTAAAGTCGTAATCAATAAAATTCATATTACAATTGAAGTTTTGTGGTTACAATAATAATAATAGAAATGAAAAAAAAAAATAAAAAATAAAAAATCACCGGAAATTACAGCAATTTATAAATCAGTAATGTTCCTCTAATCTGTCCGATATAAATCACTAAAATATAATGTTGACCCAAAAGAGATTTCAATCCCCCTGACCGACCGCCTTTAATGATCTTTCTAACTAATTGTTATTAACCACAACAAAATTTACGATCACATAAAACCGCGATTTATAATGTTTCGAAAAAAGCGTGATCATCTAATTACGTGACCAATGATGATTGAATTCTTCCAATTTCTAGGAAAATCAATAATAATTCCCTTTGTGGGCTACAGAAACATCATTTAGGGTTTTGACGTGGAGCTTGTAACAAGATCACTGATCTTCCGAAAATTATGTTCATGAATCCGTTAGGATCATTTTTTTTTAGTTTTTATGTTTTATTTACAAAAAAAAAAAAATTTATGTGGATCCTACTAAAAAATGTATTTAACTGCCGATAAAATTTACATCGATTTATTTGTGTAAAAAAAAAAAAAACTTATCGTAAACGGGCATTTTGTGATCAGTGCTGTCAATAAGGACGTAACGTAAGGTATTATTCGATGCGTAAGCGAAATTTTTTATTTATTTTTATATTTTTATTTCTGTGTCTTCTTCCAGCGAATGTATTCCAATTATTTTTATAGCGCAATAAACTAAGAAACGTTTCATTACAATTATCACCTCTAAGAAATGAGGAGTCTTTCGGAATGTTGGCTGTGCGACGATGACTTGCTTGCTGCCCAGACCGTAGTAAGAATGATTGTTTTGTTTCAAAGTTCAGATCAGTTAACGATCAGTTAAGGTGTAGACCGTTGGTCACTATTCATCTAAAGAGGCGGTCAAGTAGCCATGCCCACCATGATTTTTTTTAAAGATCATTTCATCGGTGCGGCCGTTGGTTGATTTTTGTGGAAGAAATTTTAAGGATAAGAGGATGCTTGAGGAGTTTTTTATAATGTGCCAAAGTAATTTATACAAATATAAATCAGAAATGTGTGTTACTTACTTCGTGTCTTTTTAAGTAAAAATTCTGTTTTTAATTGCAAAAGTAAATCTTTGCCGTATATACAATTTTTTTTTTATTATTATAATTATTATCAAATCAAATGAATATAATTACTTGCACCACAACACCTAGCCCTCCTAAATCGATTACAACAGAATTTTTGGGTTCACTGATCTCCTCCTCCTCAAAACAAAAAAAAAAAACAAAAAAAAAAACACAAAAAGAAAATTACAATTAAGTGCTCCACGTTAAAAATTACTTGTACGATCATGGGTTGTGCTTTAATTATTGAAAAAATTTAGGAAGTTACATCTTTGTGAGTTCTTTGGCGGTACACGGTTATGATTAATTGGGGCAGATAAGTGTCTTTATTTTTGGGACGAATGAAAGCGCAAACTCACACAGCCTACCGCCGCGTCTGTCCATCCCATTTACCTTGTGGGCGGATAAAGTAGTGAATAAAGATTTGAAGAGTATTAAGTGGTTCGGTTTAATTAAAGGTAAAAAAGGAGGTGGTCTAACGATATTTCATAAAATGTGCTAATAAATATTGTTTAACAAATATGGGGCAGTTCCAACGTTTGTTATGGGTGTGCTATCGTGCAAGAATCGTTTTGAAAGAAAATTTTTGAATTTATTAAAAAAAAAAAGAAAAAGAAGAAAGTTTGCTTGTCGATTGTCTTTATATAAAAAAAAAAAAACATGTTGAATGTTTTGTATTTGGACGGTGAGAAAGTTCATTAAACTTTGAGGGGAAAATAATTACCAAAAATTTATGCAATTTCCCGTTTTAAGATCTAAGATATAACAGAAGATTTAATGAAGTTATAATTAAAGATTAATTTATTTTTTTATTTTTTATTATTAGGCAGAGAGTAGAGTTGAATGAGAGATTTATTTTGGATATTTTTAAGAATCCAAAGTTTTACTGGCTACTTCTTTTCTGAAAGTGTCTAACTGAATACATACATATTTCATCGGGTGGAGAAAACTCGTATAGTTATCAGTAATTTCACCGTTCGAGGAATGATGGGTGGAGGGGTTGGAGGCGGGGAGGGGAGACAATAATAAGAGGTTTGTTCGATGAAAAATCCGGGTAAACCTAGGGCTACACCGTGCCAGCGGTACTAGACGTATGATAATTTGCATGCGCGAATTTCGACTGAGGTACGATGTACGCGAAAGTACAAGAATTTCGGCGTCAAATATTTTCCAACCAGAATTTTCACACTGTGGACATACTACTAGAACAAAAAGAGCAGTAAAATATAATTTAAGAAAAATAAGCAGAACCGTAACCCCCGGAATATAAGTACAAGTCATGAAGTAATACGTGCAAAGAGCATAGCGGCCGACATTACATACTTTTTGCCTTGTCTTATTGCAGGAGTTTTTTCCATAAATTTGTCTTACATAGAATTGTTTTTTTAAAAACTATTAGAAAGAAAACATATTTGGCTGTAATTTGTTATAACTTCATTTTTCTGTGGAAGCGATAGTTTTAAGATCTCAAGACTGGATCTCATCATTTACTTCGGGGGAAAGTGCCGAGAGTATCTGCAACAACTATATACAGGGTGTCCCAGAAATCAACGTCAAGCCAGCATCGAGCAATAGACCAAGTCGTAACAGTTATCAGAAAAATATGAAAAAAATCTTGGTCATGTACTTTTCAAATTATAAGGATTCAAAAATAAATCTTAAAAACTGACACCCTGTGATGATCGTTTCAAGTCCTGTGACTGCAAATATTAACTTTTCGTCAGTTTTTTTTTCTGTAATGTAACCATGAATAACACTTCTGTAAATTACAGTTAAAAGTTAAAACATAACTGCCTCAGTTTCAAATAAAATGTTAGATTTTTGCCCAAAATTGCATTCAAAATAATTACATTACCCAACTTTAACCGACTGCACTGTAAAAAAAAAAGGACTACACTGTTTTAGTAAGTAACATTAAAAGATGACGCGTTTAATAAGGATTCCAAAATGGTATGACACTTACTAATTGCTACTTCTTAATTAATGAAAAAACAATGTTTAATGAAGTCGGATTTCATACAAATTCGATTGAGACGAAAAGTGACGTTATTTTGACTGGTGTGAGCGAGACAGATGGTGCCGCTACTTTATTCAGTGTGAGCGAGATAGATAGTGACGCTACCTTGACCAAAGGGTACCACTAGTTAAAAAAGTAATTTGTTAGTTTTAGGTGCATTTGAAATAAAATTCAATTGTGCCACTGAACATTTACGCCAGCATGTGGTGCAGAATACCCCGATAGGTGGATTGGGCGGGGCGGTACAATTTCGTGGCCTGCCCGTTCAGCCAACTTAAACCCCATAGATTTCTTTTACTGGGTTCGATAAAGGAAAAAGTGTACTCTAAACCTGTTCAAGATTTAGACGAGCTGTGCCAAAAAATTGCAGAACCCGCTGAATATATTAACTCGAGAAGATACGCCCGTCTTATTACGTGATCTTTTTTAAAGAGATGTGGAGCTTGCATTGCAGCTGAAGGCAAACAGTTCGAACATTTGTTATAAAACCTGGTAAATCTGATTTAATCAAAATTGTAACTAAAGAAATCCAACAACTGAATTTTATTTCAAATGAACCTAAAACTAACAAATTACTTTTTTAACTAGTGGTACCCTTTGGTCAAGGTAGCGTCACTATCTATCTCGCTCACACTGAATAAAGTAGCGGCACCATCTGTCTCGCTCACACCAGTCAAAATAACGTCACTTTACGTCTCAATCGAATTTGTATGAAATCCGACTTCATTAAACATTGTTTTTTCATCAATTAAGAAGTAGCAATTAGTAAGTGTCATACCATTTTGGAATCCTTATTAAACGCGTCATCTTTTAATGTTACTTACCAAAACAGTGTAGTCCATTTTTTTTACAGTGCAGTCGGTTAAAGTTGGGTAATGTAATTATTTTGAATGCAAAGTTGGGCAAAAATCTAATATTTTATTTGAAACTGAGGCAGTTATGTTTTAACTTTTAACTGTAATTTACAGAAGTGTTATTCATGGTTACAGTACAGAAAAAAAAAATGACGAAAAGTTAATATTTGCAGTCACAGGACTTGAAAGATCATTACAGGGTGTCAGCTTTTAAGATTTATTTTTGAAACCTTATAATTTGAAAAGTACATGACCAAAATTTTTTTTCATATTTTTCTAATAACTGTTACGGCTTGGTCTATTGCCCGATTCCGGCTTGACGTTGATTTCTGGGACACCCTGTATAAGCTAGCTTAGACGGTCTAGTTTTTGCAGAACTAGCAAGAAAATGGTGAGAGAGGGAGATGATCATTGAAGATGATCACGAACATGAAGTTTTTATCAATTTCTTTTCAATTGTTTTACATTCAAGGGAGTTCAGAAAAATTTATTAACATGAGATGATATATGTAGTTTTGAACCATTGGCGGTGAAAAATATTGTATTGAAATAATTTGCAATGAGCTACAAAAATGTAATACAGCGCAATTACAATGCAACACATACGCGCTATAAAATTCAAGTATTCACGATTCGCCAGTTGCCAGAAATCGAAAGGGTAATTACTAAACGTTCAACGTTGGTTCAACGGAATACCTCAATATACTTTATTTTGATGCTGCCAATGCCTTTTCAACACTTGATAGTCACATGGTGAAAATGTCTCCATTCTAGTTTCGGTAAGCATCTGCATCCTGCATTGGAATTAAAGCACGTTGCTTTATTGGTGGCATTTCCAGTTATAAAATCAAAAGATCAAAAGATTTACGTAAGGATTTTCGGTTCTTTAGCCGTAGGGAACTGCGTTAAGATTCCAAGTCTTTGATTGTAAAGTTTTTTTTTAACATATTGTTACAAAATGACTTACCCCGCCCTTTCCGAAATTCTCTTGTCGAGTCCGTATTATCCCCTTATCAAGGTAAGCACAATCACAAAATTTCTTTTGGCATTCCCCATAACTTTCCAACCAGTCGACTTCAGAGTAATCAATTCCCGGGCCAAGCAAATCTTGTAAGCCAGGTGACAGCAAATTTCGTAGTCATTATGTGCAGCCTTAAGTCGTAGTCTGTGTGCTTCCAACGTTTTATGTTTTTTTTTTACTTAACCAAAACAATTTTTAAATAATTGGAGACTTTTTATCGTACACAAATTATTTATTTATTTTTAAATTCCAAATTAACCCTTATGAGTCAGCGCGACACCTAGTTCGTCCCAAATAAACCACATAAAGGGCAAACCACACGTAGCAGCACGAAGCTCGAGCATTTTATTGGACTCGTGCCTAGCCAAGAAAACACAATAAACTCGCAAATGAACTATTTTGATATATTCCAAAAGGCTAATGCATGTTTCTAACCCGGAAGTCTATTGCTGACATAGTTTTGACAAATATTTAAATGAAACTAAACGTTTGACAGATGTATAAAATTAACATTAAATGAAATCTTTGAGAAATATTAAAATTAAATGCAAATATTAAAATTAAACGAAAGTTTTGTCAGGTATGAAGAAGAACTGAATTGGAAATAAAAGTAATTGAAATTAATTTTGACAAATGGTAAAAACTAAAAGGAAAAACAAAACTGTATTAGAAATAAAAGTTAATTGGAATTAATGTTGGACAATGGAAAAAACTAAAAGAAAATAAAAACTGTATTAGAAATAATTGGAATTAATTTTGGCGAATATTAACTAAATTATACTTGTGAAAATAGATGTCGCTAGGTAGGTTTAGAAAAAAGAGGATTAAGACAAGAACCAAAAGAAAAAGAAAAAAGTAATAGGAAACAGACAAAAATAAAAATAAAAATTGAAAAATTGTTCGGCAAACGCGTTGTTTTATTGTCAAGCGGATAATTTTAGTAGAGTTCCTAAGGAGTCCTCCTAAACTGAAGAGGCCTGTATTCAGGACGTTGACTGCTATTGCTGGCTCTATCGTGGAAGATCCTTTCTTTCCAGACTGGGATTGTTGGCAGAGGAATTCGTATTGGGCTGGATGGCTCACAAATGATGAAGGTTCATTTGGAATCACAAAGAAAATTCCGCGACGTAACTTCATCACATTGGAGACCGCTCGGCCAGGTGATCAGATAACCTTAGTTAAATCGAAACGGATTGAATATTCGGCAACAATATTTTATTTTCTACTTTTTAGTCATAATTCCTATACACTTTCAACCTTTCCATTCTCAACTCTCTATTCTCTCTCTCTTTCATTCTCATCACAAAATGTAAATCCATTCATGATTACTACCCTAATACACTTTCGTAGCGAACAGGGCTTTAATTTAGTATCAAGCACGGCCCAAATTGGACAACCTCATGGGGGTTTGTTACCACCCCCCCTAAGTCCCCCAAAAATGTAAAAAAAATTTACCCTATCGGAAAGCTCCCCATTCACTCATTCTAAATCAAAAAATCCCAAATAAATCCATTCACGTTCACTACCCTAAAACTCTTTCGTCACGAACGGCAGTCTCAGCGCCCAGGCGCTCAGACACAAAGCTTTTTAGTCAGGGGTTAGTAAAAGGACTTTGAAATACGGTTTGTGTTTTGCTCTTGACGGTGACTGTACACACTGTAATTTTCTTCAGATACAGGGAGGGGGTCTTGTGAAAACCTGCATATTTTCTTAATCCCCCAACTGCCTTACAATTTTTTGTTTGGCTAGGTGAGTATTATCACCTCCTGCTCTATGGACCACCATCGAGGAAGCACCATGTATACGTGTGCAGGCAAACAACTAAATAGAAATGAAATTTTCATCGGTGAGTGCAACAATTTAGTTTTAAATGCAACAACTTAGTTTTGAATGCAACAACTTAGTTTCAAAGGAACAGAAAAAAATTCATTTTCATAGAATTCGATATCCAAATATTTATTAATAGAATGCTAATGCTATTCACGAATGCACACATAATAAATCTTATAATTTCATCTTTTAATGAATAAAATTTACAAAGGCCTTCGCAATGCTTTAATTCACTTTACCCGGTATGAGTAATCTTGCAAAACACTAACTTCCAGCCAGACTAGATCAACTAGTTATAAGTCAATTTAACAGAGTCCGGTGCACAAAAAATGGTTTTTGTTTGCTTCTTTTTTTTTTTTTATTATAATTTTTATATATTTCTTAATTAAAACAATGATTTGTTCAGACAGAATTAAGTCATCTGTTCAAGCAGCAGTCGACCGCTGCTGCCGACACCGCCACACCATCTCACTAGCTACCTTGCATGCCTCATTACGTCTAAATTTTGGTTGCACCTTATAATCACCCAATTTTCTCAGAAATAACCGAAGCCAAATAAACCTAAGGTCACGTGTGTGCCTCGAAAAAATGCGCGCTCCTGACAATTTTGAATCATTTTCAATTTATCGCGGATGTTTTTCTCCCTCGGCTATACCTCGTTATTTTGTTGTTGTTGCTGTTTCTTTTGTTTTTTTATGGTAGATATCTCAGGTAAGGCGATTTCTTAAAGTTCGATCGATTCGTTAGTAGACAGCGCGTTTGATTTCTTTGTTTTTTTCAGGCTTTAGTTTTTCGCATGAATTTCATCAAACTCACCTGCAGGTTTGGGTTAAGTCATCTTTTTGAGGATAGTTTTTTTATTTCTATGTATTTCATGGATATAGTTCTACCATGATGTAGCAAAGAGAGCAGCTTTGTTCAAAATTGTCTTACGACTGACTGCGACTGGCTGAACTGACTATTTTTATTTCGCGGGAAAATCCAATTAAGACATCAAAACGTGCAACAGAGGTGAAAAAAGTGCCTGGCACTGGGACAAGATGAAGCAAAAAAAAATATTAACGAACTGCTCAAAAAGTTGAAACAAAACTAAACTGAAGTTCACGTGGAGTTTCAAAACTTAAACCGAAATTCATGATGTACTTTGTATGATGTGTCTGGTCTGGGCTGCCTATCCAATCAACAACAGCAAAAGAAGTGTGCTGAGAATATACTCGAGGACGAACTGAAGAGTTAGCTTAACTCTGCTCAACAACAGCGCCCTATGCTTGATAATGATTTTCTCTGTGTGCTCTGAATCTCTGTAATTCGACTGCTTCCTCGTTATGCTTCGCATCAGAAATATGTTAATGACAGTGCGAAGCCCATTGTTATGACTTTATATTGGGATTGAAGTTGAGAACAGATCTCTTTATAAGGCTTCCATCCAACTAAGTCGTTTTTCTCAAGAACAATGACGAAGCGAGTGATTTTCTTAACTAGTATATAGTCGTAGTGTGAGCTGGTTGAACGTATGTAGGTACATAGGTATGTAACGACATAAAATGATGAGGAATAGTGTGTAGTAGCAGGTAGTAAAAAAAAATACTCCTCCTACTTTGCTTAGACTATATACATCCACGCATACCAACATAAAGTTATACAGAAATTGTCAACTGCATGCATGCATTATAAGGATTACATTTGCATTCCTTCCAGATCCTAGGCTGTCTGGCATTCCCCATGTCATTCGAACACCTGAGTTAAGAAAGTTCCCCCCGTAAAGTTGTATAAATTTCTCCGTGTAAATCTCTAAGTGGCTTACTTTATTCAGTTTGCAGGTGCTCGTCTCACTATGTATCAACTTCCGACGTAGTTGTTAAGTAAAATAATTAAAGGATGCGTTTGTTCATTATCTCAGGAAACTTGAGAGTAAATGATGCGATGTGTCATGTGTGAAGGTAGAGAAGAAGACAAGCAAACAAGTAACGTCTGCATTATAACAAAGGAAGGAACTTTCTCGAATAATCATAATCTGTTGAAGGATAGATATGTATTTCTTGTTCCTGAAGGAGACAGGATAATGTTTAGGAGAAAAATTTGTTTTTGAAAGAAAGTTGGGATTTTTAGTGTTTCTGTTTTTTAATTTTTTTAATTATTAATTCTTCTATGTTGTCTTGTAGGAAGGGGAGTAAAATGCCAAAAAAATTTGTCATCTTTGTTGTAAAACACTTTTTTACGCTGTTTGAGAGGTAGGTAAGGTCTATACCCTGAGAGTGAATTTTGTAACACAGGGAGTTGAGGTATTCTTGAGTTCATATTCATATCTAAGAACAGTTTTAGTTTAATGCATTAAAATAACGATTAGGTTCTCCTACGTCTATTACTATAGAAACGTTTAAATAAAATAAAAAACAAGAAGAAAATTGAAATTTCTTTCACTTTCTACGAATTTTTTCATTTTAATACCTAGAAAAGTAATAACAGTTTTCCATTTTTCAATAAAAACATAAGAAAAAAAAATTAAAGAAAGCGCCATCTATATGTGATATATGAAAGTAAATTTAATTATCTTCGTGCGAAATGAAGGGGTGATTCTGAACTTTTCTCGTATGTAAATGTTAAAATAAAATAAAACTGAACTTAGACTCAGTGAACTGTTTGAATGGTGCACTCTAATACATTCTTGGTTTCGATATCCTGAATAGACTCTAGTTCGGAGCATGAGCATTTAACTGCACCCTAACCCCGAACAACTTCTTTATAGTATTCTACGTCGAGGTTTACTCATTCCGTTGTTATTTTCTTCTGGAGTTATGAGGATTGTCCGTTATTTTTTTTTTACTGGACAGGTGATGAGATATCCCAACCACGTAAGCCTGGGCGGCCGACTATTCTAACCTGCTAGAAACTTTTTCACCAAAATCTTCCAGTTCTCTTAGTGAAGCGCATCAGGTCTTCGTGAGGTAAATATTGCAGCTCATCCACAGATAGGACGGTAGACCAAAGTGTGTTCAGCCTGCTCTGGGCAAAAGCCGGACAAACACACAGAAAATGTTCGGTTGTTTGGTTCTCTTAGGCTCTCCTTCCTGAGAGGACAGACACTTAGAATTGTCAACTGCTTCCATCTTTGTTAGATGAGAGTGAAATGAGCAGTTGCCGGTGATGATGCCAACCACAGTTCTACACTGTTTCCTTCAGAGCCTAAAGAGAAAATCAGAGAAATTGCTGTTGGGTCGATCAAGAAAAAGTTTTGTGCATCTGAAAGTGCTCAGATTCATCCATCTCTGCTGATTGTTCATACGAACACCCGCTTTGCTGAGGGACCCGATAACCGAGGTGGCAACGTCTATGGCGGGTTCCGGTAAAAGAAACAGAGAACTAGAGCTAGACTTGCTAGAAGGTCAGCCCTTTCATTCCCCATGATCCCTAGGTGACCAGGGGCCTATTGAAGGGATGGATACCTTGTTGTTGATACACAGCTTATCCACGAACGACTTGCAGTCCTCCAGTAACTTATCCGACGGCCACTCAGAGCTTGTAAGCCCGCTTCAGTATCTAAAAGGAAAGGATAGCAATGTCCTTAACTCTTGATCGCCATATCAAGTGCTATCTTCGCTGCCATTACGATGGTGAAGACTTAAGTCTAGAAGATAGTGGTGAACCTTTCAAGTGAGTACCCTAACCCAATATTAGGTTTCATGTGTCATCGGCGAAATTTTTTAGAGCAGACCGGGGGAGGCTCGATAAAGCACCCTACGATTGCTTTTCAGGAAATCTCACAGAGAAATGACTCCAAAAACGAAACGAAGCTCTGATACCATCGTATACTATAGCATGCGGGCCAGAGAGTTTTCCCGTTTCAGCCCACATGCTAAAGAGCAATGGGAAGAACCAGCCTAGCCGCACTCCCAACATCGCCATGAGCACCACACAGGCTTTTTAGCATCTGCCTGAATGACAAGGGTGGCAGATTAAATAAAACTGCAAGGGCAGCAGTAGCCGTAGATCGTATAGAGCCCAACGCCTACTTGTGTTTTCGGCCACCCTACACAAGTGGCATATATGAGCATGGGTATTACGATCACGGTATACATCCAGTGCACAACACTTGGTCTTATGTCCCAAGTACATCCAAAGATTCTCCTGCATTGACCGAAGACTCTCATAGCTGCATTAACTTTTTCTTCTACATGCAATCCCCTCGTCAGCTTCGAGTCAAGATAGACTCCGAGATGCATGACATGTTGCAGAGTATGTCCAAAGAAATTTGGAATAACAAGCTGGAGAAGAGCACCAAGCTGGTCTTTGTAGCGTTCACCGTCATCTTATGACGGGTGCACCAGTTCTCAACAGTATTCAGTCCTTGTTGCATGAGGGCACAGGCAGCAGCCATACTGTACCTAGAGAGAGGGATGTCATCTGCATACGCTTCACATGAGAATTCCACATTTTTCACCATCGTGATGAGTGAGTCAACCAACATCCACCAGAATACCAGGGAGAATTCGACAGTGCGGTCAGCACTATGTCGACGAGCTGCCTCAAACAGTGACTCGGGGGTGGCCCTGTCAAAAGCCCCCCCCCCCCCCGATGTCCAGAAAGGCTCCCAAGGTAAACAGTCCACGATCCAGTCCCCGTTCAATGACAGTATCCTTTGAATGTAGAGCCGTCGCAGTAGACTTGCCCCTTCCGGTTAGCGTACTGTGAGGTATTTAAGGGAGAATCCTTTAGGGCTACTGCCTTTATATATTCGCCCGCGAGCCTTTCCAAGTGTTTCAAAAGGAATAAGGAGAGGCTTATGGTTCGAAAACCCTTCGTCTCCAAACACAAAGCCTTACCAGGCTTCGGAACGAAGGCAACCCCCACCTTCCTGCATACCTCATGGACATATCCAAAAGCAATTGTTAGTTATACTATGAAAGTAAGTGTAGTTATAAAAGTATCAAAAATACTTTGGATGATCTGGATCTCAGTAAATCAAAAAATCTATCAGTCCTACAATTGTTTCAGAAGTGCTCTATATAGCTCCAGAAAGGATGCTTGGTTAAAATTTAAAAGGACTCCAATAGAACAATTCCATGCGAAGACACCCTGCCATAAGAGACCAATAAAGACATAATCGACAACCACCTAGTATGAGTGAGAAGTGTTATCGCCCACGTTCCAGGATACCTTTCGGGATCTCAACCTCTCTTCAATCTTTGAGTGAGACTGGAAGCGAAGTGCATGAGAGTTTTATTAGGGTGGGTTTTTAACTCTCGTTTGTTAATGCTTGATTAGTAGCAGAAATCGAGAGAATGTTGAAGCTACCACTGGAAAGATTGTTTCATTGTGAGATAAACGAAGACATTAGATTTTTTACAGAAAAAACAAAAGGGATCGTGCCCTAGCTTTTCATTCAGGGAACTAGTATCTTCTCCTTTTTTTTGCTATGCGTCCATGTGTGGGGGGGGGGGGGGTGGCGGGGCGGAACTTCTTGGCTTATACAAATGTTAATTCTTGTTCGATTCTTTCTAAAATACTACTACTTCGTGTGATTGGTTAATATTTTAGGAATATTAAAAGATTTCACCTTGGCTAGTTTTGGAGTTTTGCTTCCGTGAGACTCGGTTGTAAAAAAACACACCAGCAGTCTCTTCTTCATTCTTAATAGACCGACTTAGAGAGGTTTCTGGTCTTCTCCCCGTTTTGCTTTCTATCTATTGGATTTTAAGTCTGATCGCTTGTAGAATTCTTTCTATGCACACTACACGAGCTGTAACCCGAGCTTACCCTCCTCACACCGCTGAAGTAAAATTTGGTCATACTGTGAATTCTTCATAATTAGGACAGTACGAATGTGGAACAGTTTGCCATTATCTGTTTTCTCCTTTAGCTATGGGCCGCAAAAATTCAAGCGTAAGGTACGCCGTCACCTCATTGACTCAATCCAATAATTCCCAATTTTCTACCTCTTCTTCCATTTCTTCCAAAGCTGTGATACGGCATTATAGAGTATCCCTTGAGCTTTGGCATTATCATAAAAAAAAAAAACATTTTTTTTGCCGATCATACAATGGCGAACAATTTGAATTTAAGCATGGCGAGGTGGTTTCAATTTTATTAAGTTCTACTGATCTTCATAATTAAAGAAAAGTCTATGACAGGGCCAGGTTTTATAATTGTTATTAGATATGAACACAGCGAATGGGAGCTGCTCGGAAATTCATGGAATGTTTTGAATCGGAAGGGAAAAATGGTTTTTTGAATATTGGTCGCTGCTGATGAAACTTGGGCACTCCACATAACACCTGATGCGCTTCATTAGGAGGAAAAGAAAGGTTTTGATGAAAGCGATTCTAGTAGGATAGCACAATGGACCGCTCTGACCTCCATGCTTGGGATGGGTGAGATCTGCTGTCCGCTTTAAAAAAAAAAAATAGATAACAACAGGACAAAAGTACTACTAAGAAAGCCTAAGTCGAACATTCACCAGGAAAACTGATGAGGCAACAGTGTGATTTGGGACAGAAACCCCTGAAACAGAATGCAACGTAGCCACCACGCAGGCAGAGATACTAAATAGATATCACGCAGGAGTAAATCATAAGGCAATGCCATGAAATGAACGCAGCCAATGGAGCTATGACACAGAAATTGGCTAACTTTCAAAGCAATTACCGCATGTTAGCATTTTTGACAGCTAGAGGACGATCATACAAAATTTGTATAAAACATTTTACGGCAACATGATATTTTTCTTACCAATTTACATTTTAATATAAAAAAATAAAATAAAAATAAAAATAAAATAAAAACACAGTTAAATTCCATCCCCAAAGTATTTGCACGTTTCAAGAAACTCTTCACACGACGAAATGTAAAAGATTTCCATTTTAGCTGATAATGTCAAACGAATCACACTTTCTTGAGAATATTTTTTTCTTCTAGTATATTTTCAATTCCCACAACATCTAAATATTTCGTTCGTGACTTTTATTCATTTATTCGAAGAAAATAAAAGGAAAAAAAACACACACAGTTTTTCCATCATTTCCCTAACACAACAGTGAAAATGTTTTACTGTTTCGAATTTCACTGTTGAATTTAATAAAACTTGTCTATCTGTCTGTCTGTCTGATTGTCTGTCGCCTATGTAACTAATCTATAGAAGTATGTACGTACAACGTATATAGTTTAAGCATTAAGATGGATTCCCATAGTTTAGCATTTTAAATGCACGCGAAGTGAAATTTCTAAAAATTTTCTCAACCTAAAAAAAAAAATATTTTCAACAAATTGCTGTGTAACATGCAAATCGGTAAATTCCTTAGATTTGTTCATGTTGTGTATATATGTAGCTGGTGGAAAGACTTTTGAGACTTTAAAATTATACACCTACACGAGAGATTTTCTTTCTCATCCCCCGCTTCATCATCAACAATAACAACAACAACAACAAACTTGGTGGTATCTTCAAACGTGATCAAACTTTTGCGAAAAACATGCTTGAAATTTACTTAAATTTGTTAAAAAAAAAACGAAAAGAAAAAAAAAGGAATTAAAATAAAAGCAAAGTTATAAAAAAGAAGGAAATTGTATTTTCCCAACTGAAACACATTCTGCAACAGATCTCTAGGGGAATGAGAAAAATTTTCATTTCATTGAACGACATGAAAGTCGTGCAAATCGCGCAAGCAAACTAAGGTAAAAATGTTGAGTTCTTTGTGTGATCCCCGAAGAGTTGAAGAGATTCTGGAGGGCCTTACATAAGTTCCATTAACTTTCGTTTATAGAGTTGCATCGTTGTTGGCGATTTCACTTTTTTCCCCCCATTTTTTTTTTTTTATTTATTTTTTTCTCCTAAATTACAAAAGTCTAGAAGAGATCGTGGTCAAGTTTTATTAAAGTGAAATTGAAGTCTGAGACAACTGGTGATCTTTACAATACAAATATAGGTAAAGATGGCTAGCATGGGTCAGAAAATGGCTATAGTCTATGTTTGTTTGTTTTACTAATCAAAATGCAGCAGCAGCAGCAGCAGCATATCAAACAAATAGTCAATATTATATTTATTGAGTAATAGCCACGAATTTCTCCAGGAATATTTCTCTAGAAAGGAGTGTGTATGAATACCTTCCTAATTTAAATTGTCACATTTGAATATGAAAAATGATATGACACGATTTTAAAGGGGTCAAAGGGGTCAAAGAGGCAGCCTTACCACACAATATTAAAAATTCTTCACAACCAACCAACAAACCATCCACTTTTAATAATAATAGTTTTCACGTTGATGCAATAATTTTGACGGTCCAAATGACATCTCAATGGGCTTAAATTTTACCTGACTCTCACAGATGAGATGAGATTATACGTTTGCATCTGCAGGCGTCTGTCTGCATTTTAAAAATCTCCAATTTAATCATCATTTGCAAATTTACTTGAAAATTTATGATAAAAACATCATCCAAGTGCCACCTTAAAGGTTCAGTAAAAATGACAAGGCATCACCTTTCTTGGAATCAGTAATTACAGCCGCGAAAACCTCACACGAAGTCACCTTTCATATAATAAGTATTCTCTACTTTTTCTTATCCATCAAGATGGAAGTGATGGTTGTGGTTGTTTGTAGTGGTTGTGGTTATATGTACTCCGAATTTCCCCGGGCAGATTTAAATATTAATCAGAAACTCTTGAATAATATCAGAAGATGGGTATTTCATATTATTCACATATATACCCATTGGATTATGGTGTAACGACGAAGAAGGAAAGGAATCCGGTAGCTATTAGGCCGACTCTCTACTGATATAGGACCAAACGAATTCAGATCATGGCGCGGATGGATGGTGAATGAGAATCTTGACTGGACATGAAGATTGAATGCTGTACATCAATTTCTCATCAAAGAGATGTGACAGAATTATATAATCCAGTGGAAAACTGAGAATATAAAACAAAACAAAATAAAATCCAATTTGGACGATAGCCACGTTTGACGGATTTCAGCTGATTTGGTTGGCACACGAAATTGTTTCTTGTAAAATGACGACGATGATGATGATGATGATGATGATGACGAGGACGACGACGAAGAACGATGCGACGATGACGACAAAAATATGAGCCAACTCGGTATGCAATTCTTCGCATGATGCACTTATCCCATGCACACTGTGGATTAAAATCCTTTTGCTTGGACTTATAGGGTTTGGCATTTGTATGGTAAATAAACTCAACCTGTTTGATGAAGCCGTGTGTATACGTTCAAAAGCAGATGCATTTCTTTTATAGAAGGGCTGGCTAGTTGGGTACTCAGCTATATGGATGGGGAGGCTGTGTGCATCATAAGAAATGAAAACATCCGACATATACATATATATATGTATGTACATAGTCGGACTAGTATAGTGGCTAAAATGAGAAAGAATAAAAAAAAATATAAAAAATAAAAAATAAATAAACTCCTCAGAGCCCTTTGATGTCGCTTTTATTCTTCTCTCAAAGTGATTAAAGTCGTTCCTGTTCTTCTCTGATGGTGGATTTCGTTTGGGGATCGTTTCACTTTGGATTTGGATTTCATTTATTTTTGTAATTCTTTGGATGCTATTACTTCTCTCCATAGTAGTCGTCGTCGATGTCTGATGCTGTTTTGTGATATTTCCTTCTTCAACGGAAAATACACGGTTGTTGGAGTTTTTGTTTGGTGTTTTTGGTTTTTCTTGATCCATTTTTTTTTTTGAGTTTGTACTATCACTTTTTGTCTGCTTCTACACTTATTCTGTACAGAGAAAGCTTTAAACTTTGTCTATGGCTATGCTTTGGTAGGTACACCAATTGAAGCGATTTGACAAGCACTAAAGGCTTAACACTATATTTTCCATAATCATTCGAAAAGCAGTGATTTGATAATTGGTTTTGGTCATAAAAAAAAAAAAATATAAATAAAATCTGCATAAAAACATGAGATAATGTCTGGCAATAATTTTAATATTTAAAAAAAAAACAGTTTAATGGAGCTCAGAGAGCTTTCAAGGTATAAAAACTGTTATCAGAGATTTCTTGGGTGGTCTGAATCCTTCAAGCGGTTCGCATGATTTCAGTGAAGATATTATTTCTTATTAATTATGTTGTGCCCGCAACGATATTAATGAGTATATGGAGTAAGTTTTATGTTAATGATTTTAATTTTTTTTTTAAAGTTAAGAGAAGGATAATAAAAATGTAAACGGAAATACAGGGGAAAAATAAATTTTCTTTTATATTATTTCCTCTTACAGTATTAATTTCATGTTTCATTTTCAGATATCTTCTCTTCCAGGGTCACCAGGGCATCGTAATTCAATCAGTAAATGCATTTGAATATTTTTAACAAAACAAAATTATTTTTGGAGAACAAGAGTTGCATGTTTAAATAGTAAGTGACCATTCCGAAGTGTTCTGATTTCGAAATAAGACTTGTCCGGAATAAAAAGTGGTCGGAGAGTCATAGTTATAAATTTGTAAAAAAATACATTTATTGGAGTAATGTTTTTTTTTGTACATAATAATCGAAGTCTTAACAAGCAAAGGTTACCGTCGAGAGGCATGAAAAATGCATGAACTTTGGGATATTTTTTTTTCACATAAAATAAATACTTTTGGAAATGGGACTTAACAGCTCTGCCAGTTCTCGAACCAAATAGGGTTGAATAAAATAAGTAAAAAACGAGTTTTCAAACAAAACTGAGGCCAAGCCGCATGGAAAAGTAGAAAATAAACTTTTCTTCACACACAGAGGTGGACTCAGATTTTATTTGCTGACAATCACCGATATATTCAAGAGAAATGTCCCAATCAAAAAATCTGAGTCCACCTCTGTGTGTGAATAAAAGTTTATTTTCTACTTTTTTATGCAGCTTGGCCTCAGTTTTGTTTGAAAACTCGGTTTTTACTTATTTCATTTTCTGCCTTTTTCACGTTAACTAAATTGTTCTAATATCAATTTAACCGAACTTAATTATATTTTTACTTAATCCTAATTTAATTTTAGTTTCTTACTTTCTTTTTAATTTTAAATTTTCCTTTAATTTTTCTTATATTTATCCTTATATTTCTTTCTTCTTTATTTTGAATCAATTTTTGAATATTCGCAGTGAAATTTTTTTGCGTCCATACGACTCGAGAGTTTCTAATCGACTGACCGTACTTCGAACACAATCCGAACAGTTTTGATAACTCGGAGGTTTCGAAAAATTTGAAATTTTGAAGGCAGTTACGATGAGATGATTGGAAGTCAGCACTGTAGTTGCCTGGAAGTTTTTGTTCAGCTCATCATTACCGACATTTTATGTCATGTTTGGTGCCGATCCGAAAACAAAAATTTTTCGAGTTTCAAATCTTTGAAGTACTGCAACGGTTTTCTGAAATTCAAATTATGTTTTAAACAGCGCTTTTTAGCTTTATTCCAACTTGATCCCATATAACATGAATTTTCCCGATTTTCCATGTTTTTCACAGACTTTTCCTATTACTATGAATTTTTTTTAAAAATTTACATGAATTGTCCTCGATTTTTCATGCAAGTTTTCATGATTGTTGAAGAGAAAGTATTGATGCCAGTAGGACGGAAAAAAAAATGATTCCGCATAGCTTATAAAACTTTTTTGTTGGAAAATTTTCCGGAAAAGTCGAAAAATTCCGGAAATTGTCGGACAATTTTCCAGAAAAATTGGAAAATTCTGCATTTTTCCTGAAACAGATTTATCATTAACCATATCGATGAAAATTTTTCCGACGATTTTCCCGCTTTTCCGGGTTTTTCATGGAGTTTTCCACAAAAGCAACTTAATGCAACTCATTTCGCTCTACAACTTTGTTTGTTTTAGGTTGCAAAACTCTCAAACGCTTCCTTGGTCGGAAAACTCCGGAAAAGCGTTTTACATGAATTTTCCACGATTTTTCTGCAAGTTTTCGCCAGTTGATAGGGAACTTGATCCTGCATAATTTAGAAAACTTTTTTACCAGCAAAGTCGAAAAATTCCGGAAATTTTTTTTCGGAAAAATCAGAAAACTGCATTTTTCCTGAAACGGATTTATCACTTATCAAATTTGTACCAAATTTTTAAATGATTTTTCCCGATTTTCCGGGTTTTCCATGGAAATTTCCGGTTCAAATTTTGATAGATTCAATGGTCACGCGACATGAACCTGTGTGTCAAATTTCAGCTCGCTGTGATAACGAAAAGTGGGTCTACGAGAGTGTCGAAAATAGTAAAAATGAAATATATAAATAGACAGACAAATTCGTGTACGAGTTAAAGGGACGGGCTGGCCTTAAAAAGATAAAACTAGATAAAATTTAGGGGGCTTTACTGGTTTTCGTAAAAAAACAAAAAAGAAAACGCCTGAATAACAAAATGTCAGCCGTTTGAAAACAAAAAAAAAAAAAAAAACATTTTTTTGTCCCATTTTTTTTCCTCAATGGACGAAATACTATTTCTAAATAAATTTTTGACAAAAATTGCATCCTGATGGTGCTGAAAAGTTTTGTTCCCAGAAAAACTCAACTAAAGTTTAACGGTATAAAAATTCTTTGACAATTTACTTTAGCTATTCCAGCACCATGCAGAGGCCCGTCTTCTTCCTTCAAGAACTAATACTGCTGAATCTGAAGGTTAACGGTTTCCCGAAATTTTTGAGGGTATCTCAGGTAACGAGAAAAGGTCTCCCCAGCAGGCGCGCTCCGAGCGGCCCAGCTACCTATTTTCCAGCCAGCGGACGATTCCACTTTCAACAAGCTGTGAATGCTAAAATACTTTAGATATCGAAATATCTCTCACTTTAAGAATGAAAATAATGAAAAAAAAAAACTGAATTTTTCACTGTCATGAACGGTAACTTTCCTTTAAAGTAGTAGCAAATTTATTTTAATTTCTTTTATCCATATAAAATTGTTTTTTTATTTTTCATTTTTATTTACACCTACCACTAAATTCTGTACATAATCAAAACTCATAGTTTTTTGTAACATTAACGAAATTTTTTGTTTTTGAAATTTTCGAGTCCTTCTTAATTTCTTTGTCTTTTTAAGTTTTTGTTTCACATGTGACCAGTAGCGTTCGCTAGGTCCAAGCTCTAGGCAATTCGGAGGACTTGCTTCCTTAGGCACAACATTGATGTCGTTTATCCGATAAAATTCCATTGCTGTCTTACTATAATGGAATCTTGCTAAATCAGGCCAAAACATTGCAGAAGCCCTGTGTCACGCGATGAACGGAAGAAGTCTTTTTTGCAAACATTCCTTCAAATAAATTTGACCATTGACGCTCCCTTTTGTGATGAATGGTCTGGATTTCCGGCCACAGGAACATATTGCTTGCAACATAAGGTTTTTTTTTGTTGGAACTTTGAAGCTTTGCGCACTCTGAACTATTGGAGTACTCCTCCTCCTCCTGACGTGGAATTTGTCTGAAGTCTGCATTACAATAACTTTTGTCATCCATGACGCAGGGGGAGAACTTCGAACTTTTGCTTGGCATCATCGCGATCAGGAACATTTTTCTTGTCCTGAATGGTAGACTCGGGATTTTAAGTTTCGTTGTAGCATCCCTGATCGAGAGGTTTGAATGTCGTTTGAAAAGAAGTTTGATCTTCCGCTCCTTTGTTGCATCACGTGATCCTTTTTTTTTTACCCCGATACAGATTTTCTCTGAGCTGTGAATCTTTCCGTAAAATTTTAATGAATGTTGTTTTTGGAATTTTAAGAATTTTTGCTTAATTCGCTTGAATCAAATCTGGGAACTTGTTGTATTTAGACACAACACTTCAATTTTTGATTCCGTTGTCGTCAGTAGTGTGCAAATGACTGACTGAGAAATTCTATATATTTAAAGTGATAAGTGTAGGGAAGAAAATGAAACAAGAATGAACGCGGTCGATTAGTTTTTTACATTATGGTAAACTGAAATGTATGACCACTTTTTATTCCGGACACGTCTTATGTATGGTCATAAAAAAACACGAATATTTGGAGCCTAGGCTGTTAATAGTAAATTTAACCATACACCTCAAGTTGATTCCTACTAAAAACGATCTGCCGAACTTAAGCTGCGATTTAGTCCGCAGTTTATAATATAAACTCCATATTAGAAGTTCTATGTGAAATTTTTCTATTTGATGGATGAGAAGAGTTTAGTTGAAGTTGCACGATTATTACAGAAACAATATGAAAATGAACTTAGTAAAGAAATTGTCGAGGAAAGTAAATTTCTTAAACGAGTTTATTATAAAACAAATTTTAAAAGCTGCATGAAATCAACTTAAGTTTTGAGAGAGATAATCCTATTGGGTTTCCTCTACTTATATCCCAAAATTGCCATATTTCACTCAGAACAATTTTAAGCATTCCAGTAAGTGTAGCAGAGGAGAAAGTGCGAATGAATGGGTTGACGACGAGATATTAATTGGGGACATAGCAAGAACTTTGGATTATTCAGAACTAATTCAAATCATTTAATGGTTAAAAGTATCTAAGATGTTACAATCTTTTGATGATACAAACTTAGTTGATAAATTTATATTAATATTAAATTAATAAAAAAAAGGAAAGATTAAAGCTACAAAGCATAACGGCAAACTAAAAATTCATAAGAAATGGATATAGAAGCAAGGCATCAAAATTGATATTAAAACAAGCAAAAATTTGAAAATTAAAAATAAGAAATAGCAAAAACTAGCAGCAGTTCAGGGAGTGAAAGAGCATACAAAACCGGAAGATAACGCGAAAATAACAATAAAAACAAAAATAAAAGCGTAGTATGTAGTTGTTCTGACACTAGATGACGCTTCAGAGGTACTTTGAATGAATTAGCCGAGCTTGTATGCTGCAATGCCGCCGGAAGACTGTTCCAAAGGCGGGCAACATGAACAATGTTTAAGAGTGTTAAAATTCGATGTTCATAACGGGAAACACGCAGCATTAAGTGCCTCTCAGAGTTTAAAAAGCTGAAACCGTCACCTTGTGCTAGTGATCTTATGAAGAAAAAGTTAAATTATCAGTGTGCGATAAGCATCTAAAGACATACCCAATAAAGAATTATGGAAGAGAGACACCAGATCGTGATCTCCTCAATCCACGAATAAAACTGATACAGTCGTTCAAAGCGCCATCGAGATTCCTCCTACAGATCGAATCTAAGTGACGAAAGACAATGCTTCCATTTGTGAAATAGGGCAAGAGAAGTGTCTTCAGAGAGAATCCTCGCAGACAACCACAACCTTTGAAGTATGCCATAACGTAAGGTAAATTGTGCCATTCAGAGTTACAGTTGGAAAGATATCAAACCTCTTACGATTTAAAATCATGTAATTTGATTTATTGAGATTTACATGTAAGTTCGTGTCGCTTGGACCACTCAGACAATCTCTCCAAGTCTGTGTTAATTCTCTCAACATAATCCTCCATCAGTATAACCGGCCTATCCAAATATATGTGGACGTCATCCGCTTACAAGTGTATTTTGGAGTCTTCTATTATATTGGGCAGATCTTATATGTACAGTATGAACAATAACGGGCCTAAGGTTGAACCCTGCGGTTACATAGAACGTGAGAGTCAAACTTCTGGAAAGTAGATCATGGAGTTCGACTTGTTGAGATCATCCAATAGGAAAGCTTCGGATAAGTGGCGCTGAGAATGAATAAAATGTGAACAAATATAAGACGGTAAGGAGTTTGGAGTGGTTGACGTTGTCGAAAGCTTTTGGAAAATTCATGAGTTTCAGGACTATTATCAAGAGCTCTACGAATGTCGGACGTTACTTTAAATAAAGTAGCATCAAAGATACGCCCACTCTGAATTTCTGACTGTTATGGGGTGAGCATTTGATTTGATTCCAAATAAAGTAAAACCTGTTCATGCATGAGCTTTTCAAGCGTCTTGGATAGAAACACAAAATACTGATTGGTCGAAAATCGTTTGGGCCATTAGAAGATGTAGCTTTACCAAGGTGCTACGCAATCACGCTTTTCAAAATTGAAAATGTGGATGGGATAAACAGGGCAGGGCAAAAAAAAATTTATAAAACGGGGAGACATTTGATCGGGTCCTACTGTTTCTTACTTGACAGCATTAATGGGGTTAAAAACTTAGACAGCATTAACATAGCTAAAGCTGCAAAAGCTGGGAAGGGGCTTCCCATATGATCTTACATGAGACCAAGAAATATTGTCTCTTTTGTCAGATGTCCGTTATTGAGGGAGTCAAAATAAAAACACCCCTTGATCGGTATAGGAATTTAATTCTATACACGTATGTTAGTTAAGATTACTGGTTACATGTGGCAGATTTGAAGGTGTAGAAAATTTGTTCTCAACCAATCTATCTGATGAGAGTGGACATATCTCTGAAGCATGTTAAAGGCAAGTTATCTTATGGGTTAAATCCATCATTAAGACTATATACGATTATGTTGTCACGAACTTCGAAGGTAAAATGGCAATTCATGCTCGTAAAAGGAAGAAGATGCCTATTAGAATAAATTTAACATATTCAAAGTTTTTAACAAGAATATTATTTCCATTACGGGCGTATTATTTTTTCTATTAATAAAAACCAGATGATCAGGAACAAGACAACTAGAGAAATAAATAAAATAAAAATAAAAAAAAAAAAAAAAAACAACAGGGTATAATTTTGTGAAAACCTAATTGAATGGTAACTTTAACCTTAAATTACACGAAGAACACAAGTTGTTTCTCCAAACTTCTTCGTTTGCATTAAACTCGAGTCTATAGCTAATCCGGAATCAAATTATAGTTCTTCTCAGTACGAAGGTGGATTTGATCTCCAAAATTAATCTCAAGTTTACCAGCCAATTTTCAAAAATCGTCCGAAGAAATTTTGTATTCTTAGATAATATGAAGACCCCGGGAAGGTCATAATATACCCTGTTTTACCAATATATTACTTTGAAATCCATTCAATCATATCTACTGAAATGTATTGAAAATTAAATTACTGTATTTATACAATTTACAGCTTAAACTTAATTATAGTTTAAGTGATAAAGCTTACCTTCCTCCCGAATTTCGCTTGTCTTCATTGCCAACACAATTGAAATCAGATATGCAGCTTGTATGCGAACAACTAGATAAAGTATTTTCAGTTGGCAAAGAACTACTGCAGATTTCTTGGAAAAGCTGCGATGGTGGAATTCGCAAGTGTAATTATTATCTGTCAATAGACCAGAAGTATTTCTTGATTCAATGTGGTTTACTAAAAGGTTCTATCTGCCGACCACCAGTGGTAAGGCCATTTGAACAGCCAACATGAAGAGAAAGTTTCCTATAGATTTACATTTGTATTGACGATTCTACCCTGGAGTTTTGGTATAAAAGAACCAGTAGTTTCCATAACAAGGTCTATCTAAAAGAGCCTGTGACTATCAATTACATACAAGAAGAACAATGGAGTTATTCTACAATATTCATGAAATTTTTTTGGAAAATGTATTGATTTATGGTAATCATCTGGTTCTCAAGAATTTTTATATCGGCTGCAACTAATTTACGAAAAAAAAAACTTTAATCTTGCTTTATAATTTCCAATTATTCTGGTATATAGCAAATATCATTTCAGTGCACTTTTTGTGACTCATCAACATCAGAAAAGTTTTCTTAAGCTTTCTTAAACCACGTCCGTCAAAAATTTTGTGTCATAGATGAATGAAATCTGTGAAAACATAATTCTGTTTAGAGTGATTCGGGCTCGCGTAATGAGAGTTCCGTACCAGAACTTTATCAACTTTTGCTTTACGGAGCCATAAAAATAGTAAAAAACATAGCAGCTCAACACATTTCCTCAAAAGCTAGTAAGCTGATTTTTTTTTAATTTGTCTCTTTATAATTTTTTAACCTGATTGTTTTCTCGCTGCCTATTAATTAAAAGTAGTGGGTTATATTTGGCTAAAACCTCTGAGGAAACTATTCTACTTGTATTATTCAACAGGACATTTTCGAACTCGTCCCGGCCTGGATGCTCATCTGGAGATTTGGTGGCTTTCTTACAGAGCTTTGATACTGTAATATACACAGAGCAGGTTATAGCCTAACTTAAGGTACTTGGTCTCTCCCCTTTACTTCTATCATGGATTCAAAGTTTTTATTTGGTCGCCTTTTTGAATTAAATTGCGTTACATCTGAACCTCATCACACTATAAATGTCAGTGTGCCCCAGGGCTCTATTTTCTGTCCGTCTCTATTTTTAATTTTCAATAATGATATTCTTTCCCATATTTTCAATTCTATCCATAGTTTTGCTGATGACAGTGCTAGAGATTTTGCTTACTCCTTTGACACTGCTGCAGACTTTAGAGGGAATACCGCTCAAACGAGGTTGCATAATGACCTTTACGATATCCCTGCTTAGAGAAAAGCAAATCGCGTCGACTTCAATGCATCTAAAACCCAAACTGCCTCATATTTTTAAAACAAGATTATTATTTTACATTCTCGTTTTTTTTTATGGGGCATAAATTTCCTATACACCGTCACTAAGCATTCTTGACATTAATATTTCTAGTAAAATTCCGCGATGATTTTTTCATCTCGAACTATGCGAATGTGGAATAGCTTACCATCTTCAGGTTTTCCTCGGCTTAAAATCTGAGAAGGCATAAGAACATCTACACGAGCACCGCCATCGCATTTCTTATATCCCCTAATCATTTCCTAATCCCACCTTCTTGCCAAGCTGTGTGTGCTTTGCCTCATATGGCAACGCCTAAGCTTGGCTTAATAATAAAAAAAATAACAACTTAGGACTGATTTGGGGCTATGATGAATTATAGATTATAACTGTTACGTTGCTTGAGAAGTATATCCCAGTGGGTTTAGTTAGGATCACTTCTTATACACACTTATAATCAAGTAATATAATAATAGTATTGCCAGACACAAAACAATTGGGAATAGTTTAACATTTTTGCACAAAACGTTTCTCTTAACTTACGAATTTCAAATCAACTCACCACTCTTTGCGAAATAGCTGTCACTTACCTGAAAAGAAAAAGAAATGATTAGATTGAAATTTGATATATTCTTTAGCCTGAATGTAAATATGTAATAGATTTGCATATATGAATATACAAGAAATTCTTTTGAACAGAATATTTTTTTTTGCACTTAAATCTTATATTGCGCCACAGCCCAACCTCCAGAAAAAAAAGATATAAAAAAGCAAGGATCTTGTTATTTATGTGAACTATCCATGCTTTCATATAATAACCGACAGCTTCTTTACTGGGATGATTAAACTAAGAAGATATAGTTGTTGCCGTAGAGATTGTTTACCGTGGTCATGCTTGACTCATTACTCTCGAGAATTCAGCTACGTACTTGAAGATTATGTGGGAATATAAGAGCAAACTTAACTTGGTTGATAGACATAACTGTGTTTATCCAAACAATATTGGGTTATCCAGTAAACAGAAGAGAGATTATGAGATTTCAAATGCTGGGCTAAATGAGCAATTGGAGAGTACTCCTCAGATTCTGGGACAGCAATAATTGGTGTGTAGATTTACATAGGATGAATGGCTTTTTATAAAGTACCCGATTGTAAAGCTGCAAAATAATTACTTAAATTGTGGGTACAATTCCGGGAAAATACACAATAAAACAAAAAATGGTGTAAATTTACTCCGTTTGTTGGATAACATGAATTTTCAATCAATTTCGGATAATTTTAAATAATTTTTATACCATGGTCATGGAGTTTTTAACTTTTTACCCCGAATGGTGTAAGAATTCCCCTCTTTATCCGAATGAGACTTCTTTCGTATAAATAACTCAAAAATATTATCCAACCGGATAACCAAAACACCTATCTATCTACCAGAAAAATTAGAAAATATTTATTTTAAAACTCCGTTCAGTGTAACTTAAATGTTTAAATCTCTCAAACAGAATTGTATCTAAACTCCGTTCGGTGGACACTATCGTCCTTAAGAAAAATTATGAAATAGTGTCAATTGTGTAATTTGATATTTGTAGAAGCAAGTGTTTTACCAGTGCGCACGTAAGACTTCTTTAAAAATTTCTTTGGAACACAAAAGTAAGGCGCATTTCTACTTTGATAATAGACTAAAAATATTTTAATTTTTTTTAGATCATGTCCAAAAATATTTCATTTCGATTAAGTAAATAGTTTTGGATATTATATAAAATCAAAATATTTTCATTATTCAATAACACAATCTATTCGTCAATTAAAATAAAATAAAAGAAGTAAAAGTGTTGGTACAGTTGGTCTAAGACCAATTATTATGATGCCCTAGATGAATGTGGGTTTTCGCATATATTTCTAAAACAGTTTGTCGGGCAGAAAAAATGATTGTTATCAATTTTATAGGATTTTATATTCTGTGATGTGCCTGTAAATTACATGGTGTAATATACACAATAATTTACATATAATCTACATGAACTCTACATAGATATTCTACATCTACCCATGTAAATTATTTGCTACCTACAAGATGGAAATGAAACTCAAATAATAAATTTTTTATTTACATTTACATTTTATTTTAGTACTCCTCAGTAACATTTGAGTCTGCGAGTTTTAAGGCGAAATAAACATGCAAAAATTTTTTTGGAATGTTCAAATGACAGTCTATTTCTTACTGGTGAATGAACATAAGCCCAATTAGAAAAAGATCTCTCTAGTTCAGCCGACGAAGCTGGAATTTGAAAAAGTTTAATGGCTACTAATTTAGACAATTGTGGTTGGTTAAGATTAGCCATGTTCCAGAATACGATTGCTTTTTCAACTTTTTTCTCTATCAATTTAGGAAAGATGGTCCGGCGCTTTTCCGGAAATGATGCCAGTCTTCAATGCCATTGGTGTCCAGGTGATTGAAAAGGAACTCATTTACGATTTTTTGTTTCGCAGAGCTTAAGAGTCCATTATCATATAACGGATGAATGTAATATGCTACAAGTGAGTATACGTTAAGAGCCATCTTCCTTCTTTTTTCCAAATCAGATTTGAATCTTTCGGGTAATTCTAATTTTAACCCTGGGAAAAGTTGATTACTTCGCAATTCGGATCGAAAAGTTTAATCAAGTCTTCAACCTCTTCTAGAAATTCGTCATCAAACAACAGTAATGAAACTATTTGCTTGATTTTTTTAAAATTAGGATCAGTTGCTATTTGCTTCATTATGCCGATATTTTTAACAAGGCAAGCAAAAGAGTCACGATACGAGCACCATTTCGTATCACATGGAATTTTAATACGAGTCCCTTCTCGTTGAATCAGAGCTGCTTCAAAATCTGCGTGCTTAAATTCCTTTAATATTGTTGTTGTATGGCTTTTACAGGTACTATGCCACAAATCGACAATCTTCTCCATTTTAACCATAGCTGCAGCGTTGTCGGATACAATGGCATACACAATTGTATCGTACAATTTTTTAGCCAGTTTGCAACTTTCTTCAATTATTTCAACGAGCTTTTCTGCTGTTTCGGACGCACTTGTCAAATCCCATGCATCTAGTAATACAGGCTTCCCATCAGCATTAGGTATGTAGCATAGTCACGACAGTTTTAGTATTGCTTGAGGTATTTTTCCACCCATCAATAAGAATGACAGATTCTTTATTTACCGTCTTTGCAGCCATTGCTATACATTTCGCATATTCATTATTAAGTAATGTTCCTGTAAGCGCTTTTCGACCTGGAACATATTTTTTGTAGGCCAACATGTTTTTGAAATGTTTATTTTATATACTGTCACTGTACTGTGCTCTCACACTAGAAAACTTGAGCTCTACACAAATATTGGTATGGTTTCAGTTAATTTAGCTCATCAGAATTCTTTATGGTATATATTATCTTCTAAGAAATTTATTTACAAAACTTGCAATCGTTTATTTCTTTTGAAATCAGTAGTTATTACCCCCGTTCGCAAAGATGGTAGATTTATTTAAATGAATCATGAAAATGAAAAGAAACTGCGTGAGGCAAGAATAGCTGCAAAGAAGTGCAGTGAAGTAGAGTGAGACATAAACAGGAAAAAAATGATTTGTGACGTAATAATCTAAATTGTGTACATAATCTACATAATTTACGTAATATACATACTCTACATATACTTTACACAAATATATCGATTATTACATTACACACGTAGACGCAAATCACTGGTTTTTAGTACAATAGGACTGATCGTTTTCACAGTATATGTAAAAGTCCCAAATTTTTATACAGAAACAAGAAGAAAAGTTTGCCCGATTTAGTCCATTTTTGAAATTTTATTTACTATTGCCATGAAAACACTTTTCATCAAATTTCAACTCTCTACGTTGACGCGTTCTCCAGGCAGTGCCTAAATATATAGTGAAAGGAGTGAAGGAGGTACCCGATTTATACCATTTTGAACTTGAATTTACTTTTTTTTTTAAAAGCCTATGTGCAAAATTTCAGCTCTCTAAGTACATGCTCTCTCGAGTTATTAATCGGACAGACAGACAAACAGAGATGGACTGACGTACATGCAAAAATCAAAATAACGTAGAATATTATGCTTTGGTATCCAGTCGAAAACAAACGGAATGATAAACTTAGTATGCCCCATAGGTTTCATCTAGGATATAATATTACAGGGTGTTTCATAATTGGTGCATCTAGCTCAAGGGTTTGATAGCTGAGGTGGAGACAAGCAAAAAATTATAACGTAAATGTGATGGTAAGACGTGTTGCTTCGGCGGTAGGGGGGGGGGGGGTTTAAGACTTTTAGTACTTCTATCACTTTACACCCTGTAACTTTCTTGATATACACCCTATCACAGTAGGATTTATCTCAGATGCCAGCAACTATCTTAGCTTTCCAATGAATGCAATAAAAAAAAAATAGAAATCGCGCCTACTATTATTCAATTTCACGCAAAATTAGCAAAATTTATGAATTTATGAATCATAGAAACGGGAATATCTCAAAAACGGTTGCATTTAGGTAGGTATATGTGCACAGTCAAATTATAGGTACCACTCCGGGGTTTCTAAATCTTGTAAAAAAACTGTATACTTATTATGCTTTTTGGTAGGAAAGTCGTTAAAATTTGAAAAAATTAGGATTTTTTTTCCCCAATTTTTCGAATTTGACGTCCTACAACTGCCGACGGAAGGTAACAGGAAGGCTGATTGCAAAGCTGAAACGGTTCGCTATCATCTGTGATAGGGTGTATGTCAAGACAGTTACAGCGTCTAAAGTGGAAGAAGTACTAAACATCTTAAATCCCCCTCTACCACCGAAACGATACGTCTTACCATCACATTCACCGTATAATTTTTTGCTTGTCTCCACCTCAGTTATCAAACCCTTCAGGTAGGCGCACCAGTTATGAAACACCCTGTATATCGTACTTCTGAAGATGTTCTAAATATACACCGCATTCAGTATCATATGCCAGAGCTTGATACAATTACATTTATGAGTAAAAATAATTACACCGCTTTCAATGGATATATGTACTCTGAAAATGTACGGACCTCATTGAACACCAATTCGGTGTTTTGAGAACTTCGAATTTTTTACTGTGTAGGAGCAAAAATGCATAAAAGTGACATTCTCTAATTTTTACCGCTCTCATTGCTTTTTATTTCATTATCTTATTCTACCTGATATCCCTTCCTGAAGCATTAGTGAAATACTTTCTTGATATAAAATATAATAAAGAAAAAGATTAGAGGAGAAAATAAGCCAACTGCGCACTTTGCGTCCATCACTTTCATTCAGTGTTGGTGGGTGCTCTACAGTTAGCATTCTTGTCTTAATATCTGTAATCAGGCAGAGTTTCTATTAACAGCATATCGATCATCTGCTTCACATAAAGAAGTCAAAAGACTCCCCTAAAATGTATTATCCATGATAGAGTCCTTGTTCAATGACTGTAACCATTGAATAGTGTGCATCTTGATTGATCACTTCATCTAGTATGGGAATATGCTTTAATGATGTCTTTCTTTAGTTCTTCGACATCAAGTAAGACTTTGTAGTCATTTAAAAAGGAACAAGGTTAGGTTGAATGGTACGCAAACTTTTCCTTGTCCATGTATGACCATTCTCTACGTTACTGTGGGGAAATTTTTTAAACGCGATACTAGCTCAAAAGGTATTTTTAAGATATGTATGTATTTGTGAAATCAAGAATTTAATTAATTTAATCTTTTCACTATTAACTAATTTAATTGAAATGGACCAGCAGTCACCGCAAGAAATCCTAAAGATTTTTTCCTTCGAAATCTGTGTATAGAAACTCTTTAATTAGCTCTATGGTAGGCGATCAGAGATAACCATACTGATGAGACCTCTCTGATCGCTGGGTCGAAAAGTTCGATTTTTTTTTTTGCATTTTTAAGGCATCTTAGTAATCATTGAAATTATTTTCAGTGAATTTCAGTTTGCTGTAGACGAGAAATAATCTACGCAGCTTATTTGTTCGATCACTTTTTATTGTTGAGAACTATTTTATTAGTCCGTGATATTAATAAAGGCCTTCCATTTTGATTTTATTACAAGCCATTTATAAGTAAGTAGTTTCTCTTCCAGGATAGTCTTTCTGCCCTTATTGGATATCCTTCTTAAAGATATCTTGTGAAATATGTTAAAACTGTCGCTAAACCAAGGGGACTATGATACTTTCAATCTTGTTGAAAAAGAGATAGGAAAGACCACACTCACAGACTACCCAGGGCCGGCTGTGGGTTTCGCGGGGCCTCGGGAAAATATTATGCGCGGGGCCCCTTCCCAAAAAGGAAGAAATAATACATGAACATAATTTTATCAATTTATTTAATGAAATATTTATTTCTTCAATATATTCAAAAACATATATATATAAACATAATATTTTTTATTCCTATTTCGTACAAAGTTTTTTTACTGCTAATTCCTCGATAATATCATCAAAATTTATCTGTTTTGTTATTTCCTGCTCTATTGACAACATAGCCACCCCCTCTAACCTATCGTGTTGCATGGTTGATCTTAAATAATTTTTAATTAAATTTAATTTGGAAAAACTGCGTTCGGCGGAAGCTACTGAAACAGACGTTGTTAGCATAATTCTTAATGTTATATATGCATTGGGATATACATCGTCTATATTACCTTTGCAAATTTGTTTCAGGCAATCTAATTGAGTTGTATTCTCTTGAATAATTTGTGACAACAATTTTAACACATGAAATAAATTGTAACCATCAATATCAGCATTTTCGCCATCTTGAAGAAATAGATGAAGATCGTTGCAATATTTTTATAACTCATCATCGTTTTTATTTGTTTTAAATTCCAATGTTGTGTAAAAAACCAAATACATCATTATAACGAGTATTACTGTTGAAATCTTTCATCCAGAGCAACAATAGCATAATCTACAATTTTTAAAAAAATAGTCCACTTTAAATAACTGTTTTGCATTGTTTCCAATGTCGTCACTGTTTTCATATGTATACATTTTTGGTTTTTTGGAAATACGTTTCGTTTTAAATTCTGGTGATATATTTACACTACTACATATTTCACCACTACTAATTATTGCATCTTCAAACCGAGAATTTCTGTAACTTTTAAAAAAGTTTAAAAGTTGTTTTAGGTGCTCTAAAACTACAGAAATTTGTATTCCACGTTTTTGCTTGTAATATTGACTTTATTTAGTATTTCATACCAAATCACCAAACTCATTACAAATTCAAATGACATAATGTATTTAATTATTGAAAAAACTTCTACTTTTAAAACAATGGCAACGACAGTAGATACTTCTTCCAATGCAGCTATCACACCGGGGAATTGCAATTCAGACGACGTGCAACAATCCCCAAGAATTAAATTTAAATTATGAGAAGTGCAAGGCAAATAAACAGCACGAGGATTTTCTTCCCTAATTAACGCTTGGACACCCCAATTTTTTCCTTTCATGTTGGTACCGTTATCATAAGATTGACCACGGCAATTTGACAACAAGAAATCCTGTTTCGAAAACTCATTCTTAATAGACTCTGTTAAACCGTTACCAGTTGTATTGTTGACAACTATGAAATTAATAAAATGTTCGACAATTTCAACATTTTCATGTTTTCTATTTGCGATACGAATTACTATATAACAGACATTTGTTCCAAGTGACTAATAGTAGCAGGGGTACAGTCTAGAATGACGGAATAATTCTTAGCTCGTTTAATTTTGTTTATTATAGTTTTCTTTACTTTCGAAGCAAGAGCACAAATAATTTCGTTTTGAAATATATGGTTG
This sequence comes from Dioctria rufipes, assembly GCA_963924295.1. Classification (NCBI taxonomy): domain Eukaryota; kingdom Metazoa; phylum Arthropoda; class Insecta; order Diptera; family Asilidae; genus Dioctria; species Dioctria rufipes. Next base: position 76,621,007 of record OZ002743.1, on the reverse strand, counting down.
AGGAAAAGCTTACGATTATTTTTATTGACAAAACTGTTTATATGTTCATTTAAAACTGCATCAAATTTAGCCAGTAATTCTATCAATCCGAGAAAGTTGCCGTTTCGGGCTTCATAAAGTTTATCTGAATTTCCACGAAAAGCCAGATTTCTATTAAAAAAAGAATTATTTCTACTATTCTTTTTAAACATTTTTGTCATTAGGTTAACTTTGGCACAGCGACATTACATTGATTACTCAGCGGAGAATTTTTGTTTGGTCATTTGGTTAACATAAATTTTTTAAAATAATTTTGTTAAGAAAGGTATAAACATTTTATTACAGTTCGGAAGATAAGAAAGCAAGCTTAAGATTATCAGAACTCCATTTTTCTGTATGAATAGTAGTTTAGGGCGGAGGAGCTATTCAAATCAAACTTTTGTCAGTTTTACATAAGAACACTGCAAATATTTTAGAATGTAAGGACTCCGTTGGGCCTCGCATGTGGTAGGGACGGAGTTTGTTTCATGGCTTGTGAAGTATTCTCGAGGGCTTTGGCACAGGGTATAAAACACATTCGTTTGCATTTGCAACACGTACAAATTTAATCAAAAACAACCTTAACAAGCGAGATGTTAATGCAGGAAAAGACCTGCGTTAACATCCGAAAACTTGTCCTAGCTACTAATAGTTGTTAGAAATATGAAAGCGCGGGGCCCCTTTAAGCGCGGGGCCTCGGGAAAGATCCCCGAAGTCCCGACCTCTGAGCCGGCCCTGAGACTACCAACATAATACAGTGTCTAGACATATATATATATATAATTTTAAAATGCTAAGCCTTGGACACAGTTCAATACTCTAAAGCTTAGTGCAATATTTAATGCCCCCAATCTGTTCACTTTGAATTCCTGTATAGTGCCACCGCCAATGCCTAGATTCGGGCAATTCCCTTAACTTATACCACATTAGCTATAGCAAATATTGTTGCGCAATCTATTGCAGCTTAGTTTTATAAGCGAGAATAACAAAATTTTCCATTTTCACATAATCGACATAAAATTCAAACTCCGAATGTGACCTCAACCAGAATAAAGTGATCACTCAATTTGCCGCAACAATTATCTTAAATACCATAACTTCTGCACCCTACAATAGACTTCACAATAACAACCGCCACTATCACCACCACCACCACAACCACAACAACATCCATCTAATTCCATAAATCTCACAATTCCGATCATTTTAGATTAACTGATCAAACGACGATCAAATTATGATTTAGTGATCATGTTTTGACATCGTATCTATATATGACCGAAGAATTTCGAGATTTTCTAACCTTTGAATGATTTACAGATCAATTTCTGTGCTTTATGTGACATTTTGGTCATGATCGGAGCGCGCATGTGTATAAGTATCACTTGTTATTTATGTTTAAGGAACTGTTATACGCATGATTATATACAGATATATATAAATAGGTATATGTATATGTTTATGAACCATAAATCTATGTTAGAATGTTATGAAAAATTACCACGTACGTTACCTTTACGAGCAAAAATTATATTGGAAGCTGCAAAGTTTATAACTCGAGGCAAACTATATGTATAAGTTAAAGTGTAATTATCTCAAGTCTGATGGCGGACAGTTTTGACGAGTTATGACATAATTATGTTAAGTAGAATTGAGAAGTTAAAAAAAAAAATATAAAAAAAAAAATTGGATTTTTTTTTAGGTAGTGCATAGTTATAGATGCCGCCATTCTACCTATAACTAAAAACATTCTCTCTTGTTCACACTTTTTTGCCTTAATTAAATTCTTTTTGTATTTTGCTGTTGTTTTTTAAATGCGGGTGCTTGTGCTTTTGTAACAAATATAATCCTTTTAGTTTTTAACCAAATTGAATATGTATATGCACAATAAAATATTTGAACAGCACCTGCCCTCATACAGGTGAATTTCAAATAAATTACCACAACCAGCATTTTTTGTTTGTTTTTGTTTTGGGGGATATCCGGTAAAAAAAAAACTGAATTTCAAAGGTTTAGTTAAAATATAAAATAAAATCAACACACAAAGGTTTCTTCTTAAAGCCTCATTTAAGATGTGTGTTCATTTCCCATGTAGGTGCATGCACGCGTCTTTTGTGAGTATAATAAAACTGGATGAAATTTCTGTTTTCTCAACCGCATGAAACGAAACATAGTGGTAACATCATTTGTCTTTAACTGACGATTTATGATCATTTGTCGCAATTAATTCATGGCGGCGGCGCAGCAGCGGCAGTGGCGGGCATCAATATTATCATCATCTACCACTATAACATCAGAAATGTTCCCATAAAAAATTTTATGTTTACCACACAAGCTAATACAAAAATATATTCAGACAGTTGACGCAGTATCTAAAAGATAAACATACTATAACAAGCAAGATTCGAGGGGTCTTTAAAAAAAAAAAAAAAAAACGATACAAGAAGCTCAGTTTTATGCATGATTTGTTTAATACATGCATCGTTGTTGTAGTCGTCAACGTCCTCTTGAGTTCACTTCCACTGAACTATATAGAAGACAAAATAGACCACATTTTAGCCAGAAACTGAAAAAAAGAAAAGAAAAAGGAATGAATAAAACTCAAAAATTTACAATAGGCTTGGCACGATCATTTATGATCATGATCATGGTTGAATATCCACAATGTTCATAGATTATATATACAAACATAAATACATAAATAGTATATATTTAACGATGAGAGTTGTCGGCAAACCCGGTTTGATCTCCAGCCGAGGTGGCAACATCCCTGCAACTTGTAAACACCACCACCGAGATATCAAGAGGCTTGGATCATTAATTTGTGGATCATGTCAAACATCGTTTATGGCGATCATGAACCAGCATTTAAATGGGCAATTTTTCCAACTTAAGACTAAAAGAGAAAAGAACTTCAATTTTAATTAATTAACGCCTAGCTGGTTGGAGCTGTGGTATTATACACGTGTACAATATAATAAATTGCTTCAATAATTTTCTATATGTAGGGCATACGCATTACCTTTCGATGCAGATCATTATTTTGTTCGAAACGTTCATGTACATTATTCAAAAGATCACTTGAGAAATTCATATACTATATCAAATACTTGGGTTGCTTGTCGATCGACACAGGTGATAAATATACTCCAAATATGAATGTTTACTAAACTTATGATCATACAATCGTTGCGAGGTTGTAAGTATTATGATAGTAATTAATTTACTCAGTTTTATGATTAAAATCATGCTGGCTGACGGTTGTTATGCTGGTGATTTATAGATTCTAACATGATCGCTGAAACTCAGACTGATCGTATACATTTTATTATTATAACTGGCAATTTTTTGAGACATTATCCAGTTGCCGGAGGAGGGAAAAATAATTGCGGTTGTTCACTTTTGTAATTTAATTATACTACTTATCACTATCATTGATCGTGTCGTGTCTATTCGCTTACATATAATCTAGATTTAAGTTATACTTTTACTGAATAAATTAGTTAATAAAAAAAAAATGAAATTAACAACTATTAATAACTTTACTATCTACTGTAATTGATTTTAAAATCGATCTTATAATAAACTCCTATGGGAATAATAGAGTTATTATTACATAATGTTGAACTTCTTCCCCCTTAAGAAGATACAAAAGATAGAGATAGATCAGTCAATCTGGTTAATGTTTATCCATGACTTTCATTTTCTATTTATTCCTCTATGTACTATGTACAATAGCGCTATCTGTATATTCTATTTAACTGCATTGAATTCTATCATGATCACGTTTCTTTGAAAGATCATTTCATAACTCTCTCTCTCGCTAAAGGAAAGATCACCACCATCATTGTGAGACTTTGGCCTGATCTTGCATGGCCTTTATTAAAATTGGTCACGGTTCTGGACATGACTTACTGCTTTACAATATCTATCTATGTACATGAATAGCTATAAGAGTTAAAATTATTCAAATTTGGGCTTTTATTAATATAATTTTACTTTCTCATCAGTGACTATGATGATTTTATACATTTTCGATTGTGTAGTTTATAGAGGATTTTGAAATTTTTATTATATTCTATCGATACACGACCGGTCTGTGGTGTCGGTGGTTGCCTTGATTCTTTGAAATTTATTTGAATGAAGCAATGTTTTTCTTAAGTTTTTTTTTCTAGGTTAAATTGAATTGTTAAAAAGTTTCACATTGAATTATTTTATTGGTGAGAATTGGGTCTTGTTAGTGCTAAGTGAGCGCGTTTTAATTAACTTTTTTTTTTTTTTCAAATTTGAATTGATTTTAATTTTTGAAAAAGTTAATTTTATTGTTTTGTAAAAATTAATAGATCTGAAGGCTTTTGTTTCATAATTAGAAAATATTTAAATTGATGAGCTACGCAAATTCCTAAATGTAATAAATTATCCAATCAACTTACTAGACGTCTCGTGACCTGCACTCTATTTGATAATAGCGATCACTCACTCCAGTTTCATTGAAGGAGATCATCAAAATATCCATATATTCCTCTCAGGACACAGGAGAAGAGCAATACGATAGTCTGTAGTTTACTTTATGATCTCCTATTTGATGTGGTTTTTTCCCTAAAAATTATTCGGTTTTTCTGTTCGATTGGTTTCTTGCAAGTTACCTGAGTTAGCAACTACTGAATGAACTACGCTCAATCAAACTTAGGCCTCCAATGTTTTTGTATAATCCAATTCATTATTGGAGACTTTAACAACTGAAAATTACCACGAGTCTCTACTAAAAATTCCGAAGAATGTTATTCTCTAAAATTCTGTTCGAGAAAGAAGCGCCTCGGAGCCCGTGCTGTCTTCACCAACATTCATCAGGGTATGCAAATGCTATAATAGCAGTGCTTCGGAGCGTTTGTTGAGCTCACCACCATTCACCAGGGTGCGTAAAACTATACTAAATGCAGCAATGTATGGTGCAGGCATTGAAGATAAAAGGTAAAAAAAAACTTCAAGGATTTAACTGCTCATACAACTTTAAACGTGTTTTTCTCGAAGCCACTTTTTTCAAACTGGGAGAACCGATTACTCGAACAGCTTTTCATAAATCGATTTGAAATTTTAATAGTAGCTTCACAATTACATTTTTTGATTACATGTAAACTTCTTGTTTTATACACAATTTACTGTTAATTTTTTGGGCAAAATATCGAGATATTTCTTCAAAAGTGCACCATTTCTTCATAACTTGATAAAAGAAAAAACCGCTACGTAGATAGTCCCAAAGCTAATAATATACATTATAATTGTTTTTAGTTTCTTGTTCCAGGCCTTATACAGGGTTTTCCAATAAGAGGTGTTATTTTGATATTCAAAGAAAAATGCCATTTTTTGAGATAAATGATCGGATCTTTATTTCATTATAAAGAGGAAGGTATGCCGTTAATAATGGAAAATAACATCAGCCAAATGACCACCACGACATGGCGTAGTTTCTACTTGTCAAATGTCAAAAAATTACAGCTCCAAAAGTGACATCTACCGAAATAGCGGGCTAATTAAAATAACACCTCTTATTGGAAAACCCTTTACTTTACGAGCAAACCGTTTCCCGTGAAGCTATATGTAAAAAATACGATTTTCAAGATGGGCTCTGTCGCCGCCATTGCGAATGAAAATTATAATAATTTTTTTTTTCTATTTATAATATGAACCCTCTCAAAAGAAATCCTATTCCTCTTCTCATACTCCTAAAATAAATTGTCAAAGATAGGCCTAATCCGTGCATTAACACGGCCATGGAATTAGGGCTACTCCAGCTAGATGCTCACGTAGAATCACAAGGACTTTCTATTTACAGTTCACAAAGTAGCTACCATTATCATAATCTAGATCTGGAAAGATATTCTACTAATCGTAAGAAGAAGAAATTATTGCAGAGAGTACTGGCGAGAACGCCAGTTAGGATAGAAAGAAATAGAACCGACGAAAGTAAAAATCCTTGTCTAATTCCAGTATCCAGATAAAAGTTAGACAGTCCACTATTGTTCTAGAGTTCTTAGAAGGATTCTTTATCAATTCAATTATACTCTGAGTCTCCTAATGTCTTCTACTAGAGTAAGGCAAATGGACTCCCTAGATTTTTTAATATTATTACCGTTTTATTGTTTGGCATAATTTTCCCCGGTTTTCGTAAAAACAAAAGATACTTCTCCAGTTGTTATAGCCATTAAGGCCATCCGTTTTTGTAAGCTTGACAATAATGTCCTACATTTAATCTACCAGAAAGGTAGTATAGGCGTTCCATAATCTTCTAGAATTGATTAAGTATGGGTCTAACTTTAATTGCTTAGGTGGGATGCGGTTTATTACAGTAACTTTACAGTTGGTCAAGTATCGAATTGTTACTATACTTCCGGAAGGAGTACGCATGCTTGTTCAAAAAGGTTACACATTGTCAACGTTCTCTTCTTACGGACGCTCTGAATAGTTCTTGCTAAAGTATTTCTGCCATTTCTGCGACTTATTGTAATCGTTGCTTGGAATCGTTAGCGTTACTTACTCATCATTTAATCGTTACTTCTCACTTCTTATCGCACTCTTCTTTGCGGATCACTTTACCAAGATCCATCTACATGAGATTCGCTTTTTACTTCCCTGTTTTCGTATTCGTATTCGTTCGTTTTGCAATCGTTGATGAAATTCATTCACTACCTAAACTGAACTTAGTGACCTTTTGGGTTAAATCCTTTTCTGCCAAAGCAAAAGTGTATTTTGCTTCTATCTTAACAGTTGCGATCTTCAACTCTGTAATATGGGTAGATGATCACAGTCATACTACATCTATACTATATAAGTACCTACAAACTTTGTATATGTGTTGGTTTTTACGTATATCCATTGAGGTCATAGTAAGCTCAGTTTATCGCCCAGTTCATTACAACAACTTATTTGAGGACAAGAGAAGATCTTAAACGTAAACAAGTAAGCCGTAATCGAATGAGGTCACATTGAGGTCATATGGCACATAGAGTGTTGTAATTTATTCCAATGCAAATTCTATAAAAACATATTAGTTACAGTCAATTAGTTCATTTGCCTTTACATATATTCGGATTTTTTCAAAGCCAAAATAAAATAAGTATGGAAATCAATATTAAAAATCACATTCTCATCACACAATGTCATATCAGAATGGAAATAATATGGACAACAAAAAAAAAGAAAGAAAAGAAAAATCGTCAATCCCTTCTAAATACGTAAAAGAAAATAAATGTTCATTTCACACGGATCATATCCCCTTCCCGTCCCTCCAACCCCTACAAAAATATATGTAATTACTTGAGGTCTGCATACAATTTTATTTTCTATACCCAAAAGTAATGTGAAGGGCTCAAAGTATAGTAGGTTTTGACCATTCCAGGAACTTGTATGAAATCCGATCCGTTTTACTTTGTCTAACCACGCATTCAGTACATAACACCAGGTTGGAGGGTTCTAGTAGGGCTTCCTTCGTAATGAAGAGTTTTCTATAATACTTGGGATTTTTTGTAAGGCTTGCTTGCCACCACGAGACAAAATAAATGTCACAGGTTTCGTATATGAAAGCCATTAACTTTCACAAAAGATCTAAGAGGTATTGTGGGCAAAAAAATCACTCTCTCTTTCTCTTTCTCTCTCTGCTCCCTTTAGGGAAGGTATAGTATATGTAGAACCAACGACCGGACCGGTCGAAACATATCCTATAAGGTATTTGGCCCCTCTGTGTGTAATCCAGAGGTGTCAATTTCACACAATTTTTATTGATTACACCTCTATCCATACCAGCCTGTCTGCAGATATACCTATATATCCTTTCTTGATGAGGCAGTGTTGTACCCTTGACACCTCTATGCTTCCTGTTTTTTATATTTCTGGCTTTTTTTTGTTTTGTGATTTTGTTGTTTTTTTTTCTACTGTGTTCACTTTTTATATCTGATGCATTTACATGCGTTGTAATTTCAATTTCAATGATAATTTCCCTCTAAATTAAACCCTTGGTAATATAGCGATAGCGGCATGCAGCTAGTGATTTCATCCATTATATAGCCGCCATATATAACGTGATGAGTGAGAGAAAAAAATTCCGTCCGCTTGGGGAGTTTGCTTGTGTAATTATAAAGTGCTGCTCGGAAATATTCATCCTATTTGCGTTGCGGCCCCCCTTTACAGAGTGAGACTTTCACAGTCGATATTTCGTCGTCGTCTGGTGCGAAAACATATCATTCACTTGACTTGTATGCGGTTTGGAGTATGGGGTACTACCTATACTGCACTCTCTAATGTATACTTTAACCCCATCATCAGCATCATCAGCATCATCATTTGTTGGGGCATGTGGCTGCATTTGCACTTCACATTTGCATTTAACCAAAGTCTTAACAATTTCGGGTTCAACATAGCCATAGTCGCCCGAATAAGTGCTGCTCACTGTTCTTCTATGGGCTCATAAGAGACTACCTACAAATAGCTACCAACCTAGACGTTAAAAAAATGCACCATAAAATGCCGAACTCTTGAGTACTAAGGAGGAGGAGAACTGAAAAATATGAATTTGAGACCACTATAGACCACTTTGTATACACTACACAGCCTACATCAAGTGATGATGAAAATGAACGCCCTTTTTACATACATACTATATATGTATATAGCAATCATCACAGGGTGCAAAGGCTCTTCCGGTATAGAAAGTTTGGTGCTCGTCGGTGAAAATATTCTCAAGTCTCGTTAATGGCTTAAATGAATTTCAGAGCGTTTCTGGTTGGGCTGGCAGAGAGGTTAAGCAACATTAAAGGTGGAAATACAAAATTTCATCATACTCCTGTTTCTATATTAGGAGAAGGTACCTACTACTAGCACTACCACTACCACTACCACTACATACATACATATAAGCTTCGTTGGTGCATTATTGTATTTGGAGTTATATCCAAACTTCAATTTAACTTTCCAAACAAGTTTGAGTTTGAAATTTGAATTTCAGATAAATCCAGACACTGCTGGTCGTAACTTTGGTTTTATGTTGAATTGTAGTAGCCGCAGTTAATTCATTGTTTTTTGTGTGCTTGTTATAAACTCAAGGCATTATCCATGTTGCTATGTTTGGACTAAGTTTTATTTGGCAAAGGTTCAACATTATTCCTAGACGAGCTTTTTAAGATAATTACAGATAGTGTACTCATTCAGATAAAAGACTGAAAGTATTTAGGTTAAAATGGAATATAAATTGTGAAAACTTTATATTACGTAAGACTTCTTCTGCTAAATTGAAAATATTCCTTTTAAATTAGAATACGAATCTGTGTGTTGTCTCTCTCTCTCTCTCACTTGTCGTTTACATTTCGACCTTATTCTGACAAAAATTTTTCTTCAACTTTTAAAAGGCTCATATAAATACAAAACAACACTTGGAAGTAATGTAAGCTTCGACTAATGGATAAAAGAGGTGATGCTGAGTGTGGCCTATTCAAATTATTTAGGTCACTTTGGTTACATGAATTTTTAGTAGACATTTTATCCCAGATCTAATAATATAGAGTCAAAAATGAGGACGGGGAATGTTTTGCTAACAATAAAAAATATGTTTTTATATATATATAAATGTATACATTCCGAAAGTGGTACATTGTACTTTTGCCTTTAGCATCATATAGGAGAGACTGGGGTAAAATAGTAACTATAAAGTTGGTGTTATGTAAATTTAAGTTTATTAATTTAATTTTTAAGCTTAAAAAAAAACATAGAAGTATTGTTCTATATTAAATTAGAATAATAAAAAAAAAATGTTTTTCAAAAAGGTATTAATTTACGGTTTTACACCATGATCTCTTAGGAAAAATGGCTACGGCTATGGTTTTTTTCGTTTTTTTTTCAGGTTTAGTATCTTGTCTTTTTTTTTTAAATTGTTTGTAGTTTTGTTTTTTGTTCGTTTTTCTTTTATACGCTCTCATCAAGAGGCATAAGGTTATAAAAGCGGAGCGAAATGCGGAATCGGTATCAAATATATTTTCAAGAGAAATAAGTTGTGTTGTCGTCTTTGTTAGGGCGGGTAATAAGACGGGCTCAGAGTGATAACATCAGCTTGGCTCTGTGCTAAATGTTGTAGTTTTTGTTGCAGATTTGAATTACTCGGAAGGGGTTTGCCTTACTTTCTATAATAGTTGTAGCAAAAGAAGGTGCAAAAGATCCTAAGCAAATATCACACTTAGTATTGGCTAACAGCAAGTTCAGTGGTGGATCCGGGGGAGGGGGGGGGGGGGGGGGGGATCATGACAAAAAATTAAAGTAAAAAATATTTAATTATTTTAGTTATTTGAAAAAATATATTTTTTTTTATTTATATAATTCAACTTCAAAAAATTATACAAAATATTTACATTTGCTCATTTACATATTCGTCCACCTTGCAATAACCTCGTTAGTTTAGCTAAATTTTATCACAGCAAAAGGCACTGAAAATTGCCGGAAATTTTTACAGGTGTTTGTACGAGTAGCCGCAATTTATTCTTAAAATATTAAAATGTTGTGCAAGTGTTAAGAGACCACAAAACAGAAAAATTTAAATAAACCAAAACTCAAGAGTAAGAGAGTAAAGGGTTTGTTGACTGACTGAGAACGATTGGAGTGTTGAGCAATTCAAACAACGATGTTCGTAGATTTTATAAGTTCCCGTTTTATCTAAGTACCCGCTTCTGTACCGTGTTGGAAAGATATTGTTTTCACCTATCTCTTTAATTTATCCCCCCTCCCTCTCCATACCCACAATGTGTTTGCGGTATTTCCTGTAGGTTCTTCTATTCTATTTCCTGCATGGTGATTGTGTGTGAAGGTCTTCATTGCCTTGTTTTTTTACTTTATTTTTTTTTCCGGACAGGAATCGAACACACACTTGTTAGAATCGGTCAGAAATGGAGAATAGAAGAATTTTAAGAACTTTTATTTTAACGATTCAAAATCAAATCTCAAATATAAGAGGCAAAACCCCGTCTTATAGTCTACTAACAGCATAATAGATAATAGCATGTCTAAGGAAATATTTCAAGAAAAGAAAGAGCTCCACATCAAGGGAAGTGGTTTTAGATGACTACCTTTGATTGCCAACCTGTTTAGAAATATCAAAAGTAGGGGAGCTGAAGCTCTCAGATAGGCACTTATCATAAATATATCCCGATCCTCAGATTCAGAATAGGTATGCTTCATAGTATATATTTCAGGAACTACAGGGTGCAGAAGTTCATTTCACAGGTCACCTAATACGGATAAGAAAACTTTGAGTCCAGCAGTCAAATACTGTGTATGTCCAATATATGCTTATTTGTATTCCTTACTACTCTTAAGGGCTGTTTATATATCTTCTTTTGCGATATGATCAGATTTACCTAACATATGTCCGAATTCTATTCTAATATTGTGTTACAAACCGGATTCACCCATTTATAAAAAAAAAAAAAAAATATCTTCTGCCGTATAGTGAAATGTGGAGACACTTTTCAATTCAGAACTGTAATTGCAAGCTAGGAATATTTAAAATTGACACCTCTAGCATTCTCCTCTTGTCCCCTAATTAGAATATCCTATATCCTTCATGTTCTAATGTCATATGAAACAACCACGAAGTTCATCAACGATATTCTCAGTAATTGTATAATCTGAATTGATTTTGAACGAAGAAAAAATACGGACGACCATAAGGCTCATATCTAGCACCTTTACTGTTCATTTTCTATATCTCATATACTTACTGTATACAATAAATCTAGAAATTTTGCAAGTTGCTATCCAACGCCAAAGTATAATGAACTTCTAAGGAAATCCCAAAAATGACGGTCATTATTACGGACTATGGAGATGTTTGGTTACTAGACCTTGAAGAAATTGTTAGCTCAGGACCTACCAATGATTTGGGAGCAGGTAGTCGTCCAACGCCTGCAGCTGATATCTGATATATAAGTGTGCAGTAAGCCTTTATTTCAAGTGAACTATAGACATCTTGAGGTAATAATTAGTCGTGGGGATGTAGGGTGAGCGAAAGATGAACCGATTTAGGGTTTCATATATATCTGATGCAGATGGCATTAGCCGGCGATATCTGCTGAAACACGTTATCGTGCCAAATTTGTAGCAGCGTTGATATACGGTTTATCTGGAGCTGTTACAAAAGGGGGCACCTCGCTAATTGTAGTGGGCATGAACATAAACATTTAATTTCTGGATGCTCTGGTGCTTCCTTTATTATACCCTAGATGAAATTTATAGGGTATTATAAGCTTGTCATTCCGTTTGTAACACCTCAAAAGAATGACGGTAAAAGTAATTTTTTATTTTTAAATGTCCGTCCGTCTGTGCGCACGATAACTCGAGAGCGCGTATACCTAGAGAGCTGAAATTTTGTACACGGATTTTAAAAGCAGAAAGTAAAATTAAGTTCGAAAATGAGACAAATCGGGCAACTCCTTCGTGGGGTTGCCATACAAAACTTTCGTTTTCCACTATATATTTGGACACTGCTTGAGAACACATCAATGTAGAGAGTTGAAATTTGGTACATGGTGTTTTAATTGTACTAGCAAATAAAATTTCAAAAATGGACTAAATAGGGCAACTCCTTCTTGGTGTTGCTATATAAAAATTTAGGTTTTTTACGTATACTGTGAAAACGATCAGTCCAAAACATTTTTATTGTACTAAAAACTTCTTCAGAATATGAAATCCTATAAAATTGGTTATAATCATTTTTTCTATCCGACAAACCGTTCTAGAAATATATACGAAAAACCACTTCAAAAATCATCAAACCTGCGCAGAAGGGTGACAATACGAAATTTCATATGGGCATTCATCTAGGGTATCATAAGAATTGGTCTTAGACCAATTCTAAATTTTTTACTCATTATTATTCTATTTTCATCAAAAATGATAATCGTTATAATTACAAAACAAACTTTACTTTACAAAATCTGACATGAGAAAATCGAGGCCTACTAATATTTCACACCCTTTCTAGTTGTTCGGAAAGTGGTTTTTCGCTGTACATAGCGCAAACGTTACAAATGTGATGTGGTCGCCCAAGGTAGTTCACAATACGTCGTCAAGTCGCTATAGATCCTTTTCGAGGAGTGTACAACTTAAAATTAAGATGGCGTTCATAGAGCACGTTATCTTGTCTCTTTCTCTTATATCTAAATGAACAACACGATGAAACAGGGAACACAATTTTTCATGCTAGTCAGACGCTATAAAGTATTACCCCATGAATATGAGAACAATTCTAATTGCCATGTTGATGATGATGGAATTGAATTAGTCCTATACGCTCAACGATAAAGTAAAAATATTTCAAAGCAGTTCATCATTTATGTAAAGGGTTTTCCAATAAGAGGTGTTATTTTGATATTCAAAGAAAAATGACATTTTTTCAGATAAATGATCGGATCTTTATTTCATTATAAAGAGGAAGGTATGCCGTTAATAATGGAAAATAACATCAGCCAAATGACCACCACGACCACGCCTACAGGACCATATCCTTTTCATGAAATTTTTCATAACCAAATCGCAAAGTGGGTGCCCTATGTCCTCGATAGCCTCACGAATTCCATCTTTGAGGTCTTGAATCGACGCTGGGCTGTTGGCGTAGACCTTCTCTTTCACGTGGCCCCAAAGGAAGAAGTCGCAAGGTGTTAAGTCACAAGATCTCGGTGGCCAATTGTGATCACCTCTTCGAGAGATAACACGGTCCGGAAACTTTTACCGTAAAAGATCAATGGTTTCGTTGCTTTTATGAAAGTAAACGTTGTCCAGATCAATACCATCCAATTCCGGCCATAAAAAATCATTAATCATCTGTCGATAGCGCAATCCATTCACCGTAACTGTTGCTCCAGCCTCATTTTCGAAAAAGTAAGGTCCAATGACCCCGCGGGACCATAAACCGCACCAAACAGTCACACGTTGAGGATAGAGAGGCTTTTCAACAATAACTCTTGGGTTTTCCGAGCCCCAGATGCGACAATTTTGCCTGTTGACGAAGCCATCGAGGTGGAAATGGGCCTAATCACTCAAGATGAGTTTTCGATGGAATTCCAGATCATTTTCATGCATTTCAAGGACTCAATCAGCAAAGACTCGACGTTGTTGATGATCGGCCGGCTTGAGTTCTTGTGTTAACTGAACTTTATAAGCCTTAAGACCCAAATCTTTATGCAAAATACGGTGTAATGACGTTTGTGGAATGCCTAATTCCAAAGAACGACGAGGAATGGACAAACCTGGGTTTTCTTCAACACTTTCGGCTACAGCAACAATATTCTCGGCCGTTCTTGAGCGACGAGCACGGGTTTTATTCTTCACATCACTAACTTGTCCCGACAGCTCGAATTTTTCTACCAATTTCTGTATTGCGGTTCGACAATTACGTTCTAACGCTAGAGGCAGGATTACCTAATTTATATATATTTACCCTCAAATGTCATTTTGAATATATGCGGAGAGTTTTGAGCTTATATGCAGAAAACAAACTACCACGAATATTGGCTTTAAAGGCAGTTGATAACAAGATCTACTGGTTTGAGGAATGGTTAAATCTAGCAGAAAAGCACGACGTACAACTTTGTACTACATGGCAAAACGTAGAAAATCTTCCGTCCATTCTGGATTCTATTATAGAAAAAGAGGAACGATGGCATTGGGTGAAGGCGCAGGAACCAGCCAGGCTGACCGTACGGCATGGATTGTACGATAAGCTTAATTACAGTTTGGGAGAATGTAGCTATTTTAAGGACAACAATTCTATAATGAATATAAAGCTAATTTTGATGTACAGGGGCGGTATGCTACAACTAAACACAAGTCCATGGCGCACAGAAGGAAGTTCAATGTGCTGCCTTTGTAACGTGGAAGAGGATGAGGACTTTTTGCACTACCTGGCAATATGCCCAGTCTTGAAGGAATTTAGAGTTATAGCCTTTGGTAAAACCTATCTCACGGAAGAGGAAGCTATCGCGATCCTGAATGGTAGCAATTTTGATGCCTTTTTACAATACGCAAAACTGGCCTGGAAATATAGACAGTTATTAATTCAAGAGTTTAATTATTAATATAAGTTCTCCTAAAAATTAATCAGTGTGAAGATTGTAATTGTAGCTCTTGGTCTTGTTCTTCTTCTGTGTATATAATATACCTTAAGATTCTTTGTTTTCTTTTCTCCTTGTTTACTAGTAGGTACTTGTTTTTATTCCTTTTTTTCTCTCTTACATTAAGTTTGCTTTCTTTTCTATTTAATCTTATTGATATACTTTAAGCAGGGAAACTTGCCAACCCGACAGACGGCCTCGGGGCCATTGTTGACGTTTATTATATTATATTAATGTGACTGTAGATTAAGTAATTGAATTGGGTAGAGATGAATTAGAAATAAACTTATTATTATTATTATTTATTGTAGTCCGACAAGGTGCTTCACGACGACCCAAAAATGTTCGAGTTTTACGAACCGTCTCTGCCACATTTTCACCATTTTTATAGTGAATTTTAATAATTTCAATGCGTTGTTGAATCGTGTATCGTTCCATTTTTGTTAATGGCGTAGTTTCTACTTGTCAAATGTCAAAAAATGACAGCTCCAAAAGTGACATCTACCGAAATAGCGGGCTAATTAAAATAAGACCTCTTATTTGAAAACCTTTTGTTATTACCGTACCGAAGCTGGGGCGGGTCTCTACGTGGTTAAAAAAAAGCCTTATATCATCACTCCAAAAAAATATTATATTTTAATAATCTGAATATATTAAATAATTTTCTTTAATATTAGTATCCTATAAAAGTATTACCATCGGTATTTATTTAGATACATTGTTTGAATAAAATTCATTGCTCAAACATTTAAAACTAGCTAAAAATGGCGGTTATAGTCTCTTAAATTTATAAATTTATTTTTAATTGATTTTAATATTTTTTTATTTTTTAAATATATTTTTCATAGAAAAAAAAACTCATGCCGGGATTCGAACTCGTTACAGACATTCTTTTTTTTTAAATATTTTTGTCTTTAATACGAACGCGTTACACACAGAATCTGGTCTTTTTTTAAGTGTATTTAATTAAAAAGAAGCTTTAGCATACATTAGATTCCTATTAGAATTTTCAATCATAATGAAGTTAAAAAAATTATTTTAATATTGATTATATTCCGCAAATTACTAAATATTTAAAGGATTTGATAACACTCTCTTTATTACTATTTCGCTAAAAGGAAACACGTATTATATTATAGTAAAAATTCTTTATTCAAAGCTCGGTCCATAATTGTTTGAATTTCAAATGTATAGGTCTTTTCGTTTACATAGTGTATTTCTTTCGGTTTTTTTTTAATTTTAGTGTATTGTAAAAATAATAATGGAATTATATAAAGGAACAATTTCAGTAGCGTTAAAAAAGAAAAAAAGAAAAGAAAACTTCATCTTTAAATAAGTATATAGTTCTATTATTAAGCCAAACTAATTTTCCTCTTCAATATTTAATTTGATGATAATATCTGGTCGATAATGGTACCCGCACTTTACTTCAACCTTGTTAATGGAAAAAAAATTATATATTTTCAACATCATCTCCAAAATATTTACGATGAAACTACTGAATTAAATTCAACGACTTTCTTCACGAGTACAATACCAACCGAAAAGTGTTTCTACATACATATATACTATATATATATATTTCTTCCATATTAAAGGGGATAACTGTTGGTAACTAAAAGCAAGAGTCTGACAATCACTGATAGAATTAACAGATGCACATTTGGTTGAATGTTATGACAAGTTAAAGGAGAATGTAAAATTAAGCAATCATTTTGGGAAGCAGCAAGGCTAATAAACGTAAATTACCTTTTTCTATACTTATAAACCACCCAGAGAGGCAAAATCATAGAGTAATTTTGTTTTTGTTTTAATTAAAAAAGCAGGGGGTCGTGAGTTCCCGAGTATGGAGTCCAGTGCTGTCCATTGTGCTTTCTTCCAGGTCTTGGTGAGGAAGGTTTTTCAGCTTATTTACAGATAGAAGGGTAGACCTTAGAGTATCCAGCCGGCTTCAGGCGAAGGCTGGGCAAGCCCCCAGAAAATGTTCAGTTATCTCAGGCTCGCCTTCCAGGCAGAACAGATACTCAGGGCTGTCACAACTCTCATCCTTGCTAGATGAGCGTAAAGTGAGCTGTGACCGGTGATGATATCAACCACAGTTATACATTGTTTCCTTCCGAGTTCCAAAAGAAAATCAGAGAAATTCCTATTGGACCCATCAAGAAAAAGTTTTGTGTATTTGCAAGTACTCAGGTTCACCCATCTCTGCTGATGCTTCCTACGAACATCAGCTTTGATGAGAGGCTTGATACCCGAGATGGTAACATCCACGGTGGGTTCCGGTCCAAAGAACGGAGAAGCAAAGCCAGCTCCAGCTATAAGATCAGCCCTTTCATTCCGCATGATCCCCATGTGACCAGGAACCTACTGAAGGGACACTTTGTTGTGGATACACAGCTTATCCATAGACGGCTTGCAGTCTTCCAGTAACTTAGACGTTATACGAAGGCAACTCGGAGCCATCAAGGCTGTGCAGGCATATTATTTTGACATAATTTCTCCTGAAAATTCTAGAGAAACTAATCTACAACTATATTTGGACGACGTCCATTAAAAGTTGTCAATCAATATGCATACCAATTCAGAAAACCCACCGAGGATGCTCTCAGCAGTCTGGTAGAGATTATTGAGAAAGACTCACAAGATAAGGTGATCGTATTATGTTCCTTCATCGGCATAAAAGGCGCCTTGGATATCATCAACCCCTTTTTGACTGGGTCAAGAGGGTAACCGATGATACAGGCATCGAACCTACATCGTCAGATGGATTGACAATATGCTGGAAAAATGCTTCGTAATAGCGCCCTAGCGGGATTTCGACATCATCTTTGGGCCACTGTACAATCCGGAAGGAATCCATCGAACTGGAAATTTTACTAGCTAGAGCAACCATTTTAAAAATCTAAGAAATGATTGGATGAACTAGATCTACTTTGACATTATGCACACGCTAAGAAGGATGATTCGAATATTTTTGTACTGCTCAACAAAATATATAAATAAAATAAAAAATAAAAAACCCCTGTAAGTCCACTTAGTTTTCTTGTAATTTGCTCAAAAATCTGGAAAATAGGTACTCAAGTATGCAAATCTTTTCACTTGGACCTGTGAAATATAATTTGTTTGCAAAGAGAAATACTCGTTGGACAAAAAAAATTTAAAATTATGCAAAATTTACCCTGATTTAAAAAAGAAAAAGAAAAGACAAACAACACAGAAAATATCTTTTCCAGACGAACCAGACCAAGGATTTGGATTATAGAAAAGCAACGAATATTTTCCTATTTCCAAGTTTTTGATAATTACCAAAGTGAAAATTTTATATGAAAACAAACTAACAAACAGCGCACAGTTCAACATTTCTTAAGGAAATTCTCTGACCTAGATATGAAAGAGATTAAAGTCTGGAGGTATTCAAACGAGAAAACGTCTACCTACAAGAACACAACTGACAAGGAATAAATGCAATTTTATTCCCAGGGAAGTCATTTGGTTGGTTATATGTGTGTGCACACGGAAGTTCTTGTTCGTACAGGTGCTGGATATGCAACACGCTGGAGAATTTCAATATTAATTAATAAATTGTCAGAAAATGTCTGCTTGTTCTTAAAACATGTCATCGCTTAATGGACTCCATGAACTCTGTGTGTTATCTGTGGGGACTAAAAATAGCATGAATAAAAAAAAAAATACTATTTTTACCCTTTGAAAATAAATGAATTGCATATGTATCTTTAGCCATAATATCTGGAATATCTCCCTATGGTAAAGAATGTTTTTTTTTTCTTGTTCCGGAAGAATCCCACCCTGATGATGGTTATGACCATTTTTTTTTTTTTTGTTTTAATGGGGCTATATCTACTCCAATCATAAACTTCCGTAACTGCATATAAAAAATGCAACTTAATGAACATAAATTACATACCATCATCAGTATAAGAATATCCAAAAAGGAGATGAAGGGAAAAAGATATCAGAACGGTACTGACTGACAGAGAAACTGAACTATCCACAACAGCCTGAAGGCTGATGACTGTCGCCATAATCAGGGCGTTCAGACTCAGCAGCTTTTCATGTGATTCAGAAAAATTACCACATTTCGAAATTTTCGCAAGGTTATAAAAACGCCTGGAAACGAAGGCTTATCAGAAGAATCCAGTAAAAATCATAAATCTCTGCTACATGGACCGATGGGATCTGGGAAGTGCCTGTATCCAGTACATATTATCGCCAGATATTCGTCGGCGCATGCCCACTGTAATGCAGTTGGTTTTAATATGAATAAACGTTCGACTCTGTTCACATTTTGCCCAATCTCAGATAATTTTTATTTTTATTATGTTTTTTTTTCATATAGATTTTTTCACTCCTTCTTGCAATGTTTTTTTTTTTTTGTATTTTTTTTTTTATATGGAATCGTCCACAAATTGAATTAGTATATCACAGGTCGATCTGGTTGCGCATAAATTTCATATTTACATGCAAATTTAATTAAAATTGATCTGCTAACTTTATTTCAGCGTCTATATTTACTTGAGAGTCACGCAAGAAGATATGGGACAAGTTTATGATTTTTTTTTACTGTGAAGTGATTTAAGGCAAGTCACGTTGATTGGATTTTAATTTGAGAGCTTTTATCTGCAGTGCGGTTAAGGTAAGGATTACGAATGTATTATGCCACGCGGTGGCAAATAGTATAGTTAGCAGCTGATGGCTACTTCATGAACACATTTCAGATAAGGTGCGATAGATTATAATTTTTTACGGCACGACACGACAAATTGACAGAAGTCAAGTTATGTAAGTAAAGTTAATAAAAGTAGTAAAATTTTTATCAGACAGGAGGAATGATGATGGTAATATAGTGGAGGATTTGTTGTTGGGAATTTTTCGTGTAAAAAAATCAAATAAAATAATAATTCAGAGATGTTTTTTTTTATTGTAGTAGTTTGGTGTTGATAGGTTGCGCTGTGTATTGCCCTTCTAGTAGTTATGATGATACTGTTGCAGATAAGTTCGTGAATAAAATATTCTATAGAATCTTTTGCAAAGATATACTGATAAAGGGTTTTCTAATAAGAGGTGTTATTTTAATTAGCCCGCTATTTCGGTAGATGTCACTTTTGGAGCTGTCATTTTTTGACATTTGACAAGTAGAAACTACGCCATTAATAAAAATGGAACGATACACGATTCAACAACGCATTGAAATTATTAAAATTCACTATAAAAATGGTGAAAATGTGGCAGAGACGGTTCGTAAAACTCGAACATTTTTGGGTCGTTGTGAAGCACCTTGTCGGACCGCAATACAGAAATTGGTAGAAAAATTCGAGCTGTCGGGAAAAGTTAGTGATGTGAAGAATAAAACCCGTGCACGTCGCTCAAGAACAGCCGAGAATATTGCTGCTGTAGCCGAAAGTGTTGAAGAAAACCCAGGTTTGTCCATTCCTCGTCGTTCTTTGGAATTATGCATTCCACAAACGTCATTACACCGTATTTTGCATAAAGATTTAGGTCTTAAGACTGATAAAGTTCAGTTAACACAAGAACTCAAGCCGGCCGATCACCAACAACGTCGAGTCTTTGCTGATTGGGTCCTTGAAATGCATGAAAATGATCCGGAATTCCATCGAAAACTCATCTTGAGTGATGAGGCCCATTTCCACCTCGATGTCAACAAGCAAAACTGTCGCATCTAGGGCTCGGAAAACCCAAGAGTTATTATTGAAAAGCCTCTCTATCCTCAACGTGTGACTGTTTGGTGCGGTTTATGGTCCCGCGGGGTCAACTGACCTTACTTTTTCGAAAATGAGGCTGGAGCAACAGTTACGGTGAATGGATTGCGCTATCGACAGATGATTAGTGATTTTTTATGGCCGGAATTGGATGGTATTCATCTGGACAACGTTTACTTTCAACAAGACGGCGCTACGTGCCATACAAGCAACGAAACCATTGATCTTTTACGGGAAAAGTTTCCGGACCGTGTTATCTCTCGAAGAGGTGATCACAATTGGCCACCGAGATCTTGTGACTTAACACCTTGCGACTTCTTCCTTTGGGGCCACGTGAAAGAGAAGGTTTACGCCAACAGCCCAGCGTCGATTCAAGACCTCAAAGATGGAAAATTTCATGAAAAGGATATGGTCGTGTAGGCGTGGTCGTGGTGGTCATTTGGCTGATGTTATTTTCCATTATTAACGGCATACTTTCCTCTTTATAATGAAATAAAGAGCCGATCATTTATCTCAAAAATGGCATTTTTCTTTGAATATCAAAATACACCTCTTATTGGAAAACCCTTTATAGGATCCAAAGCATATTCTGCCAGTGAAATGATTAAATATTACTTTGCGAATTTACGTTATGTGAGCTGATGTCAGCAACCTTTTAAATGCGTGCTGAGGTGCCGCGCACTGAATATTGGGCGCTAGAGAATTCCAGCAGCGGAACACACTTGCACAAAGTAAGGGCGTTCGCCTGATAAGGTTCTGAAGCTTGGCAAAAGAATGTTTCGATGCCGGGCCGATCCTAAAAATTGTATTCGATCAAGTAAGTAACTTGACTCCTTTACGTGGATTAGAGAATACAGAAATAGTAATCGTCTTCGTGATAAGTATGCTTCAAGTGAACATCCCACAAAGGACTCAACATAAGGAGAGATATGAGAAAATCTACGCAACCCGTGAATAAATCTGATAGTATCGTTGAAAGCGACATTTAACTTACTTTGGCAACCAGAACTGAGTTTGGAAAAAATTAAACTGAAAAAAGTTAAGTGAGGTAATACCAAAGATTTAGCGAGTTTCATACGCATATGACTCGATAATATACTAACCGACGTTCTAAACTGACGAAGGCATCCATACACTTTTCCTCGAACAGAGAAAACGCGGTTGCAGCACCTAAGCCGCTGATTTATTCCTATACGTAAACTTTTAACTGAGTTTGAGTATGGTGTAATAGTACTGTTGATCATTATCAGAGGCAATTGACTAGGATCTAGATTTCTCCTGTAAAATGCTATACAGTTTGACTTAATCAGATTTAGCGTTAGGTAGTTACGGTTCGCCCAGTCAGATATTCTTTGCAAATCGTCGCTTAATCGAGAGACGCAATCCTCGACAAACTCTATTGGTCGGTAAAAATATATCTGCACGTCATCAGCGTAAAGGTGGACTTTTGAATTCTGTAACGTCATTGGGAGATCATTGATGTAGCAACAAAATAGAAGTGGACCTAATATTGATCCCTGGGGGATCCCGCTGCTAAGGAAAGGTGGTGACGCACTTTTACTGTTTGACTGCGATGCCGAAGAAAGATTTTGATGAAATTAATTGATGTGCTTGAAAAACCGAAATATTGCTGGATCTTAGTAAGCAGCCTACTGTGATTCACTGTGAGTCAAAGGCCTTGCTGAAGTCCAGAAGAACCAATATTGCTATGTAGTTGCTGTCAATCGAGTCAGTTGTGTCAGATACTACTGTAAGTAAAGCAGTTCGCTCTAAAGCCTAACTGCCAACGTGATAAGAGGTCGTTTTGTTTTAGATAAGATGCCATTTGGACGTGCATCAGCTTTTCGAGAACCTTACCAAAGAAGCAGAGCCAGTTCGGAGGATTTACGAGACTTAGGGATAGGCAAGACTTTTTTCCACGTCAAGGGAAAGTGAGAAGTAGTTAGGCAAGCATTAAATATATGGACGAGAATGTGGACGATATGCGGTAAGATTATTTTTACAAATCGTGGTGAGATATTGTCTGGCCCTGTGGCTGAAGATGTAATGTTATTAATTCAGAATTATGTGTGTTGACTTGACTTAGCGGCACAAGATCAGGTAACTGTTGCATTGGGGCAACAACTTGACTTTGGATTAAAGTGAAAAACCTATTTAAATTATCAGGATCCAGGCTGCGCTTGGGCTGATCTCTGCCATATATTCCCAAATTCAGTAAATTCCTCCATAGTTTCCTTGGATGTTGATTGGAGTTAAGTTGTAAGCCATAATGATAAATAAATAAATTGAATTGAATTGAATTGAATTCCAATACTGCTGTCAATGGTGAATTTTTTAATATAAGAGGGCACACTATTTTGATCATATTACTATCTACTTCCTACTCCAGTAGTTTGGTGAAGCACCAGTCTGACTAATTATTACAAAAAATTAAAGAATTACAACAAACCTGAAGTTGGTCTTTTAAGCAAAGAAACCTATTCCCTCCCCTTCTCTAGTTAAATTTAATGTACTTTCCTATGACTTATAAATGTATGTATATTTCAGACTATCCTTAAGGAACATATAAAGTTTTACACAGATAAAACTCTAATCCCGTAATGCTAATTCTGAATGGTAAGGATGAGTTTAAGAGACTTAGGCATACATTTCTAAGTATTTCGATACCTGAAACACTATACATACACGACGAGTAAATTCGACTGCATTTCTGAAAATAATATTTGAACTAGGAGAAAATGTACTTGCAGTACTCCAACAACAATGTAACTAAAACGGAAGCTTTACAAAATCATAAAATCTCCTATCTATACATAGATAAAAGGGAAATCCCTAAGGGTTCTGAATATGGAAATCTTTTTTTTTTTTGTTTTTTTTTTTTCATTCAAATAAGCGACCGACACGAACGAGGTCTATTCTGTTCTCTACTCGTGTGTGCACATATGCTAAATTTTTCACTCTATTTGATTCTCTGTTGAGAATTGAGAACAAGAGATTTTCCGGAATAGTTGAAATGTTGCTGAAAGCAATTTCGTAGTTCACAAACAGAATTTTCTATTTCAAAAAGTTTTTCCATGTCTTCCTTATTATTTGCTTTTATCTGCCGATGTAGTAGTATACATTTAGACCCATAGGCTAAGCTTTAAGCGGAAATAACTTGTTGAACTATATTTTACATAAATAGTTAACGATTTGAAGTTGTAAGTTTTGTAAAAAAAAAAAATTAAGTTTTTCAGAATTTTTGGTATGATTTTCATAATAAATTGTGTTAAAAATTTGCATCTTCATGATGGAAATGTTAAATTTTATTTTACAGTGTATACCACCTACGAATTCTATATGAAAACAAGTTATAGGATGAAAACGATTAGGTCATATAACAGTTTGAATGTTTTTTTTCCCTCTACTACACATATGGCTTTAGATAATTAATTGAAATAATTCTAATTAGGAAACAAAAAAAAAACAAAATGTTTTCTATTCTTTTTTTTTTACTTCACGCTAAGAAAAAGATTTGTAAAAAAAAAAAAAATTGCAAACAATTTCAACAACAGCATTAAAATTACCTGCCAAATTATAAGAATAAAAATCTTTAAAAAACATCGATTGAAGCTGTGCTTAAACAATGACTTAATCCAAGTTTTAACTCCAGGGGGGACAAAAGTTTCACGGAAAAATCTCTTTGAAGTCTCAGCAACTGAAGTCAAATTACTTTCACTAGAATCGCTCGAAGAAACATAAATTCAGTTGAAGGCTTGTTGTAATTCTTGGAGTGTGGCCAAAAACTCAGCATGAAGTCGCACAGTAGAGCGCGAAACATTTTCAAGCTTCTCTATTCACAACGTCCATGCTGGCTGTGCTAATTGTCAGCTATTAACCCAGCATAAAGTTGAATTGAACACAGGCTTGTTTTAGGTCGAATATACTATTCTAAGAAGGTAGGAGGCAGCCGCAACAGAAACAGTAATAGTAACTACAATTGACTTGCCAGGTGGTTGGTTTGGTTAGTGATTATACTCGTCGTATATAAAGAAAACTTTAAGACCTCATCCGGTTCATGTCTCATGTTCTCTTATTTGCGTCATATTTCTACGATCGCAATTTGAACTATATGTTGGTCAGTTAGAAGACTTGTTTTGTGGTTTGTATATTTTTTTTTTTCATCCTATCTAGCCCATCTATTAATGTCTATTATACCTTCTATCATTTAATATCTTCAGTCCAGTGAAATATACCTACTTAGATAAGAACCGATAAATTAGAACCAGATCCATGTGGAGATCATCTGAAGATATCTGCATTGATTCGAGTACATACGCAATTGATCATCAGAAGTTAAATTCGAAGAATATTTTATGTGGAAAAGGGGGGGGGGGGGTTTGGTCTTGTAATAATGGAGAAAGGCTTCATAACTTTTGCAATGTATGATTTAAGATTTTATACATATCTAGACTTAAGATATGCTCGTATAATTTTAACTGGATTATATTGCTGGGATAAAATTTGTATCCAGGGCTGAAATGAAAATAATAAAAATAGTTAGAAGCTCTATTTCATCCATCTGTGAGTCTATCTAGTAGGTATAGCTGCTCATATGAAATGTGTTAGTAAATTCTGTATAAGAATAATTATATGTATGTATAAGGTACTTAGTGTAATTATATATGCAGAAAATTAGGTAGGTATTCATCTGTAATTTTCGAACTGTAATTAACAATAATTAAGATTCGAAACGGTAATAAATTATTACCTAATTGTTCATTTATTGTCTAATTATGGCAAAGCAGAGAAGACTACTGTTTCTTCTGGAAATGATATACACTGATACTATAACGTCCGCTATTCTTGGTAATCAGGTATTTAAAACAAGAATATGAGGATAAGGAGTTAAGGCTGCTATACCGGCGAATTGTTGGCAGTATTCTAAGAGTACGTGCACAACGAGGCGAGGCGAGGCGAGGCGAGGCTAGGCGAGGCGAGCCGAAGCTCATATCACGAGTTGAAGAAATAAATGATTGCGCGCTGTACTATGAGAGTGTTCATAATAACGCTGTGTCAACGAGCGATATGGCAACACACCTCGAGGTATCTCGCTCGAGAATAAAATTTTTCATTTTTTCGCGAAGTGCAGCGCGCTAATTTTGATAAATGGGATATTTTTTTTTCTTTGATATAAACGAAGACATATATTGGAAAAATCTATGAGGATCAGTATGTAAATCTTTATATATGTGGATGACAAATTCTCCAAATTCTAATCGCTTGTTATTTATCGGGTCACAAGACAAATTGGGGAAATTACTCTTATGTGTTGCACTATTTGACAAACATAAAATTTCTTTTTCAGAATCTGAGGACACAATTTATATGCTCTCATTTCGCGAGTTACCAAGAAATTGAACGCCTTGTTGTGAACACTACACTTCGAGGTGTATCCTCACCTCGCCTCGTTCAAGTGCCTAGCCTAGCCTAGCCTCGCCTCGCCTCGCCTCACCTCGCCTCGCCTCACCTCGCCTCGTTGTGTACGTACCTTAATGCAAAGCAGTACAAAGAAATGTTGCAAAATGTTGCAGAGACTACTAGAGAATGACATGTACAAAGATTTGCAGGTGATGCATCATACAGGTTTGGTTGGGAAGCTATTATCAGAAGCTGTTGCCCTAAAGCGAGCGTGAATCGTATTGAAAATTGGAAGAGACATCCGCAGACTGCCTGTATATATATATTTTCCTGGTTGAGACTCGCAGAATAAAATTGGCTCGTTTATGTTTCAGGGCTAGTTGGAGAAGTCAAAGCTCATCTGTGTCCAAATCTTCGGTAACGAAGACTCTCGCATCACAACTGCCGGTAATAATGGAGCGACGTTGCTTGATGTAAGCCTGAAAGAACGCGGCACAGTCTTCTTCTTTGAAAAAAAGAATAAAGCCTTTAGGTTTTCTGAGTTGGGGTTGCAAGGAGGATGAGGGGCGTCTGAAGGGCTCCACCTTCGCAATGGTTTGGTGGAAACCCTAGTGAAGACCCACCCTGGAGTATAAAGCTGGCAGCAGATGCTCACAAGTGCTAAAACTAGCTTCAAGATTATTACTGAGAATTAATGTGTGCCTCTTAGTACTAATCCGAGAGTAAGACTTGAGTATTTTAATGTCTTTACTGATCCTCAAGATAGCGTGCTCATGTGATGTGATCCAGATTTTTGCTACGCTTCACGATTTCAGAGTGGAGGGAAAGCATATCACGGGACAGCGAATCAATCTTTGTATTGAGCTCGACAAATGATGTCTGTGAGAAAACACCCTGGGATAACCGAGGCCACAGAGTCACAATTTAGATGGGATCTAGCCGTATTGAGGCAGACCGTGCAGATCCAGTTGACACTGTTGTTTTGATAAACGAGATATTGACTGAGTGAAACAAGCGAGAACAAGCATCATAGGTTATCCAGGTGACAGTCTTCTCATTGCCACGCTTAATCGGCTCGATCTCAGCGCATACACCACAGCAAAAATCTTCTTCTAGTGGTGATTCTAAAGCAGTTATTTCCTCCTCATCTATCAGGACCTCATCATCTAAAACTTCCTCACATATTGCTGCATCTTCAAGAAGAGCGCTTTGCAGTCGCTCCTGTAATTCAGCTTTATTCCCGACTGTGAATAAACCACAAAGTTTTAATTCCCTCCTTAGGTCAGCAACCTTCATTTTCAACACATCCGTTTCAGACATGATTTCTGCTTCCACAAAATCCTAGATTAAAGTTTTTATCAAAATAAGTTGTTTTGATGTATAATTTTTTTTATTTTAAATTCTCTTCTGGTGCAATGCTAGTCCCAAGAAAATTTTCGACATAATTTTGCAGAACAGATTAGATGTGTTGTTGTACAAACTTCAAACTAATATTGCACAAAATATGGTCTTGTTAAAGTTTTCTCGACAGAATTTTTGCAAAAGCGGACAAAAAACAAATTAAAACAATTAAATCAAATTAAATTCACAGAGCCAAAAATTTTCACGACTTGACAGTAAGACTACTTCGATTACAGATCAGAAACACATATCTCAACTCCACCAATTTTTTTTATCTTTGACAACAACTGAGTAATATTGCTTTTTCCACATGGTAGAAGCTCTAGAGTACTTCTGGCTGAGCGTACGACTCATTTAAATTATGCTATTGAGGTACAGGAGTCAAATCGTGCTTTCATCGAGGAATGGGAGAGGAACGGCAGTGTTTTCACTTCGAACACATTGATTAATAGTCCGAAATAAGAGGGTCCTAGCACCGACATATCTAGATGTCTGTTGTGCAGCTGATTCGGACAAAGACCAACGGCGAACATTTTACGGATTTATTGTTTAGATGGAAAACCTTATTATTATTCTTAAGTGCGGGGGGGGGGTGCAGACAGAGTTATCGTCTCACATCTAGTCACTGCGACCTATACGATGTTTTGTGACATTACCCCTAAGTGCCTTAGGGCGCCCATTCAAACTTCTTTTCTTTACGGTCTTTTACAAGGCGGCCTATAACATTTTTGGGTGCCATGTTTCCAACATCCTCTGGCAGTGGGAATGTCTTTTATAGATGTTTTAGCCTTATGCGTCCCAGAGCTTAACAGCCACACAGGACGTGTTCAGCAATTTCATCATCTTCGATACAGAAGCGGCAGGTCTTATCAGCGAACTTACTGATCCTTACTGATCTTTTTAAGATGATATTTAAGTGTGGAATGCCCAGTAAAGAGGCCCCTTGATTCCTTTCTACTAAGAGTGAGTAATACTGTTGTCCTTTGTTGCGAGTACGTGATGAACTTCTTCGCTGTGTCATTTTTATTTTCCCTCCCAAAGCCTGACTTGTGCTGAAAGATGGCTTCTTGGATGTCCAAAAATATGCTCAGGGCCAATAAACGTGATCTCGTTTGGCCCGTAATGCCTTTATGTCCTGGGACAAAAACTCCAACGGCGTTTAGCGAAGAGCTCTATGGCGTGCATGAAAAATGATTGGTGAGACCTTCAGTGCCTTTGCGAAATGGTAATTCGGCCCATATATGCTAACGCCTGCTATACCTTCCATTTTGGATCCAGCCGCGCACTATTTAAGAGATCCTTTCTCAGAGGATAAGTCCCAGACTGCCAATATTGACGATCTCCTTGAATAGTGTTTCAAAGTTATGCCGTTTTGGCATAATATTTGAGATTGGGTTGGCTGTCGGCTCCAATAGGAGTTCTTTAGGACTTTCAGTAGGCTAACCAAATTGTTTGTACTCATACTCAGGAATTTGCCCTTTGCAGTCTAATTGCAGTCAGGTTGGACTCTTTCCTAACATACATATGTAAAGGGATTATATCCAGTATAGTCTTTAAGATGGTTGTGCAGGTAGGAATGTCACTAGTTATTCTTAGACATGCAAGCCGTTGGAGTTTTTGTAAACTATCTTGAGATGTCTGTTGTTTAGTTGTTGTCCACCAAACGAATGAAACGTATTTGACCATAGAATAATTTTTGGTTTAAGACTCCAAGTTTTGCCAAAAAGTCTGCTGCATGGTCATGTTGTGTTCTTGAGTACTCTTTTTAAGAGGGAATTACACATTAGTCCGCTATCTAGGGTAAGCCTGGATACTTGACCTCCTTCGAGAATTCCACTACTGTTCCCTCAAGAGATGGTGCTTGTAAGTAAAGCTTCTCGTGAATGGAAGGACTACTATCTTGCTAGGGTTAGCACGAAGTTGCATTATTTGGTACTAGTTACGAACTATGTTTAGGGTATTCAGCATTAGATCAGAGATTACCCGATCATGTATGCTTCTGATTGTTATGTCCAGGTCATCTTAACATCTTAACATCGCTGCTTATCATAGCCGAAGTTGGTCAATTTCTGTAGGAGATGATCGAAACTTAACGATCATAGTAGAGGGGACAGAACCTCAACTTTGGCACATCCTTTGGTAGGCACTACAGTAATCGAGTCTTTTTCCAAGTAGCTATGATTCTTCGGCTTCCAAACATAGTTTTTATCTATTTTGCAAAAGACGGTTCGATTCCTTTTCTGGTAGCTGAATTCTCAATAGCTTCAAAGGACTTATTGTCAAATGGTTGTTTAATGTCCAAGAATGCGCATAGGGCTGCTTACTTATCTACTCCTAAAACAAGACTATGTATGGCGGTTGTGGTATACTTCCCTTTCTGGTAAGCGTGTTGGTGTGGGTACAGCGGTGATTGTTTGAGTACACCGGTCGTAATATGGTTATCTAACACTTTCTTCATAGTTTTAAGGAGAAATGAAGTTAGACTGATAGGATGATAGTAGTCTTGCTCTTCGGACTTGCTGAAAGTGCTTTGATCATACCATTCTTCTACAAAAGCTTAGTAGTTTATTTAATTTTGAGCCATCCGTTTCCTATTTGGTCATCATCAGCGGGTTATCAGCATTGCTGATAAATTTTCGCGTGGGTTTTCTCTACCACGTGGAGTATCTTAGGGCTCAATATTGGCCGGTTATAAAATATTTGACATCAAATTGTATATATTTCTTTGGGAACGATTTTGATCGGGATATTTCTCTACAGGTATTGCTAAATAATCTATTACCACTACCTGTGTCCAGAAATATTTTTTATGTGGGAATAACGTTGCGTCAAGATATGAAATATTTTAGCAAAATAATTGATAAAGTTTACTATGGGCTTCGAATACGTTGGTTTTCAGCTGGTATTCTTTGAAATAAGATTCGAATAAAGCCAGTTTTTTTTGGGCAGTACGATTTTTTCCAGACTTTATAGCATCTGCGCACGTAAGGTAGAAGAACCGTTTAACGATTGCGTCCGCTTAATTGTAGAATAACAAATACAAGTTAATTTTTCTTCTACGTTAGATCTGTTAATATGAAGTAAGATAAAAAAGAGCTTTAATAGCGGTCCATAAGTGTGGAAAGAGTCCTATGAAATTTTCGAATTTCTAAAACCCCTTTAAATATCAAGAATACGTATATAATTCAATCATGTCCATGCCGACGTGGCTTATTCAAGATGATCACCTTTTACCAACTTAATTAAAAAAAAAATTAGACTCGACATTTTGCAGTGAATCACAAGCACCTCCTGAGATACTCTTTCCACGGGAAGAAAATTTGGACCGTTGTATAGGTATTCAAATAGGGCATTCAAAGAAGCTCTTCCAAGGGTTCAACATGACCATCATCTTCCTTTGATAATGGTTTGGCGCGGAGTCTCTCATCGTCTCACATATCTCCAATTCCTGTAAGAAATGGGTTAAAAGTGCGGCAAAAGTGTACCACTCGGATATCTTAAAGAAATTGTGAAGGGTTTAACCAAAGAATATCTAACAGAAAAAATACGCATCTCGTATATTGAAAAGCTTTATATGCCGGGTCTTATTATTGCGACCCGCTCTCACAAATTATACGAAAATGCTCTGCTTTTTTACGACCCGCCACTCACGATGGTGGTGAGTGGCGGGTCGTCAAGGCACCAGATCCAGAACCAGCGCCTGTTCCGCATCATGCCCATGACATTGCGTGTCCCCTTTGCTTCTTTTACTTCTTCCATAGGAAATCGGTTTCATCAAGAATACTTTGTTTGAGAGAATATTCATTTACATTGCATTGCAGTAGAAAAGAAGCAGAATAGTAAAACGAGCGGATGTGATAGGAATTGGTGGTCGACATCGACAAACAGTCAGGCAGCAAAGTGAATCATAAAATTATGTGCATGGCTGGCATCACCGTGTGTGCATGTACAGCTATCGGGTGGCGGAAACAGAGAGAAAAGAGAAATATTCTCTCAGTCTCAAATCATTGCTTTTGTTTTTTTTGTTTCCTCCCGACCGCATCAACAAATGACCATACATTTTGTGCATTTTTAGAGGCCAGATTAAGTTTTTTGTTAAGATATATGCTCTTTGCTTTAACTAATACCAATACATTCCTCAGTATGGAGAGATGGAGCTTCCAGCAGGTTTAGGCTCCGGTACACAATGCTAAAACAACCCAGAAGTGGCTATATTCCTGATTTTGTTACAACAGAAAAATGGTCCTTGGGGAAAGCCCTGATTTGAATCCATTGGATTATTGTTTGTGGTAAGAGTTAGAGAACATGGTTTGAAAGGCTCCGCAAAGAAATCTGGAGATTATCAAAATTATATTAATGGAAGTAGCGTCAACGATGTTCTTGGAAACCGTACGGGCCGCAATAGCCCAATCATTTACGAGCCTGGAATAAAGCTAAAAGTGGTCTCTTTGAGTGAACACTTTTTTTTTCATTTATTAATAAAGGGTTTTCCAATAAGAGGTGTTATTTTGATATTCAAAGAAAAATGCCATTTTTTTAGATAAATGATCGGATCTTTATTTCATTATAAAGAGGAAGGTATGCCGTTAATAATGGAAAATAACATCAGCCAAATGACCACCACGACCACGCCTTCAGGACCATATCCTTTTCACGACATTTTCCATAACCAAATCGCAAAGTGGCTGCCCTATGTCCTCGATAGCCTCACGAATTCCATCTTTGAGGTCTTGAATCGACGCTCGGCTGTTGGCGTGACCTTCTCTTTCACGTGGCCCAAAGGAAGAAGTCGCAAGGTGTTAAGTCACAAGATCTCGATGGCCAATTGTGATCACCTCTTCGAGAGATAACACGGTCCGGAAACTTTTCCCGTAAAAGATCAATGGTTTCGTTGCTTATATGGCACGTAGCGCCGCGCCGTCTTGTTGAAAGTAAGCGTTGTCCAAATCAATACCATCCAATTCCGGCCATAAAAAATCATTAATCATCTGTCGGTAGCGCAATCCATTCACCGTAACTGTTGCTCCAGCCTCATTTTCGAAAAAGTAAGGTCCAATAACCCCGCGGGACCATAAACCGCACCAAACAGTCACACGTTGAGGATAGAGAGGATTTTCAACAATAACTCTTGGGTTTTCCGAGCGACAATGCGACAATTTTGCTTGTTGACGAAGCCATCGAGGTGGAAATGGGCCTCATCACTCAAGATGAGGTTTCGATGGGATTCCGGATCATTTTCATGTATTTCAAGGACCAAATCAGCAAAGACTCGATGGCCAATTGTGATCACACGGTCCGGAAACTTTTCCCGTAAAAGATCAATGGTTTCGTTGCTTGTATGGCACGTAGCGCCGTCTTGTTGAAAGTAAACGTTGTCCAGATCAATACCATCCAATTCCGGCCATAAAAAATCATTAATCATCTGTCGATAGCGCAATCCATTCACCGTAACTGTTGCTCCAGCCTCATTTTCGAAAAAGTAAGGACCAATGACCCCGCGGGACCATAAACCGCACCAAACAGTCACGCGTTGAGGATAGAGAGGTTTTTCAACAATAACTCTTGGGTTTTCCGAGCCCCAGATGCGACAATTTTGCTTGTTGACGAAGCCATCTAGGTGGAAATGGGCCTCATCACTCAAGATGAGTTTTCGATGGGATTCCGGATCATTTTCATGTATTTCAAGGACCAAATCAGCAAAGACTCGACGTTGTTGATGATCGGCCGGCTTGAGTTCTTGTGTTAACTGAACTTTATAAGCCTTAAGACCCAAATCTTTATGCAAAATACGATGTAATGACGTTTGTGGAATGCCTAATTCCAAAGAACGACGAGGAATGGACAAACCTGGGTTTTCTTCAACACTTTCGGCTACAGCAGCAATATTCTTGGCTGTTCTTGAGCAACGTGCACGGGTTTTATTCTTCACACCACTAACTTGTCCCGACAGCTCGAATTTTTCTACCAATTTCTGTATTGCGGTGCGACAAGGTGTTTCACGACGACCCAAAAATGTTCGAGTTTTACGAACCGTCTCTGCCATATTTTCACCATTTTTAGAGTGAATTTTAATAATTTCAATGCGTTGTTGAATCGTGTATCGTTCCATTTTTATTAATGGCGTAGTTTCTACTTGTCAAATGTCAAAAAATGACAGCTCCAACAGTGACATCTACTGAAATAGCGGGCTAATTAAAATAACACCTCTTATTGGAAATCCCTTTATATGGTGAAATAAATTAAATCATTTTAGATACGAAAGCTTGTTTGTATTACTCTCGACAGTATTGTAGGTGGACACTTAAAGATAAGGCTTCAAGTTCAAACCTAAAAGGAGGTCTTCTTTCTACTAAAATAAAAATAAAGTAAGTACATAAAAACCAAAACAAATTCGCATTCCTAACTGTCAGACAGTTTCCACCTTTTTATCAATTCATACATTATTACATGCACAGGGAACAGGTCAGAAGACATTCCATTATGGAGCACATGATAAAAGTAAGTTTTTAACCTCCAACTAACAGCGAAATTTTCTTATCTTCTAAATTACACCACTTCTTCTTTGTCAGCGAACTTCAACTTTCTTTACTCGGCCCAAATTAACTGTTACACTTGGGAAATTAATCAAATAATGAGACAATTAATAACAAAGCACCAATAAAACGCTGTGAAAGTTGTCTTGCGACATAAACAAAATAAAGTCAAATAAAAAAAAAACTCATCTCTCCTGGCATTTAAATATTCTCTGGCATCAGTCATAGCACTCTCGAAGTCTGTTCCGGGTACTTTCATCAGGTAAGTTGTAACAACGACGACGACGACGACGACAACTCTGAAGTTACCGTCAACGCCAATCTTCTCTCTCACCAAAACAGCCAGCGCAGTGCGGAGGAGATTTTATCAAAAATGCAAATCGCGACTTAAGAGCTCAATTTACCATTTTCTTCTTCGATGAGATTGTGCGCCGCGCATAAGTGAACCTATAAGAAGTCCATACAAGGGGAGGAAAGGCAATAATCAAATCGGAGACCGCAAAGCCAGCGAATTACTCATTTGCGGTGGAAAGCGTTTTTCGGTCATAAATACGTACCTTCAGGGAAATGGAATTATTTTTCCTTTCTTGGCGATGCGAGAAAAGATGCCGGCCGTTGTCGACTATCGTATCGCCCCCGCACTCACATGGATTTTGTAATATAACCGTATTGCTGCGGTTGGTTGGTTGCTTGTTTAGTTGGTTTGGTTGGATGTGGATGGCTCGCTTAAATCTCCAGATGTCCATCACAACTGATGCCCGGCTGTCAAGTGTCTTCCTGTTGTCAACTTGCTATTTCTATTCTTCGTATGCTAATCAATTTGGTCTGAAGTGACTCGCGCTCCGATACAAATCTCGACTATTTGCTGGACACAACACACAGCAAACATACACACACACACACACACTATTGTTGGCGGAAGAATTAAGTTCGCCATATATTTTTCCAGACTCGTTGATTTGACGAGTAATTATTGTTGGGTAACTGTAAATTTGCTATTTTTCCACCTACAGGGACTTGGTGATGTTGGCACGGCAGGTAACGGAGGTAGCGGCGATTGCGGTGGATGATGGTGTATAGAGATCCCATGAGAAATCACAGTCGTAGAGAGTATATGAGCCATTATAGATGTTAGATATAAAATGAATGCATAAGATAAGACGCAACGCGGAAATTAAAGTCTTTTAAATCTTTTCCACTCGCAGAGAAGAACTAAGGTAGGCAAATCGCGAATGGAGTTGTTGACAGACCCGATGCCATTTGAAGCTTCTAATGGGCTTTTTATTAGATCAAATTGAGATGTCCATTGTCTTCTGACAAACGAAACAAAAGTGTTGTTTAATTTTTTTAATAGCTAGTCTACATAATTTGGCAATTTTGTTTTTGAGATTATGAATAACGAAATGAATCATTGGATTTTCGCGTTCGGTTTTGTTTTTTTTTTTTTTTTGTAATTGGTTAATTTGGTGTGTGTTCATTAATCCTTTAAGCCTGCATCTAGCAGTAGATATGAATATTAGATAAACAGATTAATATTAAGCAGGTTATGAATGTTTAGGTAAAAGCAAGTAAAATTATGATTACTTCTAACATTGTTGGAATCTATTATTAGTTTACAAAATCCTACACGGAAAGAAATATTTTTCCACTATTAAGAAAACAATTTACTTAATTTGGGTTTTCTGACTTAAAGGAAAGAATTACTTATTACCAAAAACTAATACTCAATTTAAACTTCAAGTTATCAATTGGAGAAACTCGATATTTACTTATGTTTAGAAATTGTTTCTTATTTTAAACATAAGCAAACGTAAATAAGTATTTCTTTAGCTAGGCAATATGTTGACTAAATTAAAACTATTATGAATAAAATGAGAATAGTGAATCGTACTTTGCAGTTTTATAAAGCTATAGCTAATAATGAACAGCCTTTTCTTCAATTATTCCTTTCGTATGCTTTGTTTTATCTGAGATTTATTAAAGGACTTCTGATTAAAATTTCTAATAAAACCCAGTACCAAAACGATAAAATAACGATAAAATTAATTCAATTCAAACTGATAACCTTTTTCTAGCTTCATGCCATATTTACTTGCCTTAGTAAATTTTTCTTGAATCGAGTACATTTTTCTTGGAATAAGAACATTTTTCTTGAAACAAGTAAATTTTGCTCAATTATATTTATTTCTATCGTCCCATATTCAGAGTCATGTGTGATAAAATTAGCATTTCTGGCTTATAAGAAAACCAACGAAAATTATGTTTCATTTTCATAGGAGGTAATTAACATTTCTACAGATAAATTTTTATCTCTTTTCTTTGGATGGTGATCAGACAAAATTTCAAACAACTCAGATACAATTAAATTTCTGGCATCCTAAGTAAAGTGTTAAGGATAAGATGGTTGCACCTCTGAGATTTAAATTCTAAAGTGTTCTAACGATAAAGCGGGCAACAATATAAAATTTCAACATATTTTAATTAAATATTTGAAAGAAACGAAAGCTCTATATCGAAGACCGTTACAAATGCTACTCTGTATCAGTATACTCGGAATTCTCAATATGGACCTTCTTTTACTAGTTTAAGGAAATTGATGTATCTGGTTTCGATAAACAAATTTCTGGATTCAGGCAGATAAATCTGCAATTGATAAAATATCCCGTATTTGATTACGTCAATAATTGAATAAAATTAAACTAAGACTTCTTATTATAAGAAAAATTTACTTAAAAGTCAATTCTTGACTCTTATTAAATCATTTTTATAATGCTGAAAATAATCAAATAAGCGCACTAGATCCAAGAAATTAATTTCTATTATTGATGTTGTTTGGACCAATATAATTCATAAAAATTTTACTTAAGATCAGTTTAGAACACATTTACTAAAACTGAGTATAAAAATTGCAATACGTAGATACAATTTGCTTGACTGAAAACCAATAGTCTATTTTCTTAGTTTATGGCGATTTTTCCTTGATTAAAGCTAACTTTTCGTTCCGTGTATATAGTTGGGGAGGGGGTGGGTGTAGGATGATTCAGTGTGTACATTTTCCCGCCATTTTAGAAGAATTATTCAATCCATTTTCTTAATATCTCACTTAAAAATAAACATGTGTATAGGGTGTTGCAAAAGTATGGTTACATACACAAATTTAGATAGCTGGAACCGATTTAAGATTACGAGTTATGCTGGCAACACTGTGTAGTGTACTGGAAAGAATTTTGAATTTTAATGTATATCTCAGGAAGTAAATGGCCTGGTAAGCTTAAAAAAATTTTTAGTCAAATTAAAAGTTAAAAAAAAAAGAAAACTGTATTTTAAGTATTGATTGGAAAGCTTACATGGTTTGTTATCATCTGAGATGAATGTCACCTTGATAGGGTGTATATCAAGAAAGTTACAGCAAGTAAAGTGGAAAAAGTACTAAGAATCGCCGTCTTACCCCCCAAACCCCCACAATATAATTTTTTTTCTTGTCTTCACCTCAGCTATCAAATCCTTGAGTTGTGCAGATCACTGAGAAAAATAAATTGAAATTTACTACTTTTTAAATAGTAAAAAAGTTACACTTTTTTCCTTAATTTTACATAACCCTGGAGTAAATTACTAATAAAATGCATGTAATATTAAAAAGATCAGGGAATCTTAAGTCGAAATAATTTAAAATAATATAATTACGTTTACATTAAATATAAATCACGTAATTTTGTCCACACTTTCAGATGCTGTGCACATTTATACCGTAGTAAATTCAGTAAATTTTATGTATATTACAAGTTTAAAAAGCGACGACATTTAATATAAAAGTGAAGTGAGTGAGAGATAAAGGTTCATTCATGCAGTGACTTTTGTGTCGAGCGGCAAGGTTTTTACAGGCCTATAAGTTGGCTAATCGCAGATTAAGAGAACTAACCACATGGGCGATTTCAAGACAGCTATAGCCCACGATATGTCCTAAATCGCAACGTGTACAATTCTTGCAACCTCCACATAAAGACTTCTGAAGAAGCTGTATGGGCGAGGAAGAGGTTGAGATCGTTCAAAACCTGCTGTGTAAATGCTCCAACCCTGCCAAGCGTATAGGAGGAATACGCTTGGTAGCTACTTTTTTTTTTGCGAATTGGAGAAATTAGCAGACAAGGATCTGCGGAAGGCTGTTAACCCTTTCACCCCTACTGGGATAATATGTCCCACCGCGTTTCAAAGAAGCATACATCTCATATTATTAAAGAAAATATCTATATCAGAACTCCCAATAGACTTATTGAACCTTGTCTATTGATGTGCATGAGAAAAACTTGTCACCGCATGATCCCATTTTGCAATGCTGAGTAGTCATATTGCGTCACTTTTACAACAGATTCACATGCGAACAGACCGAGTTTTTGAGTGCTTCGTATATTTAGAGTTTTTAATTGTTATAAAAGTTGTGAACAATCCTTATCCTGTACTATTTTGGTACTATATTATTATTTTGAAAGGTAAGTTTTTTTCGATTTCTAAGAAGATGGGACATATAATCCCAATTGTAGTTTTATGCGGGATTATTTATCCCAATAAACGAATCATCGTTATTTTAGTTGGCAAGACAAAAATTGCCAGAAGAAAAACTCATGGAACTTTTAACTGACAGCTACATGCCATCTGATGACGATGGTCATTCCACAGAACAACTGGGACCAGGGACTATC
Organism: Dioctria rufipes; assembly: GCA_963924295.1. Taxonomy (NCBI): domain Eukaryota; kingdom Metazoa; phylum Arthropoda; class Insecta; order Diptera; family Asilidae; genus Dioctria; species Dioctria rufipes. Next base: position 76,582,074 of record OZ002743.1, on the reverse strand, counting down.
AGTAACTCATCTTCCGAAGCAGAATGGGAAACATATAATGAAGAGGAGCCCGCGGATGAAAGTTCTGGATTGCAAGACGCACCATCATCTAACGAGGGTGGTAATCAGGCAACAGGTGTTAAATGTGCGTGGACCAATTTCACTGACGATGTGAACTTTCAACCTAAATTCCAAATTCCTTCGGAGAAAACTACTACAGTTCTTCTTGATCTACCTCGAGGAGTCACGGAATTCGATGTATTTCGGAAACTTTTTCCAAAAATTTTTGTGTATTCGTATTGCAGAGTGTACAAATCAGAGGCTCAAAAAACTGAATAGGATTAAATCAACAAATCGAGCTCTTACCGACGAGTATGAAATTCTCCTTGTCTTAGGAGTTTCTTTGATAATGCATTACAACCACGTACCATCACTGGCTGATTACTGGAGCAAAAATGCATCAATGGATAATGAATTGATAAAAAGGAGCATTTCTCGTGATCGCTTTACTCTACTGATGTCTAAGCTATATTTCAACGATTGAAATAAGCCCAGTGATGCTCCTAAAGATTACTACATATCCGAAGTTGTTGCCTGTATGAAGAAAACATTTCCAGCAGCGCGAAGTGAAAGTACCGCGCAATCCATCGACGAATGCATGGCGAAATTCAAGGGTCGATCTAGCTTGAAGCAATACATGCCGTTGAAGCCAATCAAACGTGGAGTCAAATTATGGTTGCGTTGTGATGCCAAAACCGGGTACACATACGATTTGAACATATACACTGGTAAAGACACATCCGCTAACCAAATCGGTACTCTTGGAGAACGAGTTGTTCTCAAGTTGACAGCATCTATTCGTGAGCCAGATGTTATTGTAGCCTTCGACAGATTTTTCACATCAATGACATTATTGAGGACCATTGGCTTTCCTGCAATTGGGACATATATGAAGTATCGCAAAGAAACTCCCGTGTTCGATGGGCGTTTAGAACGTTCCCAAAGTCAATTTCAAATAAATTGCAATGGAATTATGGCTGCACGTTGGTTGGACTCAAAGGAAGTTCTTCTTGCTTCAAACTGTCATACGCCAATAATAACTAAGGTTTAAAAAAAGCAGAAAAACGGTTCACGAGTAGAAGTCGACTGCCCTTTGGCCATTGCTGATTACAATCGTATCATGGGGGGTGTTGATCTGGCCGATCAAAAATCTGCCCTGTACGACATAAATCGCAAATCACAAAAGTGGTGGGAGAAGGTTTTTTTCAAAATGTTGATGCTAGCAGTCGTCAACGCATGGATTATATACACGGAAAGTCAACGTCGCAAAGGTCCTATGATTAACTTTATCGTTCCACTTGCCGAAATTATGATAGTTGAGGGAACAAAGCATAAAAAACTAAGAACTCGTCGGGCAGGTGGTAGACCGGCCAAGCAACAACGATTAGAAGTTTTAAATATCGGTGAACATTTACCAATTGAACATCCTTCCCGACGTCGATGTGTACGTTGCACTTCAGAAAAAAGAGAGACACGGACCAAATACGTATGCTCTGGATGCAATAACGCATTATGCTTCAAATGTTTTGCCAGCTTTCACAAATAAAAATTTTTAAAGCAAATATGTACAAAAAAATAAATAAATAAATGCTTACATCATAATGTTTTTGAAAAATCTGGGTTTGATTCGTTGGCCACAAACAGCTTATTGGGACATGTTGTCCCACCGAAAATCTTTATTGGGATTATTTATCCCAGGATAATAGTAAGGACTAATGACATCTCATTTACACCAACCTTTTTTTTTTTATTCATATTTTGATATAATTCACTCAAATTTCTTAAGCTGCTGCTGAATATGAAAATAAAACTCCGTAGTGAAAGGGGAGACTATAATTTTCATTATAAATCCGTCAATTTGCGTATTAAAGAGGGAAAATTACATGTTTAAAATTTATTTCCTTGCACTATTCCAAGTGCAATTTTACTTGTTAAAGAGAGAGAACTACTTATTTAAAACTTTTTTTTTACACTATTTAATATGGCAAATTTACATAATTTTTTGGTAAATCCGATTACAGATCATTTGGGAATATTACATATCGCAGCTTACTTTACTTTTTGAATGTAGGCAAAAAAAAAATTCCTACATTCAAGGTAGTAATTTTTTCTCTCAGTGATCAATTATGAAACATCCTGTAAACTTTCATTTTACAGATCTGGGACCAGATTCTGTAACACCGACAATTTGGAATTTTGGGAAATGAGAATCTTGGTTTTCTCCGACTAAAACTCCCTAATCTCCATTCCCAATTCATTAACGTATTTGGAAAATTAACCAAAAAGTGAGAGAAATGCGAAAAGACAGATTGCAATTCCCAGAGGTTGATTTAGGTTATCTAGGTTACCTACTTTCTCAAAATACAATAAAAATAGACAATACTCTCAGCTGGGAATTCTTCTTCTTACATTTCCACTTGGAAAACATCGGAAAATTTTAAGAAATGGATTAGAGAACTTCGTAATTCTCAATACAAATTCGCCAAGTTACTGAATTCCAAGTGGAGAATTAAATATCAAATCAACTCCCATCTCCCAAATTCCACAAATCTCCGTGTTATAGAATCCGGCCCTTGAAAGGTACTGACGAAGATGTTTGTTGCACAAAATATTTGCACGTACTTCCACGCGAGTATAGCATATCTACATGTCAACTATAACTAGAAAAACTCAATTATTACATTCACCAGAAATCACTGTTTCTTAAAAAAAAAAAAAAACAAATGTTCACGCTGTACAAAGGCCAATGTTAAAAAATTGCCATTTACGTTAGTCGGCCGTTCACGTTATCCGCAATTCACGCTACCACAAATCTACTTTACTTTAAAATCTATTAGCGATTAAAAGTAATTTATTTTGAATAAATCATTTAAGACATGAAAAATTACCGCCCCCAAAATATGGCCTATGGTGGGGTTTTACATACCTATTCACGTCTATAGTATCCAAAATTTTATCTGTCTCAATCGAATCGTTTTTTCATTCAATGGAATCGTTTCCGTACTATTGAATTGTTTGAATACTTTCAAAATTTCGCATAATGTCAGGTCAATGTAGAATAGAAATTCAATACACAATTTTCCCACCAATTATTACCTACCTACATGGAAAAACCTAAGTGACATTTTGCAATTTGCAAAAATAGATTGGCTTGGCCGATATTGATATTACTTGCGACCTTGACCAGTTTTAAATAGAATTTAACAGTTCAATGAGCAATTAATCAAGTGGTTAGCAATTATCTCTTTTAATTCAACATTTTAATGGTTCCTTTGAAGGTTTTTGTTTCTGTTGATTGAACAATAATGTTTCTGATTTTTTTTTCGATATTAATGACTGAAAAAAGACTGCGGTGAACGATAGAATTGATCGCGTCAGTATCTAATATAAAGTCAGAAGGTTTACAATTTAGCAGACCTTTGATCGTGAGGCTGTTTTTAGATAGACCGACGACCTCAATAGTCATTTCTGTTTCTTTTACGTTTTATTCCTGGAGACTGTCCTGAGATCCATTCCTTACGCTTTCTTGGGTACTCATAGTAACAAATTTGCAACAATTTGTGCGACAAAGGTTAGATATTTTTCGATAAGTTTAGGAAATATTCTCTAAAATATAAGGAATAGTCCTACTTTTTTTTACAGTGTAGATAGTAAATTTAATTCGGGGGCTTAACAAGATCGGCAATAAGTCTAATAGCTGAGTCAGCAGAGATTGTTCGACTAAAATCTCATTGCGAGAGACAAGAGAAGAAATTTTCGCACTTAATGCTGGCCTAAAAGAGTTTAAGAGCTTGGGTGGATTCAAAATTGCGTTAGTCCTATAGGTCTACTACACGGTAAAAAATAAATGAGTCAAATGAAAAACGCGTAGGTGAGTCAATGAAATATGCGTGAATTTCGTTAGTTTTCAAAAGTTATTTTAAGTATATCCGAAAGAGTTAAAAAGCAGACAACGCCAATTTGAGTCAAAATAATTCACGTCTTTATCATAATAACCCAAAACATGGGTTAAACGTTATTTAACGCAGTAGTACTGTCAAATTGACTCAATGTGTGTTTTATTTTTACTGTGCTGTGTGTATTATTTCTACCCCTTCCATAACCTATCTCTACGCAAGACGACAACGTGTTTCGCTTGGTAAGCTTCTTGCTCATACAGATGTATGATGCCGAAGTATAAACATCTCGCATGTGAAAATTAAAATGTTTGTTTTAAGTGAAACAAAACCTGGAAGAGCTTGGTTAGGAACAATTGATTACAAAAGAAACATTTGAATTGAAAGTAATACTGAAAAAATGTTCATAAGTTTAAGATAAATATCTTTTATTTGTTCCTCCCAAAAATAGGGTACTTCTGACTTTCACAAGAGTGCAATTAACCCACATACCACAGTTAGATTAATTTTATCAGAAAAATTATCTTAACTCAAAGCCGGAAGTTGAAATAACGCTTAGATTGGCTAAAAACAACTCACTTAAAGGTCGATATAACGAAATATAAATGTTCACTAGAACTACATTTTTATGTTAAAAAAACTCCCTTTGTGGATTTTTGGTTACTTAATTTAACACAAATTCCAGAGTCATTTTTGATTTTTACCCATTACTTAAAATAATTTTCAAAATATAGTGGATCTATAGTGACCCTATAAAATGCGTTAATTCAACTGGAAATTTTTTACTGTGTACAAGATGTTTGAAATTCTATGTAGTTCTGAGCAAGATAGATTATTTGTAGCGAATGTTTTACGTCGTCGCTGAGAAGGCTGCGAGATGAGCTCTGGAGTATCACATCAGTATCACGTCAACCACTGGGCGACGGTGAGAGCTTCTTGTAATGTTTTGGGTTCTTGAACTTTATCCATAATTCTCATTTCATTTTGCACAAAGTCCCTTCAAGAAACGCAGGACAGCCATCCTATCAAGAATATTTGGAAGATGGGAGGAGGGAAAATCTTTGCAGTTCCAGTGCAAAGTTGGAAAAGCTCTCTATTGCACCTTGGATTGGGCAAGGGTTGCTGATGAAAAAACTTTAAAAAATCTGTGTAATATTACACAATATTTTTACAATATAAGTATAACTGTTGTAAAATTACAATTTGTGCTTGAAAATATAAATTAAATATTACCTAAAGCGATTTTCGCACAGACAACTGAGTTAGGAAGAAGAAACATCACTGTGAGAGTGCGAATAATTCTAGTTTGCAGTAATGTCTCTCTTCGAAAAAATTTTACTCTTAAGTGCAAAGTTGGAAAAGCTCTCTCTTGCACCTTGGATTTTTCCGCAGAACTGTACTTGACTGGAATATGTATGTGTCCTCGATAAATCTCTATTCTAAAAATCATATGAAATTTGATGTACCGGAGGCAAAACACTTAATACAGACCAGGCATTACCTTCTCAGCCTATTCTCATTCTGACCAATTATTAATGGCGTACTACTATTTTGAAAGCTTCATGAGATGCGCTAGTCTTATTAGGAAACCGTACCACCAAATGAGGAAATATTACAAACAAGAGTGCCAGAACTGGAGCTAGCAGACATTGCATTTCTAGTGGTGCATAAGGAAATGTTCTAAGCAAAATTGGTACTAGGCTGCTGAGCTGCAGTTTGGATATACTAGTTAAGAGACGAGCAATGCAATTCATCTGGGTTATAAGGTCAGATAACTTGCATACTAGGTGGAGATTCTGAGTTCTGCGGAGATCCAAAAGTCGATAGAGGATCACTTGGGTAGAGGTGTTTGAGTAAGTGGTAAGTTAATAGGAAAAATTCAAGTAAATCCGCATAAAATCCATAACTAACGGCCATTAAAATTAAAATTCAATAAAAAAATTTCTAATGGCATTTTTATGATATCCTGTATAAAACGCTAAGTAATATTCTCATTCTTTCTTGAGAAACTCTTAAAGACGACAACTTCTACATTTCCGGTCGAAATTTAAGTACCCATCTACATCTGTACTCGACACCATTTTTATTACCAAAGTTGCTTGAATTGCCACAAACTTATTTTCATCTTATTGAGAAAATGGATAAACTTTGTTTCTTAATGTTTTGTTTTTTTATGTTTGTTTTCTAGCACCTATTGAATGGTTTAAATTTTGAGAAGACAATTTTCTTAGTAGTCAACATTTGTGTATGTATATGTTGTGTGTACAAGTATGTATGTATCACAACTTGGATCAGTGAGTAACTGTTTTTGATGGTCTTATGTAGGAGAAGAATGTAAGAAAACTCATTTATTTTTGTAAGTAGTTGTAGGGGGGGGGGGGGGGTGGGGGGTGTAATCTTAAATGTAAAAACATTCTCTTTCTAAATATAAACTGCAATATGATTTAAAGTAGGCCTACGCTACTACTTAAATGCGCAGCGGGAAAAATTGTCAGGCTTTCCAATTAAAGGTGGGGAAAGCGGTAGAAAAGCTTTTCTATTGCTTCCTCCTAATGACGTAATGTTAAAATGAAATTAAGTGTCCAAGGAAAAGCCATGCATCTATACCTTCTGAGGAGAGCTTCTGCTTGCATCATGTGATGCTTCCAATTCTCACTGGGTGCCTATAATCCTTCTGTATAGACCTTTTTAGTATGGATTTAATATTAAGTGTACACAATTGATATTTAGTTTGGACCAGAACCATCTGTAAGCTTTTAAAATATTTTTAAGTTTTTGATTGTGCTTATTTAGAAGAAATATTCATTTCAGGCTATCATTATCATCAGGTTTGTTCGGTGGCAAGTGTTCAACCAGATTGACAAATTCGATTCTTCGCCATAATTTTACTATAATTGTAGGTAAAATGAGAAGCATCCGTTTCTATATGTCTGGTTGATTTGGTGGGTGTTGATTTTGTGTTAATTACTTATTTTTTTTTTGGTTTTTGTTTTCTTTTGCAAGGGAATTATTTTAATGAATATAGCTTTTATGGATTCCCATAACTTTTACCTGACTAATTGCATCCTTATATTCAAGATGGCGCTGAGTACATCTAGTCCCAGAAGAGCAGTTTTAGATTCACGGCCTACCCAAAATATACGGTTATATGCCGGGTTGATTGTACGTCGGATGTCTGTCTCTCTTTTATCGCTACTTCTATGGTCATTCCTCTGACGAAATTTCTAGCCTGATCCCTTGTAGAATTCTTCCCATGCGAACCATACGAGGTGTAACCCGAGGTCATCCGCACAGCCTGCCTTGAAGTCAAATTCGGCCGTACCGTAAAATTCCGTGAATCATTCGTAAGCAGAATAGTACGAATGTGAAACAGTTTACCACCATCTGCCCCCCCCCCCCCCCCCATCCAACTATGAACCACAAACGTTCAAGCGTAATGCGCACCGTCACCTACTTGACTCAACCCAATAATCCTCAATTCCCTACCCCTTATTCCTTTATTCCTGTGCTACGGCATCATAGGGTATCCCCCCTGAGCTTTGGCAAAATCATAAAAAAAAAAAGTTCTTTCTCGGATAAATCGAATAAGGACACCAAAAGAGCATTGTAGTACCATCTAGTTGTCCAGTGAGGAAAATGTTTGTCCAGAACTATTTAGTTCTATACACAATAGGCTATAATGAAACATTGTCACGTTTTTTCAACAGTTTTGGTTTTAATTGGAGAAATATAACATTTTGTTTCAATTTTAATTCTAAAATTTATTATTAATTTATTTTATATACTATTTTTCGTTATTTTCATATTCTTAACAAAACTTTACAATTTATTTAGATTAAGAAGAAGATGGCGAATTTTAAATACAACGGCAGATTTAACTTCAGCTGGGTCCTGCTCTTTATCTTGCTTAACTTCCTTTCACATTTTCTATAATATTCCATTACAGTAACAAAAATCAGGCAACGGGCCACAAGCCAGTTGAGGTTTGTGGCTGACTGCTGAAGCCAAGTTAGTTACAGTCACGGCCAGTGGCCACAAGAAGCCATGCTTCTTATTATGCAGAAATGTATGTGTTTTCATGTAATTAATAATTTTTTTTTCCATTTTACTTTTTTTGCAGAATTATTACAACCCAATATGAAGTGGTTCTCACAGGTAAACAACTTTATGACTGATAAAAAAATACTGATTAATTACAAATCTACCATTTTTATACTTCAATGTTGGTAGAACTGGGGCCATGAGCCACAAAATTTGAGATTTGATCAAACTTGGCCACAGCCACAGCGTGGTTTGTGGCGTGTGGCCGCGAATGTAACTTTCGCAATACATTTCCATGGTTTCAGAGGCGTGCATCCAGTGGTCTCTGGCTTATGGTCGTGAATGTATTTTGGGCCTGAGGTTTACCACATTGCAAGAAAGCTTTGACCATAAGCAAAGACGTCAAACAACTGAAACAATAACAGCTGGTAGCCCAGCATTAGAAAAACTACTGCAATTTATTCATATGGTATAACGAAAATATCCAGTTCAAGAAACTGAACTAGAGCCAGCCTCGGATATGGCGGAGAATGGCCTATGGCATAGGAAATAGAACACCATTGCGAAAATGGTATATGAGAACGCTGAAAGAAGTCTTACGACTAGTCCAAATGGAGAGAGAGAGATCAATGTTGATATTCTTGGAATCAGTGAAATTAGGTAGTCAGACACAGGCAATTATTGGTATAATCGGGGAGCCAAGAACGGCAATGAAGGTGATGTTTCATAATAATAGTCCACATATTTCACACACTCGTAAAAACTCTATTAGGCTGAAAATAATATTTGTCAGAATCCTTTCAATAATCCAATCCTGTGGCACTATAAAAATGCTGATTGGGAAAGTTTCTAACAGTATCTTAAAGAAATTGATTGGTCGGTCTGTTTTGCTTCGAGGGATGTTGATGAATGCACAGGCGTAGGAGGTTATATTATAAAATTAATATATACATATGTACGTTGTGGAAATAACAAGAAGTATTTTATTATCTTTTATAAGATGGCAGTTAACATTAATCTATTTCACCAAGTGTTGAAAATAGAATCTTAGTAACAGTCTAAGTCTTGAGATGTGTGAATACATTCCGTATTCCTATAACAGATCTCAACAAGAGAAGAATCCCTCTTGGATTAACGACTGCACAGAACACCTGTAAGAGAAAAATTTCTTATTGACCAAAATGATAGACAAAGAATATTGGCAAGTCGCAAGGGTACTGCATAACCCTGGTCAAAACTATCAGAAACAACTTCAGCAGTTTCTCTATACATTCACTACTTAACAATGGTGAAGTGTTTGTTGACTCCCTAGATAAAGCTAATATTTTCGCTTGATTGGCTTCAAATTCTCGCCTTCGACTCACTTCACAGAAAACTGTTTTCTATTACCCACGTGAATATGTACAAGAGTCAAATCATATCCGTACGAGATTTGTGTTTAAGATCCTTAAGAATATCAACGTTTCTAAAGCCACAGGACCTGATGGTTTCTCGCCCCTGTTAATTAAAAGCTGTGCCTCACCTTGGCTTAACCTCTATACAAACAATTCTATTTGTCTTATTCAACAGGAATTTTCCCTCCCAATTGTTTGAAAACTAGCCAATAGCCAACGTACAGCCAATTTAAAAAAAAAAAAAAAAGATGGTAGCGATCCCTCAGATTATCGACCAACTACAATCACTTTGATAGATTCAAATGTTTTTGAATCTATCACAAACTTCAAATTAGTGAAGTATCTAGATACTAATCAACTCATCAACGATCGCCAATATGGCTTCTCACCTGGATGCTCATCTGGAGACTTGCTAACTTTTCTTACGGAACTTTGGAATCGCAGTCTTCACAATTTTGGTGAGTTCAAGATCATTGCCCTAGATATTTCTGTAGCCTTTGATAGATTTTGACATCTTTCCCTTTTATCTAAACTTAAAGCACTTGATCTGTTCCCCCCCCCCCCCCCTCCCCGTTTTTTAGTACGGATTGGTTTTTCATCTAGTCGCCAAATACGGGTTGCATTAGATGGCGTTACATTTGAACCTCATCCTATAAATACCGGTATACCACAGGGCTCTGTTATATCCCCATCTTTCTTCTTAATTTTCATTAATGATCTGCTGTCCATTACTTTTAATTCCATCGCTAGTTTTGCCGATAATAGTACCCTTGATATCGCTGAATCCTTTGATACTCTTACGGAAGGAATGCAACATGTCTCAAATCAGATTGCATGATTAGATCATTGAAAAACGATCTTGCCACTATCTTCTATTGGGACAAAGCAAATCGCATCCAAAGCATATAAAACCCAAAGCTGTCTAATCTCTTTAAAACAAGATCATAATTTTCCCACACCCATTTCATTACATGGAGCACTGATTTACGATACACCGTCTGTATACATTCCTGGCATTAATATTTCCAGCAAGCTAAGTTGGCTCCTCTACAAGTCCTACATCAGATCTAGAATGAAATACAATTCCCATATCTGGACTGGAGCTGGTCGCACAACCTTAGCTTCATTGGATATTGTCCAAAAGAGAGCTTTCAAGCTTATTGCTTGTCATGTCGACTCACTCGAGCAGTTAATTCCAGCATTCAGAAAAGTGAAAGAGCTTTATTATCGATTACGTTAAAGTTGCAGCAGCTAAAAATGATGCCAGATTATGGCGGTACCATATTCAGAGTAGGCCGATTGTAATCTTGGGTAGATAAGTGTTTGTGAAATATAAAAAAAAAATTCATGGAATAATTCTGGTATTGCCCAATTTAGGATAAGATCGAGTTGGTAAAATAAAGGAATTAAAAATATTTACCACAAGGAACCAGTTGCACCAGAGAGATCCACAATTATTTGACTATTAGCGCAAAATCTCAACAGATAGAAAATAGGAAACGAGAAATTTGTTAGTAGCTCTAAAGTTAATAAATTTTTATGTTGGTTTCATTCGAACGGGATATTTCATAATATCCACGAGTTGGAATAAATTTTGCTCATGAAAAAAAAATACTGAAAGAAAGTTAAAACTGTGGGAACCAATCGTAGCATCTAAAGTAGCAAATGTTGGGGATATACTATAAAAACTTCCACAGCCAAGCCACACCAAGAATACTCTCGTCTACTATATTCTTACTTTACTGTTCCCAAAACTCTACAAAGTACTGTTATTTAATATTTAAGAGTCGAAGTATAGATATGCAGCGAAATGCACCTTTATAAATATACAAATAATCGCATTGCAATGAATTTTCCAACAAAAACAAAAACAAAAACAACAACAACAACATATATATATGTAGTGTAGTATAGTATTTGTAGTAGTAGTAGTAGCACAGCAACAGTAGCAACAAAAGTGCAACCATAACTCGGTTGCAATTGTTTCTTTTGTAACAAGAATTCCTCCTTAAGCGTAGCCGATGGACAAGAATTTCCTATTCATGAATTCAGGTTGGACGAGTACTCATACTTGGGCTGCCGCGGATATGTTGCACTTAATATGCTGCAGGTCTCTCGGACATATTATTGTGTGGTACATCCATTACATAAAACCTGCATACATATAAATATAGGCCCTCGAGGTGGACTTTGCATTTTGAGACAATGCAATGCATCCAAGTTCTAGCTGGTGAGTATTATAGTTGTATAGCAACAAATCCCATCCTATTCTGAATTTATTGACCGATTTTGGTGCAACGGGTTGCAAAGGCCTTTCTCATCTATGACCAGATTTGGTCTCGTAAAATCTCAGTTCTATCTATCTAGGAGGAATATATCTACAAACATACATACATACTTTCTCGTACATACATATCACCAAGAGCTCTAACTCTATAGCTATATGTTACACTAAAAAGCGGATCATTTGTGTAGCTGAATATATTATGCAAAGGACATCGGAACTGAATAAAGTGTGCACTTTTGTATGCACAATTTCTGTAGATGGCAATTTTGCTGGAGCAAGTCTTTTTCTTTCCTTTCTTTTAACTGGTAACTGGCCCTGAAATGAATCTGATCTGGCCCTCTTCGACAATGGAATTGAGAGATGCGCGCAGTTTGCGTTCGGTTCGATGGTGGGCTCCTTTTTTGCGCATAGAGATATGCTAATGCGCGCGCATACCTATATATACATATATTGTACACATAAATCTATGCTGTAGTTTCGGATCAGTTCGTCTTGTTTTCTTCAGTGCTTTTAGTTTCGTATCATGTTTTTCTAGTTCACCACAATCTTCTTTCCTCAGAATGATATTTTAGCAGCGATTTGAACCACATATCTACATATATACACACCTACCTAGTTGTAGTAGAAAAATTATAAATTTCTCGGCTACTGTTTCTGGTGGTGCTGCTGCTGCTGCTGCTACAGTGAAAAATTTATCGGTTGGCCTAGCAGTGGTTATGAATCCACGACGATTATTGTAATGGTTGACTGCTCTCCTTCGCCACAGTTATTGAACTTGAAATTATAGTTTATATAGAGTCCATGAGATAAAATCAATAATTTGTTTTTGCATTCAAGATACTGTGAATAATAAGATTATGCAAAAAATTTTGAATATCAATTAGTGCACGGAAATAATTTTTTGTTGTTGTCACGTGAAAATTACTATAGTCTCAAATTAGTGTGCAGACAGACGTCTATGGCTTTAGTGTAGACGATAAAGTTTTTTTTCTCTTTTTTTTTTTTCTTTTACTCCCATCACAATCACATTTCGCTGCAAATCCAGTGCAGAAAAGCAATTTTCTACTTTTAAGATAAATTTCCTGAGGAAACTTTTTATTGCTGTGTTCAATCTTAGAGATGTGGCTGTGGCTGCACCTTAGGTGGAATATGAAGAGAGGAAAAAAAAATAAATTGACCTCGTTGAAACCCCATACTACTGATAAGTTTTCTCAATATTCCTAAGGAGCTTTTTACTTAGTGAATAAATCTCCAACTGTATTTTTTGCTTGACTACTTCCTGAGTACTTTTCTTTATTGGCATTACATATAGTTGCACGAGTAAAGGAATATTGGAATGAATATCTGCAAGTGGTTTAAGAAGAAATCTTTTAGAAAGTGTTCTTTGATGGAAAATTATATTGGCGGTTTCTAAAAGTGTTGGATTGAGAGATGAAGGCATGTCAGTTAGTTAAGCTGGTATTTAACGATCGTAAATTATTGTTAAGTTTGGATATTCTGCAGCTCTTGTGCTGAAAATTATTGTGATGACTGAACAAGTTTGAATGAATGAATACAAAACTCTAAAAGATCATATTGAAATCTATCCGCTGTGAAATCCTTTAAAAAAAGTCTTATTCACATAGGTAGAATAATGTCCTTGTCCTTATTAAATTAGAAGAAAAATAAAATTCCGAAGAAAATTTGTGGAAAAAAATCGTGAAAATAAAATTCCGAAGAAAAAAATTTCGAAAAAGCAGAAAAAATCTTAGGAATTTGTTCACGCAATAAATACTTGTTTTTTTTTTTGTTGTAGCTTAATTTCGGGTTATATTTTGGTTTTTTGATTTTCGAGATTTTGATATGCGGTGTATTAGTTTTATACTTTTATTTTTAAATTTAACAATTAGTTGTTTTTTTCCGTGTATTTTATTTCATAGGTTTCAACTCCGGTTAAACAAAACAAAACAAAAAATAAAAACGATCTCTCCTTTTATGTTTTTTGTCTTTTATTTTGATGTGAATGGGAAATGTTTCGGACGTGGGTTGATCCGTCATCAGAACTTATTCTTAAATATTTGTAATTGTTGCATAGGGCCTGATAATGGTCCGAAACGTTGCCCATTCACATCAAAATAAAAGCAGACATCTATTTTATTTTTTGTTTTATTTTGTTTAACTGGAGTTGCCCAAGAAGGACTTGCAGAAACCTTCTATTTTTAAGGATTCTTAGAAAAAAAAAACTTTAATTAAAAACTCAGAGATGTGACGCGATTGACAGCCAATGGACATTTCATTATTGTAACAGATTGTCAGTCTGAGTTTCATCAGTTGTGAATGTCTCTTATCATACTCTTATCTTCCTGCAAAAACTGAGAAAATACAACAATCGTATTCTCTGGTATTTTGATAAAACCAAAATCTTACGCCATGCAATTTTCGGATGCTAGAAAATGTTCGCAGTATTTCTATTTAGAAAAAGTTGTCCTTTTAATGGATCTAAATACCTCCTCTCAATAAGAATTGGCTATAGGCAGCTGTAAAAGTATACAGAGTGAAATTTATACGAAATTTGGGTTTTCCTGTTGTCCATTATAATAATAGTAGAAAAATTCACACTCGTTGGCATCCATAATTCAAAATAGCAGAGTCATAGCGTATTATTTTACTTATGCTAAGGATCGAATTCTTGGAAGCGATTGGGGTGATAAAATTAACTACGCTCTAAGATCACAGTTTGAGTGAACCTTAAGGAATAACTTTATCTTCAATGCGTAACTCATAGAATTTATATGTAATGTTATGTTTTTGTAATTGTAACTGTACAAAATTAAAAATCTACAAAAATTACGACATTGGAGATTTGGAGGGAGAGGTTGGTCCGTTCATATTATATTCGATATCAATCAAATCTGAGAAGATCTGAAAAAAACTTTGACAATATCAATAATGAGAAGAGATTGAGAAGATTCACAGAAGGAGTATAAGAAATTTTTGCGAAAGTTGTGTAAATCTAATGGAATCGACCTTCTTCAAATAGTAGACAACAACTACACTTGTTTTCGGGAAGAATCTTAATGTTGGTGTTACAAATCAACATAACCGAATCCAGCCATACCAAAACGCTTGTTCAGGATATCAGGACTCTTACAAAATAAAATCACCGGGAACTGATGGTATCCTTTCAACTTTATCTAAATAATCATGAATCTATGACATTTGTTGTTGTTGTTGTGATTATTTAGTCATTAGAACACTACACATAGGGAGAACGACTTATTATTATTAAAACGGAGTTACAGATATGGTAAACATTATACGGAAACAGATAATAAAAATCTTCCAAGTTTTGGTCGACGAAATCCAGCACATGAGGGACATAAAGGCAATGAAATTGCTGATGGCCTAGCCAAAAAAGGAGCGGAAACCCGTTTTGTCGGTCCAAAGCCATTTTGTGGTACCTCAAAGTGTTACCTCTCCACACAGCACAAAATTACCCAGGGACGACATCCCATTCTTGTCCCACAGATCCCATAGCTTTCCTGGGATAAACAGAAAGTGCTACGTATGTACTTAGGACCTTATTTCTAGGATTTATTAGAAATTTCCCATAAGTTCTTCCCTGGGATATCGCACAACTAATCTTTATGGAAAAATTTTTAGTATTTTATAGACAAATATATACGGGATGTGCAGGAAAATTTTGGGACAAACATGGCAAAGTCGTTTTTCCCCCTTCCACAATTTATTTCGGTATTTTCTCGTGGTTCGCGTGGTTCTCTGGTGAAAACACTAATTTGGTGCTTGATGTGCTTCTGTGTGTCTTTTTTGAGAGCTTCTGCAATTCCTTCTTGTTTTGGCAAAGGCTGTTAGTTGAAAATTTCAGAACGTGATTTTTTAGTAATTTTTTTCATAGAAATGAGTTAAAAATATTGGATTTATGTTTTGTGCAAGTGCATACACCTCTGGCGTATACTATCCAGTTATTATTATTATTTTTTTTTTTTTTTGTAAAAATGCCTACCCACAAAAACAAAACTGAAAAGCCTAACCAATATCCTCAGATATTCCCCCGTACATCCTGCCAAAAAACTAGGAGACCCGTAAGGCGTCCTAGGTACGTTTGCAAAGGGAATTTCACATTACTGAATGCGTTAACTTTGCCTAAGTATAACCACAGAAAATTCTGTGGGAAGGACATGGGATCTACCAGGGACATCCTAAACGCGGACATTCGTCACTCCCAGGGGAGGATGTCGTAATTTGTTAACTGGGACCGGACGGGATTTCTCACGGACAATTTATATATCCTAACAGGATTTCCCAGTAACATACCACGGACACATTTGTGCTGTGTAGCTCAGAGCTACCCTAAATAACTGGGAGAACAATTCCTTTATTGTGCAAGGCTACAGGGACTTCGTCAAGCAAAAAAGTTAGTTGACACCTCTGGCGGAAAAACAAAAGAACTCTTACTTCTTAGGAGAACAGAGCTCAAAATTATTATAGAGCTCTTATTAGGTCATTGTCCATTGAAATATTACCTATACAAGATGGGGCTCGGCTGACACTTTATCCTGACACTTCTCTCAGGAGGCTCACGACACCTCGGAACACATTGCTCTGCAGTTGCGAAGCATTGGCCAGGCGCAGATTACTTCACCTCGAACATAGGTTTTCTCTACCAAACTACGTGTGAAACTTAAGTTTCAGAATGGTACTAGATTTTATTAACGGTCTAAACCGAGGGAGGGAGTAAATCAAACGGGGACTCACAATAGATCTTTCAGGTGTCAGTGAATACGAGGCCAACGCCTGCACACCCTTCTACAAATCAAATCTAATCTGAAGTGCACTACGCCCGATAACAGTTTTAAACTCGATTAAGAAATTTTAATTATCAATTTTGGGATGAACAAGTAATTAAGTCTGGTTATTAGTGAATGATAGTGTTGCTAAGAATTTGAGAACATCTATTGGGCATGCATCATGTACAATAATCAGACATCTAAAACTGAGCTTTTAATTTTCAGGTGATACGAATCTAGAGATAAGCTACATACGTCAGATTTATGAACACGTCGGAGAATTTTTGGTAAGACATGGGGCCTCAAACCAAAAACTATCATGGGTTCGTACTTCTGAATCATCAAACCATGTTTCACCCAGATGTCAAAATCTAATTTTAAAAAGTTTGCTTATCTAGAGGAAACTGCTGATATCCTTCCAACCGGACCATAGTTCTACGTGCGATTTTTTAAATTAGAATATGCAGAAGAATGACATTCAAAACAGAAAATCTGGCTGATCACATGAATTCAGAGAATCTGGTAATCAATTCCATCACGGATATTCTGTTGAAGCGGCAAAACCATGAAACATCTTACAACGGAATTTTAGTAGATCATATACAATATCAATGTATTCCCAGAGATTAGATAGACGAAAGAGCTTATCTATATACTTGGATGCGTAAATTTGTTGTTACTTTTATATGAAGGAGGATGAAACAACCGGAATATGTCTCTACGACTGGGAACCCTTAGAGCAATAGGATTTTCAACGCCAGAGGATATATTGAACGCGGTTTTATTTAACACTTTAATTTTAAGTGGGCTCTATAAGTTGAGGCCAATACCACAAAATATCTTGCGATTCCTTCAGTCTAATTGCCTTTATAAAATTTAAACTGGAAATTTGAAAGGAACTTCAAATTTAAGTAGATATTAAAGTACCAAAAATAGGGAAATTTAAAAAAAAGTAATCAACCGATTTTGATGCCCACTCAAATAATATACAGACAAGAAAAAACCACAACATAACGATTGCGTATATGTGTGTATGTAGAAAAATCCAATAACAATACCCTTCATGCGAAATATGATTCCCCCCACAACAACTTCCGATTAGTTCAGCTCTTCCTTTTTCAAGGGGAAGATAAATGGTGTCTGGTCTGGTTAGACGCATTCAACAGACTACAAAACCTATTGCAACCCTCATCGTCTACGTTCTAGAAATATAAGAAATATACTGGAGGGACAGATAGTCTCCATCATTTAGGAAAAAGTCTGCAATTAATTCTTGCACACCTCTTGGATATTATTAATTGAATGTATGAGTCTATAAAACGCCATCAGTTGAACAAGACGATATACCTGCTACTATAAAATCAGTTCAACTGTCTGTCTGAAGAGGATGTCTCTCTTAACAACTCACCACCCCATCTGTTGAAACCTCCACCAACAAACCATTGCACCCTTACTTAGCTATTTTCATTGACGACATCAACCTCATCAGACCATCAGCAGAGACTCTTTGCTGCACCAGATCTGATGGATTCAAGGCGCTCAATAGCTTTATTGTCTCATTTGTCCTGGTTGTGATTTGTTTTGGTTTCCTTGCAAAAACGTTGCACTATGGGGTAGCAAGAGAACTGGTGTTTCAGTAAAACTTTCCACACGATGTCTGGAATAACGCAAAATAGGATGCAAAAAAAAATGAATACAAAAAAAAAATAATGCCAGGCTTAACAAAAGTGTCTGCCTTTGAACACCTCTTCTTCACACTATGCTGCGATTCGTTTTTCTTTTCTTTCTATTTTCAATAACAGAAAACGTCCTGATCCTGATTTTTTTATGCCTGTCTGTAATCAGTAAGTACTTACTTCTGCCAAAGGGAATCAGACAGCACTTGCCTCTTTAGTGGTATATAGTCGTCAGAGCCAGTGTTGGTGTAAACTTATTCCTTAGTTGCAGCTATCAGGAATAGCAAACAGAAACTAACATGACAACTAACTACAGAAGAGCAGAGCGGCCCTTCAGTTTTGTCCTTTGTTTATAACTCACTCCTCCTGTAAATAAGAAAAAAAAAAAACAACAACAAGGGGTTCGCCGTCCCCAAATGGGTAAAGCATCGGGGATACTTCTTCGCGCGCTCTATCATAAGCATCGTCTGCGATTTTAATCCTTTTTTTTTCCACGTATAGTACATACTAACGTCTGGAGAACATATGAGAAAAGTCCTACATGACCCGGAGATGAGGAGCTATTCATACAGGATATGTGTATTTTGAGATATACTTATATGTATGTATGTACACACAAAGGTAATGCATATGACGTTCGGAAGATGCATTTAACTTGGATTTTGTACAGACTTGAAATTCTGAATGCATCGCCTGGAATTCGGGTCCTTTAAGAGTTTAACGACAGCAGAAACTAAGAGAAGATTGCATGAATTCAGTTAGGCGTGTATATTCAGGAAGCTGTAGTCCGTGAAATGAGCCTTTTAGCATAATTACGTCAAGTTGTATGATAAAAAAAAAATGAAAATTCTAGAACGTTTTCGTAAATAAATTTATGCTTAACTTCACGAATTCGTATTTAGAGGCACTACCACGAGATGAGTTCCTACTACTACTACTACTACTACTAAGCAGACCCTATAGGCAATATCACGTGATTGGAAAATAAAATGCGCGCTTCCAAGTATATAAAATAAAAGGGACGATGATATATGGTCATCACATCACGCAGCTATCCTGTAACATTTTTTCTTATGTTATTTTCTTTCTGAATGTCGAATTTTTCTCACGTTTTTCGTCCAGTAGCTGGGTTAGTAGCTATCTAGGGTAGTCCTCTTCTTCAGATAATCTTCAATGACAGAGAGATGTGACTTTAGATGGAACGCGCGACATGCCAAGTGCTCTGTACTTATTGTTGCTCATCGGAATACAATGACTCATTGCATATTAATGACAGAATACCTTCCAAGACAGATGATGAGTTACGATGGATCGTTCTTTTTTATTTCATCTGTGTGCTTGAGGATTTTGTTTTTTACCTTTTATCGAGCAGGTGATCTCGTCAATCGACGCTGTTTGGTTATGGATGAGATTTAACAACGTGTCCATGGTAAGCTTGTAACATAATGAGTGAGTTGTATTCAGTAGGGAGGAGATAGTTTTCTAAGTAGAATTCAAAAAAAGAAAAAATATGAATTTTAGTTAGGAAATGATTGAAAAAAAAAAAATCTGCAATGTGTGGTGATTAGATTAACTCATAGTGGCTGGGAAGTCATTTAAGAGAAAATCCAGGTTTGCCTTACAGAACTAGTATTAAATAAAAAGATTACTCTTTTGGACTTTTTACCGGGTTTAAACTTAATTTTGTTCAAGAAAGAATTTTTTGGGA
The DNA here is from genome assembly GCA_963924295.1 of Dioctria rufipes. Classification (NCBI taxonomy): domain Eukaryota; kingdom Metazoa; phylum Arthropoda; class Insecta; order Diptera; family Asilidae; genus Dioctria; species Dioctria rufipes. The sequence continues at coordinate 76,562,246 of OZ002743.1, read as the reverse complement.
TATCTCCGGTATATAGCAAAAGCTAAAAAATGTTCTAATTTGTTATTTCATCACACAATCCATTAATTTTTGGTGACAGCAGGCAGAAAACCAAGCTGCACCGATGAGTGTAAGGTTTTCTGCTGACACGAAACGCTTCTTCTTCTTCTTCTTTTCTTCTTTATTTTTCAGCCCACTGCGTGGCGTATACAAGTTCGATTCGCTCCGAATGAATTTGTTTCTTTAAAATTTTTTTTAAATTTTTTTAATAAATAAAAAAATTGTTTTTTCTATTTTTCTCAAACTTTTCATTTCTTTCTTCTTTTTTTCATTTTTTTCATTTGTTTTTCAAATCACCCAATTTCGCTATTTGGGACCTGTTGATGAGTCAAACCAAGACTTGAAACTTGTCACCAAAAATTAATGGGTTGTGTGATGAAATAACAAATTAGAACATTTTTTAGCTTTTGCTCTATACCGGAGAATCCCAAAAAATTCTTTCTTGAACAGAACTAATATTGTGCATGTAATGAAAGTATTGAATATTTCAAATCATATTTTTTGTTCAGATGGGTGAGCCATGGAGGCAATAGATGGTCCACTCTATCATCCTCCATGTGTATAGATACTCTTTCACGATGGTTCTAGTGAGGAATGTTGCTCATTCATAAAAAATTCTAGTCAGGGAAAAACGTTTTACTGAAAAATTATTTTTGGGATGTGTTCGAGTGAGGTATGTAGCTCATTTCATCTACAGACAGATGTGCAGCTCTAAAAATGTCCAATCTAAAGCAACATTATGCAACGGTATACATTCATAAAAAATTCTATCCAAGGAAAAGTAGAAAATTGTTTTTGGGGTGTGTTTTAGCATTAAGCTTGTAATCTGTATCCCTACAGATTCCTCTGAATCTCTTTTGTAGTTCCGCCGTCACGTTAGTATTTCACTGAGTAGTGTACTTGTTTTCGAATGTCAGAAACTATTATTTAATCTCCAATTATCGTCGACCACTCTACTATCAGCATATAGCTCTTCACTCGTACTTGTTTGTATACGGCTGTGACTCCCCAGTTTAATGCTGAAAATCTTTCGCCGCATGACAATCACCTTTGGTATAATTACATATAGTAACACGTCAAATAAAAAAATAAAGAAGCTTCATTTTGCATTTAAAAATATTTGAAGGGTTTTTGTAAAAATTTTGGCCGAGCAGAATATAATAAAGCTTGAAGACATACTACACAAGGTCAACAATATCATTGGTCAAAGAAATATACCGGCAGCTGACTGAATCAGTAAATTCTGTAAAATCTTGCTTATAAAGGGTTTTCCAATAAGAGGTGTTATTTTGATATTCAAAGAAAAATGCCATTTTGTGAGATAAATGATCGGATCTTTATTTCATTATAAAGAGGAAGGTATGCCGTTAATAATGAAAAATAACATCAGCCAAATGACCACCACGACCACGCCTACATGACCATATCCTTTTCATGAAATTTTCCATAACCAAATCGCAAAGTGGCTGCCCTATGTCCTCGATAGCCTCACGAATTCCATCTTTGAGGTCTTGAATCGACGCTGGGCTATTGGTGTAGACCTTCTCTTTCACGTGGCCCCAAAGGAAGAAGTCGCAAGGTGTTAAGTCACAAGATCTCGGTGGCCAATTGTGATCACCTCTTCGAGAGATAACACGGTCCGGAAACTTTTCCCGTAAAAGATCAATGGTTTCGTTGCTTGTATGGCACGTTGTCCAGATCAATACCATCCAATTCCGGGAATAAAAAATCATTAATCATCTGTCGATAGCGCAATCCATTCACCGTAACTGTTGCTCCAGCCTAATTTTCGAAAAAGTAAGGTCCAGTGACCCCGCGGGACCATAAACCGCACCAAACAGTCACACGTTGAGGATAGAGAGGCTTTTCAACAATAACTCTTGGGTTTTCCGAGCCCCAGATGTGACAATTTTGCTTGTTGACGAAGCCATCGAGGTGGAAATGGGCCTCATCACTCAAGATGAGTTTTCGATGGAATCCGGATCATTTTCATGCATTTCAAGGAACCAATCAGCAAAGACTCGACGTTGTTGATAATCGGCCGGCTTGAGTTCTTGTGTTAACTGAACTTTATAAGCCTTAAGACCCAAATCTTTATGCAAAATACGGTGTAATGACGTTTGTGGAATGCCTAATTCCAAAGAACAACGAGGAATGGACAAACCTGGGTTTTCTTCAACACTTTCGGCTACAGCACTTACTTTAGTTATAATTATTTCTTTTCAATTTTATCTAGTGCATAATAGTAATCTATCTTCAATAAAACAAGCCAACCCTGAGAGCTCTAGTGTCAATTCTCACTGGGTGGGGTCTCTTATATAGATTGGAGCTAGTTGCTGATCTTATATGCAGGGGATGCGGAGAGGAATCTGAGACGGTGACTCACTTTATTTCCCACTGTCCGGCTCTCTTAGGAAAGCGTTACAGATTTCTTTTCTCACACCGCCTGGACGAAGTACATGAAGCCGGAAAGAAGAGTTGGAAACGAATACTTAAATTCGTAAGAGAGTCCGATTGGGACCTATAAGCAATTTCTCATAAGGTTTTAGGGTGAACAATGGGATTTGTTTTGGCTTACGTTTCAGAGACCTTATTGGGGGCCTCAACCTCAATTTTTAATCAATCAATGTGTCTTCAAATTTCTTCTTTCTAAACTTTTGTAACACGAGGCAATTAAGTTTCAATCTATCAATTATTTATACGACTTCTGACAATTTGCCAGATCTACCAGGACTCTAACATTAATTATTGCTCGGTCCATTTACGTAATATTTAAGCGTCAGCTCTTCGCTCACGATGTCAGATTTTGGAATATTTTACCAATTTCTCTGAAGACTTCTTTGGGGATTATCACATTCAATTAGAGCTTGAAACTTTTATGACCTTTTCAAAAAGTCTCTAGAATACGAGTTATTATTAACTTTTATATTCCAGAAGAATTAAACAAAATTATAAGTAATAAGAGTTTTAAAATAATAAAAATTAGTAATTTTTATTATTGAGACTCCCAAAATAACCATTATTTTTAATTGTTATTTTTAACTATTATACAAAACAAAAACTTTTTGATAGTATTTTCAGACTTATATTTCATAAAAGTCTTTTTAAGTCTTTTGAGACTTTTATTTTATAAAAATCTTTTTAAAAGTTTTTCTTTATGCTTATTATTTAAATATTTACAGTAAAAAAGCCTCTTCCGCTGTTTATGATAATGTTTCAATCGATTTTATCCATACGGACATTCATATAGGGCAGTGTTGGGCGTAATCAACTACATTTGTAATCAGATTAATAATCATGATTAAATCAATCATGATTACCCATCAATCATTAATCATGATTACATCGAGTAATCTTAGGAAAATGATTACATGATTACATTTTTTTTTATTACAAATGAAACTTTTCAAGAGATTTTAAAATTTAGTTCTAAGAAAACAAACAATCTGTGATCGTAAGAATTTTTATTGTAGAAAACTCCAAGGCACTGTTGAATTATGTATTAATTGAAGTCAGTGTAAAGAATGTAAGTGCTTCTATTGATAGAGACTCACACAAAGGCCATAACAGAGGGTGGGCCATGAGGGCCATTTGGCTCAGGCCCCGAGTTGTGAAAGGGCCTCTATTTATTTCCTAATTTGGTGACAGTAGGTGCGGAAAAATTAAGTCGAAATATTATTTTGAGTATTAATTTATTTTATTTTAACCAAAGATTTATAAAATATAACTATACAAAAGTTATAGTAAAAATTTCAAGTTATTGTTATATGTATGTATAAAACTTTTTTACGTAGTAGGCCAATTGCATAAAAAAGAATATTTAATTTTCAATTATTAAAAATTTAACTATATTTCCTATTCAGTACAGTTTTAATTTTCCTATTGAGTATAGCTTTTGGTTCTGTACTATAAATTTTAGTGATTATAAAATTAGTATTTTTTTTATTGTTTAGTGATATTTGTAATCTGTAAGTTTAAATGGAGTTAATATTAAAAATAGTTCTATTTAATTCATAAGTAATTAATTTTAGGAATATAATGAAAAGAACATATCCGACTGGCGCAAGCAAGAGACGACAGAAAAAAGAACAAGAAAAAGCCAAGCAAAGTCTGCCACGATTAACGAAATTCTTTAATAAAAAAAACATCCCTGAACAGATTATCAATCAAACAGTCAATCCTGAAAATGAAACTACTCATGCTATTTCACAAATGGCAAATGTTATTGCGGATGTTGATGCTCAAATTTCGGTGGTTGAAAATATAACTTCAGAACAAATAAAAGATTCTTTGTCACCATTACAGATAATTGTTGATGATGCAAACATGGAAGAAAATTACGTGTCATCTAATTTACCCAATATTCAAGGAATTGAAGCAACAACTTCAATATCTGTTTTCAACGATGACGTCGCCTTACTTAACAAGAAAAATATAATGCAAATGGAAGATTTTTTGAAAATTGAACATTTTAAAATACCTGAAAACATCCCAAATGATGCTGAAAACAATAAATTTCCATATCGTCTGACGAAGAAGGTTTTAGCGAATGGAGAAATTTGCAACAGAGATTGGCTATGTTGGAGCAATTCAAAAAAGTCATTATTTTGTTTTCCCTGCTTCCTACAGGATACGAAATTTGATGCATCAGTTCTCGGTAGCCAATCAGGATGGGATATTTTAAGAGGATGGAGGAAATTGAAAGATCGCGTACCCGCTCATGAAAATTCAATTATTCATAAAAAAAATTATGTCCATTGGAAATCAGCAAGTAGATCTGCATTATTAAAGTCCTCATTAGGATCATCTCTACTGAAACAACTAAACTGTGAGGCAAGTAATTGGCAGAAAGTTCTTCATAGAATTTTGGATGTTATATTTTTCCTAAGTGAGCGTGGTTTGGCATTATTTGGTTCTAATGAGAATATTGGAAATTCGCGGAATGGAAACTTCTTAGGTATCATAGAATTGCTCAGTAAGTATGATCCAGTTTTATACGAACATGTAAAAAGTGTTCGTGAGTCACAAGCCAAGCACAAACGTCTTCAAGTTCATTATTTATCATCAAGAATTCAAAATGAATTCATTCATATTTGTGGAAAATTTGTGCAAAGAAAAATTATTGAAGAAATTCTTGATTCTAAATATTTTTCCATTATTGTGGATGCGACACCAGACTACTCACACCAAGAACAAACGTGTCTTGTAATTCGTTATGTAAAAATAATAAATAATGCATCGTATTCAATTGAGGAAAGATTTATTACATTTGATTCATTTACACAAAAAAGAGGAATCGAAATCGCTACGCGAGTTATTGAAATTCTTGAAAATTTTGGCTTTGATTTTAATTTATGCTTTGGGCAAGTATATGATAATGGTGCTAATATGGCAGGACAGTATAACGGTGTGCAAGCAGTGCTGCTTCAGCGTAATCCGAATTGCATTTTTTCCAGTTGTGGAAATCATACTCTTAATCTTGTTGGAGTTGACTCTGCTGAATCATGTAAAGAAGCAGTTACATATTTTGGGAGAATTCAACAGATGTATAATTTTTTTAGCAGCAGTCCTAGAAAGTGGGAGATTTTAAAGAAATATTTAGCTGTGTCACTTCATACAATATCAAAGACAAGATGGTCTGCTCGAATTGATGCTGTTAAACCAATTTACAATAATCAGTAAAATATTCTGGCTGCTTTAGAGGAGTGTAAGTCACTAAACCTTCCACCGCACGCACGTACCGAACTTCAGTCAATTTTTCAATATTTGGATACATTCGAATGCATTGTGTTGACAACAATATGGCTTGAAATATTAACGTTATTGCAACAAACTAATTTAATTATTGAAGCACGCAATGCAACACTTGACGTCGAAATGGAAAATATTAACAATTTTATTGCAAGGATGAAGATAATGCGTGAAGAGTGGGGCAGATTACTCTTAAGTTCAAAAGAGATTGCCGTACTTTCCAAAATTTCAACTCATTTTCAATTAACTCGTCATATTAGGTCACAGTTTGATGCTGAAGAACATTATAGAGTTAATGTTTTTATATACATTATTGATTCGGTTATTTCAGGCTTGACACGTCGCTTTGAGTCTTTACGCAAAATTTGCCAGACTTTTGGATTCCTTTGGACTTTTCAAACTTCATCAGATGAGGAAATAAAATCGAGAGCAAAAAATATGCACTTAAAATATCCAAAGGAAATTTCAAATGAAATATGTGATGAAACGATATTTTTAAAAAATATTTTTGAAGTAAACTTTGATATAGAATCATCTCCAGCTAAGTTGCTGCTAAACATTTTAGAAAAAAACCTAATTGGATTGTTTCCAAATATATCAACAGCTTTAAGAATATTTTTAAGTCTACCTGCCTCCGTTGCTTCAGCGGAACACAGTTTCAGTGTGTTAAAAAGGGTTAACAATTTTAACAGATCTGCAATGAGCCAAGAACGGTTGAATGGGCTATCAATTTTACATATAAATTCAGATATTGCACGAAATATTGATTTTTCAACTATTATAAAAGATTTTGCTACAACTAAAGCTCGAAAAGCTTATTTGTAATTTAATTATTAATTTCATTAAAAATAATAAAAGAACTATGTAAATTTGTTTTTTTTTACTCAAACAAGAGGCCCCATATTTTTTATTGGCCTGGGCCCCCTCTCAGCTCTGCAAGGCCCTGCTCACACATATCTGATCATCAGCTTAAATTCGAGGATCTTAATAATATGTGAAAAAAGATAGCGAAAAAGATTAGATTTGTGGGGCGTATAAGAAAGTCGTTGAGTATGGAAAATGCAATAATGCGTTTTAACGCTTTGATTTTGCTACACTTTTCATATTGCTCCACATTGTTATATGCTAGTTCGAATGAATTCAAGGGCAGAATGCAGCTGTTGTAGAATAAGGCAATGCGAGTTATTCACTACCGACTTCGGGATAGAAATACAACACTATTTGTTTTCCTTTTAACTACAATTTTAAACCTTTTGCAAATTTCTAATCAAAAAATGTAATCATGTAATCATGATTACGGTTACGATTGATCAATCATTAATCGCCATAAATGATTACTTTTCTGATTAATATTATCAATCTGTAAACATGATTACAGATTACAGATTGTAATCGTAATCATTAATCATCAATGAGATTGCATTTTGCCCAACACTGATAGGGTATCATAAGTATTGGTGTTTTAGACTAATTCTAGCTTTTTTAATTGTTTTTATTTTATTTAAGATTTTTGTTTTTTTTTTTTTTTAAATTTCCTTCTAATTAAAAGAAAAGCCATCCTGGAATTCGAACGCGTTACAGACAGACAGAGTCTGGACTTTTCTTAAGTTTATATGATATAAACAAATTATGTTATGTATATGGATCAAATCAATTAAAATACTATAAACAGCGGGAGAGGCTTTTTTTTTCAATAGACCGTAAATACTTTATATATTTAAATAAAAACATAAAGAAAGACTTTTAAAAGACTTTAAAAATGACTTTAATAAAATAAAAGTCTCGAAATACTCTCAAAAAGTTTTTTTTGTTAGATAAAGGTCTGAAAAGACTTAAAAATTTTATTTCGTACAATAAAAGTTTACTCTTAACTTTTACTTTTAAAAATAAAAGTTAAAGGTATTGTTAAAATTGATTTTTTAAATATAAAAGTTTCCAGTCGGACCTCACTTAAAAAACGACTTAATGGAGAGTTATTTTCAGGCTCTGAAATCTATTTCAACTTTATTTAATTTCTAACTCTGTATATTGTGTATTTAAATCTACATAGATCAATTGATTATTTCTTATGATTGCATTATTATTTTAGTTTTAATTTAGTAATAGGTGTCCGAGCTCATAGTAACTATTAGCTACAATTATTTTATGATTGATTCATACATATGTATGTACATACCTATGATAGATCAGCTTTTAAAATTAATCATTTTTTTTTGTTCATATGTATCAACTATATTCAACATTTTGGAGTTTCGATATATGAACTTTTGTTTTTCATTTGGTTTTAAAATTATTTGTGAACTTGTGTTAATTATAAGATCCCGCATCTTTATTGTGCTATGCCTCGATTAAATAAATTGAATTGAATTGAATTATGAACAGAAATGCTTGGTTTTGGTACAATACTGTCCCTCAGCGCATGCTTTCAATATTTTTGATCGAATGTCTGATTGGAGGAGAGTAACAATGTGGTATATTCGCCACAGTACCAAATTTCCGATTAACAAGATCTCATTCGAATTTCCTTGCATTATTTTTTATCAAACAAAATCAGCGAATAATGACTTGCAATATTCGTTTTATGTAACAATAAATTCATGTTTTTTAATTGTATACCGTTCCATAATAAATCTAGTATGGAACTTATTTTTGGGACACCCTTTAAAATATATTGAGATATATAAAAATTCAATAAAGCAACCAATCTGGTAATTTTTGTTTTGTCATTAAATTCGGCAAGACCATTGCGATTTTTCAAGTATGACCCATTTATTTTGGTACTTTCTTAGACATATCTTAAAGGTGACATCACACTATGAGTATTACAGCAGATATTCCATTAAATGCTACTTACAAATTCTCACATTTCATAGAAGAAAAAAAAAAGTCAAATCCAAAACTCCACCCTTCACCTTTTATTTTGATCTGCTTGAATTGCTTCAGTTTATGCAAAGCTACCTTCAGTTTTATGCCAGAGTGGCTATTATCGATTTTACGATATTCCTTTGCACACAGGCGTATCCTATACCCCTAATGCTTGCAAATTTTTACGAGCTAAACAACTCGATAGGGCATAAACATAAGCCAAATGTAATATTATATACTAACTACATATAATCTTATACCAACAGCATAAAACTGCATTTAAAAATTTTCCAACTTTAGTTAAGTGAATTTATTCCATTCAAGTAAAAAAGTGGCTTATTAGAAATTATCTCCACAATTAAAAAGAAACAACATCATAACTCGAGCCATAATTATGTTTTTAACTGCTTGTCATGGTCATGAAAAGTACCATCAGAATGGTGACTCTGAGGTCAATTAATCCAGGATGAAATCTAACGATGATGTACCACCACACACACACACCATACACTTACCTACCTAGTGGTAGATAACCATCTACAGATTTACTAAAATACCTTTTAACAGAAATGGTTGATTGGCTTTGTAACTGATCTCTATTGACTTCTAACTATTCGCAACGCTTTTATAATCTTAAAAAGCGAAAAGGGGTCGTCGCGTTACAAACAATTACTCGTTTCGAGATCTACTGAAACCGTGAAGGTCTTAAAATTGATAACAGAAGAACTCATTAAAAGATATTATTGTGGGTATGCAGCATGAAGAATGCCTTAGTTAAGGTGCTTTGTGGTGTAGTTAATTTTTTTTTTCTAGTGAAAAGGTACTTACGGAAAAGGTTAAACTGAAACTATTATGAGGTCATGAGAATTTTATGTCATGAATCATATAGAACCAAGAGGAGAGAATGGAGAAATTTTAACTAAAACTGCGTTGATTTAAATGAATTTAATTTCGTAAGATAAATAATTTTTAAATAAAGTTTGTGTAGAAATGCAGTGTTGACATTAAAAGATGTATTTCAATTTTAACAGTAAAGTTTTATTGGTGTTGCTTTTATGGTGAATTAATTGCGAATTTATGGCGATATTGGTAATTAGTGCAATAAAATTAAGGCTTGAATGCTAAATTTTTAATTGGTATTTATCAAAACAAAGTTTCGTTTTTATAGGAATTTTGTAATTTATATTTATTCATTAAGTTTCGCACGGGTTTCTAAAGAGATGGAGCTATCGTAAGAGAAACAAATGAAAAATGTGCTTCAGGCGAAAAAATACAAGAGAGGAATGAAAGAACTAACCTATTAGCTAGGGTTGGCTCTGATTCTCCGTTCCGCCGACTGGAATCCGTAGGCGTTGCCACCTCGAGAATCGGGTCTCTCATCAAAGTAGATATTCATTGGAAGTATCTGCAGAGATGGGAGAACCTGAGTAGGTACTTGTTGGTGCACAAACTGTTTCTTGATGGGCCCAATAGGAATATTTCGGATTTTCTCACGATGCAATGTAGAACTGTGGTTGGCATCATCACCGGCCACAGCTAACTTCATGATCATCTACCAAGGATGGGAGTTGTCGACTGCCTTGTCTGTCTGCCTTGTCCTGCTTGGAAGGAGAGACAACCTTATTGTATGCGTGTCTGGCATTCGCCCGGAGTAAGCCGAATATTCTACGGTATTCGCTTCTATCTGTAGATTAGCTGAAAAACCTTCCTCAACAAGACTTGATGCGCTTTATTAAGAAGACAGACAGGAAGGTTTTGGTGAAAGGGTTTCTAGCAGGATAGCACAACGGGCCGCTCAGACCTCCGTACTTGGGATGGGATCTCCTGTCCCACTTTCTTAAAAAAAAACCCACGTTTGTATGAACCCCTTTCTTTCTTGCTCATACACTTCGTAATTGTTTTTTCATTACGGTTTCATTATCATAAGCATCTTATTATTTTTGAATATACTAGAAGCCGATTCTATGTATCTAAATCAGAGTTAATACGTGCTATACAATCATCAATAACTTTTGTTCAAGAAAGATTTTTTTGGGATTCTCCGGTATATAGCAAAAGCTAAAAAATGTTCTAATTTGTTATTTCATCACACAACCCATTAATTTTTGGTGACAAGTTTCAAGTCTTGGTTTGGTCCCAAATAGCGAAATTGGGTGATTTGAAAAACAAATGAAAAATGAAAAAAATGAGCAAAATTAAGTTTAACCCGGTAAAAAGTCCAAAAGAGTAATCTTTTTATTTAATCATCAATAAGGACAATAAAACTACTCAAGTACAATTCTACCTGCATAGAGGTGAATGCTTACATCATAAACGATTAATGGCAAGTCATTAATGAATAGGCTGAACAAAAATGAGCCCATGATAGAACCTTGAGGCACTCCTCGGATAGCCGAGTGGATATTTCATTATTAAGCTTGACTTGTTGACTGCGATCTGATAAAAAATTACCGATTATCGATACTGCTGTGCTACTAATTTTAAAAGAGGTATAAAACTTCTTTATCAATCACTTTAGATAGAAAGAATAATATGTTAATTGATCGAAAATCAGCTGGAGATTCTGCAGAACATTTCTTCGGAATTGGAAGATTATTAGTAACTTTCCAATGGGAAGGAAAGAAGGATGCAGACAAGCATGAATTCGCTATATCAAGAATAAATATCCAGATGACTGTAAGCAGTTATTTGATAAAGCGTTGTGAGAAGTCATCAGGGCCAGTTGCATCAGATCTTATTGAATTAAGGGCCAAAATAGATTTCAACTTCTTCTAACTTCGATAGAAATTTACTACGTAGTTTGTGTAAAGCCTTTCTTTTTAGATTGTAAATTTAACTTCAATTAGCAAAAACAAAAAACAAAATAAATTTTTTAGGCAATTAATACAAAATGGCACAGTGAATTGCATCATCACAGATAGGTTGGTACATTTCGATCAGAAAAGAAGTGTGGCTGCGTGAATGGAAATGAATACTGCTATTTTTAGTAAAATTGATTATTTATAGGTTAAAATTAAAAACTAATTTACCAATTTAATTGAAATTTGTAATCTTGCGAAAAGAGGAAATCAAGTAGTAGATATATCTATATCTGTACAGAGTATCCCGTATGTGGTCTTACACCCGAGGGAATTAAACATATTTGGGTTTGTTGGGTAGATAGATAAATCGTTGGACCTTTTCAATGCTCTATAAATTTTTTCCCATGCTCCTCTTCGCTTTGAAGTTAGAACTCAACGAAGTTGGAAAATTTCGGAATTTTAACTCATTTTTGTTTTTATTTAAAAGCACGTCACCACACCAATTTTTTATTTTGGATATAATCATTTCAAAAGCTTCACTTAAAAATGACCTATCACACTCAGTGACCAAAATATAATGCTTTCTGTATATTTTACACGTTCTCTTAAGCATATACCCATCGCGTTATCTTGGAAATCGTTATGATTCCCCTTCCCTAACCATACAATGTTTTGTTTGCTTAAGCATGACTTATCTATAGCCAGACCACATACGGGACACCCTGTATATACATGTTTGAAAGAAATTTTTCTTAAGGAAGCCTTAAGACCCATCAGGTTAACACTGATTAATCAACCACTGACTACCAAGAAACCGTTTAAGAAAAACCCTATTAGCGGTTTGTATCCCTACAATTTTGTGTTATTTTTTCTTAAGTTTCGATTTTATTTTGCATATTTTTCCTTGGAAAAAAAAACATGCATGAATTAAAATCCTTCCTACCCAGTTATCCTATCAAAATTATTTTATGATTTTTATGTGTTGTCTTGGAAAGTAGTAGATATCAGCTACTGTTGCGGTTTAACGCCCAGCTTATTCTAAATATCTTTTCACTTATATGTTTAGTGTTAAGGGGTATTCCTGACGTGAATATGATTTCAAAAAATAAACACAAACATACACAAAGAAATAAATTCAAATCTCCTCCTACAAACAGTGACATTCTCGAAGATATCCATAATCTAAATTAAAAAAAAAAACAAAAAAAAAACATTAAATAATTAAGAAAAAACAGCAAAGTAATAATAAACTTACCTTACTACACATACCTCCATGTATGTTTACAAGTCAACTTGTCATCCACTTGAAATTAAGTCAATCAAAGCTTTTTCGCCGCAGCAATCGGCACAAGCGTTAACAAGGTAACACCATGAGGAGTACAGCACATCATCAGACTCGGCAGCTAAAAAATCCTAAGCCTTGGAGTCTTATTCTGAGCAAAATCCCAACCTAAATCAGAAGTTAATTCTGAATCATAAAACAGAAGTTGATTCTGAATATCTAATAACTTGAAGTTAACTCAATTCCAAAGCAGAATTTGATTCTGGCTATCCAAAACTTTGAGGTTAACTCAGTCCTAATACAAAAGTTGATTCCGGACATCCAAAGTTGAGATTAACTCAAGTAATTCTTTACAGGAGTTAATTCTAAGCATTTTTTCTCAAAATCTAGGTTAACCTGATCCTGAATCTGATCTTCTATCAAAGAGAGAGAAAAATTATAAATTCTCCAACCCACATATAGCAGCATTCTAGTTTACTGCACCTATAAAGACGCACACGATAAACGTCACAAGTGCCATTATTGCATTCCCACACGTAGCAGCAATCCAATTTGTTGCACGTCACAAGTGCTATGATTTTAAGTTCCACACGCTGCATGCACATTAAAACTGCACGCAAGTAGCAAAGTCCAATTCTCTACACCTTCTCAAACATACACGTAGCAGCAATACAAGTTTCTACCATATCAAGATAAATTCTAGATGATCAAATCTACTGCCCACACGTAGCAGTATACGTAACTTCAGGCAACATATAATATTACATGAGAGTAGTCCTCACTCACAAATCATCCTTGTCAACCAACTGACACGCACATTCTTCTTCTTTATTTCAGGTGCAAGAATACAAGGGGCACGCAGCAGCTCGCAACATTGGAACTACTTTCAACGAATTAAATTTTTACTAAATTTTTAAATTTTCTAGTCATAAGTTGTGTTGTGAAATGACACAGCCACCCATGCTTCATCTACCATGTGGATGTATGCAAGAGCCGATGCATAAGCGTCTCTAAAGTCGTAGGTCCTGATGGGGTCTTACCCCTTTTAATCAAGAGCTATGCCCCATCCTTGGCTAAGCCTACGCGTAAACTATTCTACTTGTCTTATTTGACAAGAAAACTTCCAACTGGTTAGAAACTAGCTCACGTTCAACCTTTTCCCAAGAAAGAAGAGGTAGCGATCCTTCAAATTATCGACCAACTGCAATCACTTCGATTCTTTCAAAGGTTTTTGAATCTTTTATTAACTCCAAATTAGTGAAGTATCTAGAAACCAAACAACCCATCAATGATAGCCGATATGGCTTCCGGACTGGACGCTCGTCCGGAGAATTGCTGTTTTTTTTTTTATGGAACGTTGGAGCCCTATAGTTATAGTCTTCGCAATTGCGGTGGTCCAAAATCGTTACCCTAGATATTTCAAAGGTCTGGCATCCAGCACTTTTAGTTAAAATTAAAGCACCTGGTCTCTCCCTCTTCTTCTATTATAAAGGGTTTTCCAATAAGAGGTGTTATTTTGATATTCAAGGAAAAATGCCATTTTTTGAGACAAATGATCGGATCTTTATTTCATTATAAAGAGGAAGGTATGCCGTTAATAATGGAAAATAACATCAGCCAAATGACCACCAAGACCACGCCTACAGGACCATATCCTTTTCATGAAATTTTCCATAACCAAATCGCAAAGTGGCTGCCCTATGTCCTCGATAGCCTCACGAATTCCATCTTTGAGGTCTTGAATCGACGCTGGGCTGTTGGCGTAGACCTTCTCTTTCACGTGGCCCCAAAGGAAGAAGTCGCAAGGTGTTAAGTCACAAGATCTCGGTGGCCAATTGTGATCACCTCTTTGAGAGATAACACGGTCCGGAAACTTTTCCCGTAAAAGATCAATGGTTTCGTTGCTTGTATGGCACGTAGCGCCGTCTTGTTGAAAGTAAACGTTGTCCAGATCAATACCATCCAATTCCGGCCATAAAAAATCATTAATCATCTGTCGATAGCGCAATCCATTGACCGTTACTGTTGCTCCAGCCTCATTTTCGAAAAAGTAAGGTCCAATGACCCCGCGGGATCATAAACCGTACCAAACAGTCACACGTTGAGGATAGAAAGGCTTTTCAACAATAACTCTTGGGTTTTCCGAGCCCCAGATGTGACAATTTTGCTTGTTGACGAAGCCATCGAGGTGGAAATGGGCCTCATCACTCAAGATGAGTTTTCGATGGAATCCGGATCATTTTCATGCATTTCAAGGAACCAATCAGCAAAGACTCGACGTTGTTGATGATCGGCCGGCTTGAGTTCTTGTGTTAACTGAACTTTATAAGCCTTAAGACCCAAATCTTTATGCAAAATACGGTGTATGACGTTTGTGGAATGCCTAATTCCAAAGAACGACGAGGAATGGACAAACCTGGGTTTTCTTCAACACTTTCGGCTACAGCAGCAATATTCTCGGCTGTTCTTGAGCGACGTGCACGGGTTTTATTCTTCACATCACTAACTTGTCCCGACAGCTCGAATATTTCTACCAATTTCTGTATTGCTGTCCGACAAGGTGCTTCACGACGACCCAAAAATGTTCGAGTTTTACGAACCGTCTCTTCCACATTTTCACCATTTTTATAGTGAATTTTAATAATTTCAATGCGTTGTTGAATCGTGTATCGTTCCATTTTTATTAATGGCGTAGTTTCTACTTGTCAAATGTCAAAAAATGACAACTCCAAGAGTGACATCTACCGAAATAGCGGGCTAATTAAAATAACACCTCTTATTGGAAAACCCTTTAGTTTGAAAGTTTTTTATCTGATTGCCTAATACCGGTTATAGTAGATCGCGTTTCACCAGAACTTTACCCTATAAATGCCTGTGTTCCCAGGGCTCTGTTATCTCTCCACCCCTATTCTTAATTTTCTTTAATGATCTCATTTTCCTTAGTTAATTAGTTCGCTTACTGATTTAACACTCTTAAGGACTCCAAAGGGACTGCTACATCTTTTAATCGAGTTTGCATGATTAGATCATTGATTAATGACCATGCCAATATCATCGCTTAAGGTAAAGCATATCGCGTCGAATTCAAGGCATCTAATTCCCAAGCTGTCTCATATCCTTAAACAAAATCATAACTTTAACACTCCCATTTCTATTGATGGAGCACTGACTTACGGTACACCGCCTTTATGCATTCTTGGAATTAATATTTGCTGTAAATTAGGCTGGACAGATCACATCTTCTCTGTTGCCAAAGAAACATAAAAATGTCTTTAATTTCTGAAAATATATGAAAAATATTTCATCGCAACGAATCTAGTGCTCCTTTAAAAGTCGTACATCATATCTAGGGTGGAATAAAATTCCCAAATCTGTGTCGGGGCTTTTCGCAAAGTTTTAGCTTTTAGGGACTTCAAGGTCATTGGCGATAACTTGTCAGATCGACTCCCCAGAGTGCCGCCGCAATGTTGGATGCCTTTCGATCTTTTCCCTATGTCCTTCCTATTATGCTGTGCTTAGCATCATAGGGTATGTTGTGAGCTTGGCTTATTAGTCAAACTTTCTAAACTTTTCCATGGAGTTATACATATATTTACAAGGTCTGTATTGCATCTGTTCTACAACTGCTCTTTTAAATGGTCGCAAAGTACGTAGCGCTTTAATTCCTGTATTTTGCAAAGTTACATTTTATGATGAATGCGTGAATTTGAATAAAATGTATTTCGCTATTTTTACTAACCGAAATGGATGATTCGGAAGCTTTACAATTCCACCATTCATAAACCAAGACAAAATAAATAATTTAACACCATGTTTGACTTTCTAGAGAGGCAAAATTTGAACGTTGAGCAACTTTCTTCGTTGAGAGTGGTAGCTTATCTGTTCGACCCGCATCTTTTAAATGATAAATTTTGTGTTTTTTATACACTGCTCAAAAGTGTATAAGCAAAATGTGGTTTTTCGGTTGGCAATTCCTGGAATTTGGTTTGATTTTGGTTCTGTTTTTTGTTTTTAGTAGATACATCTATTGCGCAATTCTGGAATAACGGTAAAAACAGGTATTATATAATTATAATGGGACAAAAACCAATTTTTACAATTCAAAGATATTTTACATTTTGCTTATACACTTTTGAGCAGTGTATTTGCGAGTGGTTGCGAGTGGCTTGGAATTTTGACATGTTTCCAGACTATACCATTTTTAAAGCATAGTTGCGCCCCCTCCTGAGAAGAATCCTGGATCCGCCCCTGTGTACTTGCTGTCAGTTAACACTATAAGTACAATCCTACAGTAATTTTACAAACCTGTAGTAATTTTCCACCCAAATATTTAGATATCACATAACTTTCGCAAATCTTTCGCCAACATTTGTCGTTGTAAAATTATCGAGTTTTTATTTTAGAGTGTATTTCTGCGTCAAATTCTTTTAATTCTCTGAGAAAACCTTTTAAACTAGCTGCCAGAAAATCATAGAATGGTCAAGCCTAATGCTTGCTTCTATATGTTTTGGCATATACTCTATAGCATTGCAAAACGGCTAAACAAGTCAGCATCTGTCATAAAAAAAAAAAAATGGCGGACTAGTTTTGCTTCAAATAATATCAGCGTGATTGGTTATAAATCAATTTGCAATAAATTTATTTTGATAGTTTAAAAATACCAAATAAATATGAATAGCTATTAAATTAAGAAAAAAAAAATTGATTACGACTAGTTAGGTTTATATACGACCAGGTGAATTTGATGTTGGATAAACTTTAAATATAAATCTACGACAAAATCCAATTCATCTACATCACAGTTTATCTGCTAAAGACCTAGGAGGTGTTAGTCATAAACTGATCATAAAATAGTCATAAATAAAAAGATGTTATAAAAGTGGATGAATATCCAACTGAAATTATTTGATAGGACTGTTGTTATTGCTGTTGGTGCTGTGAGTTGTGTGATCATTTATAGCTATTTCATTTAAGTAGGGTCTTAAAATGCTAGTTTTTGCCAGTCTTAATTGGTAGTAATAACACAATCTAGATAAGAAATTTTTTACTAAAAAAAATATTTTTATTTTTGTCTGAAACTATGTTTATGGTGATGAAGATGAAAATGAGAAATAATAAAAAAAAATGTTTTTTTTCGTTTTAATTAATTAGTTACGAACTTAACCTTTTAGATAAATCGATGATGGGATAAGGCGATGGCAATAAAAAAAACCGAACTATATTCAAATTTTATTGGACGGAAAAACAATTTTGGCTAAACTTGCGATACATATTTAGTATACTTGTAGATAAATTTTGAAAAAAAAAATTCATGAAAATCTTACTACAAGTATATTAATTTTCTCCCTTCAATAAATGTTGTAATATTACACAAAGTTATTACACTACTAAGGTAGTTCTTGAATACAGTATTTTTATTATATAAATCAGAAAGATTGGCAAATTCAAACGAATTTCAGTATTTTTTAGAAGAAAAAAAACTATTCATGTTTCCGTCAAAGCAATATCGCAAGAGTGTGGAATAAAGAAATCCACAGTGGGATGAATAAAAAACAAGTTAAGAACAAGTTAAGAACCTAGAATAGATCTAATACCAAATCTTATGATACCCTAGATGAATGCCCGTATGAAATTTCGTATGGTCTTACTGTGCAAGTATAGTCGTTAAAGTGGATTTTGGCAAGTACAGTTATTATAGAGGTAACATAAACAAGGAGCTAGAACTAACTTCCTAAATGGTCACAGTATCAAACGCACATATCTGTTTTGTCCAATACTTTTTGTTTTGTCTCATAAGAGTCTCAAAATTCGATTTACTGCTCCCATCGGTATTTTACAGATCTCATTGTGGGAAAAGGAATAAAAAAGGATCCGAGTCGAAGCTTCGAGGGTCTTGAACAAGGGTTTGCTGAACAAGGGTTAGCCTGGATCTCACAGGTCGACGTATTTATCTACTGGAGAAATTATGGACTCGATATATCAAGTGTGGAGAGCTCCTCGGATGGCACGAGATTGAAATACTAAATTAGATTATAAATATTAAGAAAAATGTATAACTAATTATTGATCAGTTCAATGTAAACTCTGGATCGCCTCAAAACAAGCCCTAATAATCAAACTCAGAATTCAATTCCACAGCTCAAAGCCAAAATTCAAATTGCCGCACGTTCACTAAGTTTAGTGGCTCGAAAAGTCGACATCGAAATCGTAACATATTTTTGATCAGGGTTGACAACCACGATGAGGTGGACAGATCAAGTCCAGAGGAGGTCAGTCAGTGATTTTTGGTCTTCTCAGAGGTCGAGTGGTAATCAGTAATCCGTGACAATAAGTCGAGTAGAACCAGATAACGGAAGGGGGGAAATTGTTTTGAGAGTCGTCCAGGAGGTCCCATAGTTGAGTACCTATTTACTTTTCTTTTGGTAATGGTTCTTTATTATTATTTTATCATATTGTTCTTAGTGATTACATATTGTTAACGAAATATAATGATTCCGTTTGATCTACGGCCGTTAGATGTTGTCTTCGCATTCTTATATATGCATATAATAAATGACAGTTCGGTCTACGATAGTTTAGTTTTGTTTTTATTCAGCCCTCAAGTGTCAGAGTTTCTTGATTCTTATGGAAAAATTTTAAGGAAGAACAAAAAGCAAATGGCGCCCATATTTCTAGGATTCAAAAAACCCGGGCCGTCATCATTGAGCTACCAAGGAGGATATAGTATATGCTCGTTACGGAACGGTAAGGGGAGCCGTAACATAGTTCGTCGGACAGTAAAAATGATTATAGCCAATTTCATAGGATTTTAACTCTGAAGAGATCTTCAATACAATAATTTGTTTTGGGGAGGTGGCGTAAGAACAGACCTGAATATATCAGAACGATTGGATATAAATGACATTCGTACATATCGTAAAATCGGTACTTCAGCTATAGTTTAATTTTACAGTTTTACACGTCTTTGAAGATAGAAAAAAAAACAAAGTGCATTTTAACCATTTAATGGTTTTCGTTTACTGCCTCGTGTGGGGGCAAACAAGATAAGCGCTGTTTACGGCGAAGGTGTTGTAGCTGAAGGAACTGTGCGGATGGGATTTGCAACACTGTAAAAAATATTAGGACTACACCCTAAAATGCAGGGAATACTACCTAATATTTAGGGAAAAAAACCTACTTAATTGAAATAAATATTGTTTATAAAATATGTCTAGAGTATTTTAATGGATCGTTTTAGACATCTCTCATGTCTGGTGGTGTCGGACGTAAAGTTGTATGAAAAGTGGGCACAGTGTATTCTGATTTCTCGAAGGCATTCGCTAGAATCAACCATATTATATTAATAAAAAAACTAAATGCTCTAGGTTTTCACTCTTCGTAGACCCTAAAGTAAGGTGTACCTCAAGGTAGCCATTTGGGTCCATTTCTGTTTCTTTTATATATCAATGATATTGTCAAAAGTTTCTCTACCTGTGCAAATATCTTCTGTATGTAGATGATATGAAATTATTTGCTCAAATTCGAAACGCTAATGATTCGGAATCATTTCAATCTGAATTAAATAGCATCTTCTAATTGGTGTAAGTAAAATTATTTTAGCCTAAATGCTTCCAAATGCAAAGTTAGCCTGATGAAATACGATATAGATGGCAATAAGGTTATGAGGGTCTTTGACGTGCTGGATTTTGGGGGTAATATTTGATAAGGAACTTACTTTTCGTAAAAATTACGACTAAATATCTGCCAAAGCTAGTAGAAACCTTGGATTTCTATGTCGTAGCTCGGACCCATTTACCTTTAAATCTTTGTACATTGCTTTGGTGCGTTCTGTATTAGAATATGCAGTCTGGAATTCTAATATGCGATGTTATGACCCGAGGTTGGAGACTATTCAAAGAAAGTTCACAAAATATATTTTTGGCAAAATTCGTTTGTAAGTACCTTGTCTGCAATATCTAGCTAGATGTCCTTTTATGTGTCTCGAATCTCTACAAACAAGAAGAGAAATTCCTGAAATTTTATTAATTAGGGATCTTTCATGCGCGAAAAGTGGTGGATTACAAGGATTTATTATATTTAATTAATTTGTATGCACAGGAAAGAAATATCCGTTCTCGGCAACTGCCTTATATAGAACATTAACATCGAACCAACTATGGCTTTAGAGAGCCGCTTACGACGTTAATGATTCAATTCAACCCAGTGTTGGGCGTAATCTGATTCTAGTGTAATTTAATTAGTAATTACATTACAGTTTATTCAAATTGCCATGTAATCTAATTAAATTGTAATTGATTACATTTTAATCAGATTACCTATGAGAGAATATGCAATCTATTAAATGTGTAATCTGTTACAATGTAATTCGATTATTTTGTAATATAATTAGATTGTATCGGATTACTTTGTAGAGTCAAACGGGATGAAGTGGTACACATGAGATATGGAGTGAATTGGATCGCCTATATTTATTAATATTTTCACTGAAAATAGTTGTAAAAACTTAATAGTCAGTGTAAGTACATTTTGCAATTATTTTCAGAACTTAAGCGAAGATATTAAAAAAAGAGAGGTGATCCAATTCACACCATTTAACGGTACTACTTCACTTATCTATGATCTAACATGTAACCACATATGCCGGCTACCGGCGATAAGTTTTTATAGTTGTGTATATACATGAAGATTTAGAAACCAGTTGTACTTGATTAAGATTATTTTGAAGTTTTGTTTTTTGTTTCGCTATAATAAATAATAAATGTTACCTTAAGTAACTATAAAGCATTCAAAGGAAACTAATAACTCAGAAAAGAAGTTTTTAGTAGCTAGTTAGTTCTTTTCTTAGTAGTAACTAGTTAGTTATACTTAGTTAATTTTTTTCTCATCATGTGTACTTAACTAATTTCCTTCAATATTTACACAATATTCTCCAGTATGCAAAGATTTCATCTGGGAATGAAATTCATAAAAGTTAGAAGGCTTATAGCTCGGCAATGTAATCACATTGCAGTGAAACTAAATTAGTATGTAATCGATTAATGTGTAATCAAATGAACATGTAATCACATTACAAGTTAATCGATTACATTATGTAATTATGGAAATACATTACATTAGTAATCTGATTACAAATTACATGCTTAATTGTAATTGTTAATCGTTAGTCAGATTACATTTTACCCAACACAGATTCAACCAGTACTACGAGTCCTTAGATCTACATAAATAGGATAAATAGGATTATTTTTAAATCAAAACTTTATGGAACTTCTAAGATTAATGTTTGTAGTTTAACTCACATAATACATGCGCTGTAATTATTCTTTGTTACCTTATGCAAATTGAATTGTTCAAAAAGGATTACATTTTTTTCTACCTTGTCTATAAGACAGATTCCTCTGTAGACCGTAAAAATAATAAATAAAAAAAAAACAAATATAAAATAATAAAAAAAAAACTCCTTCAACACAGAAAATAACTAGATTAATTAGTCTCTTCGTATTTAAAGAAAAACCAAAAACAGACACAAACAAACAAACACAAAACATAAATTATTTCAGTCAGAATATATAGATTCATTTGCGTAGCCGTCCTGCCTCACCTTAAGTAGGTACCTATAACGCATTCTACTATGTATGGAAATATTAAAAGAATAGCGCAATTATTTTGCAAACCTCTAATTTTTTATCCCCATGGCTGAAAAATTACAATAATTGGTGCGTACGAAATACGCGTTAAATCTCTTTTCAACTCGACAACATTTACAGCATTGAAGAAAAATCCTGCAACTATACATATAGTATATAGTATACATAAACTCAGCTAAACTCGCAATTCAAAATTAAGACATAACACAGGAAAATTATCTGAAAAGATGCCAACATGCTTCCACATCCATGGCTAAGCTACAAACATACATATATATGTATATTCAAGGGGGTACCCCGAAGTAGTATATTAATATACAAAATTTAGCTCGACTAACATAGTAAGACTTGGCTCTGTGGGTCTTGGAGCTGTAGCTCCTCCAAGAGTGGAACTAATTTTGATATTCAACGTACTCTTTGCAATTTTTCATGCATCTTGTTTGCCAAGTGAGCCGCATTCAAGTGAAACGAAAAATCTCTTACAAAATATCATCGCCATCGTCTTCTACTCTTGGTCTCTTGGTCTTATGTCAATCCATTGAGAAGAGTTGATGGGTTTTTGCTGGTCGGTCCAACAATGCGATAGAAGCAGCAATGAATACCGATGATATGGTATGGTGGACTTTATGCTTTATGTGAAGGAATTTTATTACATAATTTCCAGACTAATTAGCTGTTGTTTTCAATGGTAGTTTTGTAATTTCTAAACTCTTGTTCGCATCATTTCTGTGATTAATTACAATTATTTTCTTTATCGTGAATTTATAATTAATTATGCTCTTCAGCATATGTAACCTAGTCATAGTGATAATATTGAATATTGTTTTTTTTTTTTTATAATCAATAAACTTACCCTAAATATTCCAGAAATATCCTCTAGCCAGATAGACAAGTCCATTCAGTACATCTGCTATAATCCATTTGTTTGGAGAGTATTGGAAGGTTAAAAAAACGCTAAAAATCCAATTATATATCAGATACTCAAGATACCAGCATACATGTTGGCTTCTTTCTGAATGGCCAGACACCACTTGTTCACTATAGATCCACAAATAGAACACAATTAGGACTCACTAATAAATAACTGAATGAATGAATGGATGGATGGATGGATAGAAACCAACTTTAATAATTACATACATCGGCACATTACTATATAATACTAGACATAAACATCCCGGCAACGATCGTGCCTTTAATCTTTTCACTTCCACTTCGATTCAAAAGTATCTCAACTCTTATAATTTTTATGAATGTCACAAAATGTGTAGAGTCGAATAGTGTTATACACTCGTGTAGGTATAGTAGTTAGCCTACTTTCATAGAAGAAAATTTATTCTGAGTCGGTGATTATTCTGATCACAAATCTTTAGAATTTTCGATCGTATACCATATATCATCGCTGTCCTTTTACGGTGATATCGTTTTATTTTATTTTCAGAAAGCTGCTTTAGATTAAATTTGCATACAAGAATTGTTTTCGATGCTATTAATTTTGCGATAGAAGTCCACTTAATCGTCCAGATATGGACATACATACATATGTATGTTGTATGTATTTACTTAAGAGATAGACTTTTCTATGTTGTCCCAGGTGTGCTGGTTTCTTAATCCGGCGTTTTTTATGAGTCCGATTGAACTGTAAGATAAGAAATTTACTTGGAATTAGTATTAAAAAAAAAAAAAATTAATTTTTGCTTTACTTATAAAATATTGTAAATTTACACATTTTTGTATATTTTCCCACAGTTAGTTATCTCTGAGTGTTTATTTTTATGTCATATATTTAAACATAATTGTAAATAAGTATTTTCCTGCTATCATAGATTTACTTATCCTAAGTAAAATGTTTTCTACACCATAAGGCAGCCCTGTTAAAAAAAACACAGTTCATTTCGAAACAAGCTTTTTTAAAACTATTCATATAACCTACATAAATGAAAATAATTTTTGCAAAACTAACTATACCTAATAATTAAATTCCGTTCACAGTAAGGTGCATCATTATCAATTTTTATAGTCTGCTATAAAATCTAACCGACACATAAGACGATTTTTAACGACTACATTTTATGAGTTCGTGTGGAAGACGACTTGTTGTTGGAGGATTATTATATAGAGACGGAGCGTTAGACCTCGTTGGCAATTAGGAAAGGGTGTTTTAATCGATTTTTTTTCTTCTGTCTATTAATTAAATTTTATTTTTCGATGTAATTTTTTTTCTGTTTTTTTTTTTCTTCAAGTTGTAAATTTACAATTCCTTGTTAGCATTCCTTTTCCGTTTAGGTATGCATGTATTTTGATAAAACATTTACTAAACTTGTTTTATATTTTATTTTATAGGAATGTTCATGTTTTTTTAGGTTTAATTTGTAAGAACAGTGTAAGTTCAGCGATGATACATGCATATTTACATTGGCGCGCAGTAACTAAGTAGCTGCAAAAATGTTCATTAGGCAAGCTTTGAGCTTACGGGATTCAATGTATTTACAAACGTGGCAGCGACAAGCGGCAATTCCAAATCAAAATACTATAAAGATGTTTTTTTTTTTTTGTAATTAAAATGACCTACCAAAGCAAGCAGTTTAGTTTTAAAGACTTGTGCCTATTTTCATTTTTTCGTAATTTTTTGTAATAATTTTTATATAAATTACAGAATTTCAAAAGTAAAGAGAGCTTTTCTTCTTATGGCAGCTGTCAGTTTACCTTGAAAAGTGTTGCAAGAGCTAAAAACTTCGGGTTAATTCATGCATATAAATTCTTTGGATGAAAAAGTAAGGAAACAGAAAATCTGTAAGTTCGTGCAAATTCATTATAACCCATTGTCCCCACAATGAGTACGTGGACAAGCCTATTGTGTCGGAAGAAGTATACCGAGTACAGTGTAATTTTCAAAATTGATACAATAACATTAGTTTGGTTGCCAATAACTTTTTTCCATTTCGCAACTCTTACCAAATCTGAGCTTTATTCGTAGTTTTTATATTGAATTTTGCATTACGCTGAAAAAGACATTAAAAATGTCCCCGATTTCAATTGCATATTTCTTAACATTTTACACCCGACGATGACTATGTTTTATATATAATATGATGAAAAACAAATTTATTTCTTAAATAGTCAAATTACACATTAAGAGAAATAAGCCGTCAGCGATTATCACCGATCACTCATACGAGAATATTGGATGGATGGATCGAAACGAGGTCGGGATCTGGACTGGGTCCCTTGAACGTAGGCTACAACAATGCCCATTGTTCAGCTTCCAGGCTTATGAACAATTGTTCACAAATCCCAACCGAACGCTCTAACAACATTCAAACTTGGCTCCAAACCTCCTTATCGGCTTCATTCAGTTCTTCCAGGAAATGTGAGCCAAGGAATATGTAACATTTTCACAGACAAAGAAAATGAGTCACGGTTGCGGATTCCTCTCCGCATCGTTTGCTAACGGGATCGTGAATATGTCCCATCCTGTATATGTTGACCCCTGTCAGGAAGTGCTCAGTGGTGAGAATTGACACAAGGTTTCTCAGGGTTGGCTTGTGTAGTCCAATTAGCTTTTTCGTTACGAGCATATTACATTTTGCCTTATTTCGATTTCGTACATAGGAAAAAATACGGAACTTTAACAGAAAATGGACTAGAATATATTATTTTCCACATCAAAAATTGTATTAAATCTAATAATGTTTTTATTGGGATAAGAATTGTATCTAATATATTATTTACATTATTTGTTTTGGATAATTTGTGTACAGCCAATTTGCGATCGAAAATGTTATATAACATTTTTTCGAGTTCGCACTATTTTCGAAGTTATAGGCGATTTTCGATTTTTTGGAAAATTTTGAACCTTAAGTCATATTTTTGACCATAACGCAGTTCAGGTTGCTCACAGGATGACCCTTTTTCCTGTGTTTTACTCGTAACATTATAGGCTCTCATTAGGTGTGACTCGATTTTGAAAACGTTCACACATAATGGAAAAATTGGCGATTTGTTGTCAAAACATTTTTTCGTCAGAAAATTCATTTGTCTTCAAAGTCATAAATCTCGAAAAGTAACCATGCCAACAGATGATCCGGTTCTCACAGAAAACATCCCTCATTTATTATCTTTTATAAAAGTCCAACAAGATTAGTCCACCTTAAGTATTGCCAGAGTTACAGTAAAAACTTGCCTGCAACATACCTCTCATAACTTGAGCAAAATTAATTCGAATTGCATAAAAATCCGGCAACGCGTTTTGCGGGAACTCTTATCTCCTTCGAAACTGTTTGACCTACAGCTAAGGTGAATATACCGTTGGATTCGGAACATAACTGATTAGTTGTTAAAGTTAAATTAAATTTCGAAATTCGAACATTTTCGAAAAACTAGAGAGGCAAAGTTGACTCGATTTTCTGAATTTTTGTGCATACTTTTTGAAGATTTTTTTTTTATTTTAATATGGATTAAGGATGTAGAAATTTTGTTCAATTTACTCATTTTTTCGATTTGCCCTGTGAGACTGGCAAATCGCGTTCGAAAATGCTCAATTTCGAACATATTTTTCGTTATAGTTCGGGTAGTTTCGAGTGGATTTTAATGAAATTCGGTGTGTATGCCGGATTTACAAATGCACAACTTTTGGCATTTTTCGATTTTCGAAATTCGAAATTCTCATTAGGTAACTATTCGAAATTTGAAAATTTTCAACATTTTTTTTAAATTTTTTTCGAAATTTCATATCTAATTACATATTAAGCGATTTTCTTTCCCCCTATCCTCTAGATCCTATTAGTCTGCAACTTTTTTACACTGCATGTTATCAGCCAAAGTTTCACCGAAAAAAGTTACAAACGGTTGAAGTTCCAAAATTCAAAATGACAAAATTCTGTATTGCATTTTGGATTCTATGCTAGGAGACTTGCAACTTTGTAGTGATATGCTCATTTATACTCAGCAACTTTCTGCATACCAAATATATCAATTTTCGAAAATTTTCACTACTAAATCTACGATTTTCGAAAAAAAATTCAATTTTTTTCACCCTTCAATATTAGTACTTTCCTTCCACAGAGTCTGCAACTTTTTTACACTGCATGTTATCAGCCAAAGTTTCACCGAAAAAAATTACAAACGGTTGAAGTTCCAAAATTCAAAATGACAAAATTCTGTATTGCATTTTGGATTCTATGCTAGGAGACTTGCAACTTTGTAGTGATATGCTCATTTATACTCAGCAACTTTCTGCATACCAAATATATCAATTTTCGAAAATTTTCACTACTAAATCTACGATTTTCGAAAAAAAATTCAATTTTTTTCACCCTTCAATATTAGTACTTTCCATGTGGGTACTCTATGGAAAGCTTGCAGTCTCTACTTTAAGAATCTGGAAAAAAAATATCACATTTTCCAACTGTAGGTACATTGTTTCTTCCATCCTTGCAATTTGATTTAATTTTGCTCAAGTTATGAGAGGTATGTTGCAGGCAAGTTTTTACTGTAACTCTGGCAATACTTAAGGTGGACTAATCGTGTTGGACTTTTATAAAAGATAATAAATGAGGGATGTTTTCTATGAGAACCGGATCATCTGTTGGCATGGTTACTTTTCGAGATTTATGACTTTGAAGACAAATAAATTTTCTGACGAAAAAAATGTTTTGACAACAAATCGCCAATTTTTCCGTTATGTGTGAACGTTTTCAAAATCGAGTTACACCGAATGAGAGCCTGTAATGTTACGCGTAAAACACAAGAAAAAGAGTCGTCGTGTGAGCAACCTGAACTGAGTTATGGTCAAAAATGTGACTTAAGGTTCAAAATTTCGAAAAAATCGAAAATCGCCTATAACTTCGAAAATAGTGCGAACTCGAAAAAATGTTATATAACATTTTCGATCGCAAATAGGCTGTACTTTCGACCCTTAAAATTTTTTACCATCTCGACGGGACACCCTGTATACCACTGAAGTCATATTTTCATAGCATTGTTAATTAGTAGAACATAAAATATACCTAAATCGAAAAATACCAGTAATATTAACTAAAAATTGATTATTGATTGACCAAAATAATATTTCTTTAATATTTTATTTATTGCTTAAACAATATTCATTTTAATCAAAATGCTTCTTAGGAATTAACAATTAAAATGTTGAGCATTTAGAATTTAGAAAAAGGTTAATCGGAAAAAATGTAAATTTATTTGAGATTAACAAAAGTTTTCAGGTGATAACTAACCAGTGGTTTCGATCCTTGGTTCTGGCGCTTCTTTCCTGATTGAAACCTTGGACGTCTTTTTTGGATTCACACATATAAATCATAAGACCAGAATGGATTTCTTGGAAGATATGTAACTATCACAAAGCTCCCCCCCCCCCCCCCCCCCCGACCTCTTGAGCGAAAACTTCGATGCAAGCCTGTATGTGCATATGTGTGACTTTATGTGTAAAATTTTACAAGGGTTGACAATAGGAAAAAGTTTATTTTAATGCTACAACAACACTTTCATATTCTTCATATTATTCTACAGTAAACTAAGATCTTCAACATTTAATAATAATTTTTCTCATTTGTACTGACTTCGTCTTCCTCTATTTACTATGTGTGGTGTGAATTTTTATATCCTTTTTACAACAGTTTTTCTAACCATAGCTAGGATGGGGTATCGGGGCACAGGTAGCACAATGGGCCGCATTGGCTTCCGTGGTTGAATTATTTTTCTCCTCGCAACCTCTAAGATAAATAAAAAAAATAAACATGTCACCGAAAAGAAAAATTCAAAAATCCCATTAAGCAAAGTGTTGATGAAATCATGTAAATTACACCCATGTACATAGGTATGCATGTAGTATACCAAAAGAAATCTACTTTCATCTCTTCACACTTCGACGCTTTCCTCTCTCATGACATCGTCCATAATAAGGAAAGGAGAAATAGTTGACTTCATTTACACAAAGAAAAATAAACGAGAAAAGGCGTCCTGAATATATTTCAAATTGAGTTCCTTTACTTCATTCTGCAAGCGCTTTTCACGGCAAGTGAAGAGTAATCGTCTACCAAAAATTTAAATAAGACCCATTAACTGTGAATTTCTTTACATATCGTTTCTTGTCACGTTTTCAGATTTTTTATTTTTTTTTTCTGTTAAAAGCATTTTCAAGAAAATAGAATTTTCCGGAATAATTTCGGCAAGAACGACAAAAGGAAACGACAAAAAGAAAAATCTTTTTTAAAGTAAAATACGAGGGCTAGGCAATGGTACTTTGATGGAGCTTTGGTAAAATTATGAAAAGCGCTTTTCTTGAAGTATCTACGTACCGTGGAATTTTATTCACACCGACAATTGCTTGGTAATTTTAAGATGTCGAACAATTTCTCAACAATACTCTTGAACAGAGAGTTGAAAGAGAAATTTATAGAACAAGATGAGAGATGCTGTGTGTGACTATGAATTGTTTGTTAATTCTGGAGAGGAGAGTGGAGTTGTGTTTTGCTAGCGGTGAAATAAGTGGCAATTAATTTTCACAATTTAAAGGAATTTTGTATGTTTTATGTTCGTCAATTTCACAGAAAACTTTGAAATGGTTTTAAAGAGACTTCAACTAATAAGTAGATAACAGGAGACCGGAGTTAGAGATTGGGTAAACAAAAATTGGCTTTAACGAAGTATACATATACAGGGTGTTTGGTTTCGTGTCCCGAATACTTCGGAGGGTTGTAGGTCTCATCAAGGCAATAAACTGTATTTTCAGGAGGGGGAGGGGGCGGGGGTCGAAAATGCTTCGTTTGACCCCTAGGGGGTCATTTATGTTTCTCTGTATATTTTGTTACTTGAAAAGTGTTTAAACTTTTTTGAGAGCTTAAGAATTGCAATTTGTTGTAAAGATATTGTGCTCTCTTTTTTATGATGGGTATCAAGCGAGTGTCCAAGGGCTGATCCTGACATAAGCTATTGTTCCGGAGCTATCCATTTCAGAGCCATTTTTGGCTAATTTATTCGACATCTCGTTGCCTGGAATATCACTGCGGCCAGGTACCCAGCACAGGGTCACCTTGTGTGCCGTGTAGTTAGTTCTTCAAGGCCAGTCTTGCATAACTTCACCAATTTTGACATAACCAGCACAGCATCCAGCGCCTTAATGGCTGCTTAGCTGTCCCTGTATATACAAATGCTCCGTGCCGACTCTCTGCACATAGATGCCAATATTACAGCCTGGTAAATCGCTACGAGCTCTGCCTGAAAAACACTACATTTGTCCGGTAGTCTATAATACTCGTGCATCAATACATTGCCACCCCCACCAAAAGCTGGTATTTGATAGTCAGTTTCTTTCTTACAATCACTACAGTCTATCTTCCACAGTATATTGGAATGCCCAAAGCCCCTCTCCATCCACCAACTCTCCGCTTTAAGCCTGATAGCGCTTATTGCTGCTACACTCCTGCAGTGGAGATTTAGCGGCAGTAAATCCATCATGACCTCCAGTGCTGCTGTGGGCGTGGTGCTCAGACACCCCGTTAATTCCAAGCAAGCGACCCTCTGGATTTTTGACAGCACATTCAGGTTACATTTCGTCGTCAGTGTCATCCACTGTGGAGCAGTAACAGAGGATCGGTCGAAGTATGGCTGTGTACATCTACTGTACTACCCTGGCTTTTCGTCCCCAGTTACAACCAAAAATTTTCTTGTACGTATGGGGGACCACACTGGCCTTCTTAACACGTTCTTCCAAGTTAAGTTTCCAGCTCAGCTTACAATCGAGTATGATTCCCAGATACTTTGCTTCGCTAGAGAGAGTAAGATCCTCTCCACCGAGCATTGGAAGTCTGAAACTTTGCACCCGCCTTGTTCTTGTAAAAAGGACCAGCTTCGTCTTCGAGCGGTTTACCCTCAATTCACTATCTACTAGCCAGTTATCCACCTTAAGCAGCGCATACTCGAACCTTTCACTAATAGGAGAGGGAAACTTGCCAGTTACCAGGATGCGTATGTCATCCGCGTAGGTAACTGCCTTAAAGCCTTCTCTCTAACTTGATGAGGATTTCATCCATTACCAGTAGCCACAGGAGTGGTGATAGCTACCCCCCTGCGGTGTACCTCTATGCTCACAATAGCGTCACTTGAGCAAGAGCTATCTTTCTGCTAAGTAGCATTGAGTTGATCCAGTCACATAGACCATTATCCACACCCTTCCTTCTCAGTCTGTTATATATAACCTCCGTCTTCACGTTATGCGCGGTAAGTTTTAAATATATTTGGTACAATCATTGAATGCAACTGTCAATTTACGACGGCAGAGGGAGTCTAATTTAGGAAACACTATTGCGCCACACATAAAGTGGAGAAGAATCAAACTACCTACCATAGTTTCAGTCGCAAATCTGCACATAATAAATACCCACTGACTTTCAGCTGACTTAAGGAGCCATAAGCTTTGCCTAAGATATTGGTAGCATGACCGCAGCATGTAAATTGTGTATTCAGGACTACACCTATATTTTTTACAGAGCTAAATAAGAGCAACGCAAAGTTATTTTAAGAAATCCGTGGTAGTTCTGATGACTCCAGGTTGTTTGCATCGACCAGTCATAAATTATCGTTAAGTCTTCATTTACATGAGCAACACAATCTTCTTGCAACCCGATTGGTTTCTATTCAAGTAAATCTACACATCATCAGCATACAGATGAATATTCACATCTTTAATTACCTCATGCAAATATCACTGATATAGAGACTAAATAGGAAAGGACCTAGGACTGATTCCTGGGGTACTCCATAGTATGGAAAGTTCGATGTAGAGTTTTTAACTCTGACTGCTTTTTATATACAGTTAAGAAAACCTCTGATCAGTTTAATGGCTGAAGAGGAAAAATTTAAGTAATTCGAAAGTTTATAAAGGAGCCGATTATAATCTACTGAGTCAAAAACCTTACTAAAATCCAACAAGACAAGAATAGGTAAATCGTTTATATAAGGATTCGAAAATATCAGTTGAAACCTTCATAAGGCCAGTTTTGCAGCTATGTCCACTTCGAAAAAAACCTGATTGCTAAGTATGATAGAAGCTGATTCTGACTTTTTCGAGGACTTTGCTTCTAATCATTAACTCCACTAGGACGAGGCTTTTTGGGAACAAGGGTTATGAGGGGTTTTTGTTTCCATAAGGAGGGGAATTGAGAAGTTGCCAGACAATAATTATAAAAATGTACCAGAATGTGAGAAATAGTGGAAGCAACCATTTTGATGAATCTCGGGGAAGCAGATCATACCCAATTGCAGTAGATTTTACAGCAGGCATTGCACAGGGAATGTCAGTATCATCAATGTAATTAAACGCAAAACCCTCAAAATGCCTATCATCCATCACTAGATGGGTATTATTAGGTACTATAGAAGTAGAAGGTGCAAAAAAAACTCACTTATGGTCTCAGAGTCAATATTGCATTGTGAAGTTTCGCTACCAGCAACACCAAGTGAAAGGATATTGCTCCAAAGTTTCTTATTGGAAGATCAGGATTCAATTAAGTGCTATAGCACGACTTCTCGGCAGATCAAATTTAAGCGTCAAAAAGTTTCGAACTCTCTTGTAGCGATTATGAATTTTAGGGTTACGTGCGGCTTTATATTGACGCAGTAGAAGATCCCTTTCGGCGATAATTGAATGTATCTCTCTGGGGAACTACAGGCAAAGCTGTGAATCTTTCGCTTTCGCAATGCTACATACCGGCTAAAAAGCTATTGTAGCAGATTGCTTAGAGTACTGACTTTGTCGAACCGACTCAATTTAGAAAATATCCAGGCTAGGGAAATTAAGTGAGTCTGCAAATAGCAGGTCCATATCATGTTCTAGTAATTTCTATAGGAAAATCATTCAAAACCAGCAGAGTGTCGCAGTCTAAAAGAATACGTTAAATTCAAAAAGTCATGATCGAAGTTACTCGTTGGACATAGTTCGCTATGAAACAACACCTTCTCAACATTGGTAAAAAGGTCATAATCCAACTGCGATGGGTTGTTCGTGTTAGGAAATTAAACGTTCATATGTGAGAGGGGGGGGGGGGGGGGCAAAATCTTTAACGATTTTCAAGATACGAAGGATTAAAAATATTTTTGTTTCATATTTTATGAATCACCTTATAACTTCTGATTTTTATCAATCCCTATACAGTTTGGGTTTTTTCCTATAAGTCATGAAATGATGGAGTTTATTGTCATAAAATGAGACTTGTGAAATTATGACTGATCGATTCTGTGACAGTTCGATATCATCATAGAGCGATTTATCAAGTTCATAGAAAACAAATGCAAAATTTTTGTGGTTATATTGAAAATGTGATGGCTAAGTACTCTGATGAAATATTGTCATTTACTTTCATTATCGAGAAAATCAGCGTTGCTATTATATTAGGCGCAGTTGGATCGATAGTTCAGTTCATAAACGCTATTACTTCCATCCCAGAGGTTATGGGTTCGAGTCCCGGATTGATAGTAGCACTACAATATTCATACTCCAGGTAAGTACATTTGCTGGGTTTTTACAGTGGGTGCGTTCACCGACACGATAGCATCCTGTAGCGTAGTGATAGCGTAACGTAGTGATAGCGTAGCGTAGTAAACATATGTCAAAAGAATTATTTTGACAGTTAATTACTACGGTGGTGACTTTGCCCGATGAACGAAAGAAAGCATAGGTAAAAGTATAGGTAAAAAATTTCAATTTTCAGAATTCGAGTTTTTCAACATAAAATAATAAAATATGATCAGAAACTTTGAATGAAGTTTGTTAGTTTGCCTTCAGCTTTTTAATTTCGGCCATTGATGTCTCAAATGCAACAGTCATTTTACCCTACAATTAACTGTTAACTTTTATATTTTTCTTTCGCAGGAGGCTAGCTTAGCAGTGATTCAAAAGATTTGTTCCATTCGTATATATTTTAAATTAAATTGATCATTTCTTTTGGTATCTTGTTACAACCATCATATTGCCCCACAATTAACAACTATCAATCTTGCCGTTAAAAGTGTGCCTACTAATGCTTAGTCTATTTAGCTAACTGGTCGACAGCCTTCAACTTTCTGTTGTTCTGCTATAAAAGTCTTACTTCTCTATTTTACTACTTGTTTGGCTAATGTAGAGGTTAATCACACTCCACCATACCATATTATGTAGTTATTAAGTTCACGCTACTCCTGATCTTTTATTATTTGTTTTGCTGTAATGTAAATCTATGTTACTTCTATTATATGCTCAATGCTTTGTGTGCCTTTAGCACTGGTAGGTACTCAAATAAATAAATTTTTATGTTTATATGTTCACAAATGTATGGACAAAAATTTAAAACTAATAAGATTTAGAATTGCACATTTTCTTATCATCTTCTAATCTCCTAACCTAACAAAGTTGCCATGTCCTTTCTTCTATATCCATGGTAACGCTTCACTTAGCTCCATTTCACTATCCAAAATACGATAGTGAAAGGTAGCGTGCTACACGCTTTTTTTCTTTCGGTGAACGCACCCATTGAGTAGATTCATAAAGCCAATGAACATTGTTCAGTCTACCTAAATGTCACGACATTTTTTGTCGATGTACTTCCAGCCTTATTGCATCAATTCAAATGATTCTTAAAATAAACAAAAAAGCACCACAAAGTACCAAGCTTGAAAATAACAATCGACAAAAGACTTATCTAAAATCTGCTGATTCCTGTATGTCATCGTAGCATATTTGCATATTAGTTAAACTGTCACTAAATTAATGGGTTACTGGAAGTCCTAAATAATCCACCCAAACATAAAAGCTTCCGAATTTCACGTCAAAAGGAACCTTTCAGGACACAGTTTACATTATCTGTTTTTATCAATTAAGAATAATTTAATTTATTGGTAAATCGCGAACTTACTAAATCCTATGTACCTCCATATATTGACAATTTTTTCATGTCATCAAGTGACATTACTCCAGTCTGTCGATTTCGTCTTTGCTTCAGTCAGAATACAAGCAAATGAAATAAGCGTTGCTAGGGCAACACCAAAAGGTGAGAGGACATAACTTGTTACAGCGGCTTTATAAAGCCGCCGGATCTCAGCAGATGGCACCATTTTTGGGTCAGATCTGAATAAAGAATCGTGTTCCCAATTTCCATACAAAATTGTTTTTCGAGCTTACACGCTTCAGCACGTGCTACACTTCGGTCTGACACGCTAAAGCACAGACATTGTGCTAATTATTCATCCCATACGTTGCAGCACACACTTATTGTGTTATTCCCTCTTTTGGGTATTACACGCTGCAGTACGCTTCTATAATTTTCACAGAAATTAATTCTGTTCTTCTTCTTTTCAGAATTAAAGGAACGATCAGCGTCATTGGGATTAATTTGGATTTTTGAATTTATATTGAATTTTGACAACAACCGAAAAAGATTTCCGAGCAAATAAGGTGCGTGTGTGACATATGGAAGCCCCGTAATGGGAGGTCTAATCACCAAGGATATCGAACAAAACCGAAACTGAAGCCAGATTCTTAGAGAATAGGGTCAGGTAGATAGGTTTTATGGAAACTCTTTGATCACAAGAAGAAGTGAAGAAAGAAAAAAGTTATAGTAGGCAAACTTCAAAGTGCATTCGAGAAATACGGAGTCTGTAACATAAGGGAAAGTCTGAAACTAATCCGGATAGCTTTCATGATGTAGCAGACAGATTTAGCAACAGTCATAGTTATGCGCAAAAAATCCTCTACCTTACTTTGCCGTCTGAAAAAGAGTTAGATTTTATAGCTGGCTTTCCACGGCCCGTGATTTCGTTCCGTCGCTTGTACTCGGGCCAAAGCGCCGTGGGAAGGGTCTGGTTCGAGGTAGCGCCAGCTCGCCTTTGATGGCGCCTCCGATCGATTTCGAGTCGGTAATTTCAAAAGCGCGGCGCGAGATGGCCCATGGCAGTCCGAGTGAGCCTATTATTTCATCATACAAAAGCGGTTGCAGAAACAAAGATTCTTTTTACATATCGCATTTTGGATTAGCAAATCTAAACATCATGGGCCGTGGGAAGCAAGCTTAAAATAATTTGGGACTTCACATTTTGGAAAAAAAAAAACTAAAATTTATTTCTACCCCATAGTCAAAAGCAAAAATCTCACACCTAAAAATTCTCTCCTCCGATCTGATGCCATGTTGGTTTTTTTTTTAACTTTTCAACGGCACTTCAAATAAACCTTTGCTGCTACCCGTTGTGCCGCTAAAATGCTACTCTTTAAGACTTAAGATTGAATTATACATGTAAAGACGCGTCGTCCATAGCCAGAGTTAAATATGTGAAATTTTTTTTCATTAGTAACATGCTAAAATTTCAAAAAAACATGGCCAAGATAAAAGTTGAAGTACTTCAGCTGAAAAAGATGAATTTCTTCACAAATCATTTTTCTATCTTTTCCTGTCACATTTTCTTTGAAAAGTTTAAAAAAAAAATTTAAAAGCCTTGCATAAATTGCACTTCTCTTCGATACAACAACTGAAAGTGCATTTGCCTTAGCTGGCAATCATTCAAGTGTTCTATCAAAACATTAAAGAAAAGCGACTTACACAATTCTGTTTTCCTTTTTTTTTTCATCTTGAAATCAAGATTCAGATCCAGACTACCCGTTTCAACATAAATCACATAAGAATTTCGCTGTTTTAATCATGGCGCTAAAATTTTACGATTTTGTATAGTAAATGTATGCTGTATATAGATATGTACTCGTACATATGCATGTATGTATGTATGTACATCAGCCAGCGTTGTTCAAAAGACGTATCAAAACGAGAGATTTAATTGAACTGAATAATTTACTGAGGCACAGTGAATTCAGTGAGGGTCCAGTTTTTCAGTGGAAAATTCGGTTTTATATGTGCACTGTGGGAAAAATATTTCCTAATTCCGATTTTAAATATTTAAATGGTGGATTGCGGGATTTTCTCTGTAAAGTTGAATACATTTTGCTGCTGTTACAGAGGATATCGATCTTATTTCTGTTTTTTTATTTATAGCCCAGCTTTGGAAAATACATTGGAGGACTGAATGGATGGTTTTGTTTTTTTGTTTTTTTTTTTTGCTTTTCTTTTAAATCTTATAATGCCGTTCTGAATTTAAAACAAAACGAAATGTGCAAATATTTGGGAATATGCTGATATAGAAAGGTTGGGGTGGAATTATTTAGTTATTTATGGTTACAATGTTCATAAAAGATAAATCAGTTTCTAATTGAATAATTTAATTATTTAGTTTTATATGCAACCAAAGAGTACCCCGTAGATGTACCACATATTAACAAAAGTAATCACAGGATGATTTTAGTGTAGTAATGCAACGTGAGATTCGATGGAAAGATATGTATATACCACTTTGTACCTCCACTCTTTTTCTAAGCAACGAAAGTAACCAATGTATTTATGGTACAGCCGTGGAAAGCTACTCTAGGCCTTAACTAGTTAAAAAGGCTATGAAATGAAAAATTCACATCACTTTCATATTATTAAGAATTTCAATCTTCAATTTATTCAAAAACTCTATGGCATAGTACACAAGACTTACAGTCTTTTGAAGCATAATTTAGGTACAGGAAATTGATTTAGAGCTCAGAATAGATAAACTATTAGAAACTTAAACTTAAGACTAGTGTGCAAGTTACCTAACTACATACAAATACTTTAAATAATACATAGATCATATAATTAGGTGGAGTAATTAATTTGGATTGTACAATTTAACTAACATAACAATATAAATAATAAGCAATATTTAAATTAGATGGATTATACAGCTAAAGAGCATTATAGATATACAAGAGACAGAGCTGCGCAAGTACCAAAGATAAAGTACTTAAGTACAAGTACCGAAGACCTGAGTACTTCAGCGTAAGTGCAAGTACCGCATCTATAAAAAGTACTTGTAACAAAGTACTAAGTCTATAAAAAGTACTGAGTACTTTTTGAAGTACTTTTTAAAGTACTTTTTAGAAATTTTGTACGTTGGCAGTAATATAATGAAGTTTATCGAATTCAGTTAATAGATATTAATAAATCAATACCTTCTGAAAACTATAATATTTATAGTAACCAGTGGCTACTATTTATAGTTTTTTATAGTTTTCGGCGCTGTAAAACTTTCACTTGTCATTGCTGCACTCATAAAAACAAGCACCTATTGTCACCTTCAATAATCCATAAATGTCTACGGAAAAAATTTCCAGTAAAGTTCAAAGAAAAAATTGAGGCCTTCCCTACATCAGGTCGAGGCATCGTTGATTTTATATTGGAGTGAATCATTTCTTGCTTACCCTTGGTTATGTCATCAAGTCGAGGCATCGTTGATTTCATGTTTGAGCGAGACGTTACTGATTTTTGTTCTACTTGCTCAATCTTGTTTGTATGTTATTAGTTTGTCTAATGTTCTCAACAAAAAAGAAGTTACGCTAGAGATTGTGTTTGCTTTTCTACGAAGAGTTAGATATTTATAGGTACTTAATAGACTCAGAGATACCTAAGTAAAAGACTTGGTACTTAAGTACAAAACTAAGTGTTAAGTACAAGTAAATAGCAGCAAGTATTTATGTTCAAGTACTAAGTAGGGGCATTTCAAAAATATTGAGTAATAAGTCTTAAGTAACGAAAATGTAATTTAAGTAGTACTTAAGTCTTTTTTCACTTAAGTACTGCGCAGCTCTGCAAGAGAGAAACGAAAAGCAGTTAAGTTCGAAATTACATATTAAACAAAAGGAGTAGATCTAATTGTAAGATAAAGTTACTGATGTTACAAATGTTAATTGTATACAGTTTAACAAACACTTAGAATTAAAAAAAAAAACTTAAAAGAAATAGTCGAAATAGTAGCAGTCCCATTGATAGCAACATATTATACAGGGTGTCTCACACTAATATGACTACATTTTGCCAAATGATTCTTGTCATCCAGATATGTAAAAAGTTTTAAGGCAAGGGTGGGGGGCAGAATGTCACCATGTTGACTTACAGGGTAATTAGTAAAATATTTTCTTTTTTCACTAAACACCCTATATATTCAAAAGTACACTCTGTACGGTCTATATTAAGACGGCATTGTATGCAGAACTTCATGGCATTTCCAACGACTGCTCATCCAACGCTCCCCACTGCAGAGTTATAACGCTTCAAACTCAAAATTTCTGTTTTTTTTAAATTTTTTCGTTTTTTTGTTTTTTTTTAAATACATTTTTCTTACAAAATTTTGAAAGCTCAGACTCTCCTCTTCAATTTAACCTAGTACACTTAAGAAATGTCCTAGAGTGTAACGCACGGTTTTCAAAACCTTACTAGATCAATACGAATGTGCAAAAAAAATTGTGTTTTTGTTTTGTTTATTCATTAGTAATACTATATTAAAAAAAATTAAAAAGAAATATGTTTTTGCCGGAAGAGCAATAGAACTGTTTTCTTAATTGGAACTATCAGCTTTTGCACAGTAGAATCACTCACTTTACTACTAGCTAGTTTCCATATATTATATATATAAAAATTATGCAGCGTTGTAACATTTTTGCCTTGTTTTCTCAAGATATTTTTGACCGGAACCCAGTAGCGCTCAATAGGTCGAAGTTGGGGGATGTTGGGGGGATTTATTGCTTTTCTACAAAATTCACTTTATTCTCTCGGTACCAGGTCAAAGTTTTTCCAGAATAGTGACAGGTTGCTAAGTCCGGCCAAAATAGTGTATACTTCTTATGCAATCTGAGAAACGGCAATAAGCCTTTTTTCATGAACTGGTTTATGTATACGTGTCAGTGTTAATACACCCCTCAAAGAAAAGGGGCCAACTGCGTTGACCACACTGACACATGGCCTGCCAAACAACAACTTTGTGGCTGAATTTTTCTATAAAAATTGAATTGTCAGCATCAGAAATATTGTCCTTATCTCTTGCATTATAAAATTCGGGTCCAGCAAGAGTACTAAAATCATATTTAAATTACGATTCAGCCTTCGTTCAACTGACACAATTTATCATACAGCTTTCTGGAACGTGTAATGACAGTGTTTTGTTGTTTTTGGCCTTTTTGCACATTTCTGTTTTTTATAAGGTTAATGTTATTACTTTTTTTAATTTGTTGGACATTTGAAAAGAGTTAAATTTTTTTGCAATATCACAGAAAACCGGGTTACTGCATTTATTTTAGAAAGTAAATGAGTCATTTAACGGTTCCTATTAATTCCTAATTTTGGTATGACCTGAATAGGTTAAGAGATAATAACTTTTTAACGGCTACAGTTAGTACATAGGGTGTTGTAGGTTAAATTAAAGAGGGGACTCTGGGGGTTTTTAAAAACACAAAATTTTGAGTTTTAAACATCATAACTCTGGAGTTGGGGAGGGCTAGGGGGGTGGTTAAGCATTCGTTGGAAAGGCCATGAAGTTCTGTACTTTTGAATATATAGAGTGTTTAAAAAAGAGAATATTTTAGTAATCACCCTGTAAGTCGACAGGGTGACATTCTGCCCCCCACTCTGCCATACAATTTTTTACTTGTCTGGACGAGAGGAATAATTTGGCTAACTATAGTCATATTAGTCGGGGACACCCTGTATAGTAAATAATTTTTTCTTGAATGCACCCACATCTCTCACATTCTGGATAGAGTGGTAAAGAATCCCAGGTTCTTGCCGCTTGAGCAAAGTAAGAGCCCTCTTGAACCATTCTACGATAACGGGGAATTATAATATTACGATGGCGTAACGAATTCAGGACTTGGATGTTATTCGCAAGGTAATCAGGTTGTCCCGTATTAATGAGCTTATGCAGGAAGCAAAGTAGTCTGCCGGCTTTAAGTATATATCGAGAGTAAATCCGACTAGCCTAGTCTTAAAGCCAGAAATGTGGTCAAATCTACGAGGACCGAAGTTGAATCTCACACAATCGTTGAACGCAACGTTGATTCTGCGCAGGCAAGTAGAGTCTAATTTTGGGAAGATCAGGCTCCCAAAGGTAAAAATTGATGAGCTTTGATGAGCTTCAGTATGGTGTTCGTGCTTAGAATTTGTGCGGACAATCAGAACCTGCGTAGCCCAGCATAGACCTTTCCCAGAACCGATCTAACATGATCACAACATTTCATATCTGCATTGAGCCTAATTTCAAGATTTGTGTGTTAAAGCTTATTCCCTGCGAAATACGAAAGGGATAAGTCTAGTCAAAGTACCACCATCCAATATGAGATATTGAGACATGTCAGGATTAAGGATAAGGTCATTCGCTAGAGACCAAGCAATCTTCGAATAACCCAATCGGTCCACTACTGTATAACTGGACATCGTTGGCATTTAAGTGGATGTCGAATTTTTGGATAACACTAGGTAAGTCATTGATGTATAAACTGAACAACAATGGTCCTAACATAGACCCCTGAGGAACGCCAAGAGGTACAGGTAAGAAGTCTGAATCCCACTTGTTATAACGAACTTGTTGGAACTTGCCGTGGGGAAGCTTTAGATCAAGTCAAATAACTTTAAGAGTAGCCTTAAGTGGTTGACTCTTGCAAAAGCCTTGGAGAACTGAAGTAGCACGAGAATGCCAGCTTCACCCTTATCCAGGCCGATTGGAATTCTGAAAGTGGTGATTACCAGGTATGCCTAGAAAGAGCAAGCCTCTGCTTGGTAAATAGATACACCTACCGTATAGCGAGGCAATTCAAGAGTGGCGAACAGAAGGACACATGCCCCATTCTTAAAAAATTACAGTAAACACATAAAACTGGACTTTCGAAATTATCCCACTATGATTTTAATAGTTTGTCCAACTTTTGGTGCCCTTTCTGGCATGAAGATAGAACATAGAAAAATTAAATGTGAAATATACTAGGAGAAAAAAACTAAAAACAAAATGGACATGTGCCCTTTTGATGGACATGTTACGTTTTATTCAGTTGTTGGCTTGAAGAAATCAATAGATTTTTGTGGACAAAACGAAACATTTGTTCGCACATCTAGTTTTAACAGTCGAAAATCTCTTAAAAAGGACGATTATTGAAAATAGAAAAAGTTCAGTATAGCGGACAACATTCTGTCAAAAAAACGAAAAACGACCGACCCCAGACATGTGACCTTTTATTTGCCCACTTCTCAATTATGGCCTACACGCGATATAAAATAGGAAGAGAACAAAGAAAATTCTTGGTGCGAGAAAAGTGGACATCATTACAGCCAATTCGTTTTGCAGAAGCTGCAAGAATTCTGAGGAAATCGAATTAGTTGAACACGTACTTGTACTTGGTATATATGTATATGTAGCTATTCTTAGATTCTGTGTGGATTGTATAGTAAAGATCTCATGCGTCCTGAGATTCCTAAGAAAAGCAAGGTAACGCTGATGTTACCCTAGATCTGGAGTAGCACAACGGATTTGAAGGAGGTCTAAGCGAGGCAGGCTGGTTATAACCGATAGCACACATGTGTGCATTGTACAGGCCTTTTAGCATATGAAGCTGTATAATTATTTTCAAACGGCAAAACACTTTTTGGGCATAGAGGCTGTAGCTCGCAAAGTCTCCAAAATCACATCATTCAATCTGACTGTGATGAAATGAATTAAAAATGGCAAATTGTATGCAAAATATATAAAAACAAGGATTTTTTT
Source organism: Dioctria rufipes (assembly GCA_963924295.1). Taxonomy (NCBI): domain Eukaryota; kingdom Metazoa; phylum Arthropoda; class Insecta; order Diptera; family Asilidae; genus Dioctria; species Dioctria rufipes. The sequence continues at coordinate 76,519,221 of OZ002743.1, read as the reverse complement.
CCGTTTTCATAGTTTACATTATTGACTTTATTTCCTTTATTATTATATGTACTAAACAATTTAAGTTTTTCAAAATAAACAGAAAATGTTTTTTCTTTGCAAAAATATCATAATTTTGGTAGTTATTTCTCTATGAAAATAGCAAACGAAAATATATTAGTTATCAAAATTTTGTTACTGGTTTTGTTTCCATAACTTTCTCTTCCAACTCAAGATCTTCCATAATCAAATACAAATTTATCTACTCGATATACCAATATTACATTATCATGAATTGTAGAGTTTTCTAAAGCTAATTACATACGTACAAAACCTCGATATCTTTATTTTCTACACGTCATTACCTAATTTTATGCTTTTTCTTTAACTATGTGTAGTTTTGAGCATGAAAATACGCACAGATTTTACGCAAAGTTGTACTAACTTTTCGTGTTTTTTAAGATTTCAGTGGTAAGCCCCCTTATGTTAATTTCTTTAAAATAGGGCTAAAAATTATCTCGAAATTTAGTAATATTTGACAAAATTAGGCAAAAATTTGTCTGATGTCTGCATAATTTAAATTTAACGGGTTATTTATATTTATTGTAAAATCATTGCTTAGTCACATGATTTTATTCCGCAAAATATTTGATAAAATTGACACACTTTAAAACTCCTATTGAATGAAATAGCTACTCAAAGTTAACTTCGTGAGTATATATGTGTGTGTGTGTGTGTGTTTGTCTATCATTATAATTAGAACAAAAAAAAACATTCGCTAAATTTAAATAAACTAAATATTATTTCAAAAATCGTCAAAAATATATGATTTTTAACTATTCTTGGAAAATACATAATATCGTATCTCTAAAATTGGACATCATCGCATATAAACCGTTCAGCAAATGATTTACTGCTAGTATGGAACACCTCTTCATTTTAACGGTCAATGGCCAAACATTCTTAATCTGATCAAATCTATCTATCTCTCTCTTTCCCACTTTCAACTACGATCATCTCTTCAATAAATTTAAATTATTATCTTCAGGTAAATCAACTCAATCATTTTTTATACTCCATTTTTAAATATCGCCATATGATAAAACATAAACACTCTCCTCCTGTATACACGAGACCCCAAGACGTCTCATATGTAGTAGGTATACAGTAAACGTCTGCATAAAAGCTAATAAACCAGCGCGAGACTCTTAAGTGAAGTTAAATCATTTATATTTCGAAAAAGACAAAAACGGGAAGACTATTTTTCTTCATATTTCGTAACTGAACTGGTTTCAAAATGAAATGTGACACTGCAGTATCTTGCGGGGTAGGTAGAGAGAGTTTCATCGCTGGATGGGTTTTGTCTCGGTTCGGCTTGTCTATTTTCCATACTACGACAACAACAACAAAGCTAGAGAAAGATTTGAATCTTTTATATTATAGACAAATTTCAGATGACACCAGTGGACCACAGTAATAATTTGTGATTTTATAATATAACTGTGGAAAATTAAATTCTATTTTGATCACACAAAACCATTCAAATTGTCGAAGATTTATCTGCAACACTGACAGGTGAGGAGGTTATTTGCATTTTAGGACACAAGTTAGCAATTTTATTGGTAAATTTTATGGAATGGCTCGATATCAAATTACACGAGATATTCATGTCGCAATTGATTACCTTTAATAGAGTATCCGCGGCTTAAATTGGAACTGGACACGATTCTCGATGTACATTTTTGTAGGTATATAGAAAAGCGCGTGAATTTAATTAAGAAATTGACATTATCAGGTCAATATTATCACGTTATAGAAATTTTCTGTCTGTGTCATTATTTAAATGCGCGCATACTAAATCTTTTGAAGCAATATTGCGGTAATTTCTCAGCGGGATTCTAAATAAAAATGTCATTTTCAATTGATAACTGGTAATATAAAAAAATTTATGAAAATTAGTTGATATCGTGTGTGTCTGTGTGTGTGTGTGTAGGAAGGGTTATACAGTTTACTACTATTTTTGTGAAGTGTTTATTGTCGATTTAATGTGGCTATTTGTGTGATCTAAAGAGGATGACACAATTGAAAATTTAAAAGAGATAGTTTGTTTCTAAAGGGTTTTCCAATAAGAGGTGTTATTTTAATTAGCCCGCTATTTCGGTAGATGTCACTTTTGGAGCTGTCATTTTTTGACATTTGACAAGTAGAAACTACGCCATTAATAAAAATGGAACGATACACGATTCAACAACGCATTGAAATTATTAAAATTCACTATAAAAATGGTGAAAATGTGGCAGAGACGGTTCGTAAAACTCGAACATTTTTGGGTCGTCGTGAAGCACCTTGTCGGACCGCAATACAGAAATTGGTAGAAAAATTCGAGCTGTCGGGACAAGTTAGTGATGTGAAGAATAAAACCCGTGCACGTCGCTCAAGAACAGCCGAGAATATTGCTTCTGTAGCCGAAAGTGTTGAAGAAAACCCAGGTTTGTCCATTCCTCGTCGTTCTTTGGAATTAGGCATTCCACAAACGTCATTACACCGTATTTTGCATAAATATTTGGGTCTTAAGGCTTATAAAGTTCAGTTAACACAAGAACTCAAGCCGGCCGATCATCAACAACGTCGAGTCTTTGCTGATTGAGTCCTTGAAATGCATGAAAATGATCCGGAATTCCATCGAAAACTCATCTTGAGTGATGAGGTCCATTTCCACCTCGATGGCTTCGTCAACAAGCAAAATTGTCGCATCTGGGGCTCGGAAAGCCCAAGAGTTATTGTTGAAAAGCCTCTCTATCCTCAACGTGTGACTGTTTGGTTTATGGTCCCGCGTGGTCATTGGACCTTACTTTTTCGAAAATGAGACTGAAGCAACAGTTACGGTGAATGGATTGCGCTATCGACAGATGATTAATGATTTTTTATGGCTGGAATTGGATGGTATTGATCTGGACAACGTTTACTTTCAACAAGACGGCGCTACGTGCCATACAAGCAACGAAACCATTGATCTTTTACGGGAAAAGTTTCCGGACCGTGTTATCTCTCGAAGAGGTGATCACAATTCTTGCGACTTCTTCCTTTGGAGCCACGTGAAAGAGAGGGCCTACGCCAACAGCCCAGCGTCGATTCAAGACATCAAAGATGTAATTCGTGAGGCTATCGAGGACATAGGGCAGCCACTTTGCGATTTGGTTATGGAAAATTTCATGAAAAGGATATGGTCCTGTAGGCGTGGTCTTGGTGGTCATTTGGCTGATGTTATTTTCCATTATTAACGGCATACATTCCTCTTTATAATGAAATAAAGATCCGATCATTTATCTCAATCGCATTTTGCTTTGAATATCAAAATAACACCTCTTATTGGAAAACCCTTTATTTATAAAAGAGACATGACTCTCTTGTCTCTTTTATAAATAAAGGGTTTTCCAATAAGAGGTGTTATTTTGATATTCAAAGCAAAATGCGATTGAGATAAATGATCGGATCTTTATTTCATTATAAAGAGGAATGTATGCCGTTAATAATGGATAATATCAGTACCTATGACACTGATATTCGGAGCCCTCTTTCATAGATAAAAGAAATAAATAACTGCGAAGCCACCAAATGTAGTGAAAATATGTGAAGATACTACTGGCAGTTTATGTGATCTTTTGTCAGGCCAATTAACCACAAACTTATAACCCTAGAGAGTTAGAGTTGATGTAAGGTACGAAAAACCTAGTACCCTCAGTTCGTATAAAAAGGGAGGTATACTAAAAAAGCGTGTATTATCATCAAAAGATCTCCGAAAATAAAGAACGCTTTTAGCTTTTTTCCCCGCAGGAGTCAAATATTTTCTTTAGAAATAAGTTCGTGGCCATAGAAGCGTGTAGAATGATGATTGTGTGCGCTTCTTTTTTAAGATCTTTGACCAAAATTATTAAAAATCACGATAGGCAAACTAGGAATTATTAATACGATACAAGTCCTAGAAGCACAGTCTTTAATATTAGTGTCGATATGTTTCTAGAAATTCACCTCAATAAATAAAGAAAGGCTATTAGAGGTATAACGAAGTATAACTTTGAAAAACATACTTTCAAAATAGCCTAAAGACAATCCTACCTGTTCAATAGGACTAAACTTACAAACAGATAGGACAAATACAAAAACCTTAAGCCTTCTACATCAAACAGTTCAGTAAAGCCAAAAGAATTAATCGTGGAAGCCTCTACGAAAGATTATAGAATTTTCCAAAACTGGCTAGATCACAAAAAGCATTAGGAAAGTACCATTGAAATGTAATAGAGTAGAACTTCTAAAGTAGCAGAATGAGTCCTGTATCGAAAATTCTGTAGAAAGTAAGGAAACTATTCATGCAGAAACACTTTCCAAAATCATGTGCAAATCAAGTTGCAACAGAGATCACAGTTTTTTTTTTTTATTTTTGACTATGTAGCTAACAGTGGTTACTGTAAGCAGACTGAAATCGTACAAAGACCCAAGGGTATGTGATGACTATCCAATTCTTTTGAATGCAGGAATAGATCAACTAATACCAGTTATTAAGGGGCATTTAACTGGTACATATTACTTAAACATGGAGAGATACACGGAAAACGGAAATAGTGTAGAGCCCAATTCATAATAAGTGTAACCCGATCAATCTGATTTTATTCCTCCTGGAAACAATGAAGGTTAAGTATGTACTAGATAAGAGTTAACTTACTTTTGTTATAAACAACTTTAGCGCCATCCATATGCTTGTCTTTTTAATTAAAAAGCAGGGGGATAAGGCATCCCAAGCCCGAAGACCAGAGCGGCCCAATGTGCTATACTTCTAGAAACTTCTAGAAACTCCATCACCAAAACTTTCCTGTCCTTTTAATGCAGCGCACCAGGTCTTGGTGAGGAAGATTTTTCCGTTGATCTACACACAGAAGAGCAGACCCTAGAGTATCTAGCCTGATCCAGGCGAAAGCCAGACAAACGCACGAAAAGTGTTCGGTTATCTCAGGCTCACCTTCTAGGCAGAACGGATACTAGGAGCTGTCAATAGCTCCCATTTTTGTTCGATGTGCGTGAAGCGAACTGCGGCCGGTAATGATGCCAACCACAATTCTACATTATTTCCTCCCGAGCCCCAAGAGAAAATCAGAGAAATTCCCATTGGACCCATCAAGAAAAACTTTGTGCACGTGCAAGTACTCAGGTTCACCCATCTCTGCTAATGATTTCTATGAATATCCGCTTTGATGAGAGACTCGATACCCAAGCTGATAGCGCTTCCGGTTCAAGGAACGGAGAATGAGATCCAGCCCTAGCTAGAAGGTCAGCCCTTTGATTCCCCATGATTTCCATGTGACCAGGAGCCCACTGAAGGGACACCTTATTCTTATTAATAAGGAAAATCAATGACATATGCTTTATATGTACAAACTTGTTAACTAATTCATCTGATTTTCAACAGGTGAAAAAGGTAAAAAAAAACAAAAGAAATACAAAAATAACGTCAGTGCCAACACTTGGAAGAACCGTTATTAGTAATAGACTAACTTTAGAAAATCTATGAATAGTAGATATACTATGACAGTTCTGGACCACTTTTTTGAGCCTCCAGGATTTCACCACAGATGGCGCCACCTTCGCTAGGTGGTTTGAGCCCATACTAAATGTAGGTTTGTGTATTGGCTGTATTGGTTTGTGCCTTGGATACACCGTTGTGTCTTGGGTGCACCATTGCGTCTCGACTTCACCCTAGCGGGATTAATCGGTACTACCGAGATGTATCATTTGGTGTTGACTGCGCCCTAGCGGCATTAGCACGTACTACCAGCATGTTCCGGTTTTCTAGCGACATCTGTTCGGGCGCAAACGCCATTTCTTGAGTAAGGTTCCCTAGCGGCCTTAGCCGGAACTACCTGGCTTTGCTGTTTTCTTTTATTGGCGGGAGAGTTCAGCATCATTCGTATTTCACAACATGACATCACCATGAACAGATTCTAGAAGTGAGACATTAGCCGATACGCAGCGACATCTGTTTGGGTGCAAACGCCATTTCTTGAGTAAGGTACCCTAGCGGCCTTAGCCGGAACTACCAGCATGCCTTGGTTTTGCTAGCGGGAGAGTTCTAGATATCGGCATGACGTCATCATGGTTTTGCTGCACCTAAATAAGTTTTCTTAGCAGGGAAGTTGTAGATATCAGCATCATTCGAATTTCACAACATGACATCACCATGAACAGATTCTAGAAGATGTCAGTGAGGTTTAAATCAATGATTTTGGCTATGGCAACTACACACGTATGCACTGGGGCATTGTCTTGATGGAACAAAACTTTCTTTTTCACCAAATGCGGTCGTTTTTGCTTGATTTCGTCACTGAAACGCTGCAATTAGTTCGTATAATACTCGCCGTAGATAATCAATGAAAATTATTCCTTGCGCATCCAAAAAAACTGACGTAATAACCTTGCCTGAAGATGGAACTATCTTCGCCTTCTGTGGAGCCGATTCTCCCCTTTTGTTTTGACTGTTGCTTCATCTCAAGTGTGAAGTGATGGACTCATGTTTCATCCATGGTAATGAATCGACGCGAACATTCGGCTTCATTCCTGTGAAACTTCATCAAACACTCTATTAAAACATCCTCACGACGCTGTATTTCTTCCGTTGAGAGTAATTGCGACACCCACCTTGCGCACACAGCTTTGTTATGTCCAAATTTTCGGGCAATATTCGATCTACAGCACTTTCCGAAATGCCTGCTATATCTGCAAGCTCGCGCACTTTCAGTCGACGGTCATCCAATACCATTTTGTGGATTTTTTCACCATTTCTGGCATAGTCACTTCTTTTGGTCGACCACTGCTACGTTCGTCTTGGCAGCTCCTTTATACTCTGTCACCCCATATTTTATAGTTGTAAATGAAGGAACAGACTCCCCCAGAGTAGTATCTAGCTCCGCGCATATATTGGTTGGACTGAGGCCTTTTAAAAAGTTATTGTATAACATATCGATGACCAATTCTTTCCATTTTTCAAAATTCACCTAGAGCGTTCACTATTTATGGCTGCAACGTAGCGTCGACGAACTTCAAACTTAAGCTTTCTAAGATTGCTACTTTCTACTATTATCATTATTTTCAAACAACATTCGCCATCTATATGTCAGGTCTGGTACTTCTGGGACTACCCTCGTATGTAGTTTAATGATTGAAGAAGGATCGCAAATATTTGCGGGGTTTAAAAAAACAACATTTCTAAAACTTTCTCTATGCGCGTCAGCACAAAAAACATCACTGACAATACGCAAGAGCTTCTTCGAATATGGTACACTTTTCCTAATAACCAACAGATGGCAGTCTTACCGTTGGGCTAGCTACTAATCATCTGAGGGTTAGATGGAGAGGATATAAATACGTATATGTGGCGGCAAGCGAAGATCAAACCTGCCAGTATAGGAACTTTCAAGTCCTTAACTTCCTAAAGATCCCAAAACATATCCAATCCTCACTCCCTTCCAGTCCCTTCCAAATTTAACAACAAACTCTTGCGAGAAAGTCATTAACTACAGCTGATGTGGCGCAGGAGCTGTAAGGAAAAGAACAAACAACAACACGAGAGGTGATAAAAACCAAACCAAAGATCAATAAGAAGGAAAAGCAAAACATTTAATCGAACTGAGGGCCAAAGATAAGCCCCAACGCCCTAAAGAAGACAAATCTGAAGGATGTGAAAAATCATCTAACAAAATCCAAAGAAGGAAGACAATGAAGAAATTTGAAACCGCTAAAGAACTTGACTTGACATTGGCAAGCAAAGTAAAGCGTTCCAGATTGGTGGATTGACGATGGATTTTTGATGCAGCTCTGTTCTTTAATTTGAGATGAAAAATTTTCTTCCCAGTTCATTTAAGTCAAATTCTATAATGTAGACTCAAAAGGAATCTCTCTTATGGACTGAACACGAATTGTTTGTTATCAAGATAATATGTATCCCGCAATATGCATAAGTACACTTCCTACATAAACATCTAAAAATGAAGTTATTTACCATTGAAGAAAACAAATTCAATTTTTCAATTTATTTACATTTTCCATAGAATAGTATTAGCGCAGTTCTAAATCACCGGTAAATATAAGCATTTCGTGCCTCTAGAACGCTACACTCCTGTATATGTATGTACCTACATTTTTTAAACCAAACAAAACTCAAAACGATTGTTGTTTCGTGTTGCACGCTTATCGTTTTGCCGGCGCCTAAACAGGTGGCACAAACAAAATTATAGGTACATACCCCATCACAATACCTGGGCAGTTTATAAAGTTTTTTTTTCCAGAAATTCAACCTTTTTTATAATTTAAACAACCGTTGCGTAAATAGTGCTCTTTGTTCGGATACCGCCCAAGATATTTTATCTCATTACACCTGCTTAGTAAATTCCAAATAGCTAAATGGTCTTAGGCTAATTTCGTTTAGAGTGCTCCCCATTCAAAATTTAATCGAAATTGCTTGCTGCATACCGCAACACGAAGTAATCGCTTTCAGCTTGCTAAACGTAGATTGAGTTTAGCGATCGTGTTGCAGGTCGTGTAACAGTGTACCTGAGTGCATAATATATATATAGGTAAACCAATAGAGAGCGTCCGGCTTGATCATGCGCTATCAGACTTTGGATATCTTTGTACACATAAAACTATACAAATATTTGGTATTTGACCATTGAATAGACTCCATTTTAGCGCAGTTATCACGTTTCTAATGTTCAATTTGGTGTTTCAGTTAGTTAGATACATGCATACGGTTGCTGAATAATTGAACTAACTACTCTTTGCTATTGGAATCCAGGCAAGGGTATACGGCATATAAGTCAAGAATAGATACAACTTAGAGTCGCCATTATACGTACTTATGTCGGTATACTCAGTATTCATCCACACATTTGAATGTTGCCTTACATTTTAGCTACTAAACTTATATAGCGAAACAGGTAGAATTTCTGCTCCTGCCGTTGCTGTTAAATTATTTGCACAAATAAATCAAAATGATTTGCCGATAAATTTCAATTATGGAGCAAAAAAGTCACCCCACAGACATTGATATGGGTCCCATTTGAATGTAAATAAATGACAAAACATGAGCTAGTCTCTAGTGTTACACGTATATTTCGGGATAAATTGGATGACGGGTAACAATTACAGTTTGACATTAAATCTTGGCAAAAGTGAATTTGAAATGAATCTAATCTCTGTTGCGGGAATTGGTGATGAAATCTGTTTTCCATGGATGCGTAGATAACTACGTCAAAAATGTTGGATACAATTAGTGTCGACTTGATGTTACTCGATGTTACTAACAGCTCTTGTATAGAAGAGAAGAGAAAGTATAAAGCAGTTAATTTCAGTCATAAAATATTCATAGAACTCACTTGAATTAAGCATTTTATGTGGGGTTATGAGCGCCAATTGAGTTTAACTCGACTCGTTAATATCTGACTTCTCTTTAATGTAGTCTGTCAGTATAACTAATTATGTATAGTAGCGAAACTTACAATTTTAGGATTATTCGTTTAACATGTATAACTGTAACTCTAATAGAGTTACTCTTGCAATTCCGCCAGGGGGATATCGTAACATCGTAACATCATTTCATGGGGTTTAAAAATTTAATAACTTTTTCGTTTATATATTTTTTTATTTTTTTTTTTTAGATTATATAAATAACATCTGGAGAATAAATAATGGAAAAAAAAATAAAAAAATATATAAACGAAAAATTTATTAAATCTTTAAACCCCATGGTGACTTTGGCCCCCATGGTGACTTTTGGCCCCTATGGTGACTTTTGGCCCACCCTGTATAATTGGTCTCAAACGAGGAGGAAGTCCTTAAAAGAATAGTAGCAAATTAATTAATTAATTATGAATAAATAAATAAATTATTATGGTTGCAGGTAGAAACGTAGCATTGATGTAGTGAGGACACACACCAACCGATAGCTGTCAATCGCGAATTACAATTACGACTTCAACTTCGGCTTCGACTTTGCTCAAATGGTAAATACTGGGTGTCCGCCGGGAAGGTATACTACTTTGTTTTGCCGCCATTTTGGTAAACATTAGTCTTGACAGTTCATATTTGGTAGTCGTGAAATAGGCACGTGGCAAATTTCTTATGGAAAAATATTCGATAACACAACGTGTTTTAATCGTTAAAACATTTTATCAAATTCTATCATCGATTACTGTGACGATGAGAAAGTTACGTGAAATTTTTAGGAGAAAAAACGTGCCAACTAAACGCACTATTTATCGTGTAGTGAATGATTTCGAAGAAAGAGGGTCTGTAGGTGATAGGCCCAAGCATGGACCACAACGTGCTGCAAGATCGGCTGAAAACATTACTGCTGCTCAAGAAAGTGTTCAAAATAATCGATCAACCTCATTTCGACGCCGTGCTCAGGAGCTTGGTCTTCAAAGAACAACTTTGGCCACAATTTTGCACAAGGATTTGCATTTGTTTTCATTTAAGATTCAGTTGACACAAGAGCTTCTTCCACAAGACCATTTACGCCGCCGTACATGTGCCAATAAGATGTTACAGCTCGCCCATGACAACCCCGATTTTCAGGATTACAATGGAATTACTGCGAGACCTCTTTCCACAACAAGTTATTTCAAGAAATGGTGATGTTGATTGGCCTCCACGGTCGCCTGATTTGACTGCTCCAGACTTCTTTTTGTGGGGATATCTGAAAAGCAAGGTTTATGCAAACAAACCAGAAACGCTTGAGCAACTCAAACAAAATATTCGTGATGAAATTAATCAAATACCGCGTGAAATGTGTGAGAATGTAATTAAAAATGTGCTCAAAAGGGCTCACATTTGTGAGGCTAACAGAGGCGGACATTTATCTGATATTGTATTCCATACATAATTGCCGACATTAAATAAAACATTTATCAATATAAGATCCATTCTCTTTCATTTAATCAAAAATTATAAACAAACAAAGTAGTATACCTTCCCGGCGGACATCCGGTACATGTCGTAAGATACAATTGCAACCTCGACTTCGACTGCGACTCCGACTGAAATTAAACTTTGCTCAAAGTGCAAAGTTGGTGTTCGCTGTGGCCAACTTCAGTTCAATCGCAGATGTCGGGACTTTTGGTTTGTTCAAGGAGTTGAAGCTTTAATTTAATTACAAATTTCACCTCAGCGTCGACTTCGACCTAAAATCAAGTCGCAGTCGACAGATCAGCCGTAATTGTATTTCACGATTCAGAAGTACGACGTGTACCGTGCTGAAACTCGGCGAATTGGGCGGAGGAAGATGGGCGGAAATAAAGAATGGCAAGGGAGAAGGGATATCTTAGTGGAACCAGAGCGGGTGGTGAAAAGACGAGATGACAAGCTAGAAGAAAAAAAGGTTTGTGTTGGCTTTTAAAGTAAAAGAAAAATCTAAAAAGGCGGTAAGAAAAACAAAAGGGGAAAATAAAATACGCTACGAAAAGTGAAAAGATTGAGAATTAAGCGGGGAACACAGTGTTAGTATTTTCAACCTCAGTCTTAGCCTCAAGTTTGATAGTTTTGTAGAATATATGTGATCAGGTTATGAAAAACCTAATGCAAAGTTGGTGAGGTTGAACTCGAGTAGGTCTACTGCCAGAGTACTGCACAGATACTTGTTTTACAAGTAGTACTTGACCTCCAGGTATAGTGCCTCCGATTGAGCTGCAATACCTGTATCTACACAGTTCAAGTAGTAATAAGTTAACCTGTAACTGCAATTATAGGTAAGCAGGTATATCTGCATGGACAGATGATAACTGGTAGAGCAAGTAATACAGATAAACAAGTAATGGTACTTGTGACTTTGTAATAAACAAAAAGTAGAGAGAATAGGAATATTTAAATTTGTGTGTAGATTTGAACTACTTTTTAGTGAATTATTGAGCGATTTACTCCAATGCTACCATTGTCCCCTGATAATATATATGTCGTGATCCTCCGGACAGAAAGAATTTCACATTCGGAATAAGGACACTCAGTGGAGTTGTCTTCATAAAGGAACGAAAAAAGGACCAATTTTTGTTTTTTGTTCTTCTTGCAGTACAAAAGTCCCTTTCTATAAGCATCCTCTTAATAATCTTTTCCAGTGAAAGAGGATGGAGCGCCCGCTTTCGGGAAGATCGAAAAGAACCTTCACCCTCTTTTCATAATTTTCTGGGAGAGGTATATATCCGTAACCAGGTAACTCGACTAACTTCGCTCATTTATTCAAAATTGGAATGGATGAGTGTGGAAAAAGAGCAAAGTAGTTATACTGTTTTGTGCAAATAATAGTATTAATGGGGAAATAAATAAATAAATTAATTAATTACCAATAAATCATTACTTAACCGTAAATTCCTTCCCGTTAACCACGAAATTTAATAAGGGACCATACTCTAAATAAATATGGAATTAGTAAAGCCTTTTTCTTCAACGTACATCAAATCTTGCCCATATAATTAATAGCTGTAAATATGTAAACGAATTGAATCATGCTACAACAGGAAAATGAAGGGAAAATAAGAGGTATTATTTTAATTAGCCCGCTATTTCGGTAGATGTCACTTTTGGAGCTGTCATTTTTTGACATTTGACAAGTAGAAACTACGCTATTAATAAAAATGGAACGATACACGATTCAACAACGCATTGAAATTATTAAAATTCACTATAAAAATGGTGAAAATGTGACAGAGACGGTTCGTAAAACTGGAACATTTTTGGGTCGTTGTGAAGCACCTTGTCGGACCGCAATACAGAAATTGGTAGCAAAATTCGAGCTGTCGGGACAAGTTAGTGATGTGAAGAATAAAACCAGTGCACGTCGCTCAAGAACAGCCAAGAATATTGCTGCTGTAGCCGAAACTGTTGTACAAAACCCAGCTTTGTCCATTCCTCGTCGTTCTTTGGAATTAGGCATTCCACAAACGTCATTACACCGTATTTTGCATAAAGATTTGGGTCTTAAGGCTTATAAAGTTCAGTTAACACAAGAACTCAAGCCGGCCGATCATCAACAACGTCGAGTCTTTGCTGATTGGGTCCTTGAAATGCATGAAAATGATCCGGAATTCCATCGAAAACTCATCTTGAGTGATGAGGCCCATTTCCACTTCGATGGTTTCGTCAAACCAAAATTGTCGCATCTGGGGCTCGGAAAACTCAAGAGTTATTGTTGAAAAGCCTCTCTATCCTCAACGTGTGACTGTTTGGTACGGTTTATGGTCCCGCGGGGTCATTGGACCTTACTTTTTCGAAAATGAGGCTGGAGCAACAGTTACGGTGAATGGATTGCGCTATCGACAGATGATTAATGACTTTTTATGGCCGGAATTGGATGATATTGATCTGGACAACGTTTACTTTCAACAAGACGGCGCTACGTGCCATACAAGCAACGAAACCATTGATCTTTTACGGGAAAAGTTTCCGGATCGTGTTATGTCTCGAAAAGGAGATCACAATTGGCCACCGAGATCTTGTGACTTAACACCTTGCGACTTCTTCCTTTGGGGCCACGTGAAAGAGAAGGTCTACGCCAACAGCCCAGGTCGATTCAAGACCTCAAAGATGGAATTCGTGAGGCTATCGAGGACATAGGGCAGCCACTTTGCGATTTGGTTATGGAAAATTTCATGAAAAGGATATGGTCCTGTAGGCGTGGTCGTGGTGGTCATTTGGCTGATGTTATTTTCCATTATTAACGGCATACTTTCCTCTTTATAATGAAACAAAGATTCGATCATTTATCTCAAAAAATGGCATTTTTCTTTGAATATCAAAAGAACACCTCTTATTGGAAAACCCTTTACATACATAGATAACAGAGTTTTCCTTATCTACGCACTTCATAGTTAGCGAGTTAAATCACATGTAGCTATATTTTAAGAAAACGTCGTGCTGATGTCAGCATTTATCCTCAAGGACAATCCGCATAATCTTTTTTATACGAATTTATTTGTTGTACTGTATATTGTCCAGATTAATACTGTTCCATTAAAGGTGAGAAGGCCGAAACTGTATTTACATCCATTTTTAATAAGCCAATCCCCGCAGATTTGTTACCCCAGGAAACATATTCATTTCTTGCAATACATAACATTGTCTATCATTAAGTGTTTGGTTGAAGCAGATTATTGTGAATCTGATCTGATTCAGGTACTGATACTACAGGTATGTAGTTGTACCTGCACTAGCAGCCACAGGTAAGTAACGCCACGTTAACTGTACTTGTTCATAACTTGAGTACTTATACCTGCAGCTGTACAGGTACAGGTAACAATACGTTACTTACCTGTGGCTGCAAGTACAGGTACAATAACATACCTGTACTTGTAGTATCAGATCAAATTCACAGGTACCTGCGCAGGGCCACAGGTACCCATGTAGTACTCTGGACTCTCTACTCTGCTGGAACTTTGTCAGCTTTGACAGCTAATTTTTATTATCGGGAAAAAGTGTACTGGAGCAAATTTTTTGAGAAAAAAAAATTTGGGGACCATATTTAACGTAAAAAGTTATTCCTACTGTGGTAAATTATTACAAAAAAATTTGAATTTTTAAGCTAACAGGCCAATTAACTGCTATCATACAGAAGTTGTCAAAGGTCGCATTGTCAGCTATAAAAATTGGCAGAGTTCACCAGCTTGAGGTTCTTAAAGTTTTACTGAGGTCGAGGTTGGAAAAGCTAGCTAGCACTGTGTTTCCCGCTTTAAAAAAAAACCAAGAAAATTTCAGGGTGGTGTAGAAAGGCGAGAGCAAAGAGGATTAGTACCTACAAAAGTGAACGCCTGCAAGCAAAAACAAAATTTTATATAAAATTATTCACAAAGTGTCCAGAAGAGTCGGAGAAAAACGTCTGTCTGCAATAATTTATACAAGGAGATCGAACAGAAAAATATTGAATTTTATTGGAACCAGATCAAGGTATGCGAAAAGATTTTCTATTAAAACTAAAATCATTATTAAGGTGTGTGAAAAGGAAGATTTTACAAAATTTTAAGTGTAGCAACACGTATGAACACATCTATTTTAACTGGGCGAATAAAGCCTACTTTTTTTTTTTTTTTTTGAAAACAGGGGGAACAGGAGAAACCCATCCCAAGCACGGAGGCCATAGCGGCCTATTGTACTATCCTGAATCCCATTCACCAACACCTTCATGTCCTCTTAATGAAGCGCATCAGGTCTTGGTGAGGAAGGTTTTTCAGCTCATCCACAGATAGAAGGGGAGACCCTAGAGTATCCAGTCTGCTCCGGGCGAAGGCCGGACACTCACGCAGAAAGTGTTCGGTTGTCTCAGGCAGGACAAACACTCAGGGCTGTCAACAACTCCCATCCTTGTTAGATGAGCTTGAAGTGAGCTGTGGCTGGTGATGATGCCAACCACAGTTCTACATAGTTTCCTTCCGAGCCCCATGAGAAAATCGGAGATATGCCCATTGGGCCCATCAAGAAACAGTTTTGTACACCTACAAGAACTCAGGTTCCCTCATCTCTGCTGATGTTTCCTATGAACATCCGCTTTGATAAGAGACCCGATACTCGAGATGGCAACGCCAACGGCGGGCTCCGGTCCGAGGAATGGAGAATCGGAGCCAGCCCTAGCTAAAAGGTCAGCCCTTTCATTCCCCATGATCCCCATGTGACCAGGAACCCACAGGAGGGACACTTTGTTGTGAAAATACAACTTATCCACTGACGACCTGCAAGCCCCCAGTAACTTAGACGTTATCCGAGGTCCATTCAGAGCCATCAAGGTTGCCTGACTATCCGAAAGGATAGCGATGTCTTTCCCCTTGATTTGCATATCAAGGACTAACTTCGCCTCCCATTGAGATGGCGAAGACTTCAACCTGGAAGACAGTGGTGTGTCTTCCAAGTGAGTACTCCATTCCAAAATCAGGCTCAGGAAAGTATACACCTGCCCCAGCTCCCTCATTATTGAGAGAGCCGTCGGTGAAGATTTTTATAGTAGACCGGGGAAGGCTCGATAAGGCGCCTCTCTCAGTCCTACTATAATTTTGTATGAACTTATCATAAATGTGTCCATGTGTCCGGAATTGAAGTTATTTTTTGTAATGTGAAGCATATCAAGAGTATGAACATACTTTCGTGAAGGTGTCGGTGAGTGCCCACAGTGACCGTGGGTGAATATATCCTAAAAGCATAAGAGAGACACTGATGTGAAGTGGCACATTATATCCGCAGGACTTTCGGTGAATTTTTACATAATTATCCATTAGCTCATCCTGCTAGCAAAAGGTGTATACTGGTACTTACTCAAACGTGCCCGAGCGCTCTCGAAAAGAGTATTATAGCGTGGCCTATTACGTCGTTCGGTAGCGTATAATTTTATAGTTTTACTCAATATAACTTTGAATTCTCGTAACCAATATAGTGCAGTCTACTACGTTCGTTGGCGCATAATAGTACTATAATGTTAATCCATAATTGGTTGAGCGTTAGTTTTGTATATTGAACTTGTAATTGTTTAGGAGTTAGTATTACAGCTGAAGGAAACCATTACATATGTACCGTGGCCCAACGGGGCGGGTGAATTAATAGTATATTTTAAAGGCCGTAATGGCCTATGAACATTGAGCAGTACTACGGAAGGCCTTTCTGTGTGACTTACTCCACGAATCGTGAAATTAAGCAGAATTAAAGTTTGGTTGCCAAGAGCAATCCTCTTTTGGGTGACGCTAATTTAAGGTACGTTCATATTTTGTATCCTCTAGATCTATAATGCTACGGGGGTGAAATTAAGTAGGAACCCAACAAGAAAGAAAACGTATTTAAATTATGGAGTAAATAAGAAGAATAACATGTAGTTTCTCTACCTCTCTCCTTCGCTCGAGGTTTCTCTCTCTCCTACAGGTGGAAATCAATAAGGACATCGCAAATCAATTGCCGGCGGTGTCGTGGGCTACTGTGTGAAAATTGTTCGTAGTAGAACTTCGTCTTTTTTCGCATGAACGATTTTTTTTTTTTATTATGGCGAGTGACAGTTCAGATTTTTGGTGAACCCACCCCGTAATCTCCGCTAATGCTAACGTGCCGTCCTGAGCTGTCACGGAGTGAGCTGCCAGCTAATGCTGGCAGACAGGACTCTACGTCCTCTGATCCTCACTCCTCTCTCTCCTCAAGTATCATAACAAAATAAATATACAAATAAACAAACAAACAAATTACTAAATTAATAGAAAAATGAAAAGTTAAAATTATTTGCGACAGTAATCCGCTGAGAGAAGTGACCCAGACAAGACAAATAAAGTAAATTGCAGGCGTCTAATTAAAAAACGGGCATCAACGAGGCTTTTAAAGGAATTGACTGGCAGTGCTTGCATGCTGGATACTAGATGGGAGAGCATTCCAAATTCGCGCAATCTGAACAAGACAAGAGTCTTCCATTGCTAGCCTTGTAAAACAAGGAAAAATAATGTTCCTGTTTCGGTGTGAATTTGTAAATTGTAAAAGATTTCTCTGAGGTAGTGTGGTTTATTATTTTTTTGCAGGTTAAAGAAGAACACTAAGGTTCTTTTCTTGAGGTATGTAGTAAGCGAGCATCCCCCCACCAAAGGATCGCGGTAAGACGAGACAGAGTCATATCTGTGAAGTCCGAAAATGAAGCGTAAGCAATCGTTAAACGAGACCTCCATTCTACAGGTACAAATGTTAATCCAGAAACAATTCACTAAGATCCAAATTTCTCCTGTACATTGCTATACAGTTAAGACTTAAGATTTAGTGTTAGATAAGTTACGATTACCTAAGTCTCATATTCTTTCTAGATTATCACTTAATAGACAAACGCAATCCTCGACAAACCTGATTGGTCTGCCGAAATAAATCTGCACATCATCAACGTAAAGGTGGACTTTTGAATCCTGTAATATCATTGCGAAACAGAGCTGTAAAATATTCAGTATTTAATGGATTTAATATCTGTTAATTACCAATACCAAGTATTTCAGAATATGATAATTCCCGATACTAATATTCCTCTTTAGCAATTAAAATTTTACAGACCCATTCCCGGAATTGCAAATAATACTTTAAAATACCGGAAAATAATTGAATTTGCGGTTACATTACAAAAATAATTAGAAATATCCAAAAGTATTTAAAAAGTATTTGGTCATTACTGTATTATTCCTTTCAATTCTTTCAAATACTTTCAATTACTTTTAATTACTTCAAAATCTTCCGTACTTAAGTGCTTCACTCGCATATAAATAATTGTAAATATTAAATAATCTCCCAGAATTGGAGTTAGTTGCATTTGAATCAATAGGAATATTACAATGTCATCAACAATAGTATCGTGGTCGAAGTAACTAGGTGGGGTTATATGATTAGTGAGCAAGGAATAATCAGTATTTGATTTTACTGTCCGACGAAATTACATACGGGCATTCAGCTAGGGTATCATAAGAATTCGTTTTAGACCAAGTCTTGCTTTTTTACTTGTTTAAAACTAAATTAAATGATGCTAATTTTTTTTCTGTAGTAAAGAATCGTGAAACTAATTGCGTGACATAAAGTTGCTCATGTGAAAGGTCGGCGAACATCATTTATAGCTGTACAACATATATGAAAAAATACTCTCAAGGAAATTCTTAACAAAAATATATGTGTCAAAATTTTAATATGGCGGACTGTGGTTCATATTAGCCATAAAATTCCTTTTTATGCTTCGTACTTACCGGCAGTAGTTATAACCGCATTTTTGTGTCTGATGTTTATGGGCGTCGACATGTACTGATTTTTCTTTCGAATTTTTATGAACTGGTGACCTGGTAGACAATAACTTATAGAAGTATTAAGTTTTATGTATAAGGAATGAATTTCTGTTATGCCCAGAAAGGTAGTTGAAACGGGTTCTATTAATTTGGGGTTAGGATATGTGCTTGGTCCTGGTGTAGGAGGAAAAAAAATGCCTAGCCCCATAAAGCTAGAAACTGATGCATTCTGTTTTCTTAGAAATTTATTGTAAATACATCTTTAGAATTTGTCTGCACTAATGGCAATATGGCATTTACCGGTTTGTACATATTCGCGAAATGCCTTAGGGTCATGATGCCAGCATCGCAGAACAAAATTTTGTAATTTTTACTTTGTATCTTTAAGTGAGCCACGCACAATATAATTATTGGTGCAATTAACCTAAGTCAGACTACAACCAGTGGCGGATCTAGCATTGAAATGAGGGGGGGGCGTCATCTTCCAAATTACATTGAGCAACAAAACAAAAAAAACATTCAGCGCCGTAAGTCGTTTAGTTTAGCCCACCGCAGTACTCTAGTGCGGAAGGTAGGTTTCCGCATTAAGCTGTGTGGATGATGTGTCATTTTTTAATATAAGTTTTTTTACAAAAAGTCATTTTAATAGCATTAGGGTGCAAACTGCAGGAGTCATTCAAACCAAACCTTTCTCAGTTTTACACACTGGACATATGGACTGCTCGATATGCTATTTCATGCTGGTACAATTTTTTGTGTCAAAAATAGTTCTTACGTCGGTACCAACATTGAAAAAACCACTGGCGGGAAATTGAAAAGTAATTTTAATAAACTTTCCGAATTTCTGTTGAGTATCTATGAACATATTGCCTTTGCGGTAAAACACTTTTTATCACTAACTAACCCAAATAATTAATTTAGAAACATTTATTTCGACGAACCCACTTATTTAATTGTTGTTTACGCAGTTCTCTCTCAGTTGTTACTTGGTGCTTAGACCGAAAGAGAACGCTATATATGTAAAAGTGGGTCCACTTACTGCAGTGTATTTCTATGGACATAGTCGGTCTATATTATACATGTCAGTGGTTTTACTTAAGAACGCTGCAAATAATTTAGAATGTTGGGAGTTAGGACTCAGTTAGGGCTCTGATATGTTAGTGAGGGAGTCTGTTTCGTGGTTTGGGAAGTGTTTCTCGAGGGTTTTGGATCACCCAACGTTTGGGTCCCAAACTCAAATTCTGAGAAAAACCTATACACATACATCACACACGCATACAATAATATTCATTGAAATAAATTTGTATTTTTGGAAGTTTTTGAATAAAAATATTTTGTATAATCTTTTGAAGTTGAATTATATAATAAAAAAACATACAAAATAAAAAATATATTTTTTTCAAATAACTCAAGTAATTAAATATTTTTGACTTTGATTTTTTAGGGGGGGGGGTCATGGAGCCGCCACTGAATACAACCTCTGTCGGTATTTGGGATAGCGATTACAAACTTGGTTGTACCTACGATACAACATGTCAGCAAAACAACTAGCTATCAAAATAGGATTTGAGCGTACTATGCAGTTACTGGATAACGTGTAAAAATATTTGCTTCAACTACAGTGGAGCATATACTGGTTACTGACTACATTTCATGCGAGTTCTTTTAATTTAATTATAAGTTCTTTGGTACAACAGACATTTTTTTTAACCATTCCTCAATTGTGAGAATCGATCCTCCACATAACCTCTTCATTTCACTCAATTCTGAGCCATTTTCTTGATTTCTGGACAAGCTTTAAGAAAATAGTGGTTCTAAATATTTCTTTATTTTATTGGTATTTTTCATGTGATCCTTGACCTTCCACCTTTCGTTTTCTCAGCGGATTCTATTCTAATGCCAATTTGGTGAGGTATTTTGAATGTGTGAAGTATTTGCATATGCATTTGCATCACCCTATTTCAATAGCTATTGCCTCTTGGTGCATTATTAGCCACAGCGTTCTGTGTTCGTGATTCATCAGAATATCTTCCATATAAATTTCAGGCATTTATTCAGGAATATTTGGATTTCTGAACGACATTCTTCCTGCCCTCAGTCCTTCGTCTATGGCTTGTATTGCTCCACTTTTTGTATACTATATAATAGTGGATGTAGTGTGGCGAGAAATAGCAGGGAGATATTGAATATAATTTTCTTTTAGACATCTTTTATGACTTAGTGGATTGCTCAAGTTTCCAACAAACTTTTTAGTCAAGGTAATTTTCATAAAAAAAGAAAGAAAAAAAAAAACAAAAAAAATCCAATGACAAAATAATTATAACTTCAAGTCTTTTTTCTTGTGGTGCGAGCTAAGGGGATGTAATTATTTTGAGCACACGCAAAAACGAATTATACATCTTAAGTGCGCACACTCAACTCACTTATTGAATCTATTTTTGTACCTACATGTATAAGACCTTCAGTTCCTTACAGTAAGCAGTTACTTTTTTAAATATGATTAAATTTTAATATAAATTACCTCAATTTATGTGGAAAAATTCAATTTGTATTCATTGCTGCTTGCTGCTATTTCAATTTCATGTTGAAATTCCACAGCATTTTAGTATATATACTAAGTTGTATACGGCAGCAATAATCACTTGAAGTAGCATCTGTTCACATTGAATCCTATATAACCGTGTAGAAGAGTAGCTCCGTTTAATGGAAATATGTTTTCTCTATTAGGTTCATGAAAACCACTCTTAATAAAGCATAACTATGTAGTTAGTGTAAATTTCCCCTTGAATATTTCAACAGAGTTAAGTTATAAACTTTTGTACAAAAAAAAAAAAAAGGGAAAGAAAATTAAATAAATAAACCGGAAATAATGTATCTTTTCTGAACATGCTCTAAGTCCTTACAGCATCTAACTAAACTACACTTCAAAAAATATATCTATAAGTTTCTATTTCCTTTAGAAAGATCCAACCTGATAGTCTCATAGTCTACTCAGCAAGGGGTCGTCGTCGTCGTCGTCGTGAGTCCATGCACAAGAATTAGTTCAAAGAAGTCATCCCAAATGAGTTAAGTTAAGGAACTAAAAACAAAAAAACAAAAATACAAACGCACATAAAACAAAACGAAAAGCAAAATTGAACGTATAAATTGGGCATGGCCAATTGCGACTCACTGTGGGCAGCGCAATTAAATACTCGCGAATATATAATCACAAAGTTAGACGCGCGGTTTTGTTGATTTGGTTTTGGTTTTGAATTGAACAAGAAACGCTTTTCTCTTTCGGTACTTCTAATTAATTAATTATTCTGTCATTAATAAAAATATTTTTGCGACTCCTCTATATAGGCGGGCGCAAAAAATTTTTTATATTTTTGTTTTTTTTTTAGAATTTAAAGACAACAACCAACACAAAAAACAGATATCCACTGTTATATGGAAGGACAGGAGGAGATACCTCTAATGAGCTGCAGTTTTGATGGAGAACACCATGGGAGTGCGCTTCATCAATAATTGTGCTGGCATCGCGGCGGTTGGTAGCCACACACAAAAATTTTCGTTGTTGAAGAGCAATGAGATAAAGTCACAGAACTGCATCAAGGTTTAGTGATAATTAATGAAATTTGTTTTTTTTCTTTTTTTTTATTATTATTATTAACAAAATAAATGAAAGATAAATGCCAGAGTTTTTAGATTATAATGGACGATAAAAAAGATATAGTAGAACTACAGGCAATGGCGTATAGTCAAGGCATAAGGCGAACCGTGAAAATGAGGTGCTCCGTATCATACAAAATTTCAACATATAAACTGACGTGAAAAATTTTAATTAATATCTAAAATTTGTATTTTTTACAAAACTATTTTGCAAGCTTTCTGACTAGCAAAGTCGTTGATCAGATGACTCTCGAGGTGGATTGAGTAAGTCATATGTCGTTCAGTTGACAAAATCGACAGATTGTTCAATCTAGAATCATCCATGGTTCATCGTAGATAAATCTTTAATTTTTTCAACTTGGAGGAATCTCTCTTGCAAGTTACAATAGGAAAATCACGATATTTTGGACTGAATCAGCTAAGCTAAACTAATGAAAAAAGCGCAGATGCTGTAAGGGTCTTCAGTAAATCATGGTGTTTAGAGAGGTTAAGTGAATGAACTTATAGCTTTCGGATAAACGTTCAGAAAAAGCTCCTGTACTCCATCCAGTCTGCTTGACCTTCATCACAACAGTATTGTCAAAACTTTGGCCTCGACACCTTATTCATATCTAAACTGTCTTTTGTCAACTTCTCCACTATAATTTTCGTGATGTCTTCTGTGCCCTTGGTTTTATAGTAGCTGAACAATTTCTCGTTTATAGTAGACTGAAATTCACTGAAAATAATTTCATTGAATTTGCAAAATGTATTGAAAATTTAGGAAAAAATGAAACTTTTCCACTCAACGATCAGAGAGGTCTCATCGGTATGGTTATTTCTGATCGCCTGCCACATCTACATTGATTTTCGATTTAGATGAAATCAATAGACTCATGAACTGAAATGGATGATCCTTCCAACTTGACGTATCGAAGTAGCTATGGGATGTTCGGGCTTTATATGAGCAATTCGCTGTCCAGTATTATGGAGAAGTACTTGGCCTTTCTCATTTGAGCAATTATCTGTTGGCGGATGCAGACAACCAAAATGTTGATAAACTCGTTTTGGATTTCTGAGGACAACTATACAGAGTGTTTCCCCTTAGGAGGTCCATAGAGGGGGAGGTGATAGTACTCACCTAGACGAACCAAAAATTGTATGGCAGGGGGGGGGGGGCAATATCAACCGTTTAGGAGTTACAGGGTGATTCATAAAAAAAGCTAGGTTTTCACAAAACACCCTGTATCTTAAAAACTACAGGGCGTATGGTCACAGTTAAGGGCTCACTGTATGCAGAACTTCATGGCCTTTCCAACGACAGTTTAACATACTAACACCGACTAAGTGATGAAAACTGAAAAGCATGTATTGTTAACCATTTATTTATTAAACGAGTTACTACAGCGCGCTTGTGTTTAGCTGGTTCTGATAGTAAAAAAAAACTGTTTTTGTAACACACTTCTATAATTTCATGTTAAGTATTTTCTAATTCTGACATACTAGGACAATAAATTACTACATTGACTTGAATAGGTTAAGAGCTAATAACTCTTTAACGGATACAGATAGCACATAGGGTATACTAGGTCAAATTAAAGAGGAGGCTCCACAGTTTACAGTTTTTATAAAAAAAAGTTATGTTAACGACCTTTTTGCAAAAATAATAGAGGTCAAAGTAAAAAAAAGGAAAGAAAATCCGAAATTTTTAGTTTAGACCTTCATAACTTCTAAGGGGTACGGGGCTGGTTGAGCTGTCGTTGGAAAGGCCATGAAGTTCTACATACAGTGAGCCCTTAACTGTGACCATACGCCCTGTAGTTTTTAAAATACAGGGTGTTTTGTGAAAACCTAGCTTTTTTTATGAATCACCCTGTAACTCCTAGGCGGCTGATATTGCCCCCCCCCTGCCATACAATTTTTGGTTCGTCTAGGTGAGTACTATCACCTCCCGCTCTATGGACCTCCTGTCAATTATGGCATTTTTCAGATATCTCATCTACACTTTTTTCCATTCTATGTAGCATCTTTCGTGTGAAAAGTGATACTTTCGTCGACGAATAGCAAATCCATGAGGGAAGTATTTTTTGCTTGCTCTACGTATCTCGGAAAATACAGCTTCTATTCAACGTACGCTTTTCACCCTTCACAGATATATATACCGCCTCCTCGAATCTTCTCTTTTTTAAGAGCATCCAAATGTTAAATAGTATTTGATCCCCAATCCCGAACCAATTTCTAATGTCATTCAGATCAGCTAAGAAAGCATTCGCCTTGAAAGGTCCTTGCTGAAGGGACTGACTTTCACCGACGCCTACACTTTCGCTCTCTTTCACAACTTTTTTCGCTTCTTCAATTTTCCCTTTTGTTGTTGCTTGGCTCTCGCCTTCTCATTCAATCGCCTTCTGATCTACGGTTGCCGCATCTCCATCCTCAGATACTACATACAGCTTCAGTCAAGTGGAACTGAGATGTATCATCAACTGTGATCCGTTTCTTTTCGGTTGCTATTTATCGTTTCGATACAGTCATAGTAGGAGCGTTATGAATAAGGCTAATGTAAGTTCAGCGGATTCCGAAGATTTAGGAGGTGGACTATCACTACCATCCCAAGGCTTTATTGTAGCTTTTTACCTTTATTACTACGAATTCAAGAGAATCTATGGTTCGATGTTCACATTTGTGAATCCATAACCCTACTATGGCAGTCTGAAATTTCAATCATAGAGTCAGTTACGAAAATTGAGTGACCTGGTTTTTTATAGAATAAACAGCTCCTCACAATGATTTGTGGACAACAATTTTTAATTCACCAAAATACGCGATAATACTGTCATTTTTTCCAAACAATTTAGTGCCCCTTATTGTGGTTCCCTAGGCGGACCGCCCCAGCCAGCCCTATCTCTGCTACGCCACTGACTACAGGAGATAGGTACCTTTTATGTTTATACCACAACCAGTTCACACCGGATGGAAGGATATTTTCTATGAATATAAAAATTGAAGCTGAATTCTACAAGCCACATACATAATATTTATGTCCTTCCTTCCATAGTCTGAACCCGAACTGGGATAATGGGAGTTTGCATACTTATAGGTCCTTATTCCAAAATGGGGTGGTGGTTATTCTTCTTCCATCCCCCAAAAAAGGGTTTCTTCACTTTTTATTATAATACATATAGTGGAGTATTCATGAATGCAGATCACCACTATATACACACACCAAAACATACCTTCAACCATAGTTGATTTGGATGAATTTTTCAACCTCTCTGCTTCTACATACATACGTACATATATAGTCTAGCTTCCATCACATCTTCACATGTTACCTGTCAGTAAGTAGTGACACAAAAGATGTTTTTGAAATCGACACAAAAAACTAAGTACAAAGTTAAGTACTCTATACAGCTACTATGGAAGAGAATGCGTTCACATCTTATATGTACTCGTACCTGCCCCCCAGATGATCTACAAACTCCTGGGCCTATACCTTTAGAGTGGAGCCTGTTTATATATAATGCTTTTTTTTTTGTTTTGTTTTGTTTTTCATTGTATCATCTCTCAATGCTCGACTCAATTTTACTTCACTTTCCCGTTCATATGTATACTGCAAACATAAATCCATATCAAGTCCATGACCATAATATACAACACAGGTGTATCAGTCCATATGAGTGAAATATATGTGTGTATGGACGTATGTATGTATGTAGAAAAGGTAAAAGGAAGGTGCGCACCTACTGTCTCTTCACTGCACACTTTGCAATCCTCCCTCCAAAAACTTTGATAATATGTTTACAAGTTGAAATGTCTGTTGTTGCTGAAGTTGAAATGGATTTTATGTTTTTGCTTTGTGCGCTTCTGTTTATTATTTTAATTGTTCCAATTGCTTTGCTTTTGGAACGAACGAGAAACATAGTTTGATTGGAAAATATGTTCACCGAAGAATGGAGAGTAGGTATATAGGCATGTACCGATCTAGGTATGTTTAACTAGCCTTGAGGAGCGTTAAGATGAGATGCAGTTTTTTTTCTTCTTCTTAAATATTTTCATCTAATTGCTATAACTGCAACAGAAACATCAGCAGCCTATAACTAAAAAGAAAGAAGACAGCATCAAGGAAGCATGTCATCCACTAGGCCATAGACAATAACATCAGAGTTAGAAAATCATTGAAGAAATGTGTCAGCGATTCATTTTGATAAATCTATCTAGAAAGTTGGAGCTTGAAGCAAACTAAGTTTTTGCCTTCTACCCGTTTTAATCATAGATGAAAACTTAAAAGATACTTTTTTGTTTGGGGCTATTTTCAGTCATTTTCATTATTGCCAACATAAAAAAAAATTTTTTGTTTTTGCCCAGTATTTTAAAAAGAGGAGTCCTTTTCGAAATCGAAACCTGTTCGAATTTTCGGAGACCCAAAAAAAAGTGTTTTTTTTTTTTTTGTCATTAACCGGATACTCATTGCGCGTACTTTATACTCATCATCATCATCATCATCGTCATCATGAAGACTTTTCGAGCCGCAAAACCTTTTTATTAAAAGCCGCCTATAACCGGCTTCTTGCCAGGAAGCGGTAGATAACGTCCAACTTCTTATAGAGTGGAATGTCTATGTTCTCTTGAGCATACAGAAAGCCGGTTTATATTGCGAGCAAATAGGCTTATCAGGATAGAATCGTTGTCGTCGTTGTTGTTGTTTTTGTTGTCGTTGTCGTTGTCGTCGTCGTGAAAAGTTTTTTCTATATTCGTTTGGTAGGTATTTAGTGAGAAAGGTAAATAGAAAATTGTATATATTTATACATGGCAGACATACCATATGCATACCTATACTGCAAATACCTAACCTAGCCCTAGGGTAATGTGACTTTTGACTTTTATCACATAACATCAAAAAAACGACAGACAGTCTATGCTGTAATAAGTTTTGAAGAGACTTCTCTAGAGACCCAAAGGTGCTCGGTGCGTTAAATTGCAATGCACAGTTTTATTCTATTCTTAATCCATGTGTGGAATATGAGTTTTATAGTCTTGTATGTTGGAGGAGCTACATTACATACTTATATCTATCTACATCGTTCTTATAATCGTTGTTATTGTTGTTGTTGTTGTCATGTACCATGTTGTTCACCTCAAAGTTTATGTGCGAATTTTATTTCATTTAAAGGTGTAAACTATAAAAAAAAAAAAAAACGAAAACATCACACACACAAAAAAAACCTATGCTGAATACGTCGTAGGCAGTCGATTTTTATTGTTGTTAATTAATTTGCAAAGAGCTTCATTTCTTTTCATATAATGTTATGAGTGTGGCAAGCAAGGGAAAAACAAAAAAAACAAAAAAAATAATCAATCGCCCAGTGGCCAGCTTCTGACCATTTAAAAGTAATAAATTCGCTTTAGAAAGAGAAATCCAAAAGACCAAAAGAGGCGAAGATTTTATGATCTTAAGTTTTCAAAAGTGTTAATTGGTTCTTTTTAGATGTTGTCTAAAGTATCGCTATACAACATAATATGTATGTATACATATCATCGGGTTAACTATAATTAAAAATTTTCATAAGTATAGCATAAAACTGCGGGTATAGATTTACAGAAATTCTTTGAAGATAATAATGGCATGGTTGGTGAGACTGTAAAATTTTTTTTTTTTTTTTTACTGGATAACATTAACGCATGATTAGTAGAGAGAGAAAATTATGTCTGATTTATTTTTATGATGATAATTATCAGAATTTTATTGAGAATGAATGTTATGATTTTAAATAATAATAAATTTTTACAGTGTGGATTTAGATAGAAATTTACTAGAGTTTTAAATGGATAATTTTGAGGAAGGGTAGGTCAAAATAATATATGTATGTACAGGGTGGGCCAACTTGGACTGACTGATTTGAAATGCTTATAATTATTTTATTTTTAAAGTTTTTTATTTTATTTTTTTTTTCCAGATAATAAAGAATTTTATAAAATTTTATAATGTCATCATATTCAGTGTAAGAACATGTAAAAATTGTTGAATTTTATTATGCTTCCGGACGATCAATTGTTACAGCACAAAGAAAATACCGTTAGTATTTTAATACTGCGGCGGCCCCCGTTGTAAACATGATAAGAAGCTTAATGACCCGTTTTGAGAATTGGGGTTCAGTAGGTGATGAACCACGAAGAAATGTTGTTCGACCTGTTCGCACTGAACAAGCTATAGATGCTGTACGAGAAAGTGTTAACACGGATCCAATTGTGTCTACTGGTCGACGTGCTACTCAATTGGCATCTCCAGAACATCGCTACGACGTATTCTAAAAGTTGATCTGAGGATGTTTCCTTATAAAATTCAATTGGCCCAAGAATTATTGCCGAAGGATGCACCACAACGGCTACAATATGCCAATAGATTGATTTTGCTTGCGACAGAAAATGCCAATTTTTTGAATAATCTGATTATGAGCGATGATGCACATTTTCATTTGAATGGATATGTTAATAAACAGAACTGCCGAATTTGGGGTACGGAGAATCCGAAAGCATTGCAGCAGCGATAATTACACCCTCTCAAATGAACTGTTTGGTGTGGAATCATGGCTAATAGAGTTATCGGTCCATATTTCTGCGAAAATGAAAATCAGGAGCCTGAAACCGTCTCTGGAGCGGCATACCGAACCATGTTGGAAAATTTTTTACGTCCAGTAGTTCTCAATAATCCTGACATATGATTCCAGCAAGATGGAGCTACACCTCATACGGCAGGAGCCACAATGGCGATTCTTCGAGAACTTTTCGATGACCGAATAATTTCAAAAAAATGCTGATTTCGCGTGGCCACCTCGTTCTCCAGATTTGACGGCCCCAGATTTTTTTTTGTGGGGTTTCTTGAAGGAACGAGTTTACGTCAACAAACCACAAAATATTCAGGAGCTAAAGCAGAATATTCGCACAGAAATTGCTCAATTGGAGCCAGAAAAATTGGGCAACGTAATGCAAAAAGGCTTAAATAGAGCCATTAACTGCCAACGGGATAATGGACGCCATCTAAAGGATGTCATTTTTCATACTTAGCTTAAAAAAAATTTATAATTAATACTTTCATTTAAAAAAAATAAAATAAAAAACTTTAAAAATAGAAAAATTATAAGCATTTCAAATCAGTCAGTCCAAGTTGGATCCACCCTGTAGATGTATGGAAATACGGCCCGGGAAATAACGCCCAAAAATGATAAGTGAATTAAGACCCAAAAGTTCCATATAAATTTTGACGTGTCAAATGTGAAATAATGTCCAAAATTTTTGGGCGTTATTTCGCACTTTTGGGTTTTATTTCACTTTTCAAAAAATTTGATCCTGATGAAGTAATGCCCAAAAATCATTTCAGAAAATGAAGGAAATATTTCCCAACGATGTGTGTAAAGTAAGAACGCGTTTTCAATATTTTCGGCTTTATTTCATTTGCTTGTTCTCTTGATTTGAATTTGGGCTCTAGTTCATTTTTTTCTTGGGCCTTTTATCACCTACTTTGGGTTTTATTTCACATTAGCTTTCGGGCGTTATTTCACTTATCACTTTTGGGCGTTATTTCGTTGGGCGTTATTTCTCGGAGCCTGGAAATACATGTACACTACAATTTAATAATAAAAACATTACAAAATAGACCTGTGACTGGAATCTGCAAACTTACACCAAAAGCACTTGGAAGAGATAGCTTAAATTTTTGTGGATGACAATGAACACTTTCAAATAACATTTTTAATTGTTCAAAGTTATCACTTTTATGTTCAACGCAATTTCCTATACTCCTAAATCAATGTTGAAAGTACTGAGCCTACTTTTCAACAGTATCCCAAAATTTTCCGCTGTTTAATAGGATAAATGTCAAATCGCGAGTATTTTATATTTTATGAAACAGAATAAAAAGAAATCGCAAGGTTCTACATAGGTCGGAACTCTAAAGCGAATGAATAATGAATTCCATACTTAAAGCAGTCAGAAACTCGACAGTCTAAGTTTCGAAGTGCGATGATATACATATTGTCATGATGGAATAGGAGTCACACAATCGGACTTTTAAAAGGAAATTGATTAACCGTGAAATGTAGCAACATAACTCCTGCATCCGCAGAATTAAGTAACCTTTTTTATGCCAGTGTTGGATGTATGTTTTAATTAAGTGGAAAGATCCAATGTTGTAATTGTCATTGGCATAATTAGAATTTTTGTCTTGGGGGCTAGGTCCCCAACTTTCGTACATAGGCTTAAACGATTTCAATTTCTTAAATCATCGGATGAGTGTTTTCTGTTTTTTTTATTGTTTTAAGAATAAAACAAAATTTGCACGATTTTAAAATAAAAATAAAAAAGTGGTACTATTTAACAGAAACCTTTGTTTTCCACTTCGCCTCCTTTCCTTCTCTCGTGTGCTAAGAAAAATAAATCAGAATCCTCAAGCTATATACTGATATGATAGTAACGCCCTGCCTAATGCCCAATATTTATTCCAAGTGCAAGTACTAGTACGAGGATCTGGACTTAAAACCGTTTAAGTACAAGTACTAGGCCCAGTACTGGTACTTGAAAATTGTCAAGTATGAGTATCGATACTTAAAAACTTAGTACTTATACTTGTACTTATAACTCCCACATATCAGCTTTTAAGTACCTTATAAGTACTTAAGTACTGCCGAGTACATACTTAAATTCTTGTTAGTTATTTAATTACGTTTTCTAATAATAGAGGTTCAAGAGCTCGAATTCGTTTTTTGTGTACAGTATTTAAGTTTGCTTTTAGCAAAACAAGATTTTCAAATGTCACATCAGATAATGATTTCCAATATGGAGCACTTAAAAGAGCTGCAAATGAAAATAAACGCGCCACAGGTGCGGTGGAAGAGCGGAGGATGTTGCACCTACTCAACAAAGTATAGTGATTAAGCATGCCAATTTCTGAAGGCATATTTAAATAATTTAGAAGAGCTGAAACACTTCTCGTTAAGGCAGTATTTGTGGGTACTTTGGGACTTATAGGATACTTAAGCCCTTACATGAGACCCACTGACATATATAATATGGACTGATTAATTTTCTATTTCTTGTGGGCTCAACTGCTTATGCCAAAAAATGTTCATATGCCATTGCCAGAAAAAAATTATTGGCGGGAAGTTGAAAAGTGATTTTAATAAAACCTTTCGGATTTCTGTTGGGTATCTATGAATATATTGCCTTTGCTAAAACACTTTTTATCACTAATTAACCAAAATAATTAATTTAGAAATATTTATTTCGACGAACCCACTTATTTATTTGTTGTTTACGCAGTTCTCTCTCAGTTGTTACTTGGTGCTTAGACCGAAAGAGAACGCTATATAGAAGTGAGCCAACTTACTGGAGGTTATTTCTATGGTCGTAGTCAGTCCATATTATACATGTCAGTGATGGGACCTATGAGTACCAGTACCTGGACTTATACTTGAAAATTTGTAAGTACCAATATTGGGAAATGAAAATTTTTTGAGTACCAGTATCGGGACTTGTACTTAAAAAAATTTAAGTACATCTCCTGGTACTGGTACTATAGTATACTGCTGTACTTTAAAGGCTTGATTTATACCATCTGCATGCGTTTCAAAAAAATTTAGAACAATTATTTGCGTTTTTATTAAGCACTACTATAGTTGAACTTATGTAAACTTAAGTTAAGGTTTTTTTTCTGGAACTTTATTTTGTATCTGTTGCGCTGTTCCTTTTCTTTTAATTATTTCATTTTAAATATAGGAGAGCCAGATTGGAAAACCTCTCCTGAAGCACAGGTTGCTCTCAACCAAGTTTTAACTCGATGAATAATGAAAAGCTTTGTTCACAGCCGGCTAAGTTCACAGGAAGACCAATAGTTGCTTGCAGCAACTAGTACAAATTTGGGCAGAAGACTTTAATAGTTTCTGTTTTCAATTTGTCCAAATTTGTTACAATGTTCTTGTTTTGGAACATGTTTTTTATTATTATTTTTTTTTTAGCCTGTAAGGCGGAAATGTCTATATTGAAAACAATTTTGTAATTTTCTACAAATGCCTCCCCATGTTTTAGGTCCAACTTTATAAGTGAGTCAACTTACTGTGCCAAAAGTAGATTTTCAAATCTATCTTTAAAGTTAGTTATAATGTTGTCCATCACTTGGTTGTAGATATTTATCTTCCAATATTGGGAAGGACTTGTATCTGAATGCATGTCCACTAAATTACTTTTACCTTCAGTGGATTCTATCATGAAGTCTTTTGCCTTCTTTTTTCGAGACTCGAGTAGATTCTAGACAAATTTCATGTTTTTCAACTAATTTATCAATTTTCCAAAGTATCAATTGTCTAGAGTTGTTAATATAGTTTATATCATAATGTAATGTAATAAAAATATTATTAAATTGATTCAAAGCTTAAAAACCCTGTTTTACGGTCAACTAAACAAAGGTTTACGAAACTTTTAATATTTCAGTGATATCAAGGGTTATCAATTAAATTGAAATTTCCGCACAAACTCTCACGCCTTTGTCAAAATTCATTGAATTCAAAGCAATCTCAGAACAGCTAATAAATTTTTTTAAAAGATTTCAATAGATTTTCTTAAATAACAAACCTTTTTAGAGCCTTTTTGATTCCGTACCGAACGGTTTCAATTTAATTAGATTGTACGAATTGAAGGGTATTTTTAGGAATTTCTATAATTTCCTGGGGGGCCAGTTCGCATACTGGGGTAGGCCACGCCCACCCTGGCTCCTATCTAGTTACGTCAATAGTAATTGTCGATTATTTTCTAGATCATAGTTATAAAACTAGGTTTCGTCACCTAACGTACAATAATAGCTCGTTTTTTTTTTATTTTTGTACGAAATTGAAAAAGTTGAATGAATGAAAAATATCGGGAAGCAGATGGTATTTACCGACCAAAATTATGATATTTCGAGTTGCTAAGTATTTTTTGGGATCAAGAGACACTAAAAGCACAGACAAGAAATACCCAGATATCGACGGTAGTAAAGGGTTTTCCAATAAGAGGTGTTATTTTGATATTCAAAGCAAAATGCAATTTTTTGAGATAAATGATCGGATCTTTATTTCATTATAAAGAGGAAGGTATGCCGTTAATAATGGAAAATAACATCAGCCAAATGATCACCACGATCACGCCTACAGGACCATATCCTTTTCATGAAATTTTCCATAACCAAATCGCAAAGTGGCTGCCCTATGTCCTCGATAGCCTCACTAATTCCATCTTTGAGGTCTTGAATCGACGCTGGGCTGTTGGCGTAGACCTTCTCTTTCACGTGGCCCCACAGGAAGAAGTCGCAAGGTGTTAAGTCACAAGATCTCGGTGGCCAATTGTGATCACCTCTTCGAGAGATAACACGGTCCAGAAACTTTTCCCGTATAAGATCAATGGTTTCGTTGCTTGTATGGCACGTAGCGCCGTCTTGTTGAAAGTAAACGTTGTCTAGATCAATACCATCCAATTCCGGCCATAAAAAATCATTAATCATCTGTCGATAGCGCAATCCATTCACCGTAACTGTTGCTCCAGCCTCATTTTCGAAAAGGTAAGGTCCAATGACCCCGCGGGACCATAAACCGCACCAAACAGTCACACGTTGAGGATAGAGAGGCTTTTCAACAATAACTCTTGGGTTTTCCGAGCCCCAGATGCGACAATTTTGCTTGTTGACGAAGCCATCGAGGTGGAAATGGGCCTCATCACTCAAGATGAGTTTTCGATGGAATTCCGGATCATTTTCATGCATTTCAAAGACCCAATCAGCAAAGACTCGACGTTGTTGATGATCGGCCGGCTTGAGTTCTTGTGTTAACTGAACTTTATAAGCCTTAAGACCCAAATCTTTATGCAAAATACGGTGTAATGACGTTTGTGGAATGCCTAATTCCAAAGAACGACGAGGAATGGACAAACCTGGGTTTTCTTCAACACTTTCGGCTACAGCAGCAATATTCTCGGCTGTTCTTGAGCGACGTGCACGGGTTTTATTCTTCACATCACTAACTTGTCCCGACAGCTCGAATTTTTCTACCAATTTTTGTATTGCGGTCCGACAAGGTGCTTCACGACGACCCAAAAATGTTCGAGTTTTACGAACCGTCTTTGCCACATTTTCACCATTTTTATAGTGAGTTTTAATAATTTCAATGCGTTGTTGAATCGTGTATCGTTCCATTTTTATTAATGGCGTAGTTGCTACTTGTCAAATGTTAAAAAATGACAGCTCCAAAAGTGACATCTATCGAAATAGCGTGCTAATTAAAATAACACCTCTTATTGGAAAACCCTTTACTAAAGTCTCGTTTCCACTAATATAAATTTTCTTACCCGACAAGTTGGCAACATTTTATGTAAGTGGAAACGCTATATGAAAATTCAGACACATGTTGGCAACTTGTTCGATGTCGGCTGTGAAAACTTGTAGAATTTGTTGGGTGAGTTTTTCATTTCAGTGGAAACGCTCATTTGTTGTGTTGGCTAAACTAGTGGAAGACAATGGAGTAGAGTTGGCGAGAATTTATTTAAATGGAAACACTTATAAGTTTAAGCTAACATGTCGACTCCCAACAAGTACACAACATGTTACCGAACAAGTTGGCAGAATTTGTATTAGTGGAAACGAGGCTTAAGAAAGTGATGTATCGAAGAGCTCATAGCAAACCTCAATAGCTCACTGCTCTCGGTTAAATATATCATGGGCACGAACCAAAAATGTTTTTCAATATAGGCGAAAATTCATTTCTTTCTTAGAATGGAAATCGACCATATTTCTTCAGAATTCGTCTGGTTTATTGGTGGCTATAGACGGTCCGACCAAATTATGTCTTTCGTCTGGCTTGTTGAACTGGTGAAATGAGGAGGGGGGGGGGGGGGGATAAATACATCAATGTTTTCAATATTTTGCATTCTATACAATACAACAAACTTTTTGCTCTTACTTTGAAATTTGGATCTAGCCAGTCCCGATATTTATTTTCATATTTCACAAGTAGTCTGGCAGCCGAAACGACTGAGACTCGTTCTTTGACTGTACTTAAACATACGCACTGTCGTTTTTTGCATCCCACGTACGGAATTTATTGAAGTAAGTTGAAATTTCACTGTGCACTCGCATCTTTTCGGTTATTTGCATTAACTTCCTACTAATATTCCTACTGGTATGCTGTACGTTTTCCCTACTCGCAATTTTAATGCGATTTCAATAAAATTTGTACCTCAAGAAATCTTAATCATATTCAAAACATTTCTAATGTGCGAAACAATATCTTTCGAGTCCATGTTTTGTTAAAAATCGCAATTTTCCTAAATACGGGAACCAAAAAATGCAAAATCTAATTTGGTTTTGCCGATTAGTGATAGCCGCTTTGACGTTATTTCCCTAGATGTGAGATTTGTACTCATGCCAATAAATTTCGTTAAAGTTTGTAATTTTGTAGGCTAATCCAACTATTAAAAGAAGTGAATCTTTCGATGTTTACCTCCACTCACCCACCCATTCCTCACAATCGGGTCATCCTACAAGACGGTAGACAGAATTTGTTCGGACCGTCTACAGCCACCAATAAACCACACGAATTCTGAAGAAATATGATCGATTTCAATTCTAAGAAATAAATGAATTTTCGCCTATATTGAAAAACATTTTTGGTTCGAACCCATGATATATTTAGCAGAGATCAGTGAGTTATTGAGGTTTGCTATGAGCTATTCCATACATCAATTTCTTAGTACTACCGTCGATATCTGGGTATTTCTTGTCTGTGCTAAAAGACCCAGTGTCAAATTTATAGAGGTGTG
This sequence comes from Dioctria rufipes, assembly GCA_963924295.1. NCBI lineage: Eukaryota > Metazoa > Arthropoda > Insecta > Diptera > Asilidae > Dioctria > Dioctria rufipes. The sequence continues at coordinate 76,482,982 of OZ002743.1, read as the reverse complement.
CTATATAAATCCTTTTCTCATGACAATTGGCATTCTGTATTAAAGAATTCCACAAAACGACAATTGACATCCTGTAATGTTGGTCTATGCATGTACTTCAAAATGCAAACCAAAAACTTGTTGTTGGTCAATTCTAAGTCGAATAAAGTCATTTTCCAAAAAATGTCTGTTTTTCTAGTGGGATTTACGAATTGGGCCGACCCTGTACTTCGTAAAATGTGCAAATTTTTTCAAGTTCTTAAGTTTCTAATTCATGTAAACTTTTAAAACGAGTAAGAAGAATTCCAAAAATATTTTCAACAATTCTTCATTCTCGGGATAAGCAATAATTAAAACTCCGAATTTGCAGAGTTTTCTTCCAAATTATTCCACCAAATCTGGATGCAGTGAAGAAGCTTCATCTGTAGTAAACGAAACTAGGTAGGTACATAGTTTTCTAATTATACTATATTCTTCAGGTAAGTATATTTGATTTATTTGCTTGAAATTTTCTATGTGTAGTCAAAAACTTAAGTAATGGTACCAGGACCTGAACTTACTTATACATATTTTTAAAGTGCAAGTAGTCCCGGTAGGTACTGGTATTAAAATTTTCTTTTTTAATTACAAGCCCCACTACTGGTACTTAAAAATTTTAAATTGCAAATCCGGGTACTGGTACTGGTACTAATAAATCCCATATAGACACAAGGACGGACTTACTACAAATACCGCCATAAAGCGAAGTACTTTTGCTCTTAAAAATTATTTAAATACGCCTTCTAATAAGTAATAGAGGTTTAGTAGCAGGGACAGTAACGGTCATGATTTTTTCCCAACAAATTAAATTACAGTTGTGGCGCAATAAATTAAATTAGTTAATCTGTTTTATATATGAGTGACAGTAGGATAGAAACTAACATGCTGAATCGATATCTTTTATTAAGAAGGTTGGAAATCCTCTGCATCTGTAGAATGTTTATTTTCATTTGTAAATGCTCCACAATGAGGCAGCGGTGCTAAGACTTTTCTTTATTTGCATATGTATGAGAAACGTGTCGTTTGAAAACTTTTAGCATTCTGAGAAAAAAATTCTTCATATTTAGAATTATGTATTCAATCGAGGAGAATTTGGGCACTTGGTGGAACATGATCGAATCTTTTAATGCTCCTGCACAGAAGCTTGCTAAAGAATTAAGTTCAACAATCCCTAAGGTTATTGACTTTTGCCAAAATATTCTTTAAAAAATTCTATAGAATTAATTAATAAAATCAAAGATCTTAAGATACCAAAAAATTCTAAATTAGTTTCCTTTGATGTGTGCAATCTTTTTCCTTCAGTACCGTTGACCAAACTGAAATCTATCCTTTTTAACTTAATTAGAACAAAGGTTTCGAACCCGGATAAGTCGTCTCAGTTAATCAACTTGTTGAATGTTTGTATTGACCAAAATTATTTTCTGTTTAATAGTGTGTTTTATTCACAGTCGAAAGGCTTAGCTATGGGATCAGCTCTGTCTCCGTTTTTGGCTGAGTTTTTTATGTGTCATTTGGAAGACATATTATTTAACACAGTAAAAAATGATTTATTAAAACATGTCTTTGTCTGGTTCCGTTACGTGGATGACGTTTTTTGTATTTGGACTGGTACGCAGCGTCAGCTTACCAACTTTGCTAACAACATTTTAAACAACCTCGACGACTGTATAAAGTTTACAGTAGACATTGGTAATAATAGCTTAAATTTCTTAGATATTAACATTTTAATTACGGACAATTCCTTAAGTTTTGACATATATAGAAAGGATACATATTCTGATGCTGTGATACCTTTTAACTCCAATCATCCTTGGTCCACAAAAATGGCAGCCTTCCATAGTATGCTTAACAGACTTATCCAAGTTCCCTTAAGTCCAATCAATTTTAAAAAAGAGTTAAATCTGATAATCGACATTGCTACAAATAACGGTTACACGAAGAAAATATAGTCTACAAACTTTTATACCAAAAAAATAGAAATGCTGCATTAAATTTAATTTTTCCGGTTGTCGATTGCAACAATAATTTTCAATGGCGAAAAGTCCCATATATCAAGGCGACAACTAATAGTCTTAAAAATGTTTTACTTAAATACAACATTAAGCCAGCCTTTGTTAACATAATAATTTAAAGAGAATTTTGGTTAACAACAAAATTTAAAATAAAGTTTCAAATTTAGAAAAAACAGGTATATACAAAATTAAGTGTGACGATTGCTCCGCGGAATATATTGGCAAAACAAAACGAAAAATAAAAAGTAGATTTTCTGAACATGTCGCAGGAGCTAAACACATGAAGCCTAAATCGGGTCTCTCAAAACATCTTGCTATAGAAAATCATAGTACTAACATCAATAACCTTACTCTATTACATAATTTAAGCAATGGTCCCATACTCGATAAATATGAAATTTTCGAAATTAGACGAGCTCTAGCTAATGGCAATGTATTAGTGAATGACCAAATAGATTTCTCAGACAGAAGTCCGCTACTTAAACCAGACCTATTTTTATAAATTTACCTAACTCTGTTTGCAGTCAGTAGCCAGCCCTTGATAATGTCCCAATAAGGCGAAACGCGTTGGGATTTTGTAATTAGAGAATTGAAGAATTTTAAGAATTTTTATTTTTAACGATTCCAAATCAAATTATAAATACAAGAAGAAAAAACAACCGTCTCATCCGGGTTTGAAACCGGGACCTTCCGCTTGCCGGGCGACTGCTCTTACCACTGAGCTAACGAGACAGATGATTTTCCCTCCTGCATTTATCAATTTGTAATTAGCCTACTAAGCCACGTTGCTTTCAGCTGGCATTAACCAGTAACGATGAAAGCGCACAAATAAATTGTAAATTCAATTTTTTATTTATTTTTTCCGGACTGGAATCGAACCTACACTTTTAGAATCGGTTAATGATGGAGAATTGAAGAATTTTAAGAATTTTTATTTTTAACGATTCCAAATCAAATTATAAATACAAGAAGAAAAAACAACCCGGATGAGACGGTTGTTTTTTCTTCTTGTATTTATAATTTGATTTGGAATCGTTAAAAATAAAAATTCTTAAAATTCTTCAATTCTCCATCATTGACCGATTCTAAAAGTGTAGGTTCGATTCCAGTCCGGAAAAAATAAATTTTGTAATTAGTTTTTTTATAACGTAGTTTTAGAATTTGTTAAAACTTAAAGAAATATATATGTGGAATATTTGCGTACAAGTGTTTTGCTACCTTTTTTGCCCTAATTTAATAATGAGGGTTTTACATAATATTTAGAATATTATAAAATATAAACAATGCTTCTGCTGACTATTTATAGATCAAAATGTTTACTTTTAGGAAAAAAAAAAAAGTAATTGTGAGTCTTTCAACAAAATTACCACTTTATTAAATTCTACCCAATTCACTGTGAAATGAGAGTGCAGCCATCGCTCAAGACGTAAGTTCTTTTTTAAGTATGAAGTCTCGCTCCCCTTCAAATCATGAATATGATTTCCTAATGAATGAAAAATTCAAATGCATAATAATTAAACTTATGACTTTAATATAATAATTAAATTCCCTTCAATTACATTTCATTTATTTGTTAGACTTAAAAAAATATATTAATTTTAAATTTTTGACCATCATCAATTTGACATTTTCTAATACTGTAAAACAAGTTCCATACTTAGAAATTAAAATAGCAAAAACTTATACGATTTTGTTTCATTTCCTATCTTTTTGCAACATATTTTGTGCTAGTTCACAGCTGATATTTTAAGGCGTACTTCAATAATTAACAAGTACTTGTACTTAGCTGTATGTCGGTATTTACGAACAAGGTACTTAAAAGCTGATATGTTCAGTATGTAGACTTGTACTTGGAATTTTTAAGTACCAGTACCGGGACTTGTACTTGTTTTTAAAAAGATTTTAAGTCCAGGTTCTGGTACCTGTTACGTACTGGTAAACGAATTATAAATTCAAAAAACTCTTTATAATATAACTTTGTTTATTGAAGCTCAACTTTCTATGGCGAGGTTCCAATTGCTACTCTTCCATGCCTTGTCGTATAGCTACCTGCACTTTCAATTGAGACCTGTCTGTTATCACTATTTTGAATTTGATCATTTCCTGTTTCTGGCTTTCTAAGGTCTGTTTCAGGTTCAGAGGCAGTTTGATCAAAGTCAGGAGTTTTTTCTTTTGGTGTATGGTTTGAACTTTTAAGATGCAAAAAGTTTCTGCGGATAATTCGATTATCTTCACTTCTTAACAAATAAGATCTCGGGTTATTATATGCATTAATAATAGTAGCAGGCTCTCATATATTTCCTTTTTGATAGACTACATTATTATTTGGAGTGAAATTTGACTCACGATTTTTTTTTATTTTTTCTATCATGATAGTGTTTATATCGCGCCTGTTTCTTTTTAATCTTTTGATTAATATTTTCCGACAATTTAGACTTAAAAATTTCTGATTTACTTGGAATTTTTGGTCTAAGTACTCTACTCATTAATAATTGGACTGGAGAGTAACCTAATCCTTCAACAGGAGCGTTTCTATAAGCTAAAAAGGCCGCTAGAAAGATCCCTCCCTTCTTCCTCACATTTTTTTAGAAGAGCTTTCGCAATACCCACAGCCCTTTCTGCTATACCATTACTTCGGGGATAGTTCGGACTCAAATAATTATTTGTTGTATTCCACTGTCGTGCGAACTGTTTAAAATCGGAAGAGTTAAAAGGCATATATTGTCTGAAACTTTGGTTTCTGGAATGCCGTGACTCGCGAATATATCCTTAAGTTTATTTATGACCTCTGAAGCTGTTTTATTACATAATCTGGTTACCTCCAACCATTTAGAGAAATAATCGATTACTATTGCCCTTTAAATTCCATGATATCGCACCCGATTTTACTAAATGGAAGTTTAGGAATAGGATGTGGTATCAAAGGCTATTTATAATTCGATTTTTGAAATTTTTCACAAACTCTAAAATTTGCTTTAAATTTTTCAATACTGGTAATTCTAGTTAGAATTTTACAGGCTTGGTCGAAAGCACCACCATCGGAAGTCTTTCAAACTCGACCAAGAAAGTCGCATTTCAATGTAAATCTTAGTCGCGCAACTTTTGTGGTCGGGTTTCAACTTTAATTAATATAACCTAAAAACTTTAGTATTGCACTTTACGCAATGCGATTGGTCATGTGACTGTTTTGAAATTTGACCTAAATCGAAACCAAGAAAAATTTAGTCAACAGATTTTGATGTAGAAAAATTTATTTTTTAAAAATATTCAACAGCTTTTCAGGATTTAGGGGACACACGATAATTTTTTTTATCACTTCTCAATTCTTCAAAAATAACTGAAATTGTTACTTCCTGTTGTAAATTTCTTAAAAAAGGATGCATCCATATGGTTCTAAACTTATCATGTGTTCTCTCCAACACCAAAACACAGCGATTTCATCTAGGTCAAAATTTTGTCAGCAGACATCTTAAAACTGTTTACCTAGAATGGCTGAAAGCAGTTGATTGGTCACGTCATTATGGTCGTGGGTAAATAGCTTTTAATTTAGGTTACGTGATCAGTTGTCACTTGGACATGGTCGTATTCTTTGAAGCGGCTCTAAGAATTATACAATAAGAAACTTTACCCAAAATAGTGAACTTTGTTAAAAAAACAAAGAAAAAAACCAAACACTTAAGAAACTACTCTTAGAGACTACATTAAAGGCAGAATGATAGGATCTTTGCCGTTAAGGCATGCTCTTCTGCGGCCTAACTGAATCCTTTCAGAAATCGACAACTATTTATATTTGTGGGATCAATCCGCCGCCGGCAAACTTCACACAAAACGTGGTAATGAGAAAATTTTTATTAAAATCATCGAGAAAATTTAAAGGCAATTAAAAATCGGCGAGCATGGAAAAATAATGAGTAGGTAATTAAGAGACATTTCATAATTTCTATTTAGGTACTTCGTAAATCATTCAATTCAATTACAAAAAATTATTCAAACTTTTTTGCAAAAATATACCTACGCAAAAGATTTTGGTAATATTCCTGAGAATGATCATAAAAATTGATGTCAGTGTGCATAATTTACTTATAGGGTAAAATAGTCTATTTCCGGCAACCCCCACTTCCTGGGAATACTCTTAAAAAAAGTCCTCTGGCGATTATGATTGCCGCAAAAGAACTCTTTTCTTGTTTAGTTTACGTCGATCGAAACCTTTCCTACATGTTAAGCAAATTGGTTTCACCCACGTGTGAAAAATCGTTATGTTCAATAGTCAGTGATCTGTGGCAGCAAGCGCATGCGTGAGAGTGTTAGGATTTCTTAACTAGACGAAGTAAGTAATAATAATTGCTTTTAAGGATTGGTATGTTTCCCTTGCAGTTATCAAATAGTATTCAAATAAAGGGTTTTTCATTAAGAGCGCTCGAACTTTGAAATGAAATAAAACAACCTGTTTAAGTGATATTACCACAATTTTTATTACATTTTAAAAAATATTTAATGACATTATGTGTGAAAAATAATATAAGCCAAATGGCCACCACGACTCCGCTGTAGATGGTGTATTCTGGTGGACCACTTTTGGAGGACGTCTTCGCATAAATGGGGCTCAATTTCACGAAGAACGCGAGTTATGTTGGCCTTCAGGGCAGCAATTGACTGTGGTTTATCTGCGTACACTAGAGATTTCACGTAGCCGAACAGAAAGTAATCGAACGCTGTTAAGTCACACGATCTCGGCGGCCAGTTGATGTCGCCACCACGCGAGATGACGAAGCCCTCGAACTTCTCATTAAATAAATTTAATGTTTCCCGTGCTGTATGGCAAGTGGCGCCGTCCTGTTGGAACCACATGTTTGTGAGATCCATACCACCTACCCTAGGTCACAAAAAATTTGTTATCATCGTCCGATATCGGTCACCATTGACAGTGAGCGCGGCTCCTTGCGCATCTTCGAAGAAATAAGGGCCGATAATACCGCCGGACTTAAATCCAAACCAAACAGTTACCTTTTCGGAGTGTTAAGGCACCTGATGAATCTCGCGTGGATTTTGATCGCACCAAATCCGGCAATTTTGTTTGTTAACAAAGCCGCTTAACCAGAAATGAGCCTCATCAGTGAAGATGATTTTTTTTGCAAAAGCAGGATCAGCTGCCAGATGCTCTAATTCCCAATCAGCGAATACACGGCGCTGCCTGTGGTCATTGGGTTTTAGCTCTTGAGTTAATTGAACTTTATATGGATGAAAACCCAAATCTCGGCGCAAAGTCGGAAATGTTGATGTCGCGGAAAGACCCAGTTCTTGCGCACGACGCGGAATGGACTGTCTGGGGTTTTCTCGCACACTGTCTCGAACGACAACAATAGTCTCGAACGATCTTGCGTTTCTTTCACGTACAGGAACTGCTTCATCGATCACCGACCCAATTGACTCAAATTTTTTTATCAAACGACGGATTGTGGACTCTGCTGGATAGCCATGAACGCCATAAATTGGACGCAACGCACGGAACGTTAGGCGAATAGAGCACTGGTTTTGATAATAAATTTTAACAATTTCTACGCGTTTTTGAAGCGTGTAGCGTTCCATGATGAAATGCCACCACTAAATATATATTCATGCCAAATTTGACAGCTATCGCATTACCAAGATGGCCGCTATGCGCTCTCAAAGTTCGTGCGTCCCTATTGAAAAACCCTTTATTAAGTAAAATAAGTCCTTTTTTTTAAATAACTTAAATAAATTTTGGCCAACCGATATTTGGATAATAATTTTCAGTAAAATTTGATTCCTGGTCGGCCGTGATCGGAAATGGAGGCGCGCAGTTTCTTTTCGCGGCCAGTTACTGAATCTTGTATAGAATTTCATAAATAGGAACCATAAAATTGCTTTTAAAGGAACGTGGAAGTGTTCTTAAAACTTTTTATCATTTAGCTAAAAAATGTCACATACTTCGAAGAGAGGCTGTACAGATGAGCAGAGCAAGCAGCACAGAAGTTGATTCAGAAAAATAAAGGGAAAAGAGTGTCAAAAAGAGAAATCAGACAAATTTAAAATTCCCAGAACTAAGCTTAAAAAAGAAAACTTACAGGGAAACTATCAGAAGGTATTGCAAAATCTGGACCTCTATTGTTCTCACAAAACCGGAAAAAGAAATTTTGTTGATTGGTGTACCAAACTGACAAATACAGCTTCCCACTAAGCTCTAAGAACTTATTTGATATTGCCGAACAAAGGTGACAAAAAAAAACACCTTTCAAAACAGATCAACCGGGCAAAACCCAATTGTCGTTATTTTTGTAAAAACATTCTGAGTTTGCTTCTGTTACATCAAAAGGTATCACCAAACGAGGAGTCACAATAACCGGGTGATAGATGATAGATTGGCACACAAATCCCCCTAGAGCTAAACGACTTTTCCGATAATGGGATAATTGTGTATATGCTCTTCCACCGAACACTACCCTCTGCAATCTGCGGACGTAAGTGATACGGAATGGAAAAGTACTGTGGCAAATTGGGAAAAGCAATCGGAAAATGCACATAAATTTCCAGCAAAAAATAATGTTTTGCTCATTTTCGGAAATTGTTTTGGACACAGGAGTTTCCGCTTGTGAACTATCTACTTCAATCAAATCCAGGTGCTGTCAATTACTCAAAACGTATCCAGAATTCAATCGAAAACTTTAATCAAGAAAATCAAGAAAGCATTTCTGAAAATGAAAACCATGTAAAGGGTGGAGTTATGATATAGATCCAAGGAATTCGGTCAAGGAATTTTTCCACTTATTTCTTGAAGGAAAATTAACATTAGGTCAAGAAATTTTTGACAATTGTGTGTATTTCAAAATAAATAAACTTCTTGCAAAATTGCCGTTACTTCCTTCAATTTTTCAAATTATTTCACTAACGTCAGAAATCCTTACAGACATAAGTGTATCGTGTTTTGGTACCTATTTCTCCAAGATATTTTTGCTAGAAATTGATTATTCGAAAAGTAACGACATCTTTTTGTCAATCCAGAAGTAGTGTTTTCCTGTTCGAGCATACTGCTTAAAAAAAAAACGGCACATAAAAAAGTTCATTTAACATTCTATGAACTTTTTTTTTTACATAGTTTTTGTATAGGAACAGGAATTCCCGTGGCACTGGCATACCGTTTTTAAAACATTTATTATCGTAATTGAAGTTATTAACGACGTCAGAGATGCAGTTAGAAATTTAGAAAGGACGTTTCCTTAGATGCTTTAAAATTTACAAAAGAGAAGGCGACGATAATTTTGACAGTACATTAATACAAATCAATTTCAATTACTATGGCAATGGCTGATAACTGTAAAAGGTTCTTTGATGAGATAATTTCATTGACATTAATGTAGCAAGAGATAGTCAAAATAAAAGATTCTTCTTCCTTGCCAGTAAATAATAACTCGTCAACTTAAAACCTTCGGATCAGGTATATACCAATAAAAGATATTAAGAATGAATGGCAAATTAATGTTCAATTAAATTATAATTTGTTATGAAAGAATAAGTACCTACATACTCCTGTTAAGTAAAATATAAAAAGATGCTAAAAGAAAGTATTTGAAAATAACGACAAGAGTCCTTTTAATATAAGTTTAAATTTGACAGAAATGGGATATTTTTTGGCTGGAATTAAAAGTTTATTCGTCGGGAACTAAAAATTTTCCAAGGTTTTTCGAAAAACTCGACAATTTTATGGATAATTTAAAAAAAAAATTACATGAAAAACTGTTATACCCTTTACTGCTACACCAAAATTGTCTTGAATTCCAAATAAGAACACATAAACAAAAAAAAAACCATATCATGACCATCTCTGTTATTGATACCTACCTAATTATCCGAAATTCCATTCCACAGAAATCCTTATGCCTCCATCAGCACTTCCACTCTTCAGATAGAAATCTTAAGGCAAATAAATCTCCTCCTTAAATCAACAAATTTCATTCCCTTTTCTTTGTTCTTTGTGTGTGCTCTGCATTATCTCACGTCACACGCACTATGTTTATCCAAAATGTAAATATTTCGATAAGATTCACTATTTAAGGGTAACTTAATGCATTCGCGCAACATAAAAACGCAATGATTGAGCCGCACAACAATTGTTTTGATTTCATTCAATCAAAAAAAAACTTTTGCACACTCAGCGGTCAGGATTTGATTGATACACTTATCTACAAACATTACATACCTACCTACAACCAAAAACCTATCTACCCTACCGACATACATCTCTGAGTGTGAAAATCTATAGTGCAAAATACGCCCGCAATGTTTACTTTAATTAAATTTTTATTTTCTTAAGAATGTTTCTGGCGTGATGATAAGCAGCAAAGCAAAGCAGCTTTGATTTCATCATAAATAATTTCCGGTCCCTCATCAGCAGAGAATTATTATTAATATAAGAAATAATTAGGAGAAGTTGAGGGCAGACGTGTGTGATTGAGTTGTCGATGAAAGGAAGATATAATCTCAGTCTCAGCAGACTTCGATAACGGCAGGAAATTGAAAAAAAAAAAAAGTCTCACTCACCGCAAATTCCAACGGTTCTAAATGTTGTTGTTGTTGTTAATCCACACTTCGTTCAAATTGTGTAATCCAGACTGGTCGGTCAACAGGTGTTAGGTAGGTAGGTAGGTGGTGGGTGCTCCTCTCCTACCCATTCACAAAAGTATCAGGAAAGCACAATTTCACACACCAACAACAAACAAAAAAACAATTCAAAATTTTCTTCTCTTTTCTTTTTATTCTATTTCATTTCCTTTTGGAATTGGAATTAGATTTTGAAAAATACAAAATTCTTAAGCAACACTGAACTGCACTTTCGACATAATCATCAGCAAACAGCAAGGAAAAAAGCACACAAATATGTAAAACCGCAATTACCACAGTCACGTAAAACTTTGCTGAACACAAAACTTTTCCTTAAATCCCGCCAAAAACAATACAAAAAAAATAAAAAACAATTTGGAATCCTCTTGGAATATCCGGACACAACAGAATTCGATCTGACGAAATTTCTAATAGGAAATCAACGGGAATCCTTTAAAATTTGTAATGGAATCGATCCTCGCCGAATTTTCTTTAGATTTTCTTAAGAGTTCGGTCAACAGTTTTAGAAGAGAACAATCAAATTCGACATTGACCGATGAGAATAAGACAAAAAAAAAACAATTCTAGCAAACTAGCGCCCCGTTACATTACCATACAACAAGACAAGACTAGACCCCGCACTTATTTACCGTATTACTACCCGCAAGGAGCAAAGGTATCGAGCGATCGCGAAAATATCGAAACTTTATGATGAGATGAAACCGACACAGACAGCCGCGAGCCGACACGTCCTCAACCGTCGAAGATCACGCAATGCTCGAGACGAAAGCGTCGAACTTGCACTGAAACTGTAGAGACTGAAGTTTGCGTGGTTTCTGCTGGGTTCTTGCTTGTTGGCTTCGCTTGGCGGTATCTCCACCATCCTCCACTGGTGAACATGCAGACAGAACAGGGAACAGCTTCAGTGGCGCGGTGGCTCTTGCTGCTGCCCCCGTTGTGTACATTTCGCTAATCCTCTGGCGGCCGGCATGGCAGAATGCATGCATACGAGCTAAAAACCTAGCAGCATACGTGTGGAAAAGTAAATATAGATAGCGGGCAACACACGAACGACACAAGGTGGATATGCGGATGGAATGGAAAGTATGGTAGTAGAGGTAGACGCCGCCGCCTATAAAAACATATAAGCTCGCAACATTGCAGACTACTACCATACCGCAGGTATACGGGAACAACATAAACTCGGTTCGATGGAATCTGGAAGTGGATGATGGAAGAGGAAAGTTGTCATTCTGCAGCTGAGCCTGAACATGAACATGCAAAACACCAACAACGATGAGAAGACCAGCAGAGAGTAGAGAGGGACTTAAACCAAATCCCTCTTCGTTGAATATTCTCTGCAATGGAATTATACTGGAAAAAGTTGCTGAGGGCAAGGGCACAAATATGCTGCGCTGCGAGTCCGTCGTCTATGCTCAGTTTATGTTGCTCCTTGCCATAGCTAGCGCAGTCAGCGACATGATAAAACACGATTTTGTATGGCCGGCGGATGATGGTTGGTTTGTGTTGAAGAAGGCTAGGACAGCAATGGAAGGCAGCATTTTGTGTGCTCCACTGAAATTAGGACCTCATCTCAGTTCCAAGGTGGTTCAAATCAGCTCAACTAGCAAAGAGATAAAAGAATTTCCATTTAGATGGGAAGGAGAAACTGGGGGCTTTTCTGTCATCGATGTGTGTGCTGCAAATGTAACCTAACTAACGGTTCAATTGGTATGGTAGAATAATGGAAGTAAAATTAAGCTAAGAAAGAGCTATGCAATGGGCATGCAGGTTAGCATTGGAATTGAAGACAAAAATTGAATTCTGTTTGTTAATGGTAAAATGAAATGCTTAACGTATTCCAGTTTTTGATAGTAGAAATTAAGAGAGCAAAAATATAACTTAATCGACGCTCTTTATTTCTTGTATAACAACAGTAACGTTTCTTGAAGAGATATTGTTATATGGATTATGCTATGGCTGATGAGATGATGGCTTTGTTTGGGGTTAAGGAAACCTAAAATCAGTGATTGGACTTTGCTGGAATAATAGAAAATTTGCTAACTTTTAACCATATGTTTGCTATCTTGCTAACTTAAAACTTCATTTGCTAAATTTCGAAGTTTTTATTCATTTAAAAGAATCATCTAAAAACCAAAATGCTTAGATTCCATTGCGCGAATACCAGAAACCAGACTAGGACGCCTCAATTAGACAATGCAATGGAGAAAATTAGTTGTTGAGTTTAAGAGGAAGACAACAAGATAATACAGGGTGTTTCTGCCTAGGAGGTCAATAGAGCATGAGGTAATAGTACTCACATTAGGCAATCAAAAAATTATAAATTATAAAAATTATAATGATTAAGGAAAAAGGATAGTTTTTTCACAAAACACTCTGTATCTTAAAAAGTACAGAGCGTACGGTCACCGTTAAGAACTCAAGAGTCTCAAGGGTCTAAATAAAATATTTAGGATTACTTTTTAATTTTTGTTTTTATTTTGAACTCTATTTGACCTGTCTCGTAGCCTTATCCTCTCAGAAGTTACGGGGGTCTAAACAATTTTTTTTTTTTAATTTGACCTCTAGATTTTTTTGCAAAACGGTCGTTTAACATAACTTTTTTTTTATAAAATTTATAAACTGTGGATTCTTCCCTTTATTTTGACCTATATTTGACCTACCCCGTAGCCTTATCCGCTCAGGAGTTAAGGGGGTCTAAAAAAAAATCGGATAATTTCACTTTTTTTTTTTACTTTGACCTGTTTTTTTTTTTTGCAAAACGGTCGTTAACACAACTTTTTTTTTTATAAAATCTATAAACTGTGGATTCTTCCCTTTATTTTGACCTCTTAACCTATTCTCAAAGACAATTTGTTTCCTTAGCGACTGAAAATGCGTCATTTAAAAAAAATATCGACCAATTTCGGTATGTCCTAAACAGGTTTTGAGCTAATAACCCTTTAACGGCTGAAGATAGCACATGGGATAAAATAGGTCAAATTAAAGAGGAGGCTCTACAGTTTATAGTTTTTATATAAAAAACTTACTTTAACGCAATATATAGTAAAACACGAAATTTTGGTATGGCAATCCTACGAAGGAGTTGCCCGATTGGTCCCATTTTCGAACTATATGTGCAATTTTTATGAAAACGCCGTTTACAATATATGAGCTGAAAACACCACATAGTAAATTTTTTGTATGGCAACCCTAAGAAGGAGTTGCCAGATTGATCCCATTTTTGAACTCAATTTAATTTTTTTTTTAAGAAAGTCCCGTGGACAAAATTTCAGCCCCCTACTTCGATGCGTGAGACAGTGTCCAAATATATAGTGAAAACCTAAGGTTTTGTATGGCAAAACCAAAACGTGGTCACTCGATTTGGTACATTTTTGAACTGGAAAATTCCGTGGACAATATTTGAGCTCTCCACGTCGACGAACACTTTCCAAATATATAGAAAAAAAAAAACCAAAGTTTTGTATGGCAACATCAAGAAGAGGTTGCCCGATTCAGACCATTTTTGTAATTTTACTTACTATTGCTATGAAAACATCAAGTACAAAATTTCAGCTCTCTACGCGTACTCGTTGTCAGGCAGTGTATACAAAAGACCGGAATATTCGTATGGCAACCCTACGAAGGAGATGCCCGATTTAAACCATTTTTTAACTTGTATATGCAATTTTTATGAAAACGCCGTGTGCAAAATTATAGCTTTCCAGGTCGAAGCGTTGTCAGGCAGATTTTTTATGTCTCAACAACAGCGCCATCTATCGTATCCAAAACCAAACTATCTTTCAAGCTGGAACCAACCAAACACATTCAGAATATTTCAGTGAAATCGGTTGGGCGGTTTTGTACAAACCCAGTGACACTGGATTTTTATATATTAAACTAATCTAAGGAAAAAAGCCACGCTCATGCATAAGAATTTGACAGATGTCAGCACTTCGTGGATTCTCTATATATACGAAATGTTTTATGATGTTGGGAGTTACTTAACAAAATATAAAACTGTGCCGAATCATGAACAAACTACACTCTGGGTTATATACCTATGTGGAGAGATGTGTTTGTAGCATTTATACCGTAGGGTGAAGGGCGGTCACTTGTCTCTAGTCATCGGAAATCTTCTACAAGTGCTGATCAACTCCTCTGGCTTTGGTAATAAGGAATATGCGCATGACCTGGTCATAATAATCTGCGCCAAACATGATCCGGTTAACTATGATTTAATGCAGGATATGCCTTTAACATAGCACACAACTGATTCCAGATGATCGTTCCATTACAAGAAAAAGGAAACTTTATTTACAAGCATCATCGATCTCTTGAGGGAACAGTAGTGGAATTCTAAAAGGAAGTCAAATATTTATAAGGCATTAGTCGGGATAGCATGCATAATTTGGAATTCTCTTTAAAAGGAATTCTGGAAAAATCACAGCGGTAGCATGGACATGCTGCAGGAATTTCTGGTAGGACCTAGGGTCTTAAATCACAATTGACCATGTGTGATCTTACGTATCGATTTTATGGCTCATGCACACATACGTTTTACTAGTTTGGCAGCCAACAATTAAACAAAAGACATCTGAAGCTAGTTTACAAAAACTTCAATGGGTTGTATGTAATTGGTGCTATGCGTAACTGCCCGACTGCACCCTTAGGCTATTCTCAGGCCAATAAGAGTTCGGAGGGCAATCTGGTCTATAATACCTGAAAATCCTTGAAGAATTCCTAGAGGACCCGTTGGCCAAACACGTTACATCGACTCGCAATAACTTCGAAATTTTTGTATCTATTCGCAATATATAGAGCAAAACTATTCCTCACGTTCAACAGGAAGGAACGGGTCTATTTAAGGGGCTTTCGGTAAGCACTGTCTCAGTGAGACAACTGAGACAAAACTTTGAGTAACAGTCTCAGTTGTCTTCTTAGTTCAAACCAATCAGCTGATTTGCAAAACTTTTTGACATTTAAATAATTTTGACCACACAAAATGGATAGTAATAAATTGAGGAAAGTGTTGTTAGTTTATTCAATAAGCTCACAAAACTTTAATTAGTAACTGAAATCACAAGATAATGAAACTTAGTCAACTGATGGCTGATTTACATTACTCGAACATGCGATTTTACTAATTTTACTTTGCACTATTGAAAAAAAAGGAAGAGGTGATCGACTGTCAAAACATTATTTCCCACTCTTTTATAGCGAAGTGTCCCTTGTGACATTTCATCAAATTGTCAATTGATAAAATATAGTTCCATTCAGGCAATTGCATCGAAAAGCTTGCAGTAAGGGAGCGTGTATTCAGTGTGATAATGCTCCTAGTAAGGAGTTCTGTTCAACATTTTGTATGAATAAGCCCAAAAAAGTAATTGGTACAAACACTTCCAGCCAATAATACAAGGGAACAAGGATAAGTCCTACAACATCAGCAACAGGAGCTTTCCTATATGAAAGTTTTCATGTTTTTAATTAGGATGAGTATTTAAAGGTGAATATCTATACATAAGTCATAAAGGGTTTTCCAATAAGAGGTGTTATTTTAATTAGCCCGCTATTTCGGTAGATGTCACTTTTGGAGCTGTCATTTTTTGATATTTGACAAGTAAAAACTACGCCATCATAAAAACTACGCCAAATCACTATAAAAATGGTGAAAATGTGACAGAGACGGTTCGAAAAACTCGAACATTTTTGGGTCGTCGTGAAGCACCTTGTCGGACCGCAATACAGAAATTGGTAGAAAAATTCGAGCTGTCGGGACAAGTTAGTGATGTGAAGAATAAAACCCGTGCAAGTCGCTCAAGAACAGCCGAGAATATTGCTGCTGTAGCCGAAAGTGTTGAAGAAAACCCAGGTTTGTCCATTCCCCGTCGTTCTTTGGAATTAGGCATTCCACAAACGTCATTACACCGTATTTTGCATAAAGATTTGGGTCTTAAGACTTATAAAGTTCAGTTAACACAAGAACTCAAGCCGGCCGATCATCAACAACGTCGAGTCTTTGCTGATTGGGTCCTTCAAATGCATGAAAATGATCCAGAATTCCATCGAAAACTCATCTTGAGTGATGAGGCCCCCCATTTCTACCTCGATGGCTTCGTCAACATGCAAAATTGTCGCATCTGGGGCTCGGAAAACCCAAGAGTTATTGTTGAAAAGCCTCTCTATCCTCAACGTGTGACTGTTTGGTGCGGTTTATGGTCCCGCGGGGTCATTGGACCTTACTTTTACGAAAATGAGGCTGGAGTTACAGTTACGGTGAATGGATTGCGCTATCGACAGATGATTAATGATTTTTTATGGCCGGAATTGGATGGTATTGATCTGGACAACGTTTACTTTCAACAAGACGGCGCTACGTGCCATACAAGCAACGAAACCATTGATCTTTTACGGGAAAAGTTTCCGGACCGTGTTATCTCTCGAAGAGGTGATCACAAGTGGCCACCGAGATCTTGTGACTTAACACCTTGCGACTTCTTCCTTTGGGACCGCGTGAAAGAGAAGGTCTACGCCAACAGCCCAGCGTCGATTCAAGACCTCAAAGATGGAATTCGTGAGGCTATCGAGGACATAGGGCAGCCACTTTGCGATTTGGTTATGGAAAATTTCATGAAAAGGATATGGTCCTATAGGCGTGGTCGTGGTAGTCATTTGGCTGATGTTATTTTCCATTATTAACGGCATACCTTCCTCTTTATAATGAAATAAAGATCCGATCATTTGTCTCAAAAAATGGCATTTTTCTTTAAATATCAAAATAACACCTCTTATTGGAAAACCTGTTACTATTGTAGTGCAACTGAGACAACGAGTTAAAAAATCGAGAGAACGTAGGATTACCCGAACGACAAAATCTTCTTAAATCCCTCAAAATCCTTTCAACCTATTCATAATAATGTACATCAGGTCACACTACCTCCCATTTTTAAGAAAAAGATAAATTTCGTTTTGATCCAGATGCTGAAAGGATATGTAAAATTCCACTCAAATGATATTCTCATTTTTCCCGAAAATATCAGAGAATCCAGCATGAGTTCTCAAACTTAATCTTTTCATAGCAAAACGAATATAAACAGAAACACGCGCTGTTCAAATATCATAAGATTACAGCAACAACATTTTTCCTTTTTACAGCAACAACATGTGACCAAAACATTGTCAATATTTTATGAAAACCGGTTTTACAAAAGCCCGGGAACATTTTATGAGAGTAAAACGTGAAAACTCCGCCGCCTCTCATTTATTTACGAAAATGAAACATTTGCCATTCTGTTTCGTTGCATGCAACTTGCGCTTTCACATTTTTTGTCTTTATTCATAAAAGTTTTAAAGAGAGTTTGATTTATTGTTTGTTTTTTTTTCTTTCTTTATTCCTTTTCTTGCCGTGTGCATTTTAAATGTAAAACACTCGGAACTCTCGCAAGCTTCCTAACATTGTCATTAGGTTAACTTAGGTCACGGCCTGGAACATAAAGACGGCAATGAGCAAACATAATATTTTCAACCATTTATCTTGTTGCCCTGCTCTCTATAGTGATTCACTACACGGCTGTACTGAGTTTTCATTACAGCGGCAATAGATACTAACTCAACCAGAACTTGACTACGCCAAATTTGGCTTATCACACTTCCTGTATTCTCTATATTCTAAGATCCACCCCAAGTAAGATTCACTTCCCCTTTACGATGCGATTTGTCAAACTGATGGCGCAACTGCCACATTCAGGATAAGGATTCGATTAACTTGTTTTCAATAATCAAGAGAAGCTTGATTTTCTCCATTGAATATTCAAATATTTTTTCACTAGAACGTTTTCGATAATCACAAACTGGTAAATTCGTAAACTTAGTTCTCCCGGCTGATTCAGCAGTACTATTCTGGGCATTGCACAAATAAGATATGATGACACTTCTG
This sequence comes from Dioctria rufipes, assembly GCA_963924295.1. Lineage (NCBI taxonomy): Eukaryota > Metazoa > Arthropoda > Insecta > Diptera > Asilidae > Dioctria > Dioctria rufipes. Next base: position 76,464,400 of record OZ002743.1, on the reverse strand, counting down.
AACACTTCCTCTGAGGCTGTGTAGCTCTTGATCGCACAAGGCTAAAACATCTAGAAAATACTTTCTCATTAAAGGATGTTACAAGATGGCTCCCCAAGAACGTTATACGTTTTAAGTTCGAACGGGGTGCATAGGAGTAATGTCAGAAAAGATCTCACAAGCAGTGATGCCACTTTGCTAAAATTGTAGCAAAAATGATACTTATTTTCATGTCATTCGAAAAATTCTACTTTGATACTTTTTTCTATTATTCTGTCTAAAATGATAGTTTTACATAAATTCAGACAATCGAGTTTATTAGTTACTCAAAGTGGAGGAAGTTCGAAATAAATTTTCTAAAAGAATATCGGAGTTTGGAGAATTTCAGGATTATGCTGGTGTAAAGCAGAAAGAAATCCCTGACATATGTAGCTCCAACGAGCTGCCTATTTTTAAAGGAAGTTGTTGACTGAATTTTGGTGCAATAGCAAGCTCTTCAATTATTTCTTATATCATCTTCGTTAGCAGACGAAATCCTTTAAGTAAAATATACATATTTTTACTTTTTGTCACAAATCTGTAAAGTTGTAACTACTATTAACTTGAGTTTCAAGGAGAAAAATTTAGGTTACATAATTATGTAAAACAATTGAGACAAATTACAAGTTAATTTTGTCGTTTTTCATTAAACCTGACTTAATAAATAACTAAGATTGCCTGAAGGACATTGACTTACAACATCAAGAGTATTATTTGCCGCTTAATGAGATATACATCAGTGCAAATGCTGATTTATTTATTGCAGAAAAGGGTCTAATGAATTCAGTTTTGACAACTGTAAGGTCACATATCTTTTCGTTTTTTATTGAATTGTGTAGTCAAATAAGAAAACGCTTCGATTTCAAAAGCGACATTTTAAAACACTTGTGTTGTCTAGATCTCGATAGAGCATGCAAATGTAACGATTCTGCTTTGCCATTATTAATAGCATTTCCAAATCTTTATAAACATTCTGATGTAGAAAAAATTAGTACACAATGGCGAATCTTAAAGGTGTAATCGAATTTAAATCAGTTGACCGAACCTTAAAAATTTTTTGACTTATCTTTCGACTTTTTAAAAACTCATTGGGGCAATAATTATTTATGATTTCGTAATGAATTTAATGTGTCTAACACACAGTTCTGCTGCCACTGAACGAGTCTTCTCAGATCTCCAACTAACTAAAACAAATAAGTCAAATAGATTTCACATAAATACCATTGAATGCATAATGTTTGCAAAAGGGCAAGTAGAAAGTTAAAAAGAAAAATACTTTGTCTGGACACCGTAATTACATAAAGCAACTTAAAATCCCGTTAAAATCCCGTTTAATAGTCATAAATATCGAGATAAAATATTTAATAATTTAATAATTTTATACATATATTTACTACCTTAGTTATTATGTGCTGTAAAATGGAATGAATTTATTTAAGGAAAAAATCAATATTTTTTGTTCAACTAAGCTCTACATATATTTTCTAATTCTGCGACTTATTCAGTTTTATTTTGTATGAATTGTCTTAATTTTTGTTTTTATTGTTAAGAGAAAGATTTTTTACATTTTTTTTTTTTTAAATAAAATGTTACTATTAATTTATACTTCTTTTTCTTTAAGATTGCTACTTTTTCCCTCGAGTCTTGCTACTTTTATTCCTACCCCTTGTGGCAACACTGCTCACAAGTCGTAGTGGCTGGATGAGTCGGAATCTCTAGTCGCATTCTCATCATAAAATAATTCTATGAGATATCTGGGGCAAAATGTTGTATCTGTCGAAAATTTCGATATTCGATAATTTGTCGAAAATTTCGACACGGCAGTATGCTTTGTCATAAATCGACGGTCGAAATTTCGATAAATTATCACTGTGTAGTTTGGCACACGAATTTCCGTCGGAAGCTAAAAAATGTAAGTAAGATGGATGAGAAAAAGTGTTTATTTTTTTATTTAATTTATTTTTACCTTATTATTGATTATTTTCAGGTGTGGGCTGACTTAAAAATTAAAAAACAATATGCGAACCGATAAATTGGAGCGTAATAAGACAGGAAATGTGGGAATAGTAGTAAAATTCAGTGCTTTTGGCGAGTATGGTCACTGCAATTGTTGGTCTTCCAGGGAACGATTTTGGTGTCGAAGAACTTATCTCAAGTGATCGCCTTACCGATAAGGCTTAAATTGCATTTACGACTGATCACACAACTGCGACTTTGACCAAATAGTAAATGCTGTGGTAAGATACAATTGCAATTTCGACTTCCGTCTGCGACTGCGACTGAAACTAAATTTTGCTCAAAGTGCAAAGTTGGTGCCGGCTGCGCCCATCTTCAGTTTAATCACAGCAGTCGGCACTTCTGGTTTGTTCAAGCAGTTTAAACTTTAATTTAATTACAAATTTCAAAATCAAGTCACAGTCGACAGATAAATCGTAATTGTAATTCAGACCTAATGTTGGCGATAGTAATTAGTGATATCACCGTAGATAATATATATAACAATAAAATATAACCATTTTATTATCTTCGACAGTTTTGTGGAATTAATTTTTTGGCTTATGCTGCCACTTGAGATTGTCAATATTTCCGAAAATGTTATATACATATTCGAAAACGCTTGTCGAACGAAAATGCTACAACCACTGACATATATAAAATGGCCTGCTGATACTACTGAAATTGCTTCCATTATTTGACATTATTATGGGATCACTTTTCTATAGTTGTCTCGTTTTGGTTTAACTACTTTATTCCGCGGAACTACAAACAATAAGTTCTATACAAAATACACCATAGTCCAGTTTCAGTTCAGTGGTTTTCCCAATGAATATATAGAATAGAAATAGACGGCAACACAATATTTATAATCCTTTCTCTGTCCCCCATAGCTACTTTTAGGGGCAGGTCACTGACATGTATATAAATGGACTGCTTGTTGAACCAAAAATGCATGAAAGCAAATGGCACCACTTTCATATTCCTGTCTCTTTCCGTGAGAGCATACTTTCCCACTGAACTGTAACGATTAGGAACGACAAATTGCTTGTAAAAATCCTGCAAAAGATATTTCCTTCTACTCATAATTAAAATTTAACGATACAAATGTTAAGTATAAGTAAACAAAATTATAGTTGTAAAATTTATTTCTTTAAAAACACATGTAATGTAAAGTTATGTCACCTTAAGGCTGATCGTCTGTAAGAGAAAGAAAAGGGTTCTTATGAGTAAGACATACTCAGTGGGTACAAATAAAATCTACATTATTTAATACATATCAAACTAACTCATTAGTATACACTAAACTGATAGCGGGACATACCAACGCAAAAGAATCTCTCATTAGTATACACTAAACAGGTAGCGGGACACACCAACGCAAAAGAAACTTTCTCTTATGAGGCGGGCTGGAATCTCAACTAGAGATTAAACCCCACTCAAATACGGGACCTACCCACGTATTACACTCCGTGTGATGCAAGTTTTGTTTCTCGGGACCTACCTACGATTCTCCAACTAAATACCCATTTAATATTAATATAACACACACTTTAATCTAATCTACCAACAATCTACATAATTAGACAATTATATTTAATTTTATCAAACACCCACCTGTATTCTACTTGTCAGCAATTTAGCACTAATTATTATTTTCTACGGATATTTAATTCGACTACGCGCACTAACCACTTGCAAACGACTAGGCAGGTACAAGAAAGGGCCGCGTCAGAGATCCCTTCTTAACCAAATTACTTTTTATTTTAGTTTTCTTTATTACCCTATGCATGCAAGCGAGGCCGTCAGCATCCTTCAATAATGGTTTAGTTTGTCTTGAAATTTCCGGTTAGTGCTAAGTACCTAATTTCTAAGAATTATCTACTGTATTTTCCTAGCTACGAGAGTGCATACCTTACTCCTGTTTCGTGCAGAGTTAAATCAGATGAACACTTTTTGCGTTCTTTATCACAAATAGTCCCAAATACTTTTGTGGTAAATTCGGCAAATCCCACTGACATGCATATAAATAAATTCCGAAATAATTTAAATAAGACGCCAGTTTACGACAGTTGGTAGCATTGGCAGTGAGAGCATACTTTTTGAAATCAAAATTGGTGCCACATGAAACAGGAGATCAAGCAGTCCATTTATATATATGTCAGTGGGGCAGGTAGACACAAATTGCTTAATTTTATTTCTTTAAAAATCAAGTTTAAAAAACATTTGATGTTGTATGAGATAAGCTTCCAAGAATAAAAATAATTTCGAATGCTTCTGTAGTTTGTTGAACTTTTAATATGAATATTAAAGCGAAAGTAAAACTTGAAATTAAGACAATTGACACACCCTGCCAAAAAAAGTTGACCCATATGAAATAGAAAATCAGGCAGTCCATGTCAGTGGCTACAACATACTGCCAGTAAAAATTTACGATGCGACGTCGACAGCACTTCGCATCGAAAGTGATACAGCAACATCTTGCCTCTGGTCTATTGTCTATTTCTGAAAAAAAAGTGGATATTTCAGCGACATTTAAAAATACTGCCCTAATTAGGAAGTTGTTTCGAACTATAGATTAGGGCAGCTTCAGTTTCAAGAAAGAAACAAAATCCAATTTTTGTATGTCAAGTTTTTATAGCGCCATTTTTTTTACCCATTGCGACTAGAATGGGTAAAAAGCAAAACAATCCATTTGTATATTTTATATGTATATAGACGAAGAAATTGTTAAAAATGGTTCCATATGCCTCTGAAAAGGTTTCCTTTAATTGATGTCACAAACCAACAAAAATAACAACTTTGAAATAAATTTTTGTTTATTTTATATTGGTGAAAAGATAAATTCACAATAAATTGAGAACAAAAAAAAAAAAAAAAATGTTTTCCTCAGCTATTCTTTTTACAAAAAATCAACTTCCCTTTTCGTCTATTGAGGCTTGACAAAAAAGCGAAATTTCGTCTTAGAAAGAGACGCTTGAGTACTCCTTTTCGAAATATCTTTAAGAAGATCCTTCTTTCTTGACGAATTTTTCTCTTTTTTCGTTCATCTGAAAATGAAATTTCAAAAAATCATATACCTTTCTGTTTCTAGTTATGAACTAACCTTTTTTCATTGAATCAGCTCGACAGGATGCTGCAATTTTAGAGTTTTCTATCATATGGATTTTTAACTGGATGTTGGCGTCTGGAAATTAAGGTCACATACATATGTACCTACTATACACAGTTGCTAGCAAATGTAAATTACGTGTCAGTGCATTTATGCAGTGTCAAAAATATTCCCAGGCTACTTAGATTGATTGAAAGTGAAAGAAATTTTTTTTAAATTATTGAAAAAAAAAAAAATTAAAATTAAATTCCGTAGAAGCGCTGAATAAGGACTTTTAAATCGCTTCTTTTTCCACTGGGTTTTGCTATGAATGAATGAGGAGAGCACGAACGCTCTGTTCTCGCCTTGCATCTTAGAATAAATAAAGCAAACAGGAATGGTGATAAGCCATATTTTGCGTAATGAATTTCTGGTTGTGTTGGTAGTCTATGTTTTTGTGGTTGAGAGTTCAGTACAGGCTTATATAACTGATAAATCTGGAGAGGGGCGAAAAGTAATTTTTAAAAAGTTTTTAATTTGATGTTGTGTTGCACTTTTATTTCATTCAACAAGAAAACTTTTATTTTTGTGAATTTTATTTAAAAAAAAAAAAAGCTCTCACTATTGAGAAAGTACAAAATATCATCGAAGTCCCGAGCAGATGCGAGTAAGCTAGAAATGCTTTATACCCTCTAGATGAAATCATAATGTAGATGTAGGTATTTTATGATTGTGTTTACGTTTTTAGTGCATAGACATAAAGGCATTATATCATCTCATCTGCCAAAAGCATAATAGAGATGTAACTATGTCATATGTATATAAGAGCTAAAAACATTCAAATGTTTCATGTTCGTTTGGCACCATCATTGGAGGACTGGGCCAATTATAACTTTTTTAGTTTAAATATCTACAAATGAAATATTTTGCTTGGTACACTGTATGTATCTAGTCAGGAATAACACCATTAGCTATAGCAAAATAAATTCATGCATTTATAATAAATTCAACTATACAGGTTGCAGTATAATATATGTCTTTTATTGTGTGAATTTGTGACAAATTATTTTCTGCATCTTCTACTATGAGATTTTTTTCTTTCAGTTCATAGAGTAAATTTTCTATTTTTACCACTTTTTTATTTTGTCGGAAAATTTTCTGGCGTAATCTATTAATCACTTTGTCCCTGTCCCTGATACATTCCCTTAATTTTTTTAGTTTTGCCTTTCTCCTAAAATTAATTTTACTTAATTTTTGAATTATATACTTATGTACTTACTTTTGCAACGGCACAATTCTAAGAGGAACTGTTTTTGTACAATATTTCATATTAAACAAACAACAAAACAGCACTTCATAAAATAATTAATTATTGCATCAGTCAATACAGTACACACATATACTCATATGGCTTAAATAGACTTAGTATAGGCTTAAGATACTTAAAAGAAGCATTTAAATGCATATATAAAAAATTATATTCTACCTCTCGTTAACATGAACATATTCGATAAAGATAACTCGCTTGATCTGATGTTCATCTTTATCGGGTATATACTGTATTTAACATTTTATTATAATATACATAAATAATATATAAGTAAACTAATTGCTAACTTACGACGAATCTAGATTTAGTCGCATATGAAGATGACCCACATTCGATATCACCGTGAAGACTTTCTTCAGAGGTGCGTGAACATACCTAAAGTACGATCAGATTCTTTTGTAAAATAACAGCTATATAATGGAATAGGATTTGTATACTGTTTTCATTAGTAAGTCAGCATTAGTCAAATATATATTCGAATAATGAATATTGTACTCCACTTATTGCAGTACTTATCTTCAAAATATATTTTCGGACTTGTTCCAGTATTGAACTAGACGATCGTATATTAAATAACTTGTAGGGTGACACCACCAGTTGTTGATCAAATAAAAGTCAGTGCTGCTGATTTTTATTATAGCTCCTCTCTTTAAGGTTTTAGAATTAAACTAACATATTTACAACAATCCTTGATGATTGTACTGTCATGAGAAATAATTAAATCTTTTTCAAATAAAACAACAACAATATTAGCAAAAATAAATTTTTTTATTTGTGTTTTTCGCAGTACTTGATCAGGCCAATCCTGATATTGATCAAAGTCATTCCAGTGGTTGATCACTATATCACTATCGTCCGATAGACCCTTTATAGAACAAATTAAACAGTTCAATATTAAACTTTTAATCTAAAGTCACTTGGCATTAAAAAATGAAATGAATGAATAGTAAAATGTTACATCTCTTAATTAGGATAAGTTCTCCAACTCTGGAACCGAGAAAATGTTTCTGGTTTTGATTGCATTTTTCGGTTTAGCAATGTGTAAAACAACCAAGTCCTACTTCTAGAAAAGTATGTCTCGCTTTTCCGGCCACTTCCAGAGACGCCCACATGACGCCATGGATGACACGGTCGCTCCATTTTGTGCGACGTCAAGGACTACTCCTGGGAAATATTTGCCGTCATACTTGGTGACGACGTACTCGTTAACATACTTCTTCACTGGCTGCCAACTGTAAGGTTCTTCCTCGTTTCTCGAGGATTTCGCCCACACACTTTCTCCGGAGGAAACCTCTGCACTGGAAGTAGAACTTTCTGGCGTGCTCAGCTGTCGTTTTAGCCGCTTAGTCGGAATTTTAGCCTTCTCTTGCTTCAGGCTTTGTCTTAACTGCTTATTGTCTTCCCTTTTCTGAAACACTTCTTTCTTTCGGGCCTCTTTTTTTTTTCTTTTCTTCTTCTTTGTCTTCAAAAGATTTTATCCATTCTGTTGACGTTGTCGCATAGGGCAACCTTGTCTTTGTTGTCTTCTTTTTATCGGGCGAATCGTGAGGCCATACGATATGATCTGCAAAGGCTGAACTGACATTTCCTATCAATGGTGCTACAGGATCAGCCAATGGTGATGGAGGATCATTTACTGGTATTGCAGAATCATTCACTGGTGATGGAGAATCAGCCAATGGTGATGGAAGATCACCCACTAGTGTTATAGAATCATCCACTGCTGATGGAGAATCATCCACTGTTGATGAAAAATTACCCATTGATGCTGCAGGATGACTCACTGGAGGTTCACCCATATGATTTGTATGGTTTGGAGTCGGGTCAAGGCATTTGTTCCGCATTTTCTTCCAGAAGTCGAACAATTCAAGTGCATCACCTTTCCATTCGCTCCCTTCGTGGCTTTTGAACTCCTGAGCTCCACCTTTCTTGAAAAGGGATTCAATGTACAAAAGCATCTGGACATTAAAGGTTTCGTCTACTCTTACATGGTTTTCACCTGGGTTTGTCGGCGGACACTGTCGTTGTTCACTGGTGATACATCTTTCGTAATCTACGGCATCTGGGTTGAAAGGAAATATCCCACATTTTCGGAAGCCATTTTTTATGACATCAGAAGTAGCTCCTTCACGAAACGCCATTCCAATTAATGCTCCGAATACAGCTTTCGTCAGTACCTTGGTTCCAGAATTATTTTTCCATTTGTAGACGATATCCCGCCAGCGTAATTTAAGTGGTCTAAAAACAGCAACGTCAGCTGGCTGAAGTATATGTGTTGCGTTTGGGTAGAGTGCAAAGTGCAAGATTTTATTTTTGGCGCACAACTTAGAAATCTCAAGCGTCAAATGGCTCTTGTGGCCGTTCACAAAAAGTAAAACTGGTAACTTTATGTTTTGCTTCCGTAGCCAGGGTAAAAAAACATTCGCCAGATACGCAAAGTACGTGCTACCACGCATCCACCCACTTTGGATCTGCCAATCCCCCAATCATCTGGTACATTCTGCGCAATCTCACGCGAAATCTTCTGCAATGGGAAAACTATCATGCCAGGAACAACTTCCCCTGCTGCACTGAAGTTAGCCATCACCGTTGTGGCTTCCTTTTCTTGTCCAGTCTTGATTTCATACAGGTTCTTTAGTGAAATAGGCTCTAATTCTTTGTCTGTTTTTGGAAATCCGCTTTTGAAATCCGCTCTCATCGGCATTATAAATTCTAGAGCCATCTTCTAGAATATCAAGGCATCCTTCAGTTTCCAGATACTTATGAAGTTCTTGGAACCACTCACGTATGTTGTTCTCCGACACTGTTGCTCTTGCTGTGTTGATAGCCTCTGCATTCCGATCAGAAATGGAACTGTTCCTTCGCAGGAATCCTTTAAACCATTTTTCCCCCGGGGTTGAGTTTGTAAAAGGGTTTGGCCTTTTATCCGTTTCAATGATGTTTATTACTGTTTCAAATAGTGTTCTCCTCCTTAATGGAAGCCCCTTCTTGGCATACGCGTTGATCCATTCAGCAAGGTGCTGTTCTTCTGCTTTGCTGAGGATGGTCGGCGGGCCCATCCTTCTGCTATTCGGTGATTTTCCTTTTATCTAACATACAATTAACATACAAGGAAGTCATAGAATCTCATTAAATTGAGTGGTGATTTATGTAGGCAGGTGTATACCTTGTTGTGTATTGTTCCGAATGGTATGCCATGGTCTCTTGAAGCTTTCCTTACGGAAATTCCTTTTTCTCGGACATCGTCTATAGCCGCTCGAAGATCAGACTCAGAAAAGAACATTTTCTTAGGGGCCATAATCAAATATGACAATAAACAAAGATTTGGTGAGAGCAAATAGAAATGAAAAATTTTATAGATCAACTATAAGGGCAACGCACTGTGAGCTAATAGTTAATGAACTGATCAGTAACTGGATTTCTAGAAACCAGTAATTGATCACAGCTGATCAACTTTTGAAATTTACACATTTAATAGTCCTAGTAGTTGATCAGCCAGATTTTGCCACGTTAAAAGTAAACAATCCGAAAAGTTGAAAATATTTCCTCAAATTATCATCCTTGCGCTATGACAAACAGTAAAAATACTGAAAATATAAGTTTTAAAACGCAAGATGCAAGTGGATTATTTTCCCTTGATATACTTACCAGCAACTAATGGTAACACTCCGAACACACGAGTTCTAGCACAATAAAATTTCACAATGACGTGCTCTGTAGCGAACAACCCAAATAAATGCGAAAACAGTTGGAACAACGTTCAGACAAAATATTATGTCTAATGCCACGTGTAAAACTAATTCACGCTTACTTATTGCGAGCTTTTTTCACAAATTTGATCAACTACTGGAAGGGTATCAACCACTGGAGGGGTCACCCTAAATAAAAGTTTATATAGAAATAAAAATACGTATAAAGGGAAAACTTACATCAAATGATTCTGCATTTAAATGTCGTTATAAATTTTGCTACACATTATCGCATAATTCTTATTCTTGGACCTAAATGTACAAATAGAAAAAAAATAATTATACTACGGAAATTCTTTCGATTTGAATATTTGATTAAATATTTGTAAAATAAAATAATTATAGGGCGCAGTGCTGATGAAACACAACCTCTTTGTGCGAAATTGTTAACAAAGATTTACTTACATTTGATGGGATTAGCGCGATTACGTCTCCAGTATTATCTGTAGCATATAGCTTGCAGAAATAAGCCAAGCTTCATACACAAATTTTCAATGAGTTTAAAAATATAAAGATTACAGAAATTTAATTTAATTCTTGAAACCATAACATTTTGTTGAATTCTTTTTAAGCTCTGCAATTAATTGTTACATAAAAATATGAATAGACTGCGTACTACTTACACTTGATGCTACTTCAACTGAAACTTCCTTCATATTGCTAGTGAGCAAAGATTCAGATTCCTCCATAAGTCCAGGCTGTTCACACATTTGAACATCCTTATATGAAATAGGTATGTAATAATTAGAGACCGGATTATATGCAAAATGAAAACAGTAAAATATGCATGCAAATATGCAAAAAAAAAAAAAACACTTGAAATATGCAGGAAAATTGCAATAATATGGCAAAATATGCAACTAATATCTCTGAAATATAGAACTGAAATTATGAAAAAACTAGCAATAGGAATCCAAGATATCTTTAATTTAAATGTACATATAACAGAAAAAATTATTAATATTTTTTATTGTTTTTATAAAAATGTATTGCTCCAAGTTTTCCATTGTGAAGTTGTGACGTCTATCCTCCAAAATAAATTTATATGCAGAAAACGAGCGTTCTACATCCACCGATGTGACAGGACAGTACTTAAACTTAGGTGCAATATTATAACTTATAGTATTGGGCAAGACTTCACCACTACCATTAATAAATCCACTTATCTGGCATAAGGGTTCATAGCCCGGATTGTTCTTTAACACATTTTCAAGTTTTCTTTTAATGTTATCTGGGAATATATCTGGCAATTGAGAATTTATTGTTAGCATTTTTTTCATAACTTCAAGCGATTGATCTAGTGACATGCCTTTGGTTTCAAGTTTCTTAATGCAATCAGGTATATGTGAAAAGTGCCTTTTGATCAGTGAAATATTTTTTTTAATTGAAGAATCTTCAAATGCTTCCTTACATTGAGAGATCGACATTGCATCAGAGCTATTGAATTCATTAACAATATCTTTAATTGCCTCAAAGTGCTAACTGTAAAATAGTACTGCTTCCAACCATGTTCCCCAGCGAGTTATCACAGGTTCTGGTGGCAGAGGCAAAGTTGGAAGTTTTTCTTTGTATACTTGCACTCGCGATGGTGCTTTGAGAAATACTTTTTTCGTGGAGGAAATTAATTTGTTCACATTTCCAAATGTGCTTCGAATTTCTTCGGCAAAACGGTGAAATCCATGCTCGAAATATGTTACATGAATTAAATTTGGGTAAAATACTTGTAGGGCTTTCCCAGCCTTGATCATGTATGGAGCTGCATCAGAAACAAAAATACAGACTCTTTCGTCTATAGAAGAATCGAGAAATAGTTTCTTGATAGAATCATTTACAAATCTTGCAATTGTAGAATGATTTGTTTTTTCGAGAGCTTTGCAAGCAACTAAATGTGGAGTACATGGTTCGAGACTCAATTTTCCAACTATTAAATTTGCTACGTAACGACCACATACATCCGTAGTTTCATCGGCGGAAATCCTAATCAAGTCATTTTCGATTTCATTCCGTATTTCTTGCAGCACGGTTTGATAGATAGCCGGCAGGTAGTTTTTGCGTAATGTTGACTCATCTGGAATATTCTGATTTTTACAATACTTTAGAAGGAAATGTTTGAAGGTGGAATTATTCAGCTTATTAAACGGAATATTGCTTGCAAGTAATGCTTCACACAAATCAGTACAAAATTCGTTTTTTTGAAGTATTTTACTTGTAGATGCGGTGGTTCCTATAAGAGGTTGTTGACGAGGGCCTTTCTTGCTTTTTGCTGCAATGTGAATACTCGTTTTAACGTGCTGTTGTATTTGAAACTTCTTAACACATGCAATTTTTTTTTCACAACTACGGCAAAATATAACATTGCCATCATAGGTAAACACACCAGGATATTCGCCTATCCAAGAGAGAACGCCCTTTTTTCTATCTGCTGGCATTGCAAAGTATACACAAAGATATCGCGTAAAAAACTAAATAAACCAGTACGTGCAATATGCGCTAACTAAAGTCAAGTTAAGAAACTGAATAAAACACATGTCACGTGCAATATGCGCTAAATAACGTTTCGAACTGAATCAACTTATCAATCGAATCGACGTGTGATTCTTCTATCGGTGGCCCAGCCCTCGAGAGACATTACATCGTGCTCGTTTCCGAGAACATAGAATAGATCCTTTCTACCACCGCTGCCAGATTGATTTTTCTCAATTTCAGCAAACCTTCATTTTTTGATCCGGCAGTAAGTTAGCCTCTAAAATAAAGCTTCCCTTGTACTTTATAGCTAGCAATATGATTTTAGCCAAAACGGACCAAATCGGAATATATAAAGATTAAATAATTTCTAAAAATTAAATAAGTTTTATGCTTGAAATGACGTTTTCAATCCGCTATCGTCTGGCAACATTTACAAGAAGTAGAATGTGTGCAATTCTATAGAATAGTTTCTTTGGACCAGTGCCAGCCGCACAGTGCACACTAGATTTCGGACGAAAAATTTAATGAAGTTGGTGTCGCAATAATTTCATTGAATTTTTTGTCAGAAATCCGAATAACGGCTATCTCCCACTCCAGTGTGCGGCTGTCTTTAGGCACAATAAATTTTAAAAGAATGAATGTATATTGCAAGAATTATTTTTGTCTCATTCTATATTCCTCTTTACTCTTAATAAAGAAATTCACATTACTGGAAAGAATAATTTCTTTTTAAAAAAGTAGGTCTACCTGCTCTGCTCGTGCTGTCTCTGTCAGTCTAAAAACGCGTTGCACGTCGAATAAAGATGTAATACACCTACATGTATTATTAAGTGCTGCGTGTACATATGTTTTTGTACATATTTCTCCCACTTAAATCTTGAGAAATATGCCAAAAATCATCTAATGTGATTAAAATATGCAACCAACCCGAAACATTGTCGAAATATGCAAATATATATATGCATTTGCATATGGTCTCTAGTAATAATTATAGTCAATGTTCATAGTAATTACTTACTATCATATCAATAAGACGAGAAGGTACTGCATTTTCCTTTTCCCGAGTCGTTGAATATCCGCCTCTACAAAGTGGTTCTCACAAATAAAATTTCCGCTATTTGGGATGAATTCTGGTTGCCTTATTGTTTCGAGCCACTTCTTTAGCAATATCACATCCTTAGGAAATCTGAAACAGGTAATATATTGGCTAATGCTTATATTCTGTTGGTTTTATAATGTTTGAAGTCACAATACGATTCAAACTATTGTTAATAGCTTGTTAACTCCCAAGCTTATCACAAATTGAAAGTTTTCCCCCACAGAAAAAATATTTACATGCCGTCGCTATTCTGGGGCAACTTGTCAATTTGCAAAAAGTAAACAAAGTTTTTGTTCGGGGCATCTGCGGTAAAAATGTTCTTTTTCTACTTTATTTTGAAATAATTCACATATTTAATTTATATAAATCTTTGCTTTTATTAACAAAAAAGATAATTTAGATAGTGAAGTTGCCTCAAACAGGATTTCCCTAGTTTATAATCCAATTTAGGGTAGAGTTGCATTAGTCCGACCATCTCCAGTGCTCGACCACTCGAGCGAAAAACACGTCATAATTAGTACTTAGCATGCTTTTTTTGACCAACAGTGTAATTTTTGGCTCTATGAATTTCTTACTGAGTCACTTCAAACAGAATTTTACTACTACTGTTGTAATATCAACGTCCAATTCGCATCACTCTGTCGGAGATTTCTGATGAGTATGTCACGCGATAAATTAGAGCTAAATATTTAGTGAGTTTGGTGTTTGAAAATAGTGTTTTTTTTTAATAAATTTTTAGGTAAGTACTATAAAAACATTGTTGTACTAATAAATACACTCTAATTTAAATGAAAGCTATTGAATTTTTACTTATTTTTTAGTAATATTAGCTTTTATTGTGTGGTCGGAGAATGAAAACCAAAATTTGCTTAGTTCCCTAAGTTCGACCACACATGGACGAGCATAGGAAACTAATTTTTTATTTATTTTTACGTTAAAGCAATTAATTTTGAAGATTAAATGCATAAAGTGGCATTTTCCATAAAAAGTTTATAAAATACGTCGTATTTCCAGTAGTCGACCACCGTTTCATCAAGTGGTCGACAATAGGAAACACATAATTCAGTTTGTCCTTTATTCGACCACACTCCGTTTCAATCACAAAATTTTAATTTATTTTTTTTTAATTTCAATTTATTTTGAAAGATATGAAACGTGTGATTCATCGGTATAGCGAATCTGCGCTAGCAGAAGCTCTAAAATTAATTAGAGAGGGAAAAATTGGGATCCGGCAGGCAAGTAGGGAGTATGGTGTTCCAAAAACTACTCTACTGGATAGAATTACTGGCAGGATTGCTGATGGAGTTGGAAAAATGGGTCCAAAAACTGTCCTCTCTCAAGAAGAGGAAGATAAATTAGTAGATTGGCTAATAAAAATGGCTAAATGCGGATTTCCTCTAAAACAGGAGGAACTACTAAATGTTGTCGAAAAAATTATTAGGGAAGAAAAAAGAACGACACCTTTTAAAGATAACAGGTCAGGGAAAAAATGGTATTATTCTTTCCTTAAAAGACACCCGGAGTTAGCCTTACGCACGCCTGAACCAATTTCCAACGCTAGGGCTGTTATAACAGAAGAGGAAATTCGGAAATGGTTCAAAGACCTAAGAGATTTTTTAATATCTGAAAACAGTGAAGATATTTTATTGGATGCAAGAAGAATTTTCAATGCTGACGAGACAGCATTTAGCATGGCTCCAAAAGTTAGGACAGTAATTGCCCCAAAAGGTTACCACAATGTATTCCAAGTTACACCGGGAAATGACAAAAAGACCCTAACTGTCCTTTTGAGCTTTGCCGCAAGTGGTGAAACATTGCCACCAATGGTAGTATTTCCCTACGTTCGACCACCTGCAAAAGTAGTGAACAGTATGCCGGACGATTGGATACTTGGCAGATCGGAAACAGGATGGATGAGGACGGAAACATTTTATGATTATGTTGGTAATGGTTTTCACGAGTGGCTGAATAGGAATAATATCAGGCGTCCAGTTTTATTTTTAGTAGATGGCCACAAATCTCATCTCTCGATGGAGTTGAGCGAATTTTGCAGCAACAATGCAATAATTTTATACGCTCTCCCTCCTAATACAATATACATCCTCCAGCCAGCAGATGTAGGAGCCTTTAAAGCCCTCAAGTCTGACTACAAGAAGACCGTCAGGAATGGCAGAGAACGCCGCAAAATATTGGGCGGGCAGTAACCAAGACAAATTTTTGTGAGATCTTGAAAAGTGTTTTAGATAAATCTGATCGGAAAGAAATTGTTAAGAACGCTTTCAAGAAATGTGGTATATATCCATTTAATCCGGACGCAGTAGATTATTCAAAGTGCGTGCAAGACAACTTGGAAAATCTGGGCGAACCACAAAAAATCTATGATTCTACTAACTGCACTCCAAGCATAACTAACCAAGACTATAATGTTGCAAAAAAAGTTATATTTTGTCTTAAAGACAACATTTTGAAGAACAACATTGAGGCCTCTGTTATTGATGTTATAATAGGTGAAATAGATAATGCTATAAACTGCAGGAGAACAAGCTCAAAATATAGGTACTACAAATCCACAAGGACCAATTTATATCGAAGGGACATATGAAGTTGGCACTAATGATGAACTTGTAAGAATTCCAGAAAATACGGTTCCTGTGGATGGGTCTGAAGTAACAAGCAATCGAAATGAGAATATAATGAATATTCCTGGTGATCAAATGGAAACAAACCAAGGTATTCAAAACCAAATCAACAGCGAAAACAACACCTACTAAATTCTTGCAATATTTTACATTTAAAAATATATAATTGTTATTTCAAAAAATATTTTTTATTTGTATAGGTACCTAGTCTCAATTACTAGTCATTTATATCCTTTACGTTTGTTCAGTAATTCAACTAATTCAGCCAAAAGTTTAATGGTCGAACACTGGAGAACTCCTGGACGTACATAGGATGAGCCTGGTCGACTATCGGCAAAAGTGGATTTGTTACGTTTTTTCCAAAATTATACTAGTCCGATTTATTTTTATAGAAGAAAACGTTTTATATCACAAACACCAACCCATAGGCTTTCTAGTTTCGTTAGTTAATTTAAAATAACTTTAATGGGAACCAATTTATATTAATATAAACTAAAACTTTTCGTTAAGTGGTCGACCACTGGGGAAACTACCCTATATTTGCAAGCACTGACCGAACACTTCATTTCTGTTTTATTAATTGTTATGAAGGTTTTAACAGGCAATAGTGGCACTATAAAACTTTGCACTAAATAAAGTTCAAAGATGAATAGTTTTGAAAAGAATTGATTCGGTACTGTGTTAAATTTCGCAAAGAAATTTTAAGTTGACTAAATCTGGCTCACAAAACAAAATCACATTTGAATATTCTGCACCCAGCTTTGACAAATCTTTCCTGCAGCATCTCACTTACTATTATGTATAATCTCCTGCTCTTGACAAATTACGCTCATGTACACGAATTTTACACGATTCAACCATTCCTGTTTGCTCTAAAGCCTTGCATACCGAAAGACGATAGACAAAATTTGTTCGGACCGTCTATTACCACCAAACACCACTCGAATTCTGAAGAAATATGGTTGATTTCAATTCTAAGAAATAAATTAATTCTTTCCACCATTGAAACAATTTATACAAGCCTGAGATAAAAATCCGCGCGATGTACCTAGATCTACGCTCATACAAATTTTTAGCTAACAAGCCCAAGGAACCAAATCAATCCAACTTCCACGAAATTGAGACTGCCCAGACACAACTCAAAACATCTTCAGAAGCCACCAATAATGCACACGAATTCTGAAAAAATATGGTCGACTTAAATTCTAAGAACAAAAGCAATTTTCGCCTATTACATTGTTTTTATACATATAGATATGCCACCAAATCTGTTACCTCTTCTCGACAGATGGCCTTACATGTACCAAATTTGAAAACAGAGGCAACATTTTTACCGAGAATGACTGAAATGATTGTGGCAGCCCAAAATGTTAATTTACTCGTCTTACCATAAGAGGCGCTGATATCAACAGAAAAAATTTCTTTCAAAGTGCTCTCATCCATGAGATGACTGCAATTTTTTATAATCGCGCAAAGAAAGTATTAATAAAGTAATTTTAGTTAATAAAATACAGTCTTCTTTCAGTAGTTCAAGTTAAGTAGTGGAAAATAATAAAAGCCTGGGGAGCATATATAAAATACCCAAAGTGGTGACCCCATAAAAGAACAATTAAAAATAAACACAAAAGTAAGCGAAGCAATTTCAATCCATAATCGCGAGTCTCAACAAGCAACTGAAAGTTTGGAGACAATGCTATGCATTGTACGTCTCCTTACATTTGTAAATAAGCAATTTTTTTTTACAAAAACTAAAGTCGCTGTCAGTGCAAGAGGCAGCAGGTGACAGCGAGCCTATCAACTCAAGCCTCAAAATAAAAAATTGTTTGTACATCAGGGATGTCAAAACAGGCCAAGAATATCTCATCGATACAGGACCATCTTTGTCAATAATTCCGAAACATTTTTTCCGTGACTTGCAGCCAGGATTTCTTACGCTTTTCGCAGCAAATTCAAGCGAAATAAGGACCTATGGTTTTTGAAGCATGGAACTCAATCTTGGCCTCCGAAGATCTTTCAAATAGACTTTCGGCATAGTAAACAGAAAACCCCGCAAACAAGCAACAATCACAGCCATAATTGGTGCTGACTTCCTCAGTTACTACGATAGTAGTGGATCTAACATTCAACATGCTGCAAGGAACAAGCAGCAAGTAACATGCAAGCAATCAACAAGCAGCATGTAACAAGTAGCATGCCACAAGCTGCAAGCAACAAGCAGCATGCAACAAGCTGCAAGCAATAAGCAGCTAGAAACAAGCAACATGCAACAAGCGCCATGCAACAAACAGTAAGCAACACGCAACAAGCAACAAGCACCATACAACAAGCAGTAAGCAATATGCAACAAGCAATAAGCAGCAAGCAAGAAGCAGCAAACAGCAACATGCAACAAGCAGCATGCAACAAGCTTCAAGCAACAAGCAGTTAGAAACAAGCAACATGCAACAAGCACCATGCAACAAACAGTAAACAACATGCAACAAGCAACAAGCACCATGCAACAAGCAGTAAGCAGTTAGAAACAAGCAACATGCAACAAGCACCATGCAACAAACAGTAAACAACATGCAACAAGCAACAAGCAGTAAGCAGCATGCCACAAGCTGCAAGCAACAAGCAGCATACAACAAGCTGCAAGCAACAAGCAGCTAGAAACAAGCAACATGCAACAAACACCATACAACAGCAACATCTCACCAACTTCGGCAGAAATACGTCTGTCCTAGCATTAAAATAGATACACTGGAATAGTGTCGCAACTGCATCGCTTGTCAGCGATCTAAGTTTCATCCTCACCATTGAAAGCCGGGCAATTTGCGGGGAAGGGAGTAGCTGTGGCAGCCCAAAATGTTAATTTACTCGTCTTACCACGAGAGGCGCTAATATCAACAGAAACAATTTCTGTCAAAGTTAGGATGATGTAATCTTACGAGATTCACTTTTGTTCCGGTTCGAGTTTTAATCAAGAGTCATATTTGTATTCGCGCTAAGGAAGTCAAATAAAGAGTTTGTTTTATATATTAAAATTCAGTCTTTTTTTAGTAGTAGAGTAATAACTAAAGTAGCAAAGCTTGGGGAAGCATATAAAATACCTAAATCATGTTTACTGATGGCGCCATCTATTAGAATTTTTTTTAAAATATATTAATTTTGCTTTTTATGAGATATGTGTATGTAAGAGATTTTATTGTTGAATTTTGTATTCCTTCTGTTCTACAAGAAATTAGTATTTAAATTAATGCATATTGTTACGTGCAATAGGAATAGACAACTGGTGACATCTACTGGCAATGGAGAGTAAACAACTTCAGGTTCGAAGAATCGATGACAGAATGTTCGGTAAGGTTCAGGAATAGAATGAATAGAAAAGTGAAGGTTCTGGAATAGAACACTCTAGAATAATCTGGAGAGTTTCTAGGGTATAAATATAACAGTTGTCACTGCCAGAGAAAGAGTCTTGTCTTAGACGTTGCAGTGTTAACAAGCGAAAGTAATAACGTGCGGAAGTGTTGTAATTAGATTGCGATAATTGAAAGTACAGTATTAGCGATAATTAGAGTTGAGTTGATTAATAGAAAGTTTATGAATTTTGTATGATTAGAGTGAAATAAAGAACTTGTATAATAAGTATTTAATATTGTGTTTTAAATAACGAACCCAAAGGCCACGCTCGCAACAATATGTAATTTAATACATATTTCATTTGACACATTATTTCAGTAACTTATATATATTTCTTATCTGTGCTAATAGTTCTACATCCGCAAGCTTATTAAATAATTCAGCTGCTGCTGAATAGGCACTTTACACTCCTTGAAAGGACATTAATAATTTTTTATTTTTGTATTTCTATTAAGAGGAGTCAGTACCAAGATTTGCAAGTTTCATACATTTTTCAATGCGAATTTCTGGCAAACTATTTGTAGCAGAATAATGATTTATATCTTCAATTAAAGGTAATGAAGAAATCTAGTAAATAACGTCGGCAAAAATTAAAAAAGTGTATTCGAATGGAGATATTAGCTCGGAAACTTGTCAAAAATGGTAAAAATTGAAGTCTTTTAAATCAAATTCCTGTGGGTAGGTATTCTCATTTCTTTAAATTGTGACTGATTTAGAAAGGTAAGGCCTAGATCTAGCAAATAACGCCGAGTTTTTTCATTTTTACTGGCGCTTTTTATCATTATTTGAACTCTAATAGTACTTTTTTTTTTCTCCCGACATTTCACCGACGAGAAATTGCAATATTTATTTGAAAGTTGTTTAAATACAAAGCAAAATAGCATATTTAACAATTATGGGCAAAAAAATTTGAGAGAGTTATTTCCCGTTAAATATTTTCAATTTATGTGAACTGCAAATTTTCATTTTTCGTCTTAAATTGTATGGTTTAGTCGGATGTTGGGTTCCTGTGTTTTGCGGTAGATGTCTCTAATGTGCTCTGTGGTCTAGGTCTAGGCTAATTTTATATGAATTTTCTCACTTTCAGGACACAAACCTACGTATAGTAAATTTTATTACCTACAGGTTCGCTGGTATCTAAATTGAAACTTTTGCTGAGTACTGATTCCTCTTAAACGTGAGACTTAAATATTGTGGTCTCAAATGTGTGTTTTTTTTTTAAGTAAAACTTCTTATGTTGGGCTCTTAATATATCACACTAGTTTTTTATACTTACATTTATTCTCTACTTCTCTATGACATTCGTGTGCAATTTACAATACACTAAAAAAATGTTTTCCTAATAGTACATAATTATATCATCTCATGCGTGCACAAAAAAAAACAGATCTCACAGGAAGTTTGTCAATTTAAAATGCAGATTACAGCAGGAAAACGAAAAGTTCAAAAAAAGGAAAACACCAATCACCTATTTGTTATTTGGCCGCTACATCACAAAGGCTACCATGGTCTCGTCTTTCATATGTAATTTACTTACCGATTGCTACTTTTGCATACAAAAGTTCCAGTTTCCCCCTTCCCTGCAACGTTCTATAAGATAAATTTAAAGTGCGTTGATATTCATGCAGTAAGCGCCATCATTCCAGAAACGCCATAATCAGTCTCCTTAATCGTGTCTGGCACATTTTTAATTGCTAGCAACAGCTTAGCGTCATTTGCAGTTTGCGCATGTTTCTTAGATGCGCGCGCAGTTAATCAACTTTGCGTGCCGGCGTACACCAGTGGTTTGGCAGAATATAAATCATCGCCTTTGAGGCATTCACTTCGATTTTATTTTTGTTTCCTCTGGCCCACAGGCTTTAAATATAGATTCCCCGCGAATCCCATCTTCAGCCTGATTATAAGAGCCACACTATATGTAAATAGTTAAGGCTTGTCTGTTAGCACATTCTACATATTTCACTGTATTATTCTATGTTGGAAAGTACAAATACATATATGGGCATAGTTAGTACGACGAAAATTTTAGCACACATTTATTCGCGTGATGATCAGACGACTCCACCAGAGTGTGTTGATTTACAGCTGTAAAATAAAAGTAAACATCGACACTTACGTAAAGTGCATATAACTCGTGGACAAATTGTAAGGTTATGCAAACTATAACCGAAGAGATGAGATTCACGAAAATCTGTTCGTCATTCTGTCTGTCTATCTTTAAAATATGCTAAGATATGGATACATAAGATTCTGTATGCATAACTTCATTTTATAGTAGCCGTCGTCTAAGGTCTCTATGCACGTTTGACTGACAGTGACGACATGCAAACAGAATAACTAGCTATGTATCAGTTGACGTTTTGTCTATTTTCAAGTATTTGCATGCATACATAACTCGGACCCATGACCTCTGCCTACATAGTTCATTTGAATAGATTTTTCCGTGAACTTTTCACGAAAATGCGGAAAATGTTAATGAGAAACATAGTCTCGAGGAGAATTTTTCCGTAAGAACAAAACCGTTTGTTACATGCCTCCATCAGTGTTTAGTTTTCCCAGAGATAAAAATCATGTAAAGCTCTACCTGCCTACGATCGGTAGAGGTCTGTCTGAAAGTCTGACCATAGGCACCAATGTTCCCCTTGTGTCTGTCTAATACCGTGTGCGCGGTGGCTATGCTATGGTAAAAGTACAAATCAAAATCAGATAATCAGAAATACTGCAAATGCTTTGATCACGTTCGAGATGCAATTAAGTGACAATTTTTCGAAATCCTAGATGCGATGTTAAGGTCTCCAGCCCCTTTACCTGTAACTTCGGACAAAACATGCAAACTTCTTTGGTCTTTGGCTCTTGCGTTCGTTCCTCTTTGGTCAGATTTCTTCGGCAGCAGATTGTAGAGATCTTTTGGAATTTTTCATGAAATTTTTATTTCTTTTCTGTATAAGCATTGGCAAATGATAAATAATTTTATCATTTGAACATGGACAATTGTGCGCTCTGGCTAATCATTTTTTCTCAATTTTCATTACACATTCATAAAAACTTGAGGTTAAGATTTGATATTATTCAACATTTCTCTGGTTTTAATACATTTTTGCATAATGATATCCTCTAGATCAGTGGTTCCCAAACTTTTACGTTGGCACTCCCTTTTTAATATCATAAAGTAAACACGCTCCCCGCGCAGGTCGCTAGCAACATCAAGCTGGTTTCGTTGTTTTGTCTTAATTTCCACTAAAACAGAAAATCCTTTCTCGCACAAGTAGGTCGTCGAAAATGGTATATAAATTTTCAAAGCCATTTCCGCGATTAAAAGATAGTTGGAAAAATATTTTATCCAAAATGAAGTAATTTCCAAAATTTCAAAGTCATTTTTCGCTACTGAATCGTATTTTAAGTCGATTGCTTGTTCTTGCAAGTGCTCTGGAAGGATATTTAAATCAAAATTAAAAGGATTTCGTGCAAATTTATGTTCGTCATTGTCGTTTAAATTTTGAAAATATCGTTGAAATTCGTCGAACAGACTTTCTAAATGAGATATAATATTAGTTATGATCTCTTCATTTTTAGTATTGTCATTGTCACTGATCAGCGACGAAGAGAACTGAAAAGAAAGAAAGAAAAAGAATTAATAAAAATCGATATAATTTGCAATACTTAACTTAATAAGTAGCCAGGGAAGTCGACTGGCACACATTTTCCCATCCTCCCACCAAGAGCGTATATACATACATATGTATCTGTTGCAGCAGCTGAAACGTCCCTCGGCGAACTGCATTCTTGCTGAATACTTAAAAACAAAAACAGAATAAGCATTAGAATTTATACAAAAAAATGAATTACAATCAATGATAACATGACAAAAATGCTTACCTGAACAAAGTTTCCGTCCGTGATTCGATGTCCAAGAAAACCGAAGAATTCCTCCGATCGCTGTAATTATCTAAAACAAACCAAAAAAAAAAAACAATTTAGAAAAGAATTGAAATAAAAATAACTAAAGCTACAAGTAGACAATTACAAAACCAAGGTTTGTTTACATGCATAAAAAGAAGTTACAGGAATGCAAACGAAACAACAACAACAACATGCATTACATGGAAATGTAGAAAAAATAACAAATAACAAAACACCAAACTAAGTAACGTAACAAATTAGTAATGCAGTAGCAAAATTAACATATAACAAACAATTATTTGTTGTTTAATGTGTTAATTTTCCTACAATAGACGAAAGTTCCATGTCATGACAGGCAAATTGGCACTTACCCTATGATCATTTTGTGGCAATATTACGGCCGGCATCCATCATCCGGTGTATCCAGACTGTGCTAAAGGTGCTCCAACGACGTTTATTGTTATAAACCTGTAAATAAACACATAAAACACACGAAAAAACATAGGTGAAAATCACCTGTCACGCACTCAAATTTAATCGCGATTTAGAACTGTCACTTTACGTTTCAGCGAGATTCAAACCATGCATTTGACAGGTTTTTTCGCGGCGCGTTCAAGGAATATAATGGCTTATCAATTAATCACGCGAATTTGAAATTATTTAGAATTTTATTTATTGCCATTAAGACTAATGAGTAAGAAAGAGACACAATGTGGGAAAGAGATGAAATATCCTTGGAGAAGTTAAAATGGATAATTTATATTCTACACGTAAATAACATTGCCAGAATTATAAAAACCATTAGTTTATGGCGAATATCGAAATACAAATATTATGTGCAATTGCTAGGAAAAGCATTATAAATGAAAGAAATTTCTTGGAGAAGCAGAATACAATCATAAAAATCATGCTGCATAGCAAACTAAACGAGAAATCAAATAAAAACAGATTATGGATATGGAGTCCACAGTTTGCTAATCACCCTATGTGTGGAATTTGGTAGACATTTTGAATAATTTCCCCTCTTGGCGACGCAAACGTCAAACGCTCTCTCAGTCTATTTTAGCAGTTTGGATGTCTGCGTTATAATTTCGGTTTTGGCAAAATTCAAAAATTTGTTTTTTCTTTGGTCATATTTTTTTTTATAATCTCCATTTCTTTTCGTTGATTAGAATTTTGTATTGGATATTCGGTAGTTTTAAAAATTGGCATTTTCCTCGGTTCATTCTTTGTTTTTCATATCGGAATTAGTTAAAATTAGAAATTTTAGTTTCATACGGAAACGCTATTACGGCAGTCGCGGTACAGTTCTCATCATAAAAAAGGGAATAGTGGTAAAATTTTTTTGATTTAAGCTTACAAGGTGTTGGGAAATTTTAATAATTTGCACAAGTCTGTGGCAAAAATTGTTATTGTTCCAACCCAATTTCTCTTAATTATTAATTTTTTTTTTCAGCAGTGAATTAAGTTTAAAAAATATTCCTCACATTTTTATTTTTTTTGACATAGTTTCACATTTTAATTTTGATTGTTTGTATGAAAGATTCCAACGTATGTGTTAATCCTAATTACGTGAATAGTAGTTGCTAAAGTTGTTTTTTCTTTGAATTGATTATAATTTATACATTAACAAACTTTTATCGTAATTGAATTAGACTTAGATTATTGATTGATCTTGTTAAAAACAAAAAAATATATATATAATATCGAAGTTCAATAAACTGAAAGTCGTCATAAAAATCATAAAACCAGCACATCCTTCTTTTTGTTATTTCAGTAAGAGGTTAAAACTGTTGGTTTGAATTTTCAGTTACCTTTATTAATTGCTCAAACAGTATCATACATATGTACCTACGGCAATATCTGAAAATAAAAGAAATAATGAATTAATTAATGAATTATATGTTACATCACTTAGAATAAGAAACACAAATGAATTCAACGAAAAAAAAAACCAATTTTCCCATGCTAATTGAATGTAAACAAGTACACATATAAAAATAATAACAAAACTATGGGAAATTTGAATTTTGTTATAATTAGTTTAATTTCAATTTCTCTCAACTGAAATTAATTTAAACCAATTATAGAAAAGATGTCACAGAACCCATTTACTGTGAAAAAACATTTTCCCGCGAACAATTTGAGGGAAAAACTAACAAATTTTCACCTTTTGACAGTTGTCCAAAGGGAAAATGAATTACTCAAATAACAAGTTTTAAAAACATTTCGCAATGTATTTACGACATAAATACAACATTTACACATCACTAAATTGATTTCTTACGAAAAATCAACTTCCCGCGATGGTTTTACGCGAAGAAAATACAAAAGAAAATCTTACCTGAAAACAGGTTAAAATCGAAAATTTTCACACAAATGGACTTTCTTGCAAATTAATAGCACACAAACACTACACAATAAACAGAACACAAATTTCACAACTTACCTTTGCTGTAGAAGCACAACACAGCGGAAAAACGCACGGAAAATCTCGCGATCGCGAAACCGTCAAATGCCACTTGTAAACATCGCGAAAACTGTCAACTTTACATATTGCCAACATATGGCACATCAATTTGAACTATTTTTTAACGAGGAATACGATGCCGGCGTTAAAAAAGTACAAAAATATCTTCATTAAAAGATATTTGATATTTTAATATTTCTCATATAAGCAATGAGAAGAAAAGAGATAGCAAGTGGAAGAGAGATAGACAAAATTTGCGTTCCACATTAAAATTCTCTCATTATGGATGACAGGAAGTGCATTACGCCATGTTATGGGACAATTTCTATTTTTAATTTTCACGCAAAGAATTTAATAAATGATGGGAGTTTTTAAATTGAAAAATGTAGAGGTTAATATTCCGCATCGAATAGCATCAATTTCAACTGATGAGAAATTAAACATCTTGAGTAATCTTCATTATGGTTGCGGGTTCCACACACCAAAATGGCGATTCAGGCCCTATATAAGGCCGAGCATTTATATGAATCGCTCTCTTATGTTACTCGAGTTCAACAAGTAAAGATGGTAGCAAGTGATATTTTAAAGTGAAAAAAATTGTGCAAATTGGCTTACAAACTACTGATGGTAAGAGTAAGCTCACATGCAATTTTGGTGGAGGAATTGTGAATAATTTATAATTTATCTGTATTTAACATACAAAGGTTGTGATAGTTTTTAATTGAATTAGTGCGAAATTAAAAAAATTTGAATTTTTCATTAGAATTAACTACAATTTAGTGATAATAATTTTAATAGTAAATTTAATCTATCTTGTACAGAACAAATTCAAGATAGTTGTTCCTACACTGCTCATTTTTGAGTTAAGCTGGAATACACATGCGAATTGTTCTTTGTTTGCATAGCTCATAATTGTATCAATATTTCAGTGTTGAAGAAGTGTATCACTAGTAGTTTAGTTCTATACATACGAAATTTCATGAATAATAATAATTAAATGCTTAACTATGTATGTTTAGTCCACCTAAAGTCCAGCCTGGTTCTACCATTTTTCCTGAAATAAACAAAATGGCACCACAAAGTATCAAACTTAAAAAAAGAATAGTAATCAACAGAATACTTATCTGACATCTGCTGCGTCCTGTATGTAGCATTTTCACTGGATGTCCTCAATTAGTTCACCCAAGCATAAAATGCTCCAAATCTCACTCCTAATGGAACCCTTGCAGAGGTTTTAACTAAAACAATAACTAATAATTAATCAATAATTAATTAATAAATCAGAAACTTACCAAATCATTGTACCTCCGTATATTGACACCTTTTTTCATGTCATTAAATGACATCTACACAGTCAGCTGTCTTCGCCTTCGCCGCAGTCAGAATACGAGCAATTGCAATAAACGTCGCTAGGGCAACACCGAGAGGCGAGAGCTCATAACTGGATGCGGCGGCTATATAAAGCCGACGAGCCGCAGCAGAAAATCATTCTTTTATCAGAGTTCATCTGAGTCAGAGTCTAATCTGAATAAGAATCGTGTTCCTATCCTCCATACAGAAGTATAATTCTGTTCAGAGTTTAATCTGAAAATTTGGTCTCATTCTGTTTTGCACCACACGTTGCAGCACACTGCTGTAACCCCTTTGCTGCTTATTCTGTTTTCTGTCTAAGAGGGCCGCTACCATCAAATTGATTCATAGAAAAATCTTATGTGCGTCATTTTACTGCCCTAGCGCCCACACGTATTAGCAGCATTATTATTTTTATTCTAGTAGTTAATAAGGTAACAGAAACTAATTCCGGTCTTCTTCTTCTTTTCAGAATTAAAGAGACGGACTACGTTTTGTTGGATCATTTGTTTTTTTTTTTATTGAATTTTTATATACACTGAATTGTCAAATTGAATTTCCAGTTGTAAGTTTTTTTTTGAATTTCGTGAATTTGTGATATTAGGTTAAGGAAATGAATTATTTAATAAAATTTTATATTTGAATTTGAAAAACGCTGAGTTATCTATATAACAACCGGCACCTTTCCCTTATTGTTTTGAGACCATTGTGAGGTATAGTAGAGTGATTAAGTAACTTCGAATAGAATTGAAATTAAATCGAATGTGAATCTATTTGCATTGTTCTGACTTTAACATACCGCTACACTAACATTCCCACCAAGAACAGTAATTGGTATATAACGGCTTTGTCAAACTACTCCGTTACACACGTGCAGCAAGATATCGCATTAACAATATCAAGGAAATTTACATCAGGTTATTATGCAAGCATATGGTGTAATATTTATGTCATTACGCACATCCAAGGACTATACATTTTGCGTAAACCATCATTTGGTGATTCTATCCAGGAATCAAACTTATATACCAATAAGTCAACATTTTTTGGTAGTTCCATCCAGGAACTGCCACTTTACGAAACAGTCACTATTATCCATTAATGAAGCTAATCTTGAAAACGAAATAAAATTTGGTGTCCCAGATTGCAGACGACGTTTCCATAATATCAGCTTTTCTAAAAAGGCTTGAATGGTATCATGATGGGTTATTATATTTGCTGAAATGTTGCCTTGCAACTTTAAATTAAGCATATTTAATGCCTCAAAGATATCAGTTAGATAAGCTAATTTTATTTGAAAATTCTCATCAGCAAACGTTTCCAATAACTGTTCCTTTTTTTGTTGTCTAAGGAATTGCTGTACTTCCGTCCTTAAGTCAAATAGTCTGGATAACATATTTCCCTTGGAAAGCCAGCGTACCTCCGTATGGAATAGAAGCTTTTTATGTTCTGAACCCAAATCAGAACACAGAGTTTCGAAAAGCCTGGTGTTTATGGCACTATTTTTTTATAAAATTAACAACTTTAATAGCTACTATATTTAATGCTTCGTTAAAGCTGTTTGAAAGCGTTTTAGCCGCCAAAGCTTGTCGATGTATAACACAGTGAATTCCTGTTATATTGGGATTTTTATTTTTTAATAATGTAACAAATCCAGAATGCGATCCTAGCATCGAAGGAGCACCATCTGTGCACACACCAACAAGTTTTTCTCATGAAATATTATATTTTTCAAAAAATTCAGAAATTGCATTCATAACATCAGCAGCTCTTGAAGTTGTTTTCAGCTCCTGTGAGAACAGGATCTCTTCCTTTATAGCACCATCATAAATAAAGCGCACATATATCATTAGCTGACAACATTGTGCTATATCGGTACTTTCATCACACTGAATTGCAAAAAAAAAAGGCGATTTTCTGACAGCTTCCACCGTTTGAAGTTTGACATCTTCTGCCATTTCATGAATACGACGTTTAACTGTATTATTCCAAAGTCAATTAATTAGTAACTGACATTTGATTTGCCATTTAATTTTTCATTTGACTTAAGAAAGTTCCGCGCACGTGCAAAACGCGAGCAGATATTGTGAAATTACTTCAATTTTGACAAGTGTCAAATATTAAATGTCAGAGAAAATTGCAGCCAATATTTCACTATGAAGTTCGGTTCTAAGAGGTTCGTGCATTAAATGATTATGGTTTATAACTAGAGTTAGATTGCAATAAACTCTCTATACCGCAAAATTTTTGCATTTTTAATGAGTTCCAATGTTCTATATACTGAGTGTATCTATACAGAGTTGAAACAGCAAGTCTGTTTCCGGTATTATGTTGTTTAGCTAACCTCCATGGCAAATTGAAAATTTTATAGTTAAGACCCAAAATACATTCACGGTCTCAGGCCACAAGCCAAAAGCCACTTGAGGCTTGCGATCGACTGCTGAAGCCAAGTAAGTTTCATTCACGGCCACTGGCCACAAGAAGCCATCATGCATCATGATTTTCTAACATTTTATTCAGAATTAATTATTACAATATAAAATAATTCTCGCAGGTAAACATCTTTCGCACTGATAAACAAAATTCCAAATAAATACAAATCTCCCGCCATATGGATAAACTGGCCAGCACCTTTATTTTCTTATGCTTCAATGTTGGTAGTACTAGAGCCACGAGTCGCAAAATCTGCGATTTTATCAAACTTTGCACGGCCACAGGTGGTATCATTTTGTATTCTGGCAATACTAATCTTATTTGAGGCGATCTGACATTTCCATCGTACAGTGACATTTTTTAACATATATACATACGTACTCAGAACGTTTTGTCATATGAGCGCTATGTACAAGGTGTGGGGTGCTGGGGAGCTCCTGCCATTGTTTTGATGGGAGATTTGTGACTATCAATTTCCACATAGAATTTCCTAGAAGTTAGAAAACTGTGAATAAGTCTGTTTAGGTGTGTAGGGAAACCGAATTGGTTTAGTTTGAATATTAGAACTGCCGTCCAAACTGAGGCGAAAAACTTTAATAATGTCCAGAAAGCACCCGAACCTGTATTCGTTTAGGGCTCTGGTAGCATCCGTATGGAATTTTAGGAAAGGGTGGAATGTAGACTGTTTAGGCTTAAGCAGGATTGAAATCCTTGGATGACGAGCTTTTTTTCACAAGTAATTTTGACTTATTGCTGAATGACTTTTTCAAAAAATTTCCCGAATTTTGAAATGAAGGAGATTGGTCTAAATTCCTTGATATTTTTCGACGAAAGTTTTTCTTGGAATGGGGAAGATTTGTGAGATTTTCTATTTTTCCTGGAAGTACTATCAATCGGAAAGAACTAAGACTGTACATTTTCTTGAGGAAGACATGATTGGGATTCTTTTATGATTATAAGGAGGATTAAACAAAAACTATTGTTATTTGTATTTTTGGGAAACAGTTAGAAAAACATTAATATTTGTAAAGAGCAGGAAAATAGAAAGAATTCATTTCAGGACAAAGCAACGTAAAATATGTTCCAATAGTATCTACATCCGGACAAAGCTGTTCTTCCTCCATTAGATATTAAGTTAGGGTTAATGAAAAACTTTTTTCAGGTTTTTTTCAGTTATTTGAAAAAAAAATTTTAACCAACTTATCAGATGCTAAGTTAAAGGAACGGATTTTCATCGGATCATAGTTACGAAAATTTATCAAGTGATGAAGTATTCGAAATTGAAGTTAAGAAATGTCGAACTATTCGGGTGGTTTTAATTTAAGACAGTGCAGTCATACATGGTTTGCTAGGAAATAACAAGGAGCATAATTATTAACAACAACTTGTGTTAACTTTACTTCAGTTTTATAAGGATATATACGGCATCCCTATGTAACTGAAAATTCATGTTTTGCTATAAATGATGCACAAATGGAGCGTTTTCAACTAGATATAGTTGCAATTGTAAAATGATATCAAGGTGTCTAGGATACTGCTATGATAGGAGATCACTACTGATTCCTCACGAGGCAGATAAAATTAAAGTAAATGAAAAAATCTTTGCATCTCAATCAATTTTTTGGACTATTGAAGGTATTTATAGCGTAACGTAGCCGTAATTGTGAAATACAGCTAGGTCACTTGCTAATAATGGGATGCCCTCATCAATGAGCTCCTCATTTATTTACTTATTCACAGATATTGCATATCTTTCACTTACTTAGAAATGTATACTGTGATTCTCTTTTGCGCATTTTACAATATTAGATGAGCACTTCGATGAGTACATAATGAGTGTCATGATGAGCTTATTGATGAGCATATCAATAAATGTCACGATGACCTTATTAATGAGCATATCAATGAGTGTTATTTTGAGTTCATAATTGAGTATTTGATTTTAAGATTGCTTTCATATATTTTTCCGAATTCGACGCTGAGGCGTAAGGATATGGATATAACGTCTTTTGCAGCATATGGGCGACAGTCTTCAGGCGGGAAAAAAAAATCAAAAAAATTATTTAAAATAAATAATTTAAAAATTTAAATAAATAAATCACAAAAATCAATTCAAATTGTCATAGTAGAAATTGTTCACTGTTTTACCTTGGATCTTGCTCCGCAAGGGACAGTTATTATGTAAACCAATACAAATTTGACTGAAAAGTAACAAAGTGCTTGAAATTCATGAAGAAATATATAGAAAATTAAGTCCCGATGAGACTTCTGATGAGCGTTCATTAAATCGCATCGAAGGACTCATTGGATACCATGAAACTGCTCCCTATATACTAAACCAGCAATAAAGAAATACTTATTTTTGGCCTCACTTTGGCAGATGACATTTCTACTAGAAAAGGTTGAATTTATTTTTGTAATTTATTTATTTAAATTTTTGAATTATTTATTTTAAATTAATTTTTTGATTTGTTTTTCCGCAGAAAGACAGTCGCCCATATGCTGAGCAAGACGTAAAAATATATTAATTCAATCGTAAAATCAGAACCTCATTTATTAACTCATCATGACACTCATTGACATGATCATTAATAAGGTCATCGTGACGCTCATTATATACTCATCGTGTTCATAGTAAGCATAAATTTCTAAATAAGTGAAAGAGATACAACATCTCATGCATACTATCTGTGTTTGTGTGTAAATAAAATATTTTTCCCGGTTTTGATTCAAACACGAATAAGCTTTATCAGGACTCATCGTTCATTTGATTACTCATGAATAGTTCATTGATGAGCTCATCATGATTTGTCTAGCAGGGTAGGAGAATACTTTATAAATAGTGGAATTTCCTTATACCGAAATGGTGTGCTGAAGAGGGCAAGTTTACAGAAACCCCTTACCTGTAATACAGGGACAACAGTACAGTAGATATGGAGATTACGCAAACAGCCTTTATTTTGCGATAGCATAAACGTAGAGTGCAGATTGGTTTACCACTCTGAGGTGGTTTCACTTTCCTTCGAAAAGAAGATTGTCGTCAGGTCTTTCCAGAAATATTGCAATGGTGATTGCCATTATTTTGTCTAATTTGATGTTTGGAATATAACAAAAAATCATTTGCATCTGTTCGAGGTTGAGGACAACACTTGCGACAGAACACGAAATAATAAAATAAATAAAATATTAAAATAATTTATTTTCCTAGATAATTAAATCGTTATTTATAATAATTCTGTCCTTTCAGATTATCGTATCTCTGGACTCATATTTGATGAAAAAAAAAAATCATCACAAATTCTATGGGAACGGTGAACTAGTGCGGAAAGAACGAATATTAAATTTGTGAGATAACCCTAGTAGACAAATCATGATAAGCTAATCAATAAGTTCTCCTCATGAATAACCAGATGAACATCCTGATGAAATTTATTCGAGTTTGTATCAAAACCGGGAAAAATCATTTATTTAGAAACACACACACACACACACAGGTAGTATGCATGAGAAATAGCAACTCTTTCACTTATTTAGAAATGCATACTTTGCAACTCTTTGTTGAATTTTACAATATTAGATAAGCACTTCGATGAGAACATAATGAGTGTTACGATGAGCTTATATACGAGTGCCATAATGAATTCTTAAATAAGAATCGGATTTTACAATTGATTTCATATATTTTTTCCCCAATTCAAACTTCGGTTTCAAATGAACCTCTGAGACATTAAAGCGTAAGGATTTGTGTATAAAGTCCTGTTCAGTAGGAATATGGGCGATAGTCTTCCACCGGAATAACAAATATAAAATTAATTTAAAACTAATAAATTTAAAATAAAATAAATAATTTAAAATCCGATAAATCACCAAAATCAATATAAATTTTCATTGTAGAAATGTTAGCGACTCGGTGATGATGAAAAGGAGAAGTATTTATTTATTGGTGGTTTAGTATAGATATAGCGAGCAGTTTCATGATATTTAATGAGGATTTATTGAATGCTCACTGGAAGGCTCATCAGGACTTAATTTTCTAGATGTCACATTTATATTGGTTTACATAATAACTGCCCCTTGCGGGGTAAGAGAAAAGGTAAAACTGTGAGAAATTTGGACCAGGGAATGGTGTAGGTATAAGTTGTTGTCTGTGTACGATAAATTGTACCGCTTATCCCAATTATCATTAGCACAGCTATAAGCTCATGATGATTGGTTGAATGAATGTAATACTAAAGTTTGTGCTAGAACCAGGACTAAACTCATACTTCGCAATCATATGATGAGCAATTCAATGATTTCCATTGTGAATAAATCAAATCCCCATCGCTGAGCGTAATCATGATTCTCATTGGTGAGTCAATCAAATACCTCATCGCTGAGCGTAATCACGATTATCAGCGGTGATATAGTTTTTAAATTCAGAAAATAATAGATTTGGGATTATGACGCATATCATAAAGTACAACTATAAAGGAGCGTTTACAATGGCATAGTAGAGTGGAGTCACCAGATTGCATTTTCTCTCATTATCTCACTAACGTGAGATTAGGAATTTTTCAAATCTGACTATACTCTGAGAAATCCGCTTTGGTGGGAAGCGTGAAGAACTTATATTAGAGTGCAAGCTTGAGACAAGGAGAGACAATGTAAGCTGGTGACTCCACTCTGCTCTGCCATTGTAAACGCTCCTTAATGTTGTACTTTCGTGCAGGGCTACGACGTGCAATCGCAAATATAAAGAAATATTATTATTGCAATGTGGCTTATATATGTATATACCCATTATACATAACATCAGTAAATTGGTTATTTTTTTACTGTTTTTCTAAATAGATAGGAATATAATACTACCCATAGAAATATGAAAAATTATTTACCAATGCTTAAAAAATACTCGAACTTAATTCAGACTGGACGACTTCAATTTTATTACACTTCACTTTAAATGATATTTCACCTACCTCGCTGCGCTTTTCACAAAGGAATGAAGAAGAAAGATAAAATTCAGTCCGCACTTCGATGGCAGATAAAAAAAAAAGGAAATTTTTAGCGCAACACCATTTATCTCCCTTTCCAGTGGCGGATATAGCATTAAAATTAAGGGCGGGGGGGGTCATCTTACAAATATAATTGTGCAAAAAAAGCAACCAGCACTGTAAGTAGCTTAGTTTAGCCACCGCAGTACTATATTTATGTACTAGGAAACTTTCCGCATTAAGGAGTGTGGATGATGTAAGTTTTTGGTATACCTTTTTTTAAAAAAAGTCCTTTTTAGGGTTCCTTACCCAAAGGTTAACAACGGGAACCCTAATACTAAGACTTCGCTGTCCGTCCGTCTATCACCAGATTGTATCTCATGAACCGTAATAGGTAGCAAGTTAAAATTTTCAAAGAGTGTGTATTTTTATTGCCGCTATAACAACAAATAATAAACATAAAATAAAATTAAAAATTAAAGGGCCCCCCCCATACAAGAAACGTGATTTTTTCGGCGTTTTTTTCCTCGTTTTATTCTCATTCATTATTAATATCATAAGTTGGCATTATTTTGTCAAATGACAGCATTATTATTATGATTTCAAATGACAGCATAATTTTTTCACATGACGCCTACTCTCATTTGAAAAAATAAATAAAGAGTATATGGTGTTAAATTTTATACAATGGTACGGAACTCGTCGTGCGCGAGTCCGACTCGCACTTGGCCGGTTTTTTTAATAGAATAGTAGTTTAGACAGGGGTCGGCAGCCTGCGGCTCAGTAGAATCATACTTGTGACTCTTGAGTATTTTAATAGTTAATATTGAAAAACTGTAATATTGCAATTGCCATACAAATATAATAATCCTGCTCACACATTAAAATCCGCGGCAGATCGCATGCTTGTAAACCCAGTTTATTTAACCATACTCTCCACACTTAAAACCAAAGTGAGTAGAAACAGAAGCGTTATCAAGACACTGGAAGAACATTCGTGAGCTTTGGAAATCAGCACCTTTTAGTAGTGAGCCTTACAAATTTTCTGAAAAAAACCATCATGCAATGCAGGGAATTTCAGCGAAATATTTGTTTACTACCAATTTGTTCGAATCGAAAAGACCTTAAAAAAGCGTCCTTTAAGTTGAAATTTCTTAATAAAATTCCTTAATTTGAAACTTAATTTCAGTTGCCTTTAACTTCTTTTTCTTTTTCTCGTTCAAACTAATTCAAATGATCCGATAAAAGAATTCAATCGAATTATTTTAACATTTTGTGCGAAAAAATTAACTGCAATCAAATGAGACTAAAACGAATTCGCGAAAATCTTAGGTAACTTCTAAAAAATATTGTATTCATGTGCGATTTTTTAAGCTCTTTTTGCTTCGACTCGAACGTATTCAATAATAGAGCCCACTTCCATCTTCTTAAACGTATCGTCGTATTCAGGTTGTAATATTAATAGTAAGCCACTAGTGACGAAGGTGTGCAAGTTGAATTTTACACCATTCCTATCTATTGATGGAGCTCAATTTTAGTTACAGTTGTTAGATTTGAAAAACAAAGATATATGGACAGAAAAGTTCACAAATTTGCAGTCAGAACTAGAAAATTTAACTAGAGAGAAATGAAAATTGGCTGTCAGACACCAGTGG
The DNA here is from genome assembly GCA_963924295.1 of Dioctria rufipes. NCBI lineage: Eukaryota > Metazoa > Arthropoda > Insecta > Diptera > Asilidae > Dioctria > Dioctria rufipes. Next base: position 76,427,827 of record OZ002743.1, on the reverse strand, counting down.
ATGGATCTTTCAAAATATAGGAGGGAGGAAGACATTACATTTGAACATGGAACTATGTTTCCTCATTTTTATGATCAAGTGAAAACATGCATTTGGCTTCTTGATAATTTTCGTATCTACTTACTACTGTGAACAATTATTTTCAAATATGACGAATATTAAAAATAAATTAAGAACTTCGCTTAATGACGACAGCCTCAAAATTTGCATGAAATTAAAAACTGCTGAATATTCATCAAATTTGGGAAAACTTTATGTCTGTATACAATCCCAAAAATCTCACTAATATTAAGTATTTGCGTTTACATCATTTTTTACATTTAATTTGTATTTTAAGCAAAATTATATGTATAACCTACTGAAATTAATTTATAAAAAATGTTTTTCAATTTTCTTAAATACGTTGACTTATATGTTTTGTTAGTATGCAAAATAGAATGTTTTTATTTCACAATAAATACATGATAACGGTTATATTAATTTTTGTAATACATATTACCGATGTATATACTTATATTTGGCTCTTTAAAAAAAATATTTATCACATCGGGAAAAAAATGGCTCTTAACTCCAGAAAGGTTGCCGACCTCTGGTTTAGGGTGCAAACTGCAGGAGTTATTCAAACCAAATTTTTTTCAGGTTTACACACTGGCATATATAATATGGACTGCTCGATATGCTATTTCAGGTACAGGTACAATTTCTTGTATCAAAAATAGTTCTTACGTCGGTGCCAACGTTGAAAAACCATTGGCGGAAAGTTGAAAAGTAACTTTAATAAAACCTTTCGAATTTCTGTTGAGTATCTATGAATATATTGCCTTTGCGGTAAAACAATTAACCCAAATAATTAATTTAAAACATTTATTTCACTTATTTATTTATTATTTACAGTTCTATCTCAGTTGGTACTAGGTGCTTAGACTGAAAGGGAAACCCTATGTAGAAGTGAGCCCACTTTCTCCAGTATATTTCTCTGGACGTAGTCCGTCCATACTATAAATGTCAGTGGGTTTACATAAGAACGTTGAAAATATTTTAGAATGTTAGAAGTTAGGACTAAGTTAGGGCTCTGATGTAGTAGTGAGGGAGTTTGTTTCATGGCTTGAAAAGTGTTTCTCGAGGGTTTTGGATCATCCAAAATTGGGGCCCCAAACTGAAATTCTGAGAGAAACCTATGCACATACATCACATGCATATAATAATATTCAATGAAATAAATTTTTATTTGTTTAAGTTATAGAATAAATACAAAAATATAAAATAAAAAATTATTTTTTTCAAATAACTTAATTAATTGAATAGTTTTTAATTTAATATTTATTAGGGTGGGGGGGGGATATACCCATGATGACCGTCCCCCCACCTGGATCCACCACTTTACCTTTCACTCGTACATTTAATGCACTTGACCACATACCAATACGACCACATAGTGTACACTCACATTGTCGCATTTGACTAAAAAGTTTTTCTTAGTTAACATAAGATCCCCCGCCCGCACCGGTACTAAAATTTTGCAATCTGATGAGCGTTGTCTGCCAGGGTCGTGTTTTAATTTTCGAATAACTTGCACATCCAAGATCGCAAGGGATCCGTTCTGTTCTTGTTCGATCGAACACTTGAACTTCGTGTATTGAGAGTTTAGGTATAGAGGAAGGAACTCCCGATATCAAGTCCTTTTAGAATATTCTATATTCATCAACCATCAACCAACATACTTGAACTAAAGTTTGAGTTTTTTTGTTGGAACTGCCTAGGTCCATTTTTTCTATATGTCTAGTCTAGTCAGTAAATATAGTAATTTCTACATCATCGTTTTGTAGATAGAATCACTGGTTGAAACTGAAGTATCCATAGATAGTAAGCAGAATTCCAAAAGTGGTATATGTCATATGCTAAAGTTGAAAGATGAAATAATATGCTGAATAGCACTTTGAATTTTGTACAGGCTCATTAGAAGAAAAATTGATTCTGAACAAAACTGACTATGTAACTTTATCTTCCTCAAGCCTTAAGTTACCTATAAGTGACACGAATTTTATTTATTTTATTTATTTATTTATTTAAGAAAGCTCAAAAGATATTATACAGACAAAGTCTAATAAAATAATACCTTATAAGTTACTACGGTAAGTCATACTAAAGAAAAAATTATATAAAAAAAAAAGAAAAGAAGAATTTAATCTAAGTCTACAATATGAAAAACCAGGACCAAAAAAATAAAATAAAATTATAATGTAAAGATTAAAGTTATGAACTAAACTATAACTAAACTACAAAAGAGAGAATCCAAGTACAAGAAATTGAATTAAAAATTAAACTAAAACTAAAATTCTAAAAATTACAAGAAAAAAATACTTCAAGAAAGAAAGGAAAATGAATATTAATTAATAATGAAAAAATAAATAGAAAAATGATAGTAAAGGCAAGGAAAAGGCAAAGCAAATACAGAAAAACTATTTTATATAAATTAAATTAAGGGATGTTATGGTCGTAGCGTTCTGCCTATAGCAGCATGCTACACGGAGAACTACTGCAGCACGGATGCCGGCCGGCTGCCATATCGACAGTCCGCACACACCCTAGCGCGGGGAATTAATACCTGGCGTTGACAGAGAAGAAGAAGAAATCTTTTCTGTGACAGAAACCTATAACGAGGGAACAAAGATTATTAACCGGATAAAATTCTATAGGCATCGGACAGGAAAACAGAAATGTAAGTAAATTCAGCATATCTTTCATTCCTAATAACGAATTATTGGTAATTACTAGCCATATTAACTTCGTGACATTTTCAAATGAACCGGATCAGGATTCTGCATTTCTGGGCGAGTTGAAACTGGAGTGCTTTGCGTTAAGGATAAGGGGCTAATCGGTCCTATAAAAGAGCAAGCACCAACACTGGAAGCTGGAAATAAAAACAACGCAAACAAAATACGGAAGTTCTCTTATTGCAGAACCCCGATCAGGTACACAAATATTCTTATCACCTGGATAGTGAGGTTCCCTTAGCTAATAATATATATTATCATTATATTATATATTATATTATCGAAGTAAGTCTAGTGATTTGTTTAAGGATAAGGACGCGTTTGTCCCAAGATAAATTTCTGTCATCGTGTAGTAGACCACAGCTATAATAAACTCCGTTTCTATTACGTAATGTTAAGATGAGCCGTCATGGAGTTCCAGTTATTATTATCGTACTGCTATACGTACATATCTAGAAAATGTTGCGTTGCGTCGAGCGTGCATAGATTCTATATTTTTCATAGTCTTAAGTGAGTTTTTTTAATTGGAATAATTTAATTAGAAGACGGAGGAAAGGCTAAGTGAAATAGCATTATAAAAGAATAATAACTAAGGCACGAAGTAGAAAAAAAAAAAGAAAAAAAAATTGAATTGATAGTACTAAGACTAACCTGGAAACAGGACCGTCGGCACCAAGCAGTTATAGTTTGTAAACCTCATTAAGAGCGCTTTCGGAATGAATTTTAACTTAGTATATTACTGTAAGTTTTTGTACTGATGCCAGGCATAAGTTGTGACAGATTGGTGCATAGGGCCCAGGAAGAGATAGGACTTAGTTTATCTATAGCGGGAAATCCTGTATAGGATGTCATGATCAAACGACTGATCACAGAATAACATTAAGTTAAGATAAGAATTTCAACTTACACATGTGAATATCTTACACCCGTCAGACAGTAAGTCACTTTTTTGGAGAAAATAATCAGAAAAATAGGATTTAATTAAAAAAATAAGGATAGCAGGTTATATGCTAAATAGGTTATGCTATTTTTGAACTAAAATTTAATGAAAAAGAAATAATGGAGAAATTTGGTAGTACCAAAGTAAAGGAATCAGTGCCGGGCAACCTAGATCGAAAAGATAATTTTAATATGTAAAAGTTTTTGTTTTTCCTATACAGGTGCTTACCGGATGCTGGAGCGCTTCAACATGTCGGGGAAGTTTATGGCCGTGAGTACTCGTTGTTTTTCTAATGATTCAAAAAAATTTTTCTTATAAGACACATTTCATCCTTTGCCTCTGGGTTGCTTTTCATTGTTATTTTTTTTTCCACTTATACTAACTTAACTAGGATAGTCAATAATATTATCTCATGTTAGCCGGCAAATTGTTGTCACTAGGGTAATCAAGGTTTTTAATTAAGCGTAAGTCGAAGTTCAAATTGTGAAGTGCACGAGGCACTGTAACTCATAAATACTAACTGTAATGGATTCATGTCAATATAGTTAATCGTTTTCTCAATGGAGCCGTGAAATTTTTTTGTTCTTTCTCCTTCACTCTCCCTGAGTCCTCCTCGAGCTAATGCTTGATTAAGGTCTACTCCTTCGCTAAACTTTCTTCCAGGTCATCAACAATAGGGACACTGCAGATGATCTGCCCTCAGTGTCATTGGGTGGTTGGGGCAAGGCAGTGAAGGCAGAACATCTGCGCCTTCACCAGGGTAAAGGTAAGTGGTGTAAAGGTCCCTTCTGGACTGAGTGTGTTCGACGGCCTTTGAATGTAGGCACGAAATTTTTGATTATGGCTGACGGCAGCGCCAGGTTTTTCGTGGAACCTCCCCACACTCTCCGCCAATAGCCGAGGCGAGCTAGCGTGCCGCCCTGCAGTCAACGCTGTCCGTCGAGTGATCTGTCAGCTCAGGCTGGCAGTCTGGACTTCACGTTCAAGCCAATCACTCTTCATAATTCCATAACAGGGAAATTGCTCAATCTCAGCTAAAACTGATCTTTTGAAAGTCTGGGGGCTAGAACAAAAGACATCGATATTGCAAAACTTACAGTTGAATAATTTCTGCATTCTTACCATTGGTGACTTTACGCGGATATTGGTTCTACAGAAGGGGACTCTAAAAGCAGGAGTATGGATTCTTTGGGATCTTGTAGAAATATTTATGCATATTTTGGAGAGCAAATCTGGGCAAAGCACGAACCCATTTAGGAGCTTATATAAAAATAAGCAGTCGAGATGCATACGACGGTGTTCTAGAGATGGCAAGTTAAAAAGACATAATCTTTGATTGTACTCCATCTCATTAATGCCTAGTTTGAAAAGAAGAATCCTGGTAAGCTTTCTCTGGACAGATTCAACTTGCTTGTTATAACATGAGTAAAAAGGGCTCCAAATTTGACAAGAATATTCCAGAATGCTTCTCACCAATGAGGTAAAAAGACAAGTGAAAGCAGCACTGCTCTTGAAGGATTTACACACCCGAAAGATGAAACCTAGCATTCGATAAGCTTTAGTGGTAACAAGATTTACATGAGAAACGAAAAGTAGTTTGTGATCAAAAGTGACTCCTAAATCCTTTATTTTATTTCATTTACACGTGAAATAGAAGTATTATTAATTTTATAGTTAAAGAAGATTGTTTCCCGCTTTCTAGAAAAGGTTATACTTTTACATTTATCTATATTGAGATCAAAATAGTTTTCTTTACTCCAACCTTCGAGCTTAACAATATCATCTTGGAGGCATTTACAATCGTTTGCATCATGAATTACCCTAAAAAATTTAGCGTCGTCAGCATAAAGCAAGGAAGGTGCGGTAATATCAATAGGCGAATCATTTATGTAAATAAGGAAGATGAAAGGACCAAGTATTGTACCCTGAGGGACGCCAGAGGTTTGTTCAAAAAGGTTAGATTTTGAGCCATTAAAAACCACGACACTATTTCTTCCCTCCAGGTAGGACAGGAACCAAAGAACAGTGTCCATGTTGAAACCAATCTTCAACATCTTTAAAAGACATTGCCGGTGACGAATCCTATCAAAAGCCTTAGAAAAATCAGTGTGGATGGAGTCCACTTGCATGTTTTCATCAAGAGCAGAGGCGATGGTGTCGGTAAATAAAGCTAAGTTTGTAACTGTAGAACGTCCAGGAAGGAAACCATGTTGCTGGTCACATATATAAGGTAAAGTTTGATGGAAAAGCTGATTGTACACAAGTCTTTCAAAGATTAAAGCCAGCGCATTAGAAATAGATATGGGACGATAATTTGGGACGAAACTAGGATTACCTGATTTAAAAATTGGAGTAACAAATCCACGTTTAAGTTTAGGTGGAAAAACTTTGTGCGTGATGGATAAGTTAAATATCATACTTAGGGGATATTTGCTAAGCTACTAGAGCATCTCTTATATACAATGTTTGGAATTCCAATCTATGGAATACTTAATCTAATGTTCATCTAGTAGCCAAGCAATTATTTCAAAACATCCACTAAATGTTCCAATAATAAATAGTTTGACGAATTTGCTTGAGTGATAATTGGATTTACCGCCTCATTATTTTTAGGTGCAAAATCGTCTTGCAATGATTGATCACTTTACGACACTCTTCTGAGAACACGGACTATTGGATTATAATAAAAAAATTTCTGTCTTATTTTAATTCTGGGCGGATGCTAAAAGAAATCGTATTAAGTATGAAATTCATACAAAAGTATTATACCTGCTCTCTCTAAATACCCCTTAATATATAACAAAAAACAAGGAATCCCCTGTAATCCCATTCACTTAAAGGTAAACGTATTATTTTAAGGTGTATGATCCACTTTCGCTACTAGTATATGCGCTTCCAACAATTAAAATTTTAATCAAATAATTTATTCTGTACTCAATTGTCCTTTGCAGTTGTTTATTACTTTGTCAATCACAAACCCTTCAATACCCATCAAATATTGAAGAAATCATGTCAATTTTACCACAGCAAGTCAAACTTTGCACGCAATCCATCAAATTTTTAACCGCGCAGTCCACGCAGTGTTTTTTTTTTCTTTTTTTTCTTCTCAAGCGTAGTAAATGAACATCTTAAGAAATTGTATCCGAACCAGATAAATAATTTATCAAGTGGTGGTCGTCAAGTCTTATAATACAGAATCTTCTTGGATAGCTTTAAGGAAGGTGAAATTCTTCTCCCTGAGATTCGCGATCAAGGTACCTATATAAGAAAAAATATCCCGCTAACTGTGTGCACCCAAAATTAAGCCATCAACTCGAAATTCTGTGCCACGCTTTAAGCAACTGTCAATCGTTTTAATTTTGATTGATGAGCTTGGAGGGCATATGTCCATCAACTCGGCGATTTTGATTTGATTTGTTTTAACAAGCCTGGGAATTGGATGTATAATTACCATATATGTATGTATAGGTGGCAGATTTATATGATTTAAAGCTTAATTTTATTGGAAGATTGTTTCGTAGTAGTATTACTAGCTACGTGTGATTGACTTTGAATGGAATTATTTATTTATTTATTTATTCAAAATTTATCTAGTCGATTACTACAATATTGCTACAATAGTTATTACAAAAGAAATTATTCCATGTAAAAACAAAGAGAAAAATGAAATGTAAAACAATAAAACAAAAGAAGAAAGCAGATAAACTTTACTAACATCCGATTTGAGCTGATTTTTCACTTGCAGTCTTGAAAAACTCAAATTAATACTGTCGAAATGCTCATTAAAGAGGCGGGACATGTCAGTTAAAGGTTCGTTCGCACCGTAGGTGGCTCGATGGTAAGAAAGGTGGGAAAAGTTGTGGCTTCTGAGCGTGCGGGTCAGATTTGATATACCAATTGAGCTTAACAGAAGTGGAGAATTGATTGTTCCCTTCAAAATATCAGAAATAAGGACAATTTTTGAAATATTACGTTTAGGTTCCACCGTCTGCAAGGATACCAAGTTTAAGCGATCTATATAAGCAGGTAAAATTCAGGGTTACTCCCAGGAAGGCCACGGAGTGCGAATCGGAGGAATCTGCGTTGAACAGCTTCAGAGCGAATAATCTGCACTTGGTAGTAAGGGGACCAGACAGGGCTGGCATATTCTAGTATCGACCTGACAAAGGTGCAGTAAAGAAGTTTGGTAATGTAAGGTTCGTCAAATTCCTTAGACCATCTCTTAACAAATTCCCAAATCGAATTGGCCCTACTGATTATGTAATCGATGTGATCCCAAAAGAAAGGCGAGAATTGAGAATCACACCTTGATCTTTGGGTTTGTCAAGAATGGATAAAGGACCTGCTTCTAGGACATAATTGAAGTAAATAGGGTACCTATTTCGAGCGAAGGTCATAGTTGTGCATTTACCAACGTTTAGAGAAAGACAATAATTGGAACACCGCTTACAAAAAGTGGCTAAGTTAACATTTAAAAGTGCACAGTTATCATTAGAACTAACAACACGAAATATTTTGGCATCTTCCGCATAACAAAGTATTCTGGAATTAGGTAAAAGCAAGGATACATCATTGATGTATATAATAAATAGTAATGGGCCAAGAATACTACCTTGAGGCACACCAGAGGTATTAGTTATCTCAGCAGAAAGTGCTTCGCGGAATATAACTCGCTTCTAACGGTTAGACAGATAAGAAGATAATTACTGAACAAAAGGGGGGGAAGGGGTCAAGAATGGAGATGATGGTCCAGTTGGACCGAAACAGCTTTCAGAATTTGTAAAAAAATTTCTCAAATTGTGAAATCAAAGTAAATGTGCAAAAGGCTACTAGTTTTGTTTTATTTAATTATCATGTTTCACAAAACGGTTACAGAAAATTCGATTAATTACAAGAATGGAGAGCTTGTGGATTAGAATTCGATGACTAATTTTATCGAAGGCCTTGCTAAAATCTGTGAAGATGCAGTCAACATGTTTATCGGACTCAATGGCTGGTATACAGTAGTTAACAAACTCTAACAGATTGGTCGTGGTTGATTTACCCTTTAAGAAACCATGCTGGAAAAATCCCAAGAATGGTTTACAGTGAAAGTAGAGCACGTCGCTGATCAAGGTTTCAAAAATTTTCACAAGTCGGCAATGGGCCCATAATTTGAAACATCCAATTTACTTCCTTTCTTATTTAGAGGAATAATCACAGAGAATTTCCATGACATTGGGAAGGACCCAGAGAACAAGGACAAATTAAATAGATAACACAAGACATGGGACAAGAACGAATCACATTTCTTGAGAAAGAAATCGGAAACACCAACAGGACCAATTGTAAAACTATCAGGCAAATTAAAAATATGATCTGTAACAGTTACTTCGTCAAATACAATAATATTCTTCGCTTCAAGGGAAGTTGGCGGGAGCCTTGTCAAATGAGAGGAGTTGGTATTAGTAATATCACAGTTGGAATCACATAAGGCAGTACTAAAGAATTCAGAGAAAAAATTTGCAACCGTACATGAGTCGCTACTTTCAGAGCTACCAAAATTCAGAGATGCCTGTAAGGAGCTGTTCAGCCAAGGTTCAGTTGCGTGAGAATTTTTAGATGCACAAATCGGTACACATTGAACAAAACAAATATAGAGAGTGTAATAAAACGCATCGACAGTTCTATCAATGTTTCGCTTGTTTTAAAATTAAAAAAATAACTATACTTAAATTAGAGGAATCTACATTAACATAGTCGGAGAACATAGAAAAATGAAGAGCCGGATGATCAGAGGATTCATTAAACAACGGAGTCGAACATCCTCTAATGATTATATGGAACTTACACGGTCAATAATAATTACATTACCAGTAATGTCATTACTTCCGAAAGTCTTCTTTCATTACTCTGTCATTATGTTTAATCTTACAACTATCATTAAAAATGAAAGTATCTATTTCAGTGCATATCAATTCATCGAGCGAGAAGTTTATTTATCTTGTGTTAATTTTTTAATGGATCCTCGCAGAAAAGCTTGTCTTCAATAAGAGATGCAGTTATATAAACTTGTGAAACGCTGAGATACACTCTGGCATAATTGATTACTTTCATTTGAAATTTTAAAATATTTGCTCTGTATATGTATGACTTGTGGTATTTTGGTTGAATCAGCAATAAATCTTTCCAGATATTTGCTTACAATTAATTTCATAGAATTTTTATTCCTTTTTTACTGCATTTAAGCAGAGACATGATTTAGTGATTTGTGGTGACCTAAATGTTAACACCCTTAATGCTAGTTCATCTAAAGAGAATCTGTTTTATATTTTGCAAACGTTGGACCTGAAAGCAGTGAATCAGATACCCACTTATTATAAGAGTTCTATTACAACCAGACCTGTAAAATTTCAAGTACAAGTATCAGTACCTGGACTTGAAATAATTTTAAGTACAAGTACAAGTCCCGGTACTGGTACTTAAAAACATTTCAAGTACAAGTCCCGGTACTGGTACTTTAAAAATTTTCAAGTACAAGTCCAGGTACTGGTACTGATATTAGTACTTAAGTACTTTACAGGTCGGATTACAACCATGCTGGATTATGTACTTACATTCAACTTAAATAATATCCTTTTCCATAATCAAATTTCTCCTCCCACAAACTTTGATCATGATTTTCTTTTCACAACTTATAGAATGAATCTCACTGCAATCCCCAATGTTATGAATTTTTCCAACCGTGATTTTAAAAAGACCAACTTGAACGAGATGATATCAGAATGCAATGAAATGTCATGGGATGAGATTTTTATTAATAATACCTTGAACAAAAAAGTTGAAACTCTCGTCTGCACACTTTCTTATCTGTATATGATGAGAGTACGTTCCCTCAAAGAATTGCAATATATTTTTTGATCAATGCCCTTGGATAACTAGGGAGGTTCATGCTGCCATAGCTGAACGTGATTTCTTATTAAAAAGATATACAAACGAACTAGAGATTCTGCGGTTCTTATGGAATATAAAATGGTGCGTAAAAGAGTTAAATCCATGATTCGAGTATCAAGCGCTCTTTTTTTAGTTCAAGGCTTGATACGTGTCTACCGACTAAAACGTTGTGGAAAAACATCCGGAGTTTACGCGCACATGGTCGTGAGCCTGTCAATATAAACACAGACCTAAACACGTTCAACCATTATATTGCTTGTAGTGCAGGTAATGCTTTAAGTTCGTTTGGTAAGATTGATGATGCTGTGGAAAATTGTGCCTTTGCATGTGTGGATAGCGCTGATATTCTCTCAGTGATATTCTCTATTAAATCCATAGGTCTTGCTCCAGATTACATCTGACTTTGTTATAGTGCTCGCGCCATACATATTAATTCAACTTAGTTATATTTATAATTTTTGCTTAACCACGTCCCTAATTTCCAACTCAGTGGAAGAAAGCACTTGGAACACCTATTATTAAAATGCTCTCTGCATTTAATCTCAGCGAATTTAGACCAATTTCGTAAAAAGTTATGTCCCAACAAAGCATCAAATTTATTAACGAGCAGAGGACTTGGACAATGTGGCAATTTAGAGCCACTTTAATAGAAGAAAATGCCAGTATAACTTCAGTGGGAGTAACAGTCTGGAAAAAGAAAATTGGTTCAACATGACAATCTTGTATAACTGAATTTAGGGTACCTAAGATTAGATTTGGTGAGACCTAAGGAACAAATGTTCTGAAATAATTTACGGGATGATTAAGAAAGGAAAAAAAGGGGAGATAATTAAGTTTTTAAGAAGGGATATGTACTTCTAAGCTTATGTGCATTTTTTATAAAAGGTAAATTGGTAGTAGGAACCATTGAAATATCAACTGAAAACCAGGAATACATTATGGATGCATTTCTTAATATCGAACGAGCCTTTAACAATATCGAATCAGAGGCCATTCAGAATGCCCTGAGCGGTCTGGGAGTAGAATACTATATTCGAATGAATTAACTCAATAATCTAATAACCACAGAATTTGGTAACAACATATTCAGCAGCAACGTGTCTAGAAATACTCCAAAACGAGAGGTATTTCCACCTGGAGTTATTGGATGGAATAAAACCAATAGCATATGCTAATGATTTTTGATGAGTGAATTAACTGAGGAGCATTGCAAAATGTTTCTTAACAGGACTAAAAGTTAAGATCTGAGGTTTAAAAATTAGTGAATCAACTAACCCTATCATTGGTTGGTGGGTTTGAAGTGAGGTTGAGAACCCAGAATTGGAATCCCCGGTAGGTAGGCCATGACAAGATCCATTGTCAGCCAAACACTCTTACAAAGTTCAGTAATGGCTCCCAGCCCTCCTTACCGGATTCGCGCAGTTCGTACAGGAGGTATGAGCCAAAGAATTTGTAACTTTTACCTAAAGGAATCGGACAGTGATAATAATAGTGAGTCACTGTCTCGGAATCCTCATCGCATCCTCTGCATTCCGGTTCATCACCAAAATACATCTTGTGCAGGTGCACCATGAAAAAACAGTGTCCAATAAGAATTGACATTAGAGCTCTCAGGGTGGGCTTGTTTAGTCCCAATAGATTTTCCGTAAGATTGGGGCGTGGGGTTACCGCACAGCTCTTTGTACTTCTACCTGATGGATCATCTAATCAAAGGCGACTGTGTTGGCAGTCTGCCCAGGGGAATTCAGTCTATTAAAAAAAGAAGTTATTAAGTACTCAGATGGGCACAGGACGTGACTTTAGACCCCAATTTTTAACGACGCATTTTGGACTTGGGCTATATATGCCCCTCCCCACAAAGCTAAGTCCTGGGTGCGCTATTGAGTCTGCCCAAGCCGAGAGGCACAGTGTTTTGGTGAAATTCTTATTGTGGAAGAGTATGCTGTCCGCCTTTTCATTCCCGATAAAATCGCTGTGCCCAGGCACCCAAAAGATGAATACCCTGTTACTGCGAACGAGGAAATTCAGGGTGGTTGTACACTTCAATACCCGTTTGAAGGTTGCAAAGGCTTTTAACAATGCTTGGTTATCTTCTTGGAATTCTCTCTCTCCTTATTCTCAATGTCTGAGTTAAGGAGATATTGTCCCACTTCCAAGATGGCCTTAACCTCCCCGAACCAAACCCGTGACATGACTTTCGAGGTGTATGGTAATTTCCATGTAAGGCTGCTTGGAGATAGCGCCTACTCCGCTGATTTGATAATAAGATAATAGGGTTTGTCAGTGGCTGAAACACAGACTGTGATCCGCATTCTGCACCTCCATATGGAATTATCGTTTTAAAGTCGGTTTTCAACATAGTCTCGAGCAGGTGATCGCTTTGCTTGACGATGTAAGGTTCAATAAACTGCACGAACTCAAGGAAAGATTCATGTGGAACTCTCATTCTTGTATGATTGCAACTATGACACAGGACATAATATGAGTCTCCTATAAATAAAGGTTTCTTATAAATATTGTCGTCACATAATAATAACTTTTCTTAAATATTTTTCCCACATGAAACGTGCTTTATTATTCAGAGAATTAAGCATTTTCCTAGCCCCTACAGAAAAGTTTGCGATTATTCTAAAAGAATTGCAAAAAACTTGAAAGTTGTTTTGTAGTAGTTTTCACTGATGTTTCGTCGCAGAAACTTTCGCTCTCCGATATATAATTTTTGGTAGTATTTAGTCCGCTGGACTTTTTGTATAAATATATATAAAGGGTTTTCCAATAAGAGGTGTTATTTTGATATTCAAAGAAAAATACCATTTTTTGAGATAAATGATCGGATCTTTATTTCATTATAAAGAGGAAGGTATGCCGTTAATAATGGAAAATAACATCAGCCAAATGACCACCACGACCACGACTACAGGACCATATCCTTTTCATGAAATTTTCCATAACCAAATCGCAAAATGGCTGCCCTATGTCCTCGATAGCCTCACGAATTCCATCTTTGAGGTCTTGAATCGACGTTGGGCTGTTGGCGTAGACCTTCTCTTTCACGTGGCCCCAAAGGAAGAAGTCGCAAAGTGCTAAGTCACAAGATCTCGGTGGCCAATTGTGATCACCTCTTCGAGAGATAACACGGTCCGGAAACTTTTCCCGTAAAAGATCAATGGTTTCGTTGCTTGTATGGCACGTAGCGCCGTCTTGTTGAAAGTAAACGTTGTCCAGATCAATACCATCCAATTCCGGCCATAAAAAATCATTAATCATCTGTCGATAGTGCAATCCATTCACCGTAATTGTTGCTCCAGCCTCATTTTCGAAAAAGTAAGGTCCAATGACCCCGCGGGACCATAAACCGCACCAAACAGTCACACGTTGAGGATAGAGAGGCTTTTCAACAATAACCCTTGGGTTTTCCGAGCCCCAGATGCGACAATTTTGCTTGTTGACGAAGCCATCGAGGTGGAAATGGGCCTCATCACTCAAGATGAGTTTTCGATGGAATTCCGGATCATTTTCATGCATTTCAAGGACCCAATCAGCAAAGACTCGACGTTGTTGATGATCGGCCGGCTTGAGTTCTTGTGTTAACTGAACTTTATAAGCCTTAAGACCCAAATCTTTATGCAAAATAAATGATTATTTAGTGGGTGATTTGATAGAGTATCACGCAAATGTCAATTGACCAGCTGTTCAAAAAGTAATAGAAATCATAGCGGAATATACTAAATATTTTATGTTACGTGTTCATAAAAGAATTCATAAAATAATTTTATGGAACCACGACAGAATACGAATTTTTTAAATATTTTATTTTCATTTTATGAAGAAGGGGCTTTTTCGCAATAAAATAACATAAAATATTATTTTATGAAAAATTGCAGAATAGGGCCCATTGTCCCACTTCCAAAATGGCCTTAACCTTCCCCAACCAAAACCGTGATATGACTTTCGAGGTGTATGGTAATTTCCATGTAAGAATGCTTGGAGATAGCGCCTACTCCGGTGATTTTATCAGATTGGGAGCAGCCTGTATAGATAATAGGGTTTGTTAGTGTCTGAAACACAGAGTGTGATCCGCATTCTGCACCTCCATATGGAATTATCGTTTTAAAGTCGGTTTACAACATACTCTCGAGGAGGTGATCGCTTTGCTTGGCGAAATATGGTTCAATAGACTGCACGAACTCAAGGAAAGATTCATGTGGAACTCTCATTCTTGTATGATTGCGACTATGACCCAGGATATAATATGAGTCTCCTATAAATAAAGGTTTCTTATCAATATTGTCGTCACATAATAATAGCTTCTCTTAAATATTTTTCCCACATGAAACTTGTTTTATTATTCAGAGAATTAAGCATTTTCCTAGCCCCTACAGAAAAGTTTGCGATTTTTCTAAAAGAATTGCAAAACACTTAAAAGTTGTTTAGTAGTAGTTTTCACTGATATTTCGTCGCAGAAACTTTCGCTCTCCGATATATAATTTTTGGTAGTATTTAGTCCGCTGGATTTTTTTTGTATAAAAATATATATTTAAAAGGAGAAAAATAAAGAAAATACTTATCTCGTTCATCAAATCGTAAACATGAATCTTATTATTTATTTTCCCTTCCTTCCTGTATTCACGTTGTTGGATTTTGAGAAATACCATAAGACTTCTTAACCCCATAAAGACTGAATTAGTTCTCATGACAACACTCTCGGAAAAAAGTCATGATATCTTTTATGTGGTAAATTCCTTTAGCTACAAGATTTGTATTCAAAAAAAATTTTTTTTTTTAATTAAAAACCGGGATATTTAGGAAAACGCGTTTTCCGCAACCTTTGACCCAGCGTAAAATTTTTAGCGACACACGGATCAATGGGAACTTTTTACATTTTCATTAGATCTAAATATTAAAGCTTTACACCAAAATTCAGCTTTCCGGGAATTATTCCGCAGTTTGACCTTTTTTATGTCTAAAATTAAATGGATAAAAATATTAATTAATTAGTTAATTTTAGTGAATCAAGAACGCTGTCAAAAGTTCCGATATTAAAATGAATAACTTCAACAGGACCAAGAGTTAAGAGAGAAATAGAGTTTTAGATATGGTGAAGAAGTGTATCAATAATAGTTCATCATAGTTGATAATATTGTTTTGAATTGTTACATAAGTGTCCTAGGTTCTAAAAAAAGATAGAAAAAATTTTAATTAAATTATTTCTAACACCAATACTAAAAAGAATTTTAAATAAAATATTTAATAACAACAGTATTGTTCTATCCAAAGCTCATTCATATTCTGAACGCCCCATGAGCAAATACATTTTTTTATGTTTTTTACTTACATCCATATTTTGTCATAAACTGTGCTAATTTATTACAACCTTCATATAAAAATTTGTTACTATAATATAAGCAATTAAAAATTATAAATGCTAATGCACCTTAATTGAGCGATATCTTGAATGCTGACATAAACACGGATTCTGTCCGCAATAAAACAAGAAATGTTCTTTCCTGTCTAAGAGAGAATAAAAAATTTTAATTAAATTCTTCAATTTCTAATTAAATGCTCACCTACACGACTACGACGACGACGACGACGACGCGTCGAAATCAGGTGATATCTTAAAAAAATTTATTATTTTATTACTCAGCTGTTTTAGTGCATTTGTAGGGTTCTTTTCAAAATATAAATTTATAAATTTTTAACAAATGAGGTCGTAAATTGGTTAATTGCTTGCCGTTCCATGTAGACACATCCAGTGAAGATGATTCCGTTGTTCGTTTTTTTTTTGTTTATGAGTTTAATTAGACACGGACAAGAAATGAATTTTTTAATGAAATAACCTTGCGTTTGTATGTATGAAGATGTGTCAGATAAAATCAAAAATATTCAAGACTATGCGTTTGCGTATTTATATGTATGTATGTACGTTGTGTACTTGTATCTAACTACATTTTTGAATATTTATGGTGAATTGTAAAAATTGGAATCGATTAAAGGCTTTCTGAATATATTTTTTAAAGGGTAAATAATGGTTGAAGGGTAAATAATGGTTGAAGGGTAAATAATGGTTGAATGGTGACCTTTTCATACGGAAATGTCATTTTTCCTTTTAAAATGCATTTCATGCATTGTTTTGGTGAATGAAGCTTTTTTTGTTTAGTTTTTTATTCAAATGTTTCATAGAATGTTGAAATATTTACAATAGCCATTTCGTTTTCAGTCTAAAATTTAAAATCCTTAAAGTTGTCGTCGTGGTTCCGGCTCTCTAAAGAAACAAATTTATCGACTTTTGTAAAATTCGTGTTGGTTTTCAACCACGACTTTCTCGTTCGTTTTGCTTGGAAGGAGATAAGAATCTTAAGGGAAAAATCTGTGGAAAGAAACCACAATTCCACAATTTTCACCATGACAATTATAGGCGTGTGAACTGGTGCATGGCGAATTCATTTACCTGAGATTTAGAAGTTTAAAAAGATTCCCGTAGGCCAGGGGTCGGCAACCTTTCTGGAGTTAAGAGCCATTTTTTTCCCGATGTAATGAATAATTTTTTTAAAGAGTCAAATATAAGTATATACATCGGTAATATGTATTACAAAAATTAATATAACCGTTATCTGCTATGAAACATGCATTTATTGTGAAATCAAAACATTCTATTTTGCATACTAACAGAATATATAAGTCAACGTATTTAAGAAAATTGAAAAACTTTTTTTATGGCTTAATTTCAGTAGGTTATACAAATAGCTTTTCTTAAAATACAAATTAAATGTAAAAACTAATATAAACGCAAAAATTTAATATTAGTGAGATTTTTGGGATTGTGTACAGACACAAAGTTTTTCCAAATTTGATGAATATTCAAAAGTTTTTAATTTCATGCAACTTTCGAGGCTTTCGTCATTAAGCGAAGTTCTTAATTTATTTTTAATAATCGTCATATTTGAAAATAATTGTTCACAGTAGTATGCAGATCCGAAAATTGTCAAGATGCCAAATATATGTTTTCACTTGATTATAAAAATGAGGAAAGACAGATCCATGTTCAAATATAATGTTTTCCTCCTTCCTACATTTTGAAAGATCCGTCTCTCAGCCAATTTTCATTTCCCTCTAGTTAAATTTTCTAGTTCTGACTGCAAATTTGTGAAGTTTTCTGACCATATATCTTTGTTTTTCAAATCTAACAACTGTAACCCAAATGCAGCTCTATTCATAGTTGGGAATGGTGTAAAATTCAACTGGCACACCTTCGCCACAAGAGGCTTAGAGTAGGGTTTCTGGCATTTTTACAATGGCGGTGACAAAAAATTCACTGTTAATATTACAACCTAAATACGACGATACAATTTAGAAGATGGAACTGGACTCTATTATTGAATCCGTTCGAGTTGAAGCAAAAAGAGCTCAAAAAATGGCCCTTGAATAAAAATTTGTTTAGAATTTACCTGAGATTCTCGCGAATTCGTTTTAGTCCCCTTTGATTTCAGTTAATTTTTTCGCACAAAATTGTTAAAATAATTCGATTGAATTCTTTTATCGGATCATTTGAATTTGTTTGAACGAGAAAATTAATACAAGTTAAAGATAACTGAAATTAATTTGTTTCAAATTAAGGAATTTTATTAAGAAATTTCAACTTAAAGGGCGCTTTTTTAAGGTCTTTTCGATTCGAACAAATTGGAAGTGGTAGTAAACAAATATTTCGCTGAAATTCCCTGCATTGCATGATGGTTTTTTTCAGAAAATTTGTAAGGCTCACTACTAAAAGGTGCTGATTTCCAAAGCTCACGAATGTTCTTCCGGTGTCTTGATAACGCTTCTGTCTGTGGAGAGTAAGCATTCGATCTGCCGCGGATATTGATGTGTGAGCAGGATTATTATATTTGTTTGGCAATTGCAATATTACAGTTCATTTTTCAATATTAACTATTAAAATAATCAAAAGCCACAAGTATGATTCTACTGAGCCGCAGGTTCTCGACCCCTGCCGTAGGCTATACAAAAATCGTATGGAATAATACAATGGTGGCTACGTAGTACAGGTTATATTGGCTAACTTGGACTGATTGTTATTAAAAATTTGTAACTTTTTGGTTTTTTATCTTTTTATTTTTTTTAAGATTATAAAGATTTTTATGAAATTTTACAATGATTACATATCCATTGCAAGAACGGGTCAAATTTTTTGTAATTTATTAATGTTTACTGACGATTTATGGTTACAACGCAAAGTAAATATCGTGAACATTTTAATGCTTTAACAGCTTCCAGTGCAAACACATATTTAGAAACTTAATCACCCAACTGGAGTAGAAGGTGCAGTAGTTGATCAATCGCAACTAAGTAATCATCAACCTGCTCGCAAGGAAGAAGTTTTGGAGGCTATACAATAGAGTGTCAACGTTGATCGATTTGAATATACTCGTCGCATCTTGCTCTCGAAGATGTTTCCTTAGAAAATTCAAGGATTTTAGGATTTGGCTGGTGGGGGGGGGGGGGGGATGCATTTGTCTCAAGTCCGAAAGGGGTTGGAAAATAGGGCTCTAAAGTCTCATCATGCGCTCATCGCAAGCACTTAAGAACTCCTTTTTTTAAAGAAATTGAATTCCAAGTTTTATTTGCTAAAATCTCGATATATGTAGACCATAAAGCCACTGTTTTTTTTTATCTTCTATAGATTAGTCGTAATTTCATAAGAAATTTAACACATTTATTAATTAATGTGATTTGAATATCTCCTCCGCCCTACACTACTAATCATGTAGAGAAATATTGTTCTGATAATCTTAAGCTTGCTTTCTTATCTTTCGAGCGGAAATAAAAAATTTCTATGCCTTTCCTAAAAAAATTATTTAAAAAGAATTTATCTTAACCAAATGACTACGATTCCTCAAACAAAAATTCTTAGCTGAATAATATTTGCATAATATGGTGCTGTGCCGTAGTTTGATGAAATCGAATCAGTCTGTCTACAAATTCGGATTCCGGCCGCACATACACTATTGCAACTATTACTCAGCTGACAGTTTTGAGCGTAAAATGGTAAGGTTGATTGATTGATTTGATTGAAAGTTCAGGCTGAGATCCCTTACAGGTGCTTTGGAACGTAGACATTAAAAGGCTCATTGTTTATCCTCCAGACTTATGAGCAATTGCTCTTAGGTGCCAACCGGATGCTTTTCCGAATTTAAGTATTGATTCCCAGCCCTCCTTGCCGGATTCGTGCAGCTTTTTCACGAGGTGTGAGCCAAGGAATCTGAAACACTTTCCCAAGAGAGCTGTATTATGACAAAGGAAGTGATCCACTGTCTCGGGTTCCTCTCCGCATGCTTTACGTACTGAATCCGCAACAAGCCCTATCCTGTTCAGGTGACCTCTGAGATGAGAGTGTCCAGTTGAGAACTGACATCAGAGTTCTGAGGATTGGCTTGTTTAACCTCAGTACGATTTTTTGTTTATTTTTGGTTAGGTCTGCCCCACAGCTCCTTTGTAGTTCTACCTGAAGGATCATCTAATCAAAGGTGACTGTGTTGGCGGTCGGCACAACAGGTCGAGATATTAGCAATAAAACTTATACCAAAACATATAGCATGAGAGTTAACTTGTTTTTTACAGTCAGAACAATTTTCTCTTTCCTTATTAAAAACTTCATGTTTCCCATACAACAACTGGAAAATAATTTTATAGAAATTTTTTTTTCGCAATTTTTTTTTTTGCAAATTCGACTTCCACTAAAAGCATATGAATAGGATCGTTATGTGGTGTCTGAAAATAGATAGTGCCAAATCAAAAATTTGTCATGTATCCAATATAAAAATCTCAAAAGATTTATACAAAAATTGGGATATTAGCAATTGATGCTATCCCAATTGTGGAGGAGGATGCTTCTGAGGTTGCATCAAGACGAGTAAGTTCGTCTGCCTTTTCATTTCAGCTAATGTCGCCATGACCTGGCACCCAAAGTACCAGTACCCGGTTGTTCCGAGAAAGGGAGTTCAGGGTAGATTTACAATTCAATACAAGTTTGGAGTTTGTAAAGGGCTTTGACAAGGCCTTGACAGCTGCATGGCTGTCCGAGCAGATTGCAATCTGCTTGTCCTCAGTGTCTGAGAAAATGAGATGCCTTCCCGCTTCAAGGATGGCCTTGACTTCCACCTGAAAAACCGTGACATGGCTGTCAAGGTGTATGGCAATTTCCACATGAGGCTTCTTCCGATTTGGAACCGTCTGTATTTTTAATAGGGTTTGTTAATGGCTGAAGCATGGAATGTGATTCGCATTCTGCCCTATCTGGAACTTTTGTTTTAAAATTTCTTTTCAGGGTAGTCTCGACGAGGTGAGCGTATTTCTTGTCAATTTCTAATGTTAAGGTTACTATTTAATCAAAGCTATTGTTTTGTTAAGTAAGTTATATAGAAAGTGTAACCTTTGGGAAGGTAAGAAGCCAGCTTAAAATTACTGGAACACTATTTTCCTGTATGGATAGTAGTTTAGTTTTTATGGTACATATACAGGGTGTCCCGTAAGTCGACGTCAAGCCGGAACTGGGTGATAGACCAAATCGTAACAGTCACCAGAAAAATATAAAAAAAAATCTAAGTCATGTATTTTTCAAATTATAGGCATTTCTTTTGTTTTCGAGAAAATCAACACCTTCTGATGGTTTATTAGCTCCTGTTGCTACAAATCTTTACTTTTTTTCAATTTTATTTTTCTTATGTAATCCCGAATAGTGTTTTTGTAACATGTTGTTTTAAGTTCTAAACCAACTGCTCCAGTTTGAAAGAAAATGTCACATTTTGCCGAACCAGCGATATAAAATTAATAATTCGTTGAACTTTAACTGACTGTACTGAAAAAAAAATGTACTACGCCAGTCTGGCAAGTAACTTTAAAAGTTGACGCATTTACTAAGGATTCTAAAATGCTACAACACTTGCTATATTATTTCTTAGATTACGGAAAAAAAATTCTTTTTCTAACCTACTAAAATTGATTCTAGTGTGCCCAAAGCTTGCCTTAAGAGCGTAGATTTTAGCTTGAGTGAGACGGAGAGTCATTCCACGAAGTGTGAGTGAGACAGATAGTGACGCTTTCAAGTTAGAGATGCTAACTTTTTGTTAAATTTAGGACAAATTTTCCTTAATTTTAAAATTAAACACAAATTATTTGGATGCTAAGATTTATTATTTACAAAAGATGTTCAAACTGCCTTCCTTCAGCTTCAATACAAGCTCGACATCTTCTTAAAAAAGATCGGGTTATCAGACGGGCAATTCTTCCGTTGTTGACAAATTCAACTGCTTCCGTAATTCTTTGCCGAAGCTCAGCTAAATTTTGAATTGAGTTCTTATAAACTTTCTCTTTTAATGCTCCCCAGTAAAAGCAATCTAATGGATTTAGATCAGGTGAACGGGCTGGCCACGAGATCATACCAGATCGCCCTATCCATCTGTCCGGATATTCTTCATTGTGATATTCTCTAACTGAAAGGGCATAGTGCGCTGGGCAGCCGTCTTGCTGATACCACATCTCTCTGTAAATACTTAGTGGCATGTCTTCCAGTAAATTAGGTAAATGGTTTTGCAAAAAATCTAAATAAACTTCAGCATTAAAGACCGCTGGCAACTCAAAAGGTCCTGTGACTTTTCCGTTTAAAATTCCGGTCCTCATGTTTATTTTAAAACGATATTGAGATCTATTTTGTCTTATTAAATTCGGATTCTCTACGTGCCACTCGTGTAAATTGTGTAGGTTCATGTGACCGTCTTTTTTAAATGTCGATTCATCCGACCACAAAATTTTCTCGAAGAATCGCGGATCTTCCCGTTGTCTTTATAGCATCGTTTGGCAAAACGCAACCCGAGGTTGATAATCCCGAGGTAGCAGGGTTTGTACCCGCTGTACTTGGTATGGGTGTAGCTAGGGCATCCAATATCGGACAGGTTTTTCAATTCCGATATTTCGATATTGAAATTTTTCAATTCCGTGATTCCGATATTAATATCGATATTGAACGTCTACAATTAAAAAATTTTAAAATCAATTTTTTACTGACAAAATACTCAGATATGAATAAACAAAAATAAAAAATTAAAATGTAAGTTAACGGAACATTTATTTCTTCAAAAAAATTTGGCAAAAGTTAAGATTAAGTAGATTTATTTGGTTTTTTAATTATCTTTCTTTTAATGCTCTTTCTTGAAGTGGACCCGCAGAAAACATAGGGCATTTAAAGCTTTATCTTCTAAAGATGAACGCAATTTTGTGACAAAATTACTACTGGCGGAAAATGCACTTTCAGATTCGACACTGGATGGTTTTACGGTTTTCCAATATTTGTAGGCCTCACGAAGATACGATCCCCGCGTCCCATCCTCTTTGAAAGTGGCCATTTCCCTGCTAACAGCTTTCAATGCATCCTTCGAATATTACCCATTTTTGATTTGGGCTGATTTTTTATATCATTACAAATGGCCATATCAAGTTGCTCCGACAAGCTGGCTGAACCATCTATTGAATCAACTGTCAGACGATGTAACGGTTACTAACTCTGGCTCTCTTGCAGCTTTGTTAAGTCACTCATACAGTTCAATCACAACATTGGCAATCGCTAATTTGCTGTGTTGCCGAAAATCTAGAGCATTGTCCACATTTTTATATCGCTGATGGACTTTGTGGAGGTAATGCAGTAAACCAGAAAACCTTGTCTGTCGTTCGTTGATACGCGGCACCAAAGATGCCTTCAAACGGACAGCCAAATCTGGTGTTCCCAGGTTGTTGAACACTATGGCAGAGTCGGCTGACAAAGAAGTCGCATCATTTCGACACAAAGCTTCTTCGGCCAGTTTGACCGGTTCCAGGCACGCCACAACCGATGAAATGGTGTCAAACTCAAACCAGCTCAATTTCATCATCGCTATAATTCTAATCATCAGTGTCGGCAGTGGTGTTAACGCCACTACAGCCCCCTGCGTTATCAACGGCGTTATCTTTATTCGGATTATTGTACAAGACGTCAATTATATCTAAGTAAATGCCGTGAAAAATGCAAAGTTGTTGATCGCATATGCTCAGTCGTCCCACTTTCCACATAACCGACGCACCGTCGGTTGTGATGCACACAATATCCCGGTGGTAGTTCAAATCAAACTTCTGTAGCACTTGTTGCACCGGCTCAGTGCACTCCTCTCCAGAAAACGGCTCCATAACTCTGACCAGTCCAAGATTCCAAAAATCATTCCTGTTTAGCACTTCCACGTTTAAGTATCTACGATTTCTAATCGAAAACCATTCGTCAAACGTTAGACTGAATTGAATTCCTTGAGACCACTAAAGGGTCAGCTCACACTTCACCATATTTTGAAGGGCGTTTTCATAATCCACCACCATATTTCGAATTGTGGTTGCTGATTTTGGAAGTTCAAACCCGCAAGTCTCGAGACACATTCTCAATTCCGAAGAAGTGATGAACACGCTGAAGAACAGTTCGTCCAAGGCAACGAGTCTGGGCAAAACCGTAGATAAAGTGTTATCTCGCTGCTTTTTAAAATAATCGGTGATTGCTGTTTTCGTTTTCTTGAGTGGCTGTACAACCGCTGACGTCGATGGATGTATGGAGACCAGTGGTACTACCACCGGTTGATTTCAGTACCTTTCCACATTTTTTGCACTTAACTTGGACACATAATTTTCGTCTGTGGCAGAGCCATGGGTCTCTATTTGACTATAAGAAAGATAAAATATAAATATAAAATTCTAATTTGTTACAATTTATAACAATTACAATGAAATTTCTCTGTAAATTATGATGAAATTCATTGGTTTGAAGTAAATAACAGTTGAATTTTGATCCTTACCGCTTATGCTAAAACTACGTCACGAAAAAACCTTTCATTTTTCGTGAAATTTAGCTTAAGTCGCCTTTAAAAAATTTTATGACAGTTGCATAAAATTTCAAGAATTGGCAACAGTGCGTACTCCAATTCTCAGAACCTTTCAAAATAAGTCCAACACACAATAAAATCATTGAAATTCAACTAATAAAAAAAAAACAAAGTTTTTATTATAACTCCTTCTTTTCTTTGCATAAAAATATAAAGTCGTATGTTTTCAATGCATTTTATATTCAATTTATTTCTTCATTTGTTCATTCCGACATTCTTTTTTCGCCAAAGTTAATGTTTGGTCACAACGAGTCTATGTATACCAAATTTCAGAATGATTGGATATGGGAAATGGGTTTGCACGTAGACAGGCGAAGATAAAAGCAAAAGTTAAAAAAGAGAATTTGCTTAAAAAAATATATTTTCAATATCGAAATATCGATACTGAGCCAAACCAATTCCGATATTTCGATACCATGAAAATGTCCGATATATCCGAGATCTCGGAATCGATACTATCGATATTAGATGACCTAGGTGTAGCTCATGGTTTTGTAATATTCGGTGAGCTTCGCTTAGAATTTAAAGCAACAGGTTAAATAAGCACTATCACTAAATCACTATCTGTCTCACTCACACTTCATGGAATGACGCTTCGTCTCACTCAAACTAGAATCTTAAAGTTGCGGTCTTAAGGCAAGCTTTGGGTACACTAGAATTATTTTTAGTAGGTAAAAAGAAATTTTTCGAAACTGGGTTTCTTTAAGAAAACATTTTTTTTTTCCATAATCTAAGAAATAATGTAGCAAGTATTATACCATTTTAGAATTCTTATTAAATGCGTCAACTTTTAAAGTTACTTGCCAGACTGGCGTAGTACATTTTTTTTTTCAGTACAGTCAGTTAAAGTGTAACGAATTATTAATTTTCTATTCTTGGTTCGGCAAAATGTGACATTTTCTTCCAAGCTGGAGCAGTTGGCTTAGAACTTAAAGCAACAGGTTACATAAGCGCTATTCAGGATTACATAAGAAAAATAAAATTGAAAAAAAGTAAAAATTTGTAGCAACAGGAGCTAAAAAACCATCATAAGATGTACATTTTCTCTAAAACAAAAGAAATGCCTATAATTTGAAAAACACATGACTCAGATTTTTTTTTATATTTTTCTGGTAACTGTTATGATTTGGTCTATCACACCGGTTCCGGCTTGACGTCGACTTACGGGACATCTTGTATAATCTGAGGAAGTTTAAGGGCAACATACATCGGCACCTCCATTCCCACTTCTCATAACACCTATATCCTTTGTGCCATACTATGCTTTACATCATAGCGTATCCCTTGAGCTTGACTTAATAATATAAAAAAAAAAAGCTCAACAATTCCAAGTTTATGTTGCCGTATTTAACATTTCACGATTTCCTTAATAAAAACGTGCACAAAAAATTTTTTTTAGTAAATTAAAAATACTCGTCAAGCTCTATTGTGGGTACCGATGCGGAAAACCTTCTCTCTACTTAGAACAAGTATTAATCTTTAATCAAGCTCCACTCACTCGCATAATTTAGCGATCATAACTTATCGTGCAGCTACTTTATTATGCGTCGTCGTCGTCGTCGTCGTCGTCCAGTGCCCGAGGCCCCCGCAGTGCTGCACCCAAAATGAATAGCGGCCCCAGAACATTTTTCTTCGTCGCCTTTATGCCACAACAAGCACTGCGCGGTATGTTTACCTTCCGATTTTCTTCCTACCATCCTTAAGCCAATACAATAATGGAGAAGGAAAATAAATATTCTTCGATAGATTTGATAAGGTCCAGAATGCAAAGAGACGTCAGCATCAGTTTTTAAAGCGCACATTTTCGTCGACAGCTAGAGCCTAAACTGAACAGCTGCTGTCCAATTATTTCGCTTATCTCGTGTTGTATTGTTACGTTATGAGCCCGTTTAAAAAAGAACCCACAACAGACTGGGATAGAAAATTGCGCGAATAAAACTCGAAAGAATGATCTTGGATGCATTCATTACGGAATGGAAAGGATGAGGGGGGGCTACCAATGATATTCTCACAGGGAAACGAAAAACATACTTATTGCGGTCATCAAGTGGCTAGCAATCACACATAAGGGATCAAGCTGTGAATATTAATGGATCCCGGATTAGTCCTTTCCGGTATGTTTTCATTCAGACATGTGTGTATATGTGCCTAACCGGAATTATCACTGGTTGATTGGTCTGCCTGCACACAAAACATCGCAGCTTGCATTAAACTCAAACGGATCAAGTGATATTCGAAGGCGATCGAATGATCTTGGACAATTAAAAACTCTACGGGTAATCATGTCAAATAAATCGAACAGTCAATTTACATGGAACTGTGGAAAGCTGGATGCCGACTGTTTTGCTGCTAATCAGGTGCAGTTACACATCCATACATACATACGTATACCGCGGTAACTCCATATGAGAAGAGTTTTTTCTTTTGATTGGCAACGTTAAGGAAAAATTAAGTACCGCAAGTAGGTGTTTGATCAATATAGCGCCCAATATTTTACTTGTGTCAGACGCGTATACAATTTGATAGCCGACACATTGACCAAGACTATAATATCCAGTCTAGCTGACCGCGCATATATATAGTAGGTATGTAACATGCGCAAAAGATGCCTTCATGCAATTACCCGCAGCAAATACTACACATATGAGACTGAATTCCAAACTCATAACCAATGGTAATCCATTGAAGATGCATACCGTCCATAAATAACAATCATCCACGTCTGGGTTGTTTCGAAGAGCCCAAGGTGAGCTGGAAGGCGCACAAAATTCTATACATACATACAAACATACAAACATATTTAAATCCAAGCAATCCTGGTGGACTAAGTGAAACTAATGAAGAAAGAGATAGTTGCGACCGCTGGGCATTCGACATTGGGTGCTGGGTTAACACCAGCCGAGAGTCTAAGAGGTTATAACTTTTCGATTTACATGTTATTTGGTCTTTTGTAAACACTAGAAAGCCCGCGATTATTATTTACAATGGCAGCCATTTAGGAATCTCAAAGGATGTGGGCATAAATTATGCAAGTCTCTGCATCTCTCTGAATGCATTATGAGTTCAGAATTGAATGTGCCCAAGACCTGTCTGTTAAGTGTGTGAATCCCGCGAATAGACTGGTCAATGGTCTCTTCTTTTATACCTATACCATGGACATATACATATTTATTGTCTACTGCAATGTTATTTATGGCTGCATTAATTGAGTTCGAAGTCTTCGCTTTTGATTTTGCTATGGAGATTTTTTTTTTTTTTTTAACGAATAATTTTTGTTGTTTGGTTATTGTTTTTTCTTTGAAATTTTATTCACATGACCAGGATGAAATCCTATATTTCTTGTTTTAAATTAAAATAAAACCCGTAATAGAAGCTAGTGTGGTTCAGGTTAAAGAAATTTGAGAAAATAAACAATTGTGAAAATTTTTAAGACACAGTAGATGAGTTCGACTTATTTACTTAAGCAAAAACAAATTGCAACCGTTTTCATTTGTTAAAAAAAAGTGTACAGATCTCCGCAGTTTAGTATCAATGTCACATAGTTTGTCAATTTCATGTTATTTTCTCTCAAAGCCAACAAGTGAGATATTTCTATTTCTGTGTGAGGAGTGATTTTTTTTTTCGGTTTGGTGTTGCTATTCTTGAATGTCAGGGGCTTTTAGCTGCTAGTCGCAGGCATGGCCAACATACGGCCCGCGGGCCGAATCCGGCTCGCGTAATGAATTTATGTGGCCGGCGAACAATTTTTCAATATTAGCATTTAACTTCTAGTAATTAATCGAATAAATTCTCGATACTTCTATATTTTTTAAAAAAGATTCCGTTATAAAGAATTATAACTTTTATACTTATCTGTACTCGATATGATCTGTATGAGTTCGCCCCAGAGGCAAGTGTTGCGAAAGAAAGAAACAAATATAAGTCATGTACTTCATCTTTTCCATGAATGAAGGAAAAGAACTTGCCTATACATTCTGGTAGTTCGATTGAGACAACGAGTTAAAAACAAAAACTGAGAGAACGTAGTCCGGATGAAAAAATCTTCTTGAATACCTTCATAATCCTTTCAAACTATTCATAAAAATGTACATCGGGTCACACTACCTCTATTTTTTAAGATAATGATAAATTTCGCTTTGGCCAAAGTACTGAAAGGAGACGAAAGCTTTCTGTCAAACAAAAATTCTCATTTCTCGCAAAAATATGAGTCCAGCATGAGAGCATCCCACCTAATCTCCTCAGAGCAAAACAAATGTAAACAGAAGTACATGCTGTTCAAATATCACTGGAGTACAGCAACAAATATTGTGACAATTCTCTCAATTTTGCAGAAAAACGTATTTTCACAAAAGCGCGGGAAGATTTTATGAGAATAAAACCTGAAAACTCCGCCCCTTCTAATTTATTTACGAAAACGAATCATTTGCCTTTCTGTTTCGTTGCATGCAATCTGCGCTTTCACATTTTGTAAAATGTAAAATTGTAATTGTAAAATTCCTCTCAAATGAAATTCTCATTTTTCCCGAAAATATCAGAGAATCCAGCATGAATTCTCCCACTTATCTCTTCATAGCAAAGCGAATGTAAACAGAAATACGTGCTGTTAAAATATCATAGGATTACAGCAACAACATGTTTGCTTTTACAGCAACAACATGTGACCAAAACATTGTCAATATTTCACGAAATCGAAATCGATCTAAATCATAAAATTATACCCATACACTGCATTATTCATCAACACGCACTATGCAAAAATATTTTGAAAATCAATCACGTTATAAATGTAGTTGTGAAATTAGTGAATTTCCTACGATCAAAAGGATTAAATCACAGGCAATTTATTGATCTCCTTGAAGAACTAAATACCAGTCATTTAGATGTACTAACTATATCACAATAAAATCTGTTGGTTAAGTTTGGGAAAAGTTCTAAGACGTGTGTGGGACCTTCAAGAGGAAATAAAAATATTTTTAACGCTTAAAGAAAATGAGGATTTTCCTGAGTTATTAGATCCAAATTGGATTTGTGATTTAGCATTTTTTTTTGGATATTTTGACACATTTAAACGAATTTAACACATGTTTACAAGGAAAAAATTTATTTGCTCATGATTTAATACAGAAATTAAAAGCTTTTAAAATGAAGCTTAGCCTTTTTTCTACAAACTTAGCTGAATGTAAATTTGATCATTTTCCAACGTTGCAGACCATATCGTTAAATATTGTAAAAGAAAAGGTTCAAACATTTAATAAAAATATACTTGCACTAATGACAGATTCGAGCAGAGAATCGATTGCTTCAAAAAAATTGACAAAATTTTATCTATTATCCGAAATCCATTTTCTGTACAAGTTGATGACGTTCCTGTTAATATACAGTTAGAAATAATTAATTTGCAATGTGACGAATTATTACATGAAAAATATCGAGAAGACCAAAAAAATTTGTGTAATTTTTATAAGCAATTAAATAATGAAAAATAAGGAAATTTAAAAAAAACTTGCCAAGACGTATTTAGTAATCTTTAGCTCAACTTATATTTGTGAACAAACCTTTTCTTTAATGAATATAAATAAAAGTAACACAAGATCAAGATTGAATGATTTACATTTGGAGGCTGTGTTAAGAATAGCTACTACAAGTATAGAACCAGATATTAAAAAAATAATAGGCGATGCAAACCACCTCAACACGTCGCATTAGTTATTATGTATGTTAATTTGCTGTATTGATTTATTTATAATTATTCATAAACAAATTTCATAATAAAAAAATTTGTTTACTTAAAGAAATAAGTGTTTTGCTTAACATTTAAATTTTTAATTTTAATATTTCGTCCGGCCCGTGAAAATATTTTTTTTTCCAATCCGGCCCAGGGGCAAAAAGAGTTGGCCATGCCTGGCTAGTGCCTTCCATCTGTAATTGGACGGTAATTAACCAAAGATCTGATAAAATATTTCCTCTTCTTTTTTCGTTCAGAAGACCCATTTTACTTAGTTTTTTTCTTTTCCTTCATATATTCAATTCAATTCAATTTATTTATTTAATTCAAGTGTAGGTGCACAAGAGTATTTTGATTCTTATTATTAGTACACAAAAATAGTGGCAGCCAACATCTAAAATAAGACAAATTTTATAACTAAAAATAAACCTAAACAAAGAATGAAACGAAAATTATGAAAGAATATAAAAATAATATAAGATAAAAATTAAAGTAAATGATTAAAAAGTTAAAGAGAAGAAACAGCGAACAAAAAATAAGTAATGAGCAAGAAATGAAATTAATTTAGAACCAAATTGTAAAATTGATTTACAGATTTACCCATAAAGGCCCTGCCCCACCAACTAACGAACCAACCCCTGACATACTTGCAGTTTACATATTCAAATTTAACAATCGAACTAGTACGACATTTGTAAGCAGATGATTCCACAAACGCGAAACTTGAACAGAATAATGAAAACAGGAATAAGGAGGAGTTCCCACAATAGGCCAATATCGGGAATACTGACGGTACCATGAAAGATAAGAAAATAGGCTCCAAGGTGGTGGATCCAAAAGTGGAATTCTCCATTCTCCTTGGTGCCTCACTTCCCATTTTTCAGTCGGAAGTCTACGCTATAGAGGTTGGAGCTCAGAAGAGCCAAAACGGGGTCAGCAAGGACTCCAACATATATATCTGATCAGACAGCAAAGTTGCATTCCTGGCTCCGTCCTCTCAAGATTTTGAGTCGAAATTATCCCGGAGATGCCACACCAAACTCCAAAACATGCAGACATAACGAAGTTTAAAGTTCCTGTACACGAAAAAGTGGACGGAAATGCAAAGTCTGTCTAAAATCGGTGCCAGCAGTCCGTTTACTACTACCAAAAAGTCACTGAGTTCTTTGTCAACTTTCGAATTTTTGCCGCCACAGTACTGTGGAGAATTTTATCTCTGGCAGGTCCTCAGGACATTTGTGTTGCTTTATTCGAAAGCCGACGAAAAACTCCGTGACTTGCGAAATGACTTATCAGTAAGTTGAGGATTTGTGTTTTAAGGCCGTGAGACATTAAAAGCAGAAAGCAACGACAGAAGCAGAGGCAGAAGCAGAAATTCAACATTTCTGCTTTGCCAAATACATTGAAAGCAGAAAACAGATACTTGTCAACTACAAATGTCAGGTGTTATAATTATCATGAATTTGATGTTAATTAATTTGTTTTCCATAGACATTTTGTTTTTTTTTTCGCATAAACCTGTTTGACATTTTTAAAAGAAAGGACGCCAACAATGAAATACAAATTTTAGCTCTCTTTATATTGGCAGTACTGAGCCAAAGCAGAATTTTTAAGATTTGATAAACTTTCAAGTTCTGCTTCTGCTGCTGCCACTGACTTTGCTTTCAATTTGTTAGTTCTCGAACATTTGCATGGTTTCAGAAAAAATTCTGCATTTGTCGCTGTTTTCTGCTTTTAATGTGTCACGGCCTTTAGTTAAAAAAAAAAAACAAAAACAAAGCTACTTACAAAAAAATTATAAAAGTAGAGATTACTCTTTAGGGTTTTTTACCGGGGTAAACTTATATTTGTTCAAGAAGTCACTGGATATGATCCTCTCTTATTTTTTTAAGAAGACGGGCAAATCCAACAGCCAACTTTATCGACTGTGAGAAGAGGATGATGAAAGTTCGAGAGAGAAGCATTTATTACTATTATTCTAGCTTGTCGGCCGAAGTATCTCGGGCGGCAGCTCTTCTCCAAACTCAGCCGGAGTTGATTCTTTATTTTAACAGAATAAAGGAACGCTTGGCAACACAAACTTACAAGCAGAGTTTGGAGATTGTGCTGCGCAGCCAATCACGCTGGGTGAGGGAAGGCGATTCTCCAACCGAGTACTTCTTTCAGGCAACTAGACGACGTACTGCTTCTTGGGAAGTCGAATCGATAGTTGATGAATCTGGACAGGTCCTCTACGGACAAAACCTATCAGAATACATTCGAGATTACTACAGTCGTCTCTACTCTAAATCGACGTCGACAGCATCCTCGACCAGTCATGAATTTCTTGAGAATATTCCCACTTTTTCTGAACACGGTAAGGAGCTCCTGGATACAGTAATCACATTGGAGGATATGATCGCTGTGACAAAGGATCTAAGGCGACGCACTTCACCTGGTTATGACGGCTTGACTCCAGAATTCGTCATACGTTTCAGGGATTTATTAATTCCTGACTTTTTGGAAGTCTTCAATTCGGCGGTTGAGATAAATTCAGACTTTCCTTCTAGTTCGAGGAGGTCTGTTATGCGATTGATTCCAAAGAAAGGAGATTTGCAGAGGATGGGGAACTGGAGGTCAGTAACCCTATGCAATGTAGACTACAAAATCGTCTGCAAAGCATTAAGGGCGATACTCTGCTCAGTGATTGCTTCGGTAATACACCCGGAACAGTCCTATTCTGTTCCTGGTCGTAGTATTTACGATAACATCGCGGTAGCCAAACATCACTTGACCAGCAAAAGGCTTTTGATAGTCTTCTGACTGCTCTCGAGGCATTTGGGTTCCCGCGCAGATGACTCGATATCATCGGGAAACTGTATAGAGATTCAGCGATTTTGATTAAGCATCAAGGACAATTTCTCCTATCTCGTTTCATCGAGGTATCAGACAGGGCTGTCCATTGTCAGGTATGCTTTATGATCTTTCATTGGAGCCGCTACTGTAATGTAAGGCCCCTTATATTGGCATATGCGGATGACCTTTCTATTTTCGTGACAAGAGATGATGCTTTTCCGGTCCCTCGTGCTGTTTTCGAACACTAAAATCAACCTTAGTAAGGGTCAAGGCTTGTGGTGTAGTAGGTGGAGAGATCGTAGAGATACTCCACTGAACATCCAATGAACTAATGCTTGCCTGAAGGATTTAGGTGTGTATATCGGACGCGAGAGTAAATCAAATAATAGCCGCATCGCTCTTGAGAAACTCTCTAGAGCTGTAAACTCATGGCGTAGTCGACTGTTTCCATTATTGTTAATGGGAAGGTCAGTCGTGATAAACTATTTGATTACCTCGTCCATCGTTCATCTGCTTCGTAGGTCTTCTTCAAACAAAAGGGATAGACGCCTTATGGTGCGGAAGGCGATGGGTTGCTGAAAGTACGCTCTGTCTGCCAGTCAAGATAGGTGGATTAGGTCTCACTAACTTGGTTGTGAAATCAAGGTGCATTCCAAAGTGTGTTTTGCCAGAGAGACACCTTGATTTCACAACTGTGGGTGAATGTACTGGGAGGGATCGACATAGGGGAGTATTAGTACCTGCTCTCTGTTCGACCAATCTATCCTCGCGACTGGCCACAGGATCTAATCTCAACGATTCAGACCTGGGGAAGAATCAGGCCAGTATTTCACCTTAAGTGGAATGCTTTACGGTACACGCAATTCGCGTCGATTGCAATCAGGTTTAATCCTGAATTAATAGATTCAGTGTTCAGTAATGCACGAGGTTTTGAAGCTGACACGCATACACTGACGGTTCTCGGAGATATTATTGATATCTCTGGAAACTGTCGAATAAACACTAACACTCCACAACTACACGACCTGCCTGCCTCTGCGCGGGAGAGATTTCGCCCACTTGGGACTAGTGACCCTGGCACTAAGTTGGAAGATGCTTTGGTTCTGAACAGAACACCTCACACACCTTTCAGCACACTTACAACACGTGTGCTCCGTGATGTGCTTATGTCAATAAGATCTCCGGAGTATACAGGATACAACAGATGGCGAACACACCTCGGGGTGAATATAGGCGTGATGGGAGGGATAACTTACAGAGTAGTCTACAGTTATCCTTCTAGTTACAAAGATCCTGATGTAGCATTCAAAGTGCTGCATCATAGTCTTATCAATCCTAATCAGTTGTCACATATCGACCGGCGGGTTCAGAGGATCTGCACAGTTTGTTCTGGTGAAGCACCTTGTTTCACAGGTTCTTCACTTGTCCAGCTTTGCAAAGTCTAATGGGACTGGTGCGCGATATATCTCAGTTGATCCACCCGAATTTCGGCATTACTAGGACATCGTTTCTATGGGGACCAAAGGTTTGTAGTCAGGTGAACTGTTTGATTAGCTTTGTGTTGACACTGGCCAAGTATATAATTCACTTGTACTACATGAGAGTCGATATTGGGAATCAGAACACTGACCCACAACACCACGCACAAGGACTTAAGCGCCACTTCGTTGACAGATTGAAGAGACGTCTTGAATATCTGGCAACGAACGCAGACACATTCAACTGCACATGGCAGCCACTATCGTCGGTGTAGGACGGCGCTCTAGTTTTTCGCTGGTGATATCAGGCCTCAGCATTTGCAACTATAGTCCACGGGGCTTTTCCTCGCTTTGGAATCATTGCAAGTGCTGTGGGAAGGACAAATACTCCGTTAGAGATGCTCAGCTAGAGGGATGATGAGGGCAGTTTTTAGAGGTCTATGATACTACAGGTTTCTCTCGCGAGACTCTATTACCGTATCGCGTAAATTTTTTCGTTCGTTCGGATATTAGTTTCTAATTCGGTATCGGTCTCGGTACAAAATCGTAAAATTTGTATGATGAAATTTCGATCGTTTAGGAAATAATTTTTATTAGATAATTTTTGGGAAATTTGGATCTGCTTGGAACTGGGTAATTGTCCAAATAGGGACAAGTGAAAAATGTTTTGTTTTTCAACTTTTAGGCATTTTCCAAAATTCTTGTAACCGTATATATTGTCTCTTTTGACAACATTGTGTTAGTTTGTCCTTTTTCGAGCCTTTCAATGTTAGTTGATCTTGTTGTGCCTATTGACATTTATATTGCTATTTTTATGTTAGTCAGTTAGAGCCCTTTCTCCTTTTTACAGAGCCACTTTTTGTTTGTTTTTTAATTTTAAAAGTCAATTTATAGTGTTTAATAAAGATCCTATATACATAAAAAAGAAAACATTATTATTATTTATTGTCATCAATTCAATTATACATTTAAAATTCACATTTTTTAAATTACGTATAAGTTTAAATAATTTCAAGTAATTACAATTTCAAGTAATTACTCTAAATAAGGTCTTTAAGCTAATCCCAAAGACAATAATTTGAGCTCGTAAAACGTTAGAGTTAGCCTAACCACTCTAGGAGAGGATATAATAGATTAAAACTGGTCGCGGTATCCGCAGGATCCTATTAGCTTAATCGGTCCTAGTCTTAACCTACCTAATCTAATTTCCTCCCATTGCTTCCTGTTCTGTCGAAAAATCATTGATTTTATCTAAACGATTATCTTTGTTTTGTTTTCTATTATGATTCTAATCAAACTGATGGGGAAGAGTGCACAAAAGCAGGAGAATGAAGGAACGAATCACTTCTTTGTTGCAAGATGGAACTTAAAATGAAGCGAGATTTTTTGCAGATTTAACTAAAGAAAGAAAGGTGAATGAAACTTTTTCAATACCACCAACAGCTTCAAACTGGCTAAAAAGAAAAGACAGAAGTCTACCATAAGAAAATATTTCTATTCGTTAGCTCTAGCACAAATCCAAGAATAATAAAAGTGAATTTGCGTCATTTATAAGAAGTGTGAAGTGGATGACCTGGATAACCTTCCATACTTAATGGTGTACGAAGTCTTGGCATATATCCAAAACCATTTAACTAGTACCTAATAAATTTGAGACACTCGAAATGAAGAGGGTGGTTTCTTCGGCTCTTTCAACACAATCATTAATTTATTTAGACCCCTTTCACCATCTGTCTTCAAAACTTTTACTTTTATCTAATAAAAGCGGTTCCAGTCCTTAACCTTTCAATCCAGCTGAATCCTAGTAATTGCAGCTTATCATTTCATATGTAATTTTCTCGATTGTACCTAATAGTCGATAGTGGTACAAGTTTGTCAAATTCAATGGACGAAAGCAACTTACATCTAATTTTGTAAATATGTAATTAGTTGCTTGACAAAGACAATGGTTCTGGATAAAATCATGGTTATTATTAGTCTAAAAATCTTAGCTTTAATAATTGCATTTACCTTACATGGCAAGACTCCAAGGAAAAAAACTACTTTCAGTCAATAACTGGACTTTTCGTTGCTATTCTTTACTTAAATATCTCACTTAAGTGGTCTTAACCGGGGCTGTTTAAATCTTAAATTAACACATTCTTTCACAAAAATTGACCGATACCTTTGCATATGGAACTGGTCCATGTTTGAATAAAAACAAAAAAAAAAAAAAAACTTAAAAGATCTTAGAGCCGCCTCATATTGTATATGAATACAATTTCTAACACTTGTAATCCTCACCTATAGTTAATTCTTATTAACATTCCTATGGAATTCCCTTGTTGGTACTTAAATCCACTTAGCTCCTATTTGTGGATTATCTAAAAAGTGATGCCGCCACCGCGCTAGTGCATTGTGCGTTTGCCCGAACTTATCATCAACTTTTTTGGCTATGATGATGATGACCTGTTTGCCTTTTGTGAGACCTTTCCGCCACTAAAAACAAAAATCTGTCAGCGCATGCATATTTTAATGTCTTTGTCTCTCGAAATTAATTTGTTTTCAGACTCCCCTTAGCCTTTTCAAATTCTGGTCGATTTTTCGTTGTCTATAATTTACATAAAAATTTTAACATCTTACTAAGTCGGGACGACGACAGTAACAGTGAGGGAGATAATTTACCTGTGACCATTTAGAAGATTAATTCGGGGAAACATGCGTTAATCACGCTGTGTTAAAAATTGTCACTTTATACCTGTGACTGTGACTGTGACTCTGGAATGTTTGTTCTTGTTTGAATGAGCTAAAAATTATTTCGAATTCGATGTTTGAATTGTCTTTGATTTATGTATATTGAAAGGTAGAAATTAATATTGTTTGGAAATTTTATTGCCTTTTGTTTGTGGTGTTATGCAATGTTTTTGTTTAACTTATTTTTAAGAACTCAATTAAGTTTTCAGAAACGATTAACAGGTACAGTACCTACCTAATGTTTCAAAATTTTTGTTGCACCATATACAATCTGAGGGAGTAATAAATGTTCTATTGAAGAGTGAAAAGTTTACAAATTTAACCCATATTCTCCTAGCGTCGTCATATGACGACGCAAATTACCCATAAATAAATTGCATGTATAAGTGTATCCGAAGTGTTCTAACATGTCGGCAAATATGTTTTCTTCTTTACTGAGTATTGTTTTCTGTATATAAAGTCATTGGATCCCAGCACATTGCACTGACCGGACGTGATTATTCTTGAAAAGTGAGTGACTTATAAGAAAACGCTAAAATCATGACGTCTACAAGCAATTAAGTACTGAATAATATGATTGCAGTAAAAATTAATTTTTTTCTTTATATATTTCGATTATATATTTGTTCAGCATTAGTTATAAATATAATAAATTTTTCCAAGAAAATTGGGAAAACAGTGATCTTTACATACTTTTTGATGTCGTCATATGACGACGCTAGGAGAATATATGTACATTTCTTTGCCTCCATTAGACCTATCCATTTTATTCAAAGAAAATCTCTGCTTCTTCTACCTCTTCTTAGGAACCCAGTTTGCATACTGCTAATCGAAAATTATTTGAATTTTCCTGTCAAATTCGTATCAATTTTGGTGGAGTTGTGTATGATATCTACGTAGTCGTGCAACAATACGGGTTTCTTTTATTTGCCCTGACTTGCGCAACACTGCAATATATATAATATATGGGGAGGGATCAGTTTGATAATATAATGAAATCTTATCATTTTCAATCAAATTTGACAAATTCTCCAAACTTCGACCCCTCATTTCACATCTCCAAAAAACGTTTATGAAGAATAATATATCTACTGCAGCAATATCGCACGATGAAGCAATGTGGAATATTTTGGTAAGCATGGATGCAGGCAAGCGATTAGAGATAAACCTATATGATAAAACTCACCATTGGGATATTTAATCGCCTTTGACCCATATCAGGGGAAAACTTTTAAAGGAGACGAAGAAATGGAAAGTAAATTTGGCAAGTGCGCATCTACAGTACTGCACTTCCTCGATCAATATCTTCTATGTCAATTCAAATTTCCATACTATATAGTATGATAATTTATTTACAACGTTCCTTTTACTCAAGGAACTAAAAGATCGCAGATATAACTGTACCGGTGCAATAAGAGCTAAACGCTTAGGAAATTGCTGCTGTTTTCTGAAGCCAAAAGAGTTGGAAAAGAAAAATAGAGGCTATACAGAAATTGCTACGGAAAAACTAAAAAAAATGAAATTGTGAGTCGGTGGAAAAATAACTCATATATATCTATTGCTTCTACTTGTTTAGCATCTGATCCAGAAAGAAGTGTCAAGAGATGGAGTAAGACTGATCTCAAGCGCACTTCTGTCAGTATTCCTAATTCTGTCTAAAATTATAACCAAAATATGCGTAGTAGTGACAGAATGGATCAAATATATGGGCTTCCCGCATATCCATACGTGGCAAGAAATGGTGGTAGCCATTATTTATGTGGATGCTTGACACTTCTGTGCAGAACGATTGGTTGCTAGCGCGGAAACAAACAAATGATACGAAATTGACTAAACTTAGTTTTCGCCGTGATTTGGCAATGTCATATCTATTAAAACACAGAAATGTACCAAAAACAGTTGGAAAAAAGCCGCCGAATTCTGCAAGATCTAAAGTAGCCCATTTCGACAAAATTGAACACTTTGTTCGCAAAACAGTAAACAATAAACAAAGCCGGTGTGCTGGCAGTAAACTATAAGTCTATACAGTTAGAACTAAATGTTCTAAATGTAATGTAGGGCTATGCATAATTTGCTTGAAACCATATCGTACAGATTAACATGTTATGCAAAATACATATGTATAAATTAAGTTTAATTCCTTTTATATACCTTATATACTTACTTTCAATAATATATCTTAATTTAAAACACATAATTAGATTTTCATTGTTTTGTACCCATGTTTTCCTAGCGTCGTCATATGACGACAACCCCTAACTAAGGGTTGTCGACCGATAGAATAAATTGGTGTCACATTTCATGCTGCGGTGACTATTTTTAGATAATGTTTTGATAAGTATTTCTTAATTCCGGAGAATACGGGTTAATATTTTTTTTTATCGTTTCAATGCACTAAAAATTTCTTCTTATCGCGCTTATCTATATAA
Organism: Dioctria rufipes; assembly: GCA_963924295.1. Lineage (NCBI taxonomy): Eukaryota > Metazoa > Arthropoda > Insecta > Diptera > Asilidae > Dioctria > Dioctria rufipes. Next base: position 76,388,031 of record OZ002743.1, on the reverse strand, counting down.
TAAAAACCTAGCCAAGTGCGAGTCGGACTCGCACACAAAGGGTTCCGTACCATCGTACAAAATTTAACACTATGTATACGCCAAAAAACAGGTTTCTTATATGGGGCCCTCCTTAATTTTGAATTTTATTTTATTTTTATTATATGTTGTTATATAGTTATATATATAGAAAATTTCATCTGTCTACCTAGTACGGTTCATGCGATACAGCCCGGTTACGGACGGACATCGGGGTCTTAGTAATAGGGTTTCCGTTTTTACCCTTTGGGTACGAAACCCTAAAAATAAAATGCTGCTCTTTGGTAATCGTATCACTTTGGAACGCCTGGAGCGATTTGGCTAATTCTTTTTTTTTTTAATGTTCGTAATAGTCCGAATAAGGTTCTTAGGGAAAGAAAAATTGGAATCGGTTACCCCTTCTTGGTGTTGCCATACATAACATTGGCTTTTTACTAAGAACGGCTGCAGCGATTTGGCTAATTACTTTTTTTATAAATGTTCATAATAGTCCGAATAAGGTTCTTAGGAAAAGGAAAATTGAAATCGGTAAGCCATTGTTGGTGTTGCCATACATAACTTCTGTTTTTCATACGTCGACGTGGGGAGCTAAAATTTTGTAAACGGCGTTTTTAAGAAAAAAATGTATATTTAGGTTCAAAAATAGGAACAATCGGACAACTCTTCTGTAGGGTTGCTATACAAAATTTGGGCCTTGAGAGCAAGTCGACACGTCGGTACATGGAGAAATTGTAAATAAAATTTTAAAAGTAAACTAAATCGGGTTAGCCCTTCTTCGTATTAGTTTTTTGACACTTTTGTACAGGCCTATTTAAAAAAGAAAAGTGAAATTTAAGCTTGAAAAGGGAAGAATCGGGAAACTTCTTTATACGGTTACTATACAAAAATTTCGTTTTTTTTTTTAATATATTTGGGAACGCGTTGACGTAGAGAGCTACACTCTCCCACGCATGCAGAGTGAAACCCTAAAGTACGGATTCAAGCGATCAAGTAAGATGATAACTAAGATATTATTCATCTCTAACCACCCCATCCCAACCCATCTGGGCACCTATATTATTGCCTGGCAACGCTGGCGGGATACCTTAAAAAAGAACGTAATGAGTAGGTAATGAAAGAAATTTTTCATTAGTAAAAAAATTGTTTTCGAAAGAATCAGTCACGCACTGGAATCGCATACATTGGAGAATTTTCGTCTTACTCATTGGAGGAAATTTACAAAAATTCTTGAAGTCCTTTTTAGCAGGTACTGAGAGCTCTACAATCTACATTGGTTGGAAAATGGAGTGCAATGCCATGAAATTACCATGGTTTCAATAAATCAACTGTGTTTAGGGTGGTTCATCTGGTGTATCAAATGCAATAATCAATGTAGTGATGGATGAAACAATACGATGGACAAAAAATAATGAAAAATTTGCAATTTCTTGATATTGGAGGTTTTCCTCTACTCAGCTGGATACTGGAAACCTGAAAAATCCTAATGTGAACTGAAGACTACCGTACGAAAGAAGAGCACAAATATCTACTCTTTGTTTCACAAATGATTAGAGGAGCTAGATGATAGCAATCTACTTTCTATAAATGCGAGTCATAATTAAAAATTACTGTTTTTTTTTTTTAATCAATACAACATTCCATTCGTTCATGATAAGATATGCAGTGAAATTTCAAGGAAACGCAAATGAATTTTGAGTACGAAAACGTTCATGGAATACTCATTGAAAAGCTCGTCAAGGGTCATTGGAATTTATTAGAAAAGACTTACAAAATAAATTGTTCATACAAAAAATGCAGGGAATTTAACCTTCTTCAAATTTGTATGAGAAATTTTTGTCTTAGGATCAACTGTTGAGGCGAACAATAACCGCAGTCTTTTTTTTCTGAATAAACTGAAAAACAATAAGAATTGGGCAGCAAAATTTCTGTTGAAAATTTTCTTTACTGTCAATACCAAGTATGTAAAATTTCATTTCAATCCATGCATAAAGGAATAAATTGCACTTTTTGGCTCCAATGAACCACGGTGGGCCGCAGGGAAGATTAAAATAATTTTTTTTGTATGTATTCTTCTTTTTGTGAAAGGAAGATTGAATTTTTTGTGGAATAATAACCTATTTTTTCAAATTTAAATACATCTTCTTTTATGAAAGCGAAGCAACTAAGTAGTCAAGTAGACCTCTGCTGGATCAGAAGCGTATCTAAGGGCGGAGCAGTGGTACCTTCCTAACAACAAAATTCCGATTGTACAAATTTAATCATTAATATACCTACTGAAACTCTGATTTTCGTGTGAAGCAGTTTATTTGTAATATATACATAGATGGTATAATTCTAAAAACAACGCATATTTATTTTATCATAATTTAAACAGTATTTGCCGCAGAACGACATTGCGATATGGCACAATTTTTGTATATATATGTAAAACCTACCGACTTTAAAATAATAATAATGATAAAGTAGCAAACAGGGAAATGTTTATCGTTTTTAGTTTGCCTCTCTTAAAAATTGCATCTACTTCATGGAAATGAAATCCACATCGGAAAGATGTGACTCACATAGTTGGGCTTTATTTAAAATAAATTTTTTCCTGCGAATTTTCTTGAATATTTTTTTTCAAAAAAAGTTGGATTGATTCCTTTCGCTATTGATTTTTATGAACATAGATTTTTTCTTAGTACAAACATAGGTATATGAAAATTTTTTCTCTTTATTTGTATGCACTAGCTATGATATGGACGACATTTCCGAAAACATAAATTGCAAATAGAATTAATTTTGTTACGACATTTTCGTCTTTGTGCTTTTCCTTCCGAAAATTTTCTATTTAGCAGATGGAAAAAATTTCTGTTTATTAATTAAAAATTGTTTTGCGAGAAATAGGTACATGTATTAGTATATTTTACATATATTTCTGTATGTATAAAAAATAAGCCTTTAAATATTGAAAAACTATTGTGAAAGGTTCAAGATAAGCAGGTTTGCATTTTAAATTTAATGTTTTTACGTGTAAATTTATGCATAAATACATGATGTCAATTATTGTGCCTCTATAGCAAATTTTGACCATAAATTGGAAAATGACATGTTATGTGTAGAAAACTGTCTTGTGTATAGAAAAGTTATGAAACAACGATAATTTATCAAAATAATTGTCAGGTCACGACACCTGCAAAATTGTAAGGATTGTATACCTACCTTTCGTAGTGATTCGCTACTTAAAACAGATTCTATTTTATTTTATTCATTTCCCCTAAAGACGTTTGTCCTTAAGACGTATTACAAAAGGTTAATGACATTTGCACTAAAGACATATTACAAAAAGTTAATTTGATAAACGGACATTTTACAAAAGGAATCTTTTCCAACTAAAAAAAAAGTCGCCGGCCTGATAAAAGATTTTAGCATTTTATAATATTTGATAATACGAGAAAATTAGAATTTTTGGCAGACATGTATGTAGGTACTCAGACGTCACCGACCGCAAAGTCGAAGTTATTCAAGAGTTTTAAACTTTTAAGGATATGTACAGAGCGATAATAGGCACAGGTATTAAAAATAATGAATTGTCTCTAAGCAATGTATAAAATTCATCATTGTCAATGTCATTTGCTTTATTTACCATAACCTGTCGATATAAAAATTTTTTTAACTTTACCAAAAAGGAATGCAGGTGCGAAGCGATCCCTTAGCAGACTGAAACTCATCAAGTACTATCTACGTTCTACAATGGGTGAAGAAAGATTGTCTGGGTTAGCTTTACTGTTCATTGAAAGACAGTTGGTTATTGAAGTGGATTATAATATGGTTATAGATAATTTTGTAAGAATGAAACCTAGACGAAGGAAGATGTTGTAGTTGCCTCATTTGTTAATAATTCATAAGTGCATACAGTTATATGAATTTTATTTTGAAATATTAAATTTTTGTTATGCTTCCATTTAATTTTATGTTTCAACTACTTCTGTACGTCTTTTTGTTTTTTTTCAAGCAAGCATTTTATTTAAAAATTAGGATTTCTAGGAGTGCCAACGTGTCTCAATTCGGCTAGCAGCAGTACTCATATTGCGCCGCATTGTGCGAGAAAACCCTGGGTGGACAGAGTAAAAAAAGATTCTGACAAGATTAGAGAAAGAGGAGGAATCAAAAAGCCTGTCAATTGTGATTTTCGGGCAAGAAGGAGAGGATTGAAAACTGTGTGGGCAAATGATCCCAATAAGTTTTTAAAAAAGGAAAAGATATAGGGAAAAAGTTTGTGTGAACTAGCAATTGTCGACAGTTTTCTAGAAAATATTATAATCTGTTTGATAGGAGGAGAGATGCGCGCCTAGAATATTTCAGATTTAAAATTTCTGACATCGAGCCCGTCCCGGAAAAGTACACAAGAATCCTCTCAGAGGTATCCGATTCCGGACACACAGGAGTTTTACGTCAATTAGAGAGCAGCAACAATTATGATTTCTAGCAATCTGATCTATCCTGAACGAGATGTGTAATTCTGGTGAGAGCAGACGAGTATTTCCACCCTCTATAACCTGTCAGGAATGCACGGGGCCACTTCGTGCTCTATCTCTGCATGCAATTCAAGGAGCGAGGGATAGGCTCACCAGCCTGTAACCTTATTTCAGATGTCCCGAAGTCCACCAATAATAAGACGCCGAAAAAGTGGGAGGTTGTTCGAAGTTTTAGTAGTACCTATATTAGCAGACTGATCAGGTCTTAGAAATTCGAATCGCAGTAATTCCTTCTGCCAATATTAATTAGGTTGGAACAGGGCCGGGGGGTGGGCACGCGGAGCACTTTCCCTGGGTGGTAGTTTTAAGGGGGCGGCAATACGACGGACTTCTGAACAAATAACAAAACGAGAAAAAATCTAATTACAAGAATTGTAAAATTTTTCAGATCAATATTAACACTTCAGTCCTCTTTTCGGAATCTAAAAACTCCTTTGCTGATATCATACTTTCAACTGTGCTTATACTTATACAGTCAATCACTTTGATGTATATTAAATTCAAGTCTGTAAGCTTCTGTAAAACTAAAAATTCCGCTAAATTCTCAAATTGTACCTTTCTTTCATATGCAATGAATTCAAAAATTGTACAAATGTGGCTGGCAACCCTATTTTCCCCATCATCCAGCAATCCTATCTCGAATGTAGACAGAATATCAGACAGTAGGCACAAGCACAAAGTTACCAGAAAATTATTTTTATTCCATCGAAATTTAGCCATTTTAGCCGGTTTTGAGGCCTTTGAGTCCGAGTAAAAGATCGAATAAATCCTTTCAACCTGAATGGCAGTGTATGGCCTGAATTTTTACCCAGAGTTTTTTGAAACCGTCTCAAATTTTAATAGTTTTAGCCAAGAAGATTCATATTGAAAAGCGGAAAAACTAACATAATATTTTTATTTTGTTATCCTTGTGTTAATAATACCGGAGACAGACTTGCAATTTCAATATTGCATTTTGCACTCAACCACAAGTCTTTCTCTGTATACTGAGAAACAGCTCGGTATTCGCTCGGTGTACACTAAGTATGTAGTACATTAGAACTCAATATTGAAATTACGAAAAACGTACGCGGTATACGAGTTTATTGCAATATGATTCTAGTTATAAACCATAATCATTTAATTCACGAACCTTTTAGACTCAAATTTAATATTGCATTGTTGGCTACAACTTTTTCTGACATTTAATATTTAACACTTGTCAAATTCGTTTTTATTTTTCATATAGATAAGTAATTTCACAATATCTGCTGGCGTTTTGTACGTGCGCGGAACTTTCTTAAGTCAAATGACAAATCAAGTGATAAATCAAATGTAATTAAATTTTTAGTATCGTAAACCGCAAGTGTGTCTCTGAAATTTTATATTGCAATTGACATAAGTGCATTATCAATATAACAATATTGAAATTGCAAGTCTGTCTTTGGTATAAAATAAACTATATTTGTAATGATATGATTTTTTACTTTGATTTTATTTTAAAACAGTTTGAGATTCAAACGACATTTAAGATCTATAATGGATCTTAATTTTTTTTAATTTCTTTTATTTATTTAACAATCGTTTGTTTCAAATTCAAATTGTTTTTATCATATAATGCCTAGTATACCCTGGAACTGAAATAAAATTTGCCACAAATAAAGGATGTTGTTAGAGGGGGCGGTAACTAACATCTTTGCCCCCCTTCAAAACTATCCTAGTTCCGGCACTGGGTTGGAACTGAACATAAAACTTGAAGGTTAGTTTGTACTATTACCAAGTAGGAGACCCGTAGAAAAAGAAAAACCGACATACAAAAAGAAATAACGCGAAGAGCGGATTTCACATATCACAGTGTCAGCGATTAAGGTCCTTCCCTGGTGAGTCAGTACGGTAGCGACACAGTATCGGTACGACATTAATCTTATCTATGTCGTACCGCATACAGCTCTCTCACGGTCTTACATGCTATGGACCTGGAGACGTTTTCGACCAGCTTTCAGTAGTTTTTCATGCGTGGAAAAGAATGTCGTCGCCAAGTGAAGATGAAAATATTGTCTCATATGCATATTTGAGATTACACAAAAAAAAAAAAAAAGGAAACTATATTGGGTACATCCATGCATTGAAAGAAACATTAACTGCAGGTTTTTCGTGGCAGTACAGGAACTAGCCCAAGATGAAACAAAGTTTCAATCAATGTATAGGATGAAAAAGAGTACCTTTCAGAACTTGCTCGGGTTATCTTGCCAGCTATTAGTAGAAAAAATACTAATATGAGGGAGTGAGTTACCGCTGAAGAAAGGATTCTAATAACATTAAGGTATGCAAATAAAACTTATATTTTAATATAAGTTATACGTACGTATTTATAAAGTGTTGTTATTATTATGGAGGTATGTATTATCATGGCCATCCAGTACAGCATTACCACTTTCTTGAAATTGTTCCCTTGGTGGTGATCTGTTATTAGAGTAATGAATGGGCTGAAATTGATTAGGCAGTTGAGGAGATATTGCGAACTCTGAAGAGAATGATAACGATTCCTCAAATAAGAATCTATACGACGGTCCTGAGCGCACAGCAGATGTTTTAGGCTCCAGAGGATGTATCTCCGATAACATATTTGTTCTTTTAATTTCATCGATTAGCATCATGGCTTTTATTTTAAAAGTTCTTATTTGTTCGGCAGTCATGGTGTAAAATTCTGGTAATAAACTCATAAGAAATAAACTAATAAGATTTTTCTCTATTATCAGAGAATCACATTTGCAGTGCTTATGTAGACTTTTTTCAGTCTTTTCTTTACTTTCGGTTTTATTTCGTAAATAGTCTACGAATGTTTTATCAACGTCTGGGATTGGATGTCTGCGTTTGCGACCAACTGAATACGCCTGAGATTCAGTTGATGGTTGCACATTTGTTATGGTAGGAATAGGAATACTAAGAGCTGTCTCATTTTGAGTATTGACATCTGCAGTTTGTGATTCGTCAGAAAATATATCCGTGACGACTCCCGAACTTGGTGCAAAAGTCGTTTCCCTTTCAGCTTATGGAAGATTACCTAGATTTTCTGCAGTGTTTGATCCTTTTATTGATTGTACAATATCTGATGTAATAAAAGAAACATCATAAGTAATTTGGGATAAGTTACGTGATTCGTACATGGGTATACCTTTTACCGAAAAATGAATTCGTATAGTCAATCGATTCGATGATATATGGAATATACCAAACTGCCTACGAGCAATTGATGGGAATCACGTAAGGATTCAAAGGTTTTCTGAACTCCGGTTAGCAGTATCATTCCATTGTTCTTCTAGCAATTTGTGACGGAAATGGAATATTTACCATAATAGAAACGGGATTTGTTGGTCGAAATAATGACGGACGTATCTTTCGAGTCACCAGTGTAAATCGTTTATTAGAAAAAAATAATTTAAATTTACCAACTTCATGATGAAACTGAGTAGTTTTTGTAGGCGATAACGCGTTTCGTTTAAAATGTTATTTAATGAGGCCATATCCTGTTGGAAGAATCGCCAATAAGAAATGTATATATAATTATAGAATGGTATGATGACACAAAAATTTCGTGTACTGTTCAATACAATAAGATGTGTTAACTATAACACCATTGCCAACATAAATTTGTTTGTATTTTGCATAATTTTGTCCGTATTAAAGAAGGCATACAATTGTTTATAATTGTATAAGAGAGAGCAGGTACTTCTCTATTTACAAAATTAAATTTAATTCCACTGACATTTTGCAAATTTCATGACAAAATTCACTTGTCAAATCGGTAAATACCGCTTCTCTACTGACAAGGCATGTTGCAACCAGGGTTGCCACCATTGAATGAAATTATAGTGGTAGATCTAACGTTTAGAGGGTCAGAGATTTCCTGATAGGGTGGTAGATTTAAAAAAAAAAAATTTTTTTTGTACCTCTATACCTTTCAGCTAAGTAAATGCATAACAATTTTTATTTATTTCTAATACTTTTCTTCCTTCAATTGGAAAGAGCAAAAGATTGAATTTTTCGTTATTACTAATAACTTTCTTCCTGCAAAGGTCATTTGATATTGCAGATTCAATAAAATTTCTTATTTCACATATTTTCCAGCTATGAACTTAAAGCTTGCAAAATATTTAATAATATTTGCGAAGGGCTCAAAAATATTACTGGTGGAGTTGCTTATTAACTGTTTCGCATACATAATGCTTTCCACGGTTTTAACATTTATGCGAATTGTTTTTTTACTTTTTACAACATTCATAATTGAAAATACACGTTCAGCAGCTATATTTCTCCAAAATTTAACAACATTTCTATGATATACATATAAAATTCAATTTCTCTTTGAATAATACTATCAATGACCTCCATTGTGAATTTAATACTTCTGTGGGTGTGAAAGCTTCGACAATGGGAACAATGCTGGATAGATTTCCGCTTTGAATTATTTTCGGGATCACATATTACAACAATTGTACTTTTTTTACCAGAAAAATCAAATCTTTTTTTTTTTATTAATTCATGGCATAACTTTATCATTTTTTAAATTAGCAATTTCATATTCTCGCAGATTGCAAACCAAAAACATTTGTAACCAGTCTAAATAGTACTCCTTACTTTTATAATTCAGATCAAGACAAATATGCTCATTTTTAATAAAATTTAACAAAATTTCTTTAAATGTTTCAGATATTAAAATTTAAAGTAAACGAATCATGGTTTTTTTCGGATTAAAAGCTCTTGTTTAATTTGATTATAATGCTCAAAATATATGATAAAAAATACAAGTAAGCTAGATGAATATGCGTTAACCATTGAAGAATAAAATCAGCATTTGTATCAACTTTTTTTCGAAATCAAATAATAAAAAATAATGCTTGAGCGGCGTCCACTGCTCAATAGCAAGATTAACAACTTCCTTATAGGAAAGCTATCGTCATTTGGACAAATTTAAAAAAATACTCGTCATCAGCATCAATTTCTCATATGCTTTAAAATGACCTATCTCACTCTGTACCGAAAATGTAACCCTTTCCGAATTTTTTGTCCCTTTTTTAAGCATATCCATCGAATGGCTCAAAATGCTCATTTTCAATAGATAATTGCTTACTTTCTGGCATTTATTGAAGTGCAAAAAACGCAGAGAGAACTACGTTTTAAGTACAGACTGTGTTTAAAAGCTCATTTTAAAGGGAAACTTTGAATATTTTAAATCCCATATGAAAAATTGGTGTTGATAACGTGTTGTTTAATAAATATAGTAGTTAAAAAACTGAGTTAAAAACCTGAAATTTTAAATTTGTTGAACCATAAAATAAAAAGGGAGAAGAGGGGGGTTAAAATTCGTACATCATTGATAAGGTCCAACAATTATCAATCTACGAAATTTTAAATCATCATCACAGGGTGTAACGTTAAGAAGTTACAGGGTGATATATAAAACAATTCTTAAATATTTTTAAATCTCATTATCCCGTAAGGATTTTCCCCCACTTCCCATACAATTTTTTGCTTGTCTAAGCGTGGCCTATCTATAACCTTCAGATGCAAAACCACATATGCTTTTTTATTTGTAGGTAGTTATAAATGTATATTTGTAAAACTTTCTTGATTTTTTACTCCTTAATCCCACTGAGATCCCAAGTTAAAATTTTAATATGTTTTAGTGGATAAAATAAGGTATAAAATATAAAAAAAAAACAAAATTACAAGTACGTCTTCCATGATATTAAAGGATAAACGATAAAATCCTTATTCTCGATGTCCTTTCTCGCGTATATTTTTAAAATTTTATTTTTCTTATATAGTTTGAAGTGCTATCTTTCAAATGAGCTACATTTGACTGTCCTATCATAAATAGAAAAATATACATATATGAATTTTTAAAGAAGTCCAGGACAGCATTTTTGAGAATTTTTGAAACTCACGAAATACGCACTGTGAAGGAAAATTTTTAATTTTAATTTTTCACAAACCCACCAAGCAGTGTTGGGCGTAATCAACTACATTTGTAATCAGATTAATAATCATGATTACATGAATCATGATTACACATCAATCATGATTATATCAATCATGATTACCCATCAATCATTAATCATGATTACATCGAGTAATCTTACAAATGTAACCGTAATCATGATTACATGATTACATTTTTTTTTTATTACAAATGAAACTTTTCAAGAGATTTTAAAATCTAGTTCTAAGAAAACAAACAATCTGTGATCGTAAGAATTTTTATTGTAGAAAACTCCAAGGCACTGTTGAATTATGTATTAATTGAAGTCAGTGTAAAGAATGTAAGTGCTTCTATTGATCAACTTATCTTGATTATATATGAAAAAAGATAGCGAAAAAAATTACATTTCTGGGGCGTATAAGAAAGTCGTAGAGCATGGAAAATGCAATAATGCCTTTAACGCTTTCGTTCGAATGAATTCAAGGGCAGAATGCAGCTGTTGTAGAATAAGGGAATGCGAGTTATTCACTACCGACTTCGGGATAGAAATACAACAATGTTTGTTTTCTTTTAACTACAATTTCAAACCTTTTGCAAATTTGTAATCAAAAAATGTAATCATGTAATCATGATTACGGTTACGATTGATCAATCATTTATCGCCATAAATGATTACTTTTCTGATTAATATTATCAATCTGTAATCATGATTACAGATTGTAATCGTAATCATTAATCATCAATCAGATTGCATTTTGCCCAACACTGAATGTCGTTGCGTTCCGCCGTCGCGTGGTAGATAGAAAATATTGGCTTCAAATAGTGGCAGATCTATGACTATAGTCATAAAGTGGCAACCCTGGTTGCAACGCTGCATACCGAAAATATGTTGCATCTCAACCGCGCATTGCAGACTCGTGTGTGAGTACTGATTTAAATACACGGTGGCGACAGTAGCTTGACATGCTGCTCCCTTACAGAGTCAATGTCGTACCGATGTCGCATCGACCCGTCATAGAGGGGCCTAAGAAAGCCTTTGGTGGTTGTAGTCCTCTTGGGTCCATTAAGGACAAATTCACTTTACAGCCTTGCAAATAACTAATCAACCGCCTCTAGCGATCTCATTCGAGGGATGGATGTTACGAAAGTCGATTTGTTTTATGTATTCTAGTATGTCATTATATTTATAGCATCCGATTAAAATATTATACGGGCTAAGCTAAACTATGAGCCATCTAAATATTCTAGAAAAAAGTGGACACCAGGCGTTACGTAGTTTTATTAAAATCGTACTTATTTGCCATACTAATGATTTAATGTTAATTCCAGAAATATTTTTCGGAAACAATAATTTTGCTAAGATTTTCCAAGTAGACCGTCAACTTCGCTCTACTCACTTCCGTAATTATAAAATTTCTTTCTGAGACTGGTTTTTATTACTGAATTCGATTTAAACGTTGAGAACGACGATGGTCTCAGCATCAATAATTTTAATTATTTAGAGCGATAATATTCATTTTTATTATAAGTGTAGGAAATTTAGCCTGTTTACTTTTATAGATTTATTCTTTTCCGCTTTTTTCGTACTAAAAAAGCATATTTATATTCTTTTAGTAGGTACCTACTTAATCCTAAATAAATTTTTAATCTATTCTATTCTAAGTGAGATTTTAATTGCATCTCAATCACATCCAATATCAGTGGTGGCCGCCTCTTTGCTCATAGTAAGACTCGATTCCAAAGCAGCCAAATCGAAAAGGTCATTTTTCCCGTTTAGAAGCATTTTGTAGGGTATGAGTGGTATTAAATGGATCTATAAGAACTTCAAAAATGTATTTTGTAGTAAAAAAAACTGAAAATATTTTATGTGTTATGTAAAAATGTGAAGTTTTTAGTTTTTCAAATCGAAAATTGAAATTCCAGGACCTATTTTAAGATTTTGTGCAGCTTGAGACTGTAACAATTAAGAGTTCCAAAATATAACAATTAACATCTCTCTAGTATGACATTACAGCAAATTGATGATTCATATAAATTGCACCTAAAACTTCAATAAAAAAAAGCAAAGAATAAAACAAAAAAAAATACTTCTGATTCTCCCACCAGAGGGACAGTATTTCCAAAATGGTCAATATAAATATAAAAAAAAAAAAATTCTCTGCTTGTAGATAAAATAACAAAAATCTGATGTAGGACATCTTTTTCATTTAAAGATAGGTAACAAAAAAAAAAAAAAAAATGAAAAATTATTCTCTTAATAATATCCACTATGCCACAAAACCAAACGAAATAAGCCATTCTTGCAAAATATCCAAATTAAAAATTCCATTACACAATCATTAATTATTTATATGATGGACCAATTTTTTTTTCGTTTTTATTTTTTATTTTCCACATATCCAAAAGTTGCAGACTGAAGCTCTGATTGTATATGGTTACCCTGAGGCATCCTTCTAGACTGGCGAAATGCTTTTATTGACCCTTCAGATGAAGGAGAGAAATTTTCCAAGGATTTATTTGCTCTTTATCTTCTTTAAATTTCGGAGCAGCACACCACATAGGATTTGAAAATCTCAAGTGCGTACGTGAACGGAAAGAAATCCCAACATATGAAGAAAAGGGGACCAATACAAATAGCTTTTAGGGTAAGCAAAGTAAGCAAACAATTCAAGTCGATAACACTTGAGAATGGACGGCTGGACAATTCTCATCCACTTCATAGAATATATAGCAGGAAAAAAAAAACGAAAAGAATAAAGAAAAAAAATTTGTTTTTCATTCGTTCTCCTTACAAGGATTATGTACCTAACTTAGCTACATATAATACCTATATGTTAGGATTTAGAGAATGGAGTGACCTATCCCACTCTGGTATGAACCTCTTGTCACAAATTTCCCTCATTATGCCCAAACGCTCTGGGATATGTTAATGGTCGACCTAATACCTATTGTTTTGCCAATTATAATAATAAGCTACACACATTGATCTTTACGGCCTACACGGTTCGACAAAAGCCGCAATACCGCAAATATCACAAAACGAGCCTGCACGTCGTGTATGAATATGATAACTAGGCAGCTCGGATCGAACAGTAGCATTCTCTCTGGAAACGCATCTTCCACGCTCAATAACAATCAGGAAATTGAAAAACAAGTATCGCAACAACTCAGAGATCACCATGAATATAGAGGTATGGTACAGGTAGCCGAAGGTATGGATGAAACTGTGGACGTGGGCATTATATCGCGCGGGGCGAGAGATCTACCTGATGTGCCTATAGTTACTGAACTATATAATTTCGTATTCGCAATGATGTCCCCAAGAATAGGCCTTCCGAATGCATGAAACTAAATAGCAAATCGTTGTTGGCTTCGGGTCGGGTATAATGAGAATGTGAACATGACCACATATTATTACCCATAAAGGCTATGGGAATCAGAGATAGTATCTCCTCTGGGTACATTGTAACCTTCTCCAGGGAACGGTCGAGATGGTGTTTCTTTCATTCTGCCTCCACCGTTAACTGTTTTGACAATTTTTGTCGGGCCACCAGATTGGGAATAATGTGTTTATTTATTGTCAAGGAAGTCAACTATTGTTCGATTGGTATAGAGGAGTTACGATGTAGCATACTATAGTGCATCTAATGTATATCTATCTAATGGTAGGTGTGAGCTGCGTTCGACCGAAAGGGTTGAGTCCTTTGTTAAGGTGAGAATTGAGTATTGTGCGCATATAACTATATAGGTACTTATAATTTGCATTGCGTCAGATATAATATTGTTTGTATACATAAATGGTGAAGATGGCATTGGTTTGCGGTATATTTATTAGATTATAATAAAATATGGCCAATGATGAGCCTATCAAGCTAGAATCTATAATATTCTAGAAAGTCTTGTTTGCCATTTAGCAGAAAATATCTGTTACTCAACAAGAGATATTGGATAAGAGTTTCGCGCTGTGCGCATATTTACTTCCTAGGTGCCTTTGCATCTGCCCTATGTATGCGGGATTTGTTTCTGTTTTAAAGGAATTTTTATGAATACCTCACTCACAACCAAACTAATTTATCAAGTTGATTACTATACTTGTCCCATGTAGGTCTGGCAAATTGGAACTATAACTATTGATAAATTGATTTATTCTACAAGAAAATATTGTCGTAAGTGTAATATATTAGACAAACGCTTTTATTATATTGAAATTGAAAAAAAAAAAACAAATAGTTGAAAATTTAACACAAATTTAAGACATCGCGCCCAAGGAATCTGTGGTATCAGCCAGGGATACCAATTATATCTAGAACGTTCGCTCTATGTGTCTATTGCTATGTCCATTTATCGAAGAGCAACACAGCTTGCCTTATGCTTGTCAATTCAGATTTTTTTCTGCTTATCTAGATTTTATACCAAATAATGATAAAATTTAAATTTCTAGAAAAAATGGGGTTAACTTATTTTCACACTGGGGCCTTCAATATTATTATTAAGTACTTTGAAATAAATGAGAAAAATAGGACAAAAAATTCTGGTTCACTGAAAATAACTTAATCTTCATCATATATATGGTTCAGAAGTTATAGACTTATTCGTAAAAAACAAATTAATCTCCACCGCCCCCTCCCCCTTACCACTACCATAAACAGATATAATTTACCTCACACGTAAAATTTTCTGTTCCTTGTCTCGCGGAGATCTACCTGTAGCTGGCGGATTGTCAATTCAGAACGAGGCTAAGAATTGTATGGGCATACAATAACTAGGGCTACAAATTAGCGTCTCTAAAGCCCATATGACGTGTAAGCTCAGGTTTTAAATAGGAAAAGTGTAAGAGGAGTCAGTACTCAGCAAAAATTTCAATTTAGAAACCAGCGAGCCTGTAGGCAATAAAACTTACTATACGTAGGTTTGTGTCCTGAAAGTATGAAAATGCATATAAAATTAGCCTAGACCTAGACCACAAGTCACATTAGAGACATCTAGCGTAAAAGACAGAAACCCAATATGTGACAATTTAAGACGAAAATGAAAATTTGCAGTTCAAAGAAATTGAAAATTTTTAAAGAGAATTAACTCTCCTAAATTTTATTTTGCATATAATTGTTAAATATACTATTTTGCTTTATATTTCTAAAACTTTCAACGAAATATTGCAATTTCTTGTCGGTGAAATATCGAGAGAAAAAACAAGTACTATTAGAGTTAAACAATTAAAAAAAGCGTCATTAAAAATGAAAAAACTCGACGTTATTTGCTAGATTTAGGCTTTATCTTTCTAAAATAGTCCAATATAAAGAAATGAGAATACCTACTAAGAAGAATTTGATTTGAAAAAAAAAAAATCAATTTTTACCATTTTTTACAAGTTTCCGAGCTAATATCTCCATTCCAATACATTTTTTTTATTTTTCTCGACGTTATATACTAGACCTCTTCGTTACCTTTAATTTAAGATATAAATCATTTTTCTGTTACAAATAGTTTGCTAGAAATTCGCATTGAAAAATGTATGAAACTTGCGAATCTTGGTACTGACTCCTCTTAAAAGAAGTTCAAATTTCTCAATCGTCTTAGAATTACAGGCTTACCAAGAACTTTTGGTTTCATCAGAATTTTGACGACTCATATAGAACTTTACAACTTTTGAGTAACCAATACACAATACAATTTCCTCTAAAATATTTTAGTGTTCCCAGTTGTCCTTAAATGTGTAAATTTAAAATTGCTGGTTTTTATCAAGATTTTTAAATATTACGGGATTTGTTAAAAATTTCCATTTTGAACTTGAAATTAGAAGGTGCGGCAGTAAGTAGTACGTTTTACGAAAAGTTTTAGAAAATGGCACACTCCATTTAGAAATTCTGTAGTAAATCCTTGCCCTTAAGGGGGTGATTCCGATCTCTTTGTCGTAGCTTAGGCGTATATTTTATTAACATATTTTGACATTTCACCTCAAATTTGCCGTACTTTTATATTTATCATATTCATTTTGATTTATCCTTTTCATCAACCACAAAATAAACTAAAATGCAATTGCGGTGAACAAACGTCAAAAAATACGCCTAAATATGCGATAAATTAGTCAACTGTTTCCAAGGTTGTGACAAAAATTTTATACTCTGGTAAATGGAAATTCTAAACTAATTAGAGCAATGTTTTCAGGAACTAAGGGAACAAATTATCGTTGAAAATAGGATTGCGAATAGCTCTGAGAATAGGTTACGAGCCAATACCTCATTAACGAGTACAGATAGCAGATAGATGTAATTGGTCCAAGTAAACAGTCCAGAGTGTACAGTTCTTATAAAAAAAAAAGTGATGTTACCCAATTTTGTAAAAAAAAAAAAAAATGTAAAAATAAAACAGAATTAAGAAAATCCGAATTTTTTAGTTTAGACCACCATAAC
Source organism: Dioctria rufipes (assembly GCA_963924295.1). Taxonomy (NCBI): domain Eukaryota; kingdom Metazoa; phylum Arthropoda; class Insecta; order Diptera; family Asilidae; genus Dioctria; species Dioctria rufipes. Next base: position 76,371,124 of record OZ002743.1, on the reverse strand, counting down.
ACCTGAGAGGAGTTCTGGGCGGTCATTGGAAGTTCTGCATACAATGAGCTTATTCCAGTAACCGTAAATCCTGGACTTTTAAAGATACAGCGTGTTTTGTGAAAAACTAGAATATTTTCTTAATCACGCTGTGACTCCGAACACCCCCCCTACCTTACAGTTTTTTGTTTGACTAGGTGAATACTACCCCATATTGACCACCTAGGTGGAAACACCCTAAATCATACACAAGTAAATCATTTGAAATATTTCCGAAAATACATGTCGATATCGAATCGTTGATATGATTCGATATAGCGTACCTTAGTTTTCGTTTTCGAATCGAAATCAATCCGTATTCGACTTGGATATCACAATATATCTTCACTTCGATTTCTTACCGATCTCGAATCGGAATGTTTTCTGGGTGTGGATCCCAATTGTTTATCTAGTTGGATTCATTGTCTCTAACACTTTCGCTTTCAAAATCCAGCTATTTACTATGTGTATAACCTAAGACAATATGACCGTAATTCTTCATATACAAAATCCGTCTTTTCAAGCACCCTAAAAGTGTATTTTTTTAAGGCAGGGGACAGGTGACCCTATCCATAAAGCACGGCGCCAAAGCGGCCCATTGTGCTGTCCTGCTAGAAGGCCATTCACAAAATCCTTCCTCTCCTCTTAATGAAGCGCATTAGGTCTTGGTGACGCAGGTTTTTCAGCTCATCTATAGATAGAACGGCAGACCCTAGAGTATCCAGCCTGCACCGAGCGAAGGCCGGACACACACACAAAAAGTGTTCGGTTGTCTCGGGCTCTCCCTCCACGCAGGACAGACATTTAGGGCTGTCAACATATCCCATCCTTGTTAGATGAGCGTGATGTGATGCTGTGGGCGGTGATGATGCCAGCCACAGTTCTACATTGTTTCCTTTTGAGCACCATGAGAAAATCAGAGATATTCCCACTGGGCCCATCAAGAAACAGTTTTGTACACCTGCAGGTATTCAGGTTCATTTATCTCTGCTGATGCTTTCCATGAACATCCGCTTTGATGAGAGACCCGATACTCCAGGTGGCAACGCGGCGGGTTCCGGTTCAAGTAACGGAGAATAAGAGCCAGTTCTAGCTAAAAAGGTCATCCCTTTCATTCCCCATAACCCCCATGTGACCAGGAACCCACAGAAGGCACACCTAATTGTGGATGCACAACTTATCCACAGACAATATGCAATCCCCCAGTAACTTAGATGTTATCCGGGTGCCACTCAGAGACATCAGGACTGCCTGACTATCCGAAAGGATAGCAATGTCCTTTCCCTTGATCTCCACATCAAGGGCTATCTTCACTGTCATTGTGATGGCGAAGACTGGAAGACAATGGTATATCAATCAATCGAGTTTTCCATCCCAATGTCAAGTTTAGGAATTAAACGCCCGCCTCGGCTACCTCACTAGTGAGAGAGTCGTCGTTAAAATTTTTTAGAGCACACCGGAGAAGGCTTGATAAGGCATTTCTCTCAGTCCATGATTCGCTTACTCACAAAGAAGTGTCACCCAAAATGAAGCTCTGATACTATCGCATTCCGTGGCATGCTGGTCAGAGGGTTTTCCAGTTCCAGCTCACACGCCAAAGAGCAATGAGAGGACCCAGTCCAGCCGTCCCTCCAACATCCCCATGAGCGCAATGCGTACACAGCTCCTTTGTGATCTGCCTGAATGACAAGATCTAGGTGTGGCAGATTAAGTAGGACCTCTAGAGCAGCAGTAGATCGCACGGAGCCCGTAATTCTCAGGCAGGCAAGCCTTTGCAGGTCCTCCAGCTTTCAGATCGCAGTTCCTACAGCGTCCGCGGCTACCTACCTTATACAGGATGTGAGCATGTCTCTAACGATCGAGGTGTACATCTAGTGTACAACCTTTGGTATTCTTCCCCATGTCCCCGTCCCCTATCGTCACGTTAGCTTCGAATTAAGGTAGACGCCAAGGTGCTTAACATGGGGAGATAGTTGCAAAGTATGTCCAAAGAGCCATGGAAGAGCAAAGTACCGAAGCTTACGTCTACTGGAGAAGAGCACCAAGCTGATCTTTGTTGGGTTCACTGTCATATCATGAATGACGGTTGCACCACTAGTCAGCAATATTGAGGCCTCATTGCATGAAGGCATAGGCAGCAGGCATGCTGTGCTTGGAGATGAGTAGAGGGTTATCATCCGCATACGCATCATACGAGAATCCCACGTTTTCAGCACCGTGATGAGTGAGTCAACCAACATACACCAGAGAACTGGAGAAAACGCCATCTTGCGCGCAACCTTTCTACACCAGCACATTGAGAAAGACTTGGCCGCCTACCTATACAGTTATGTAATATATAAAGTTTAATCTGACAGAGCCACACAACACTGTCTACTAGCTGATCCAAGCATTTCGCGTTGTTGAATATTAGTGGTATCCTTCAAGACTCTGGTCGAAGTTTATGTATAGCCGCTATATCCAGCTGACACCAAGACCAAATTTCGATCACGCTACTGTATGATTTCTCAAGAGATCACTTAACCAGCTTAGTTTCGATCGCTATTTCTACACTAACACGACTAAACTACCCCAAGATCGCAACATCAATTGTTTTTGGTGATCTAGAGTTACGCACATGGCGTATAGTTTAGATTCCATCGCCATCGTGTTGTAAAGAATCTATTAGGCCAGTCGTCATTTGGGCGACCTGGCTTCCAGAATCCTTCTAGACGCTTGGCGCTAGGGTGGATCAACAGATCCATTCTTTTTACAGATTGTCATTAGTACTTCAGAGTGCAACACCATTTAAGGTGCACTACCCGCTTTCGTCGCAGAATAAGGGACCAGCAGAAGACGTCACTACCTGCGGTAGCTGGCTACACTTATATGAAATGTTGACAGTTCCTCAACTACAGAGTACAGGTATACGACCAGCTGCGCAACTTTTAGCATCCGCTAAAACCTCATTATATGAAGAATTCACTGGTCAACAGGTATACGTCAAGAATGTGATGTTTTATAGTTATGTAACAAGTTGGACAACAATTAGCATTTGCTGAACGTTTTTCTCAAACTTATCAAACTGAAGTTTTTTATATAAAAAGTGCAGTAGAATAGATTTACTGCGCAGTGATTGAATCATTTTGTTCAGTAAAATGCAAAGGGTCTACGCCATTGTGACCTTTAGCGGGGTCGCAGGCGGAAGATTCTCGATTATTTTCACCATAGATAAGTGTGTTGTAAACAGTCTGATTATTTTTCTTACTATTATATATTTAGCATGCATATTATGAATTAGTATACTTTAATTTAGTTTGTGTCTTCCTATTTCGCTTTTATTACGATGTAGATATAGCTTTTGCGTTTTAAATTTTTTTAAAGATTTCCTCTTGTTTGTTTTTACACTAGCTAATAGTTTTTGTTTTTTGTAACTTCACATAGATGTGTATGTATATGCCTTAAGTGCGTAGATATTGGTACTAAATGAGCTCGAATTTGAAATAAAAAAAAAAGTATTAAGAGAAAAGAAGAAGAGAAGGTTACGAATTTTAACGGATAGTCTAGAAAGTAATATATAGAATAAAAACAGATTAACTAAGAAGCAGATGAATCGATTCAGACTCTGGTTATACTAAAGATTTCTCAATTTCTGATGACAGTGATGTGGATTTATTTTAGTAATAGTTAGACTTATTGAATTGTTTATCTCAGTGAATATTACCATTAGAATAAGATAGACGCAGTGTGATGTAAACAATATCAGAAATAAATACGAAAATAATGTATGATGTAAATCAGTTTAAAAAGGTCGATCGAATATTACAAAACAAGTACACACAACCTAGATAAATAATGGTCACACAATTATGTTGCCACTAGGAAGCGACTTGTAATGTATCGATGCCTTATTGTTTAAATCACAAATCAACAAAAATGAATTAAGCAATGCCATGAAAGTAGGTGAGTGCCAGTATCGCGAAATGATTGGGAAGGTTCCGGGGCAGCCTGAGTTTTAGAATATGTCGAGTTTTGAGTAAACCTTCGATAGGTTAAGAAAGCGGCGTAATTGTGTAAAGTATATAGAGTAAATAAAGTAGTGGTTTTTATATATTTATAATATATGTACATATAATATAATAATAAGCCTATATCTATACCAATTCCGTTGTGACTCACTCTTTAAAATGGGTGGATGGGTTGACCTCCTTATGGTATATTATGCGGCCTTGCCTGTGTGTATTCTGGATCTTCTCTCTTTTTTTTTTTTTTTTTTTTTTTTAATATCGGGTTACACCAGTGTGGAACTTTCCAAACTTTTCACTTGAGATTTTATCTGATTAATATTTTTTATACTGATTTTTTTTTTATATATTTTTTGTAAATTTCCTTTTTTTGTGGAACACATTACATTATTTTCGTATTTATTTCTGATATTGTTTACATCACAGCAGTTAACAGATATGTTAAATTTTCCAACTCTTTTCCGGAATGATTCCTGCACATATTCGATACTATCATTAAATAAAACTGGTCAAGTCTAGAATTTTATTCTTTTTACCACACTAAGGATACTTTTTTGTGCTTGTTCTAATTATTCAAAGGGAAATAAAAGAACTGAAATTATTAAATTTTTTTCACACGTCTTAATAAATAAAGGATTCATATAACAATGAAGAACAGCCGGTAAATAATAAGGATTTTTTTCTTAAAGCTCATTGAACTTCCATACTAAATCGATTTTATTGATGAAAAAAAAAAACAACACACAAAAAAACAGCAACAAAATAATTCCTATTGTGGTAGAAACAGACCTATCACACACGATCGTGTGAGGTGAAAAACGCGGATGAAGTTAATTCATAACGACATCATTAATAATAAATTGATGTGGGTAATAACAAGCACAGTGAGCTTGAACGAACCTCATATAAATTTTATTGAGAGCTTGCCGAGTTTGTAATTATAGACTTACCTTAAAGAATATAATTTGAGTTATTTGGCTGGAAGCGTATCTTCCAACTTCCAAGATGAACGAACGTAACACATTGGATGAAGAAAGAAAAAAAAAATCGTGCGGAGGAATATCTTAGCAGCCAGATAACTGTGAATAAATTCAGTGCTCACACGACTTGCTAGAATATATATTTTACTATATAGAAAAACATGTGTGCACTAAACATGCGCGCACAGATTAGAACCGATCTAACGATATAGTATTTCACGATCGGTGATCGTCACTTGAAAAACTCAATCACGATCGTGATTAGAATTGACAGCATGATCGTAGAGATGTGCCTATAGGTAGTGCAGAGGATTTCCTCTCCTGAATTGATTACCTTAGATTAGGCTGGTGGAGTGCACTTTAGAAATAATTTCGCTTATTGACTTTGCAAGTTGCTGGAATTTGCTCAGAAACCTGATACATATTGTCGATGGCTATCAAAACTAGGAAAACTGTTGCAGTACAAGACATGGGTACAGCTAGCTATATGAAACTCAATGTCTCTAGTGCTTCTAGTATGTAGGAGTACTTTAACTAGTATGTAGAAGTCAGTGATGTAAATCCAATTAATCTTAGCATCTTGTTAGTTAGAATCTTAAGAAATTGGGAAAAGCTGTTTTTGCTTAATACCAATGATTCACCATACTACACGTATAAAGAGGTTGATCACCGCTTAAATGATACAACTGAACGTTACCGATCGATCAGGCTTGAAGTCATCTCCCATCATCGTGACGTTGTCAAAAAAAAAAAAAAAAACACACACACACAACAACAAAAACAGAACAAAAAAGAAAAACTGCTACGGAAAACAGTAGAACATGGAGCCTGTCTACCAATATTAATTAATCGATGTAATTGCGATGTCGATCGGAGATAATATCTCTCTCGTGAAGATCGTAGCCTCATCATCTGTTAATATCAGTGGAATGCAAATCAGTTTTAATTCTTAATTTATATCGGGCTTAAAGTTGCTGAATAATAGTTTAAATCCACGTGAACGTTCATGGAATGAGAGATTCTAATGCATTTTTTTTTTAAAGAGTTTGTGTCTAAAATTATTTGTTTATTGCTGCCATAAGTGATCGGTTGATTTGATCGGTGCTCCATGACGAAAGGAACCCTGTGAATGATTCGGACAGTTTTGAATTCTCGTTAATAACGCAACGTGGGAGTTATTAACCTGATGCTAGTTTTATTTATTTTTTCATTACTGTTCGGTGTTTCTTTGGTAACAATCAGACTGTGATACCCTCAAGGCTTGAAACTGATTTCAAAGATTCATTTGAGTAAAGTTAAAGGAAAATTAATTTTTTTAAGTTTATTGTAATTGAAATTATTTTTTTTTAATTTTATTTTAGTTTATTCCCCAATAAGAAACAAAGGTATAACTGAAAATCATTATTGAAAAAAAAAACCTTCATCGTAGGAGTCTGCGGGGTATGATTCTTAAGTATTACTGTAATAGTAAATCAGCCAAGGTTAGGAATTATTCTATCCTCAGTCCTATCTTCAATAGCTTATGGGCTTAAATGTTTGCTCACCATTGATTGGAGCTATTTACTTTCAGTCATAGTACTATTATTTTTGTACTACATGAAACAGTGCCTTATAAAGATAGATTGAGAGTTAAGTCAATCTTTAATAAGAATCATCTGATACCCGTCTCGATTATACTAGGTGACTTATCTTTGTAAGTCGGCTAAAACTGAATCTTACTCTTCGGACTCACACATTTTACAAGATATATTGAAAAAAAAAAAAAACCAAGAACATGACTTCAATCAGAAGATAATCATCATCATCCTTGATGGAACGAAGAATTAATCAATCTCAGGATGATTACTGAAGATGTATTCAAATTTTTGTTATAAGCACATCACACAAAGATTAATAAAAAATGTAAAAGAAGTAATTAAAAAAGTTAAAACTGGAAAGCGTATTTAGATCACTTGTATAATCCATTGAAAGTATTTAATAGGGATCTAATAAGTCTGACTTAATAGAATACTATATAAAGAGCGTAACCAACAGTCTATTTTTGAAGTATATGAATATGAATTTGACGATCTTTTAATGAGTATGCACTTTTCTGATTGCAGCAATACTGATCTCTTGATCAGTTGAAATTCCATGTAAATAGATTTTTATACAAATATCAAGGAATAACAAAAAACAAACAATAAGTATGCAGGACAAAATATCTCCAGAGTAGTCTGACCATAATGCATCAGAAAATACAAGATATAGGAATTCCTCGGTTCGCAGACATATTGCTTTTAATCATATCTCAGGGGTTTGGAGACGTGATAATGTAATATTCATTTCACAAGAAAGGGGTAACAAAATTCCAATTTCGGACGCGTACTGCAGGAAAAGGTCCTTCTCAAAATCTCTATTCATTTGGATCCTTTCTAGATGACCTTTATCATGACAGTAATATTAAAAATCAGCAGGGCCATTCAAGCTAAATTTTTTCCCAGATCCAAATTGTTATTGTCGCATGTAAGCATACCTGTCAGATCCTATGTTACGGCCCTGTCATCTATTAGACAGTAGCTGTCATATGAACGGAGAATGGCTTGAGACGGAGCTCACAAATTGGGCTAGAGAAATGCCGGAAGTGTGAAAGAGGAGGGCATGGAGAAAATTGACGTATAATTAATATTTGACAGTGAGATAGAAATTTTTTAGAAAAAAAAGACCTAACCAAAAAAAGCTTTCCGACGAGAACATATGCACGTACATAGCGCCGTAGCTGCAGCGAGAAGAAAAGTCAATCATTATCCTCGCTATTAGTGTCATTTGAACAATATTATATATATAATCGTCGAATGGGTTAATATAATTACACATGAACTTACCTGCTGTCTTTATACAGGAGCACCTGAAAATAAATAAAAAACATGAATTATTATTTTCGTTATCATTGATAAAAGACTCACATTATCGTTTATGTAACCATTAAAGGCTTTAAAATAATTAACTATGAACGTATCGAGTGCTTTCCTCAAACAGGAGCACCTGGAAGGAAAACGGAGGGAAACAAAACCAACACAAAATTTTTATTGTTAACATGCAGCCCAACGGGAAAGTGTGCGAAATTTCGGTTCAAAAGAATAACCGGCAGTACGTACTCCAGCAGGTCTTCTGGGGATGATATCATGGACGATACGTTCAGCTACCAAATAGTAAACTTTGGATGTTGGTATAGAAACTCCCATTGGGCTGTCACGGAGTAGAATAGTTCCTAGTTAGAAGGATTATGCAAGAAAAAAATAAGATTAGGTAAAAATCAGGGAGGCCAAAGCTAGTTTACACAGCTTTGTCACTAGGGGTGTGATTTTAATTTGGAAGACCTATGAGGACCATTGTTATCTGCATATGCCTCGGGGGTGATTTTAAGATCAAAAAAAATAGTATGCACCTTAGTAACTAAAATATTATGAGATTTCTTTCACTCTCCTCTCCCTGGATCTCTCCTCACCATGGGTCTCTTCTCACCCTGGGTCTCTCCTCATCCTGAGTCACTTCTCTGTCTTCCACAGGTGAACCGACTAACAAGGGGCATCGTAATTATGTGTCCACAATGTCATGGGTCGCCTGGAACGGCAAAAGTATCGCAAAATCCGATCGTTAGGATAATCTGTAGGGGAGTGGCGTATGCGGTCCGTTTAGGACTTACGTGTGATGTTTCTTTGTCAAGGTTGGCAAGGTTTTTGTTTGTTAATGGGGACGTGATAGTCTGGAGTTTCGTTGTTACCCACCTCTCGCAAATAGTCCGAGGTGCTAGCGTATCGACTGGACTATACAGGCTATCACGAAGTAGTCTGTCAGCTAACGTTGACAGATAGGACTTTACGCCTAATGAACAATTTTGCAGCTACTTAGTTGCAGGAATTAGATTTTTATTGTATAAGGGTTGTATAACAGTTACACGAAAACTAAAATGTTTTATAGAGTTATCTCTTTTTCCTATCGAATTCCGGTGCCAAATTGTTTTATAACGTAGCACTGAAAACCCTTTCCGAACCTCTTCTAAAACAGTTTTTCTTCAGAAACTAATTTATTCTATAATTATTTTATAATAGTTCGGAGCAAATCTTTGGAAGGCCTTTCAAAGCAATTTAGCTTCCGAAGCAATTTAGTTGTCGAAGAGTTTTGTAAAGATAATAAAAAATCAATTTAGAACACTTATGAAACCATTTGGTTGCATAAAACCATTTCGTTGCAACTTGAATTGAGCAAGGGATTTCCCACGAAACTAAAAGGTTTTATAAGAGTTGTAAAGCTGTAAAGTGAGGTGAAAATATTCGGCCATTTTATTATGAAAACAAAAGTGAATATATTGCAGCGGACAACATTTTAACATTTAACTCTTTCGTTTATTAACACGCATATCTTTTTTGCAAATAAAACAAAAAAGATTGTGATTTCCCTCTTAATTTTTAATTTTTTTTAAACGATTCGCAACTTGACATTTAAAATATATTTAATAATAAATATTTATTTAAGTTTATTTATTTTTAGAATTTAGTAGGCGCGTTGTATTTTTTCAAGCTAGAAGTATAAGTCTTACAATAAAATTAAATTTTCCTCCAATATTAATAGAAAATTTATGTTTAGGCATTATGCAAACATTATTGCAAATAAAATTATGTTGGATGACAAAGTCTGATTTCATAAATTATTTTTCCTGCTCACACATTTCTGAAGTAAATTTATAATACATTTTTCATAAAGAAACAACAGAGCCAGCGTATACAACTCTTATACAGTGCGTGCAATTAGCTCTAGTATAAGGGTTTTTTAAAGCTCGCATAACATTTTTAACAATTTTATAAAACAGTATTACTATTTTTATAAAAAAAAACGTCATTAATATCAATTTTTTATATTGAATTTAAAAAGCCCAAATGCTTAGCTTTAAAACTCTGTACCCAAAATGTAACTCGCTCTGCGTTTTGTGCACTTTTTCTTAAGCATCTTTAGCGAAAATGGCTAAAAAATGTTCAATGAGTGCCAGAAAGTACGCAATTATCTTTAGGAAATGTTTTTAAATACATAAATAAATATGTCCTTTTCTGTATGTGGATTTTTTGTTTTACCATCGTCAATCTTTTCTTGCCTGAAGACACGGCATCTTTTTTGCTAGGTATTACCCTGCTGACACCGTTACTGCAAGAACAAATTTTCGCGGATTCAATAATCATTTCGTCCAAGCCTCTAATTTGCTGAGTCATTTTTATATTTAATACGAAACGCTCGGGAACACTTTCCAAATTTTGACTATGCTCTAATTCTTAGGAGGAATATCACCCTTCATATTTGAATTGGATTTCCTTGCATTTATTATTATTCCTTGCATATCTTGCGAAGTGTGCAGAGGAGGACGCTGAAAATTAGGATATTACATATATGAGACCTTCAAAGAAAACGAGTTAAGTGCTGGAGGAGTGTTTATCGTTTCAAAATTTTCAATGGAATCACCTGTTGCCCTAATTTACTTATATATATCAAATTTTATTAAGATGACCTTAGAGAAAAATTTACCATTTAGAAAAGAAAATTACATACAAAGTCACAAATAAATAAATAAATAAATAAATACATAATTTGTATAGAAATAGAAAAAGAGAAGATATATTTTCCATCAAGTACAAACTATAAGTAAACAATTTTACACATCATACAGTATAAGTAAATTGTGTCAACTTTATTTTATAATATGCCCTAAAACCATGATTCAAAGATAACAAGGTATGGCCGATTCGAATGGAACTTTTTGTATTTCTACGCCATGAGATGACAATGTCCTTTCCAGTGAATTAAGTTTTCGTAGTCTCTTCGTTTAAATCATTTTGGGAAAAGTAATTATGTGCTGGTGGGAAAGTAAGGATATTTCCAACTAGAAATTTTTTTTTACTTTGATAAGGACGATTAAAATTGAGAGGAAGAAATTTGTGACATTTGTTCCCAAATGAGGCAAGCAACCAATTGACAGATAACTCGGCCATACCTTGTTAAACTTTGTATCATGCCATAAAACGATGTATTTTGCTTAAAAAATTTCGTATATGTATCTGCTACCCCTAAAGTGAGCAACAGAATCGTTGAGTTAAAATTCGATACCACTGTGCTACTACTGAAATATCCAACAATCGATTTCGATGGGACTTCAGTGCAACACCAGTAGGAGAGCACTTTTTCTAGCAGTACAGAATTGAAAATGTTCGAGTTAAATGAATTAAAAAATTTTACAAAAAGGATTTTGTTTCTATATATCAATAAAGAACATTTATTACGTGTGTACTGTGAAATTCCGCGAATCCTTCATAAGCAGAATAGTACGAATATGGAATAGTTTTCCATCCTCTTTTTTCCCTCTAAGCTATGAGCCGCACCTTTCTTGGCTCGAGACAATAATTCTCAATTCCAAAACCTCTTCTTCCTTTTCTACCAAGACTGTACTTCGGCATTATAAATAGGGTATCTTTGACAACATCATAAAAAAAATCAGAGTGTGACAATTATCTCAATTTAAGTTTTCATTTTCACTTTACAAATTCATATGTCAAGTTCAACAAATTCCAAATATATTCGAAATTATTGCTTCCATTTAAATCGTATCTTCATTAACATCAAATATTCCTTAGACTCGATTTATAACGAAATAAAATTAAGCAATTTTTGTTTGCCTGTCCTTAAAAATTGGTACGGGGGCCAAAGAAAAGATTAAAAATGTTGTATTGCCATCTATAATAGGCCAGGCATAATAAGCATTCGTCCGTCCGCATGATGGCTCAAGAACGTGTACAATTAGAGAGCTGGAACTTTGCATACGGGCTTCTAAAAAAAGGAAAATTGAGTTCGAAAATGGGATAATTCCGGCAACTCCTTCGTAGGGTCGCCACACAAATATTTGGTTTTTCACTACTTATTTGGACATTGTCTGTGACCGTGTCAACATAGAGAACTGAAATTTTGTACCCAGTGTTTTCATTGAAATAATAAGTAGAAAAGCCAGAATTGGTCTAAGACAAATTCTTAAAATACCCTGGATGAATACTCGTATATCATTTTGTATGGTCAAACATCTGTGCAAGTTTGATTTTTGAATTGGCTTTTCGCATATATTTCTAAAACGGTTTGTCAGACAGAAAAAATGATTATAACCAATTTTACAGGATTTCATATTCTGAAGAACTTTTCAGTACATGAAAACCGTACAGGATTTATCGTTTTCACAATATACGTAAAAATTCTAAATTTTTACATAGCAACACCAAGAATTGTGATATAGTCCATATTCGAAATTGGATTTACTATTTTTATGAAAACACTGTACATAAATTTTGAGCTTTCTACGTTGACGCGTTCTCAGGTAGTGTGCAAATATGTTGTGAAAAACGAAATTTTTGTATGGCAACCCTACGAAAGAGTTAACAGATTTGTACCATTTTCGAACTTGCTTTATTTCTGTTTTTTAAAGTCCATGTACAAAATTTCAACTCTGTAAGTACACGCGTTCCCGAGTTATCATTAAGATGGACGAACGGACATCCAAAAATGAAAGTATTTTAATTTTATGCATGGGTGTCTAATCCATTTGCTCCACCCCATAATTAATTCTAATTGTTACAAACAGAATGGCACATCATCTAGAGTATAATAAATATAATTTTCAAAATGGCCTAAATCGGACAACCCCCTTCTTTGTGTTGCCATATAAAATTTTAGGATTTTTGCGTATACCTGAAAATTATCAGAAATTGTTTATAATCATTTTTACTGTCCGACGAACCATTTTAGAAGTATATGCGGAAAAACACTTCAACGATCAAATTTCAAATAGTCTGAGACAGGCTACACGAATGGCGTAAATACTTGATTAAGTAATGTACTGCCCGTAGTTAGAGCATACATGCAATAAATGAAGAGTGTGGTGAAAATTATGCCGCTGGTATAAAGCTAGTGGTTTTATTCGTTTATTCACTGCACTAAATGTTGCAAGTTCAATCAATACAATAACTTAAGAAATACAAGATATATATATATATATATTTTATAATACACGAAGCTGAAACCAATATTTTATGATGATTGAAAAAAAAATTAATTTGATGTATAAAAATGTTGCAATGGACTTGTACTCACCTAATTAATATATGGCAGGTGATTTACTTGGCTTTTATTTGATTGAGGCTTAGGAGGGATTAGGATATTCTTCATTCCAATCCATACCCAGAATAATGTATTTGTATTAGTAATTGTCTTATTCCAGTCGATATCCGGGATAAAGTATTTGTATTAGTAATTGTCTTAAGTCGCTACCCGCAATAAAGTGGTTTTATTAGTAATTGTCTTATTACAGTCGATACCCGCAATAAGACTCTTTATTACAGTCGAGACCAGCAATAAAGTGTTTAATTAAGATTTGCCTTACTTCAGTCGATACCCACAGTAAGACTCTTTATTACAGTCGATACCCGCAATAAAGTGGTTTTATTAGTAATTGTCTTATTACAGTCGATACCAGCAATAAGACTCTTTATTAGAGTCGAGACCCGTTATATAGTGGTTTGTGTTAGTAATTGTCTTGCTACAGTCGATACCCACAGTAAGACTCATTATTACAGTCGAGACCGCAATAAAGTGTTTAGTTAGTATTTGTCTTACTTCAGTCGATACCCACAGTAAGACTCTTTATTACAGTCGAGACCCGCAATAAACCGTTTTGTGTTAGTAAGATTTTCCTTTTGCAGTCTTTACCCACAATAAGAACCTTTAGTTTAATTGCTAACCAAAATAAAATCCTTAACCCAGTCGGTGCCCAGATTAAAAATCTTTATTTTAGCAGTCAGCTAAATAAATCAGTTGTATGTTAATAAAATGTATAGTACTAGGAAAAAACACTAGGAAAAATAACACTAGAGAATAAGTCGCCTATCCAAACAATGTTTTCTTTTTTTAATAGATGTTCATGTTGACTTACCAAGTGCAGATACCCCGTGTAGCGTTGTTTCTCGTTGGTTCACTTTTCTGCAGCGTTGATAATTTAAACTTCTGATACATTTTCTGGTGGTTTGGTAAACAAAAAATATTATCATGTGGGACTGTAGGGTATTGCCCGTATGCAGTTAGCTGGCCTGCGTTACTGCGAAATCGTCACTAATATTTTAGACATGATACACATTCTTGTTTTGTTTTTGCTTTTCAGTATATACATACATGTGTTGGTAAGCAAGTTTGCTAATTGAAATAATATCAGAATTCTTGTGAATTCGGAACAATTAATGAAACATGATCGTTTTTGTTAACAGCCACAAGTTCCATTCAATATTGGTGCTAAGCGAGTTTCTCAGCGCAAACGGAATTTTATGCACACTTCTTCCTAGCACAACACATATGTTGCAACCAGTAGATGTTGTTGTTTGAAAGAAATGGGAAAGGTTAAGTGATGATCTTGTTTTAAAGAAATGAGACACCTTTGTATTTCAGGCACATTGAATCTAATCACACATACTCATTTCACACGTGAGACAACTCTCTGGAGTCCGCAATAGTATCAAAAGTGTAAGCGAAATCAAGGGTACTATCATCGGCAAAGTTATGCATGGGAAGGCAGATCAATAATGACAATTGGAAGAGAGACGGAGATATAACAGAGCCCTGGGGCACACCGGCATTTATAGTAAGAGGTTTTGGAAAGTATGTAGTCTGCTACTAGATAACAGATACAAATACTTTCATCCAATATTGCTGCGGTTTCTTGAGAATAGACAATGTTGATCTTGTCTTAAATGATGCGACAAGAATTTGATTAGCCTTGTCCAAAAGGTGCAACAGGAGCTTGATTAGGCTTGTCTAAATGGTATGACAAGACCTTGCTATATCTTGAATTCTGCCAAAAGTTAATGATCGATATGAGTGATAATACTCAGGGGCTCTAACTTTTGTTTGATATAGAAAGTCCTTTTACAACACCTTCTCTTAACCACTATGGATTAAAAGGCGGAACTTATGATTCCAAAAGATTTCCAAAAGAAAAACTCAAAGAACTCTGTTTTACACAATAACAGGAGATGAACTAATAAGTGTTTGCAAAAATTTAATTTTTACTTTTTAAAAGAATCAATGCCTACTAAATTAGTCTTTCAATCAAAGTATCCATTTCCAATAGATGTCTTCTTTTCTATTGCACTATGGCACGTACCCATATTATTTAAATGTTATATAAATACATATCTGTTATATAAATGTAAATTAAACACCTTACAATTGTATTTTTATTTTGCAGTAAGATGACTATGACCCCCCCCCCTCCCCCCCTAAAATTAACGCTAGTTCCGCGCCAGCATTGGACCAGGGTATTATAAGGAAGAAAAAATTAATGCGAAGTAAATATGGATAACAAAAGCATTGAACAATTTCACAGGGATTTTCACACTAAAGATTCCATATGCTGTATGTATCGTGCCTGGGATACAGTAAAATCTACTCTCTTGAAAAATACGAGAAGCAATATTTGGCCTCCTGAAAATGAAGTTAGAGAAGAATATGACCAATTAGTCTGAGAAGAGCAAGATATGATGGAACAGATATGGACTTGCATTTATACCCCTGGGTTGAAAGTAGAAATAAGCCAAGAAAATCTCAACGAATGGATTGATTGTGATACTAATGTAGGAGTGCACGCTGCCCTTACAGATGACGAAATTATTACGATGTGTTTGTTTGCACCGAATGACGACGAAGGAAGTGCAAATGAAACTGATGACGTAGAAATTGTTGAGAAATTGTTGCAAACAGTATGGCAATAACGGAAGCCATCGAGACTTGTGGAAAATTAATCACATTTTCAGAAACGAGAACTTTCATAACCCGGCAAGAAATTATGACTCTTTATCGAATTCACGACAAATTAATAAATTAAAATCCAAAATTGCAAACAAACAACTTTGGATTACTTTGAGAAGTGAACACAAAAACATAATTTTCTAGTTTTCCTTATTATACAGGGTGGGCCAAAAGTCACCATGGGGTTTAAAAATAACTAACTTTTTCGTTTGTACATTGCTCCACACCCTGTTGACTGTTTCTCTTCATTCCTTTTTTACATGATAGCCAACTGACTGTTCTTCATAGGTAAGCATGTTTCCCCACCCCACCTTACCCCTCCTTTTTTTCATCCTACCATATGTTACCAATTTAATTTTTAAACCCCATGGTGACTTTTGGCCCACCCTGTACTTTTCTTTTTGTTTCCAATTTAAATATTATTTTTTCCTATGTATCAATACATAGGAGTAATGGATATGGTTATTTTTTATTTTATTTTTTTTTTTTTAATTACATACATACCACATTATATTATTCGCTTAAGACAATTAAAGAGTAATTGAAATAATTAAATGCCTCGTGGAAATTGTGAGTATTTCCGAAATTAAAATGAAACTTCGAAACCTACGGTTGAGAGCTGAGGTATTGAGGACATCCGACTAACCGAGATGTTAGGTAGACCATAACAAAATCAATAATCACCACAAGGTTCAGATCTAACGGCATGTAACCCATATTAGGCGACCAGATCAAAAGCTTTCAATACATTTATAAAAGAGGAGCAGAGAAATTAACAGCTTAAGGAGTGGCTAAAAAGTATGTTGAAGTAAATATAGTCGTTAAGGCAAAAGTTTGCTTATTATTTTGATTTATAAAACATTGCATTCCACTCGCCTATTTGCAAAAAAAAGAAAAAGAAAAAACCAATAACACTTGATCTTGTGATTTGCTCTGAAAAACATTAACATTAATTGTCTGAATTTCCTTTACCCATAAATTTATAAAAAGCCTTAAATTTTTTATTCATAAACGATATTGTATTCCTATGGTTACTCCTTCTCGCAATGCATCTAATCTCAGTGTATGAAGAAAGTGAGATACAAAGGAAATTCAAATGATGATTATAACATGATGCTTAAAATAACAAGGTTCTAACGAAGATAATTATAATTGAAGAGCACCAGAATGTATGGTACGTACCTGCTGAAGAAATGATCGCTTCTCATTGATTTATTTCACAGATTTCAGTAGAACATCCTTCAGACAAGACGAGAGATCCCTTTAAGGTAGGAAGTTACTATTGGTAAAAGTTAGCAATTACCCCATCGTAAAAATCAATACCGCTCATACATACATACATACATACACACATATATAAAGTGTAAAGCCGCGGATAATTTTGTTGTAGGCAATAAAGTTTAAATGCGCATTTCTTAAGGTGTTCTCAGCAAGCACTGTGATTTTCGATAATATTCCAAGCTTCTAATCGAAATCAGCGCGGAATCAATTACACAGGTAGGTTTATGAGGCTTAATACAGGGGTTAAGAAATTAAGCAAGTGTAAAATTTAAACATCGCTCTACGTAGGTATAGGTAGTCAGCTCAGAAGATTTTGATTTCTTGAGGACGTGTACCTACACGTGTATGTTAGTAGTTGCCCACACGATCTTGCTTTATAAAACTTCAGCTTAATATGGTTGGATCAAATATTATATTATTACTCACTTCCAGTAATTGGATTCTTCCCTAAAAGGTGACACATCGTCGCACATCTTAACTTGTGTGAATTTGTTGTGTAAAGAAGAGACCAAGCCCTCTGTCATATTCTCTGAAGAATGCAAAGTGAAGATCTTCCAAGAAAGACCTCCGCGCACAGACGACCACTTAACACTTTGGTGAGATATACAATTTGCAGTCCATAAGTTCGTCTTGTCGGCTCTATAGTGTTGTATATTTGCATTTTAAATGACTCATTGGTTGCACAAAGAGAGAGAGAGAGAGATAGACTTCTATTTATGCAAAAGAAATGCATCGTTTTAATGATACCTCCTCCTCCTCCTCCTTCGCCTCTCACTCCTCCACCAATAAATATTAAGCAATGTAAACACATGAATTTTACACTGTTAATTTCTGTATACACGAATGTAATCCATTACTCTTGAGCAGGCAATTCCCGAGTTATTCAATTTTCGGAGGCTTTGCATGCATAAAACCGTCATGATCGCGAATTTAATCGCGAAAGTATGTAAAACGAAATTTCAAGAATGGAATATTTGCCGACCAGACCAGGATGGTACCGAAAAGACTATGCTTGTGCTGATGATGGCGAAAAAGATATTGATTGATTGCGGTGCAGCAAAAGAAAAGTTTTTTGTTTTTTTGTTTTTTTTTTTTTTTTATCAAAAAGAGAGGAACTTCCTGCTACCTCCTGTCAGCAGTAAATAATTTTCCATGTGAACTTGAATTGAAATTGTGATCACCTTGCTGCTCTTCAGGACAACACATTTAATCGTATTCTGCCTGTGTGCATGGGCTCATTCAAAAATGAGCATATTTTTTAGAGTACGACGAATCGAACTCGGAATATGCACTGCTCATCATTAATCATGGACTGGTCAGCAATTATGAATTTGCAGAATCGAAATAAAAAAAATTAAAAAAAACAAAAAAAAAAAACTTCATTAATGAACTGCAGAGCACTCGCGATCAGTTGAATTTTCAATGATGATCCAAATGATCATGTTCATTTGGCTTGTTGTCTCCTGGTTGAATGAATGCGCAATCATACATAGCATAAATAAGGTGATTGCGCAGCCGACGACGAAGGAGATGAGAAGAAGTGCCTTAATCACTTCTTGTGCGGCTTGATTTGAATACGAGCCCCGTCAACACGTAATGATAAATTGTAGCTACCCCCTTAGGCTGTGATGCGTCGATTTGATGAGAAATATTATTTTATTGCTGCTTCAGCTAACAAACGGTACGTGGCGTGTGTAGAGCTACTAAGTAGACAAAATCAAGTCATTTCGAGATGAAGAAATTTGGAAAATGCATGTTTTTTAAGAATTATTTTTTTTTCTCCCCAACCAACTATTTCTCTTTGTAACAACTTTTTTTGTTTTCTTCTTCTTAGTGCGATGCATTCAGTAATTATACCTGGGGCGGAATGTTGAGAATTCGCGCCACTCATACATGATGAAGCAACAAATAGAAGACATTCTAGAAGAAGGACTGTGTTATGTTGTATACTAACTTCAGGCTAAAGTTGTACAAGATTTCAGCTTTAACGGCGGATATTGTCTTTAAACGCATCGGCTTGTATGTGTTACATATCTCCATTAATTACAGTTTATCGGTTGCACTTTAAGCATTTCAGACGGTACCATAGGTTGATTGTGTGTAGATTATACATGGGCTTTGTAGTAAGCTGCTGATAATGACTACATGTAATGTTGGAAGTTGAATTCAATTAATATTTTACAACTAACTCGAATTGCTGTCGTATAATTAAAGTAGCCTAGCTAGGGGTGTACAAAACTACTGAATTGTTGAAATGTTTTTTTTTGTTTTTTGTTTTTATAAGAAGTGATTAAAAATAGCGGATCGGGATTTCATTGACTTCTGGGATGGTTAGTAAGTATATATGCCCCAGGTACATATAGATTAGTGGAAATTCCTATAAACTCTCTCGAGTGAAATTTACAATTTTTATTTTTATTTCTTATTCTTTTGATGAGTCATTAATTTGTCCTACGAATACTTATTATTAATTACAGACTCGAGAAATATAACATTTAATTGTCCGTTAAAAGTTTCGCTTCCGGATTTTTATTACTATAAACTTGGGAGATTTTTTTATGTTTTATGTAATGAACTAGGGGGAGCCCTTCGGCGTCGCCCGGCGATAATATAGATACCTAGATGGATGGGGGTGGGGTGGGGTATATCTAAGCTATATTTGACTCAATCGCGCGATTCCATACTATAGGATTTCACTCTGTGTCTATAAGTGTCGTGTATATGTATTTGCGCGATTTTGAGTGTGCGTGCTTACATTCATATATGTCGAAGAGTGTAGCTCTCTACGTCGATGCGTCCCCAGGAAATGCCAAGTATATAGTAAAACAGTATGGCAATGGCAACTCTATGAAGAAGTTCCCCGATTGGTTCCATTTTCTAACTGTATTTGCAATTTTTATGAAAACACCGTGTACAAAATATGAGATCTCCACCTCGACGGGTTCTCAGGTAGCTACCAATTGAAAAAAAAGGTTTCGTATGGCCACAGCAATAAGGGGTAACCCGATTTAGTCCATTATCGAAATTTTATTTAGCATTGCTATTAAAACACCACGTACCAAATTTTTGTATGGCAGACCTACGAAGGAGTTGCCCGATGTTTGAACTTAATTTAAATTTTTTTTTAAAAGTCAAAATTTCAGCTTTCTACGTCGCGTGAAGCAGTGTCGAAATGTCTAGCGAAAACTTGAAGTTTTGTATGGCAACACCAAAAATAGGTTGCCCGATTTGGTCCATTTTTGAACTTGTATATTCAATTTTCAGAAAAACTCCGTGTACAAAATTTGATCTCTTCTCGTCGAGGCGTTCCCGACAGTTTCCAAATATATAGTGAATAAACTGTGGAAAGGATATATGCGGGACAAGGATATTATAAGTCACAGCACCTTTTTTACATCCTATAATGAGTTCAAACAACTTTCCTCTTCACTCTATGATGAGTATATTTAAAGTATGCAAAATTGTGCAAAATTATTTAGTGACCCATGTAACTTTTTTAGGTTTGTTAATATAAACAAAAAAAAACTGACACCTACCCCAATACCATGAGGTACAAAGATTTAGCTAATGACGTTTGGTCTGAAATTCGCAATATGTTTGTTTCATATTTTGAAAATGCATTTTCCTCTTCAAATTTCCAACCTCGTAATAGCAACTTTAGTTATATGAACGACTCTCATAACGTTTCATTCACTATCCCTACAATTATACATGAGGATATACTTGATCATATTAAAGGGCTTCCAAATGACTTTACACCGAGTCCTGATGGGATACTTCCAGCCTTTTTTAAGTCATGTTGCCTCTCCCTGACAACCCCGCTGAGAATTATTTTTTTGGTTGTTTTCCTCAGCTTTGGAAAAATTCTTTTATTATACCTGTCTACAAAAAAGGCAGTAAAAAAGATATCTCTAACTATAGGCCTATTGCGAAATTTTCTTGCATGCCCAAATTATTTGAATCAATCATTTACTCACAGCTATCATTTTCCTGTAAGAATTTGCTTTCTTCAAACCAACATGGGTTTATTTGGGGCAGGTCTACAACCACTAACTTATTGGAATTAATCTCGGATACTAATGGCGGGTTTGCAAAAGGCTTCCAGACAGATTGTATTTATACTGACTGTAGTAAAGCTTTCGACAAGTTATCTCTCTCCGTGATATTGTTTAAAATGGAAAAGTATGGATTTCCCCTAACACTCCTCAAATGGACGGAGTCATATTTAGATAACAGAACATACCAAATCTATTTCCGCCATTCCATCTCTAGAGTCTTGAAAACTTCATCCGGCGTACCTCAAGGGAGTCACTTGGGACCGTTGTTCTTTATTCTATCTATTGACGACATTGAAGCACTGCAAAGTCTTGCTTTATGGTGACGATATTAAACCTTTCGCTCAGATTAAATCTTTTAACGAATGTGACTTCCACAAATTTTACGACAAAAGCAATAATTTGGTACTCAATATCGACAAATGTGAGGTAATGACTTTCGACAGGAATTAGAAACCAATCACTTATGATTATGAATTCTCGGATTCCTCGATTCACCGTGTTAGTTCTGTCTGTGAGTTGGGTGTCAAATGTGACCAAAGATTGAATTTCGTCTCCCATATAAACTTCATGGTATCAAAGAGTAGTTCTATGCTGGGCTTTATAAAACGTTGGTCTCGAAAGTTTTCGAATCCCACCATTACATTGCATTTGTACACTTGGTTTGTGAGACCACTTCTTGAATACGCTAGCCAGGTTTGGTCTCCATTTTACGGTACACACATAGAGCGTCTCGGGTGTGTTCAGCGGAACTTCCTACGTTTTACTCTCAGGCATCTACTAATTCTTCCACCTTATGAAGATCGCTTAAAGCTTTTAAATATGCACTCGCTTGAGAAACGTCGTATAGTTGCCGATGTAACGTTTGTGCATCAACTCTTAAACGGGAATATTGATTCTACATTTTTACTTAACTAAATCTCTTTCCGTGATAGTAGGCACAATTTAAGAAGGCTACCTTTGTTGCATGTTAACTCCTCAAGGTCTAACTTTAGCATGTATGAACCTGTTAATCGCATGTGTATTACTGTTAATAATATGGCTGAGCATTTTGTTCCCGACGTTTCTAAGCATGTTTTAAAAAAACGTCTATATAATATTTAATCTATTTTGTTTAATGTTTTGTGCATGTAATTTTATCTGGTGTTTGGCTCATGTTTAGTGTAACATACTAACACCGACTAAGTGATGAAATACATGTATTGTTTCCCGAGTATTTATTAAACTTGTCCATGCAGCGAGCTTGTGTTAAGCTGGTTCTGACAGTCATTTAAAAAAACCAAAGTTTTGTATGGCAACATCGAGAAGGAGTTGCCTTATTCAGAAAATTTTTGTAATTTTATTTACCATTGGAATGAAAAAACCGTGTACCAAATTTTAGTTCTCCACGTCGACGCATTTCCTGGCAGTGTCCAAATATTTAGTTAAAATCGAAATTTTTGTATGGCAACTCAACGAAAGAGTTGTCCGATTTATCCCATTATTGATCTTAAATTTACATTTTTTTTTATAAACGCCGTGTACAAAATTTGAGCTGTTCCAATTGACGCATTATCATATAGTTTCCAAATATATAGTGAAAAGCCAACATTTTTTATAGCAACACCAAGAAGCGGTTGCCCGATTTAGTCCATTTTTGAACACGTATTTTCAATTTTTATGAAAACGCCGTGTAAAAAATTTTGTCAGGCAGTTTTTACGTCTCGACAACAGTGCCATCTATCGTGTTCGAGAACATTCTATCTGATAAGCTTTAACCAACCAAATAGATTCACGAAATTTCATTGAAATCGGTTGGGCAGTTTCGGAGATTAGCGTGAACAAACACAGTGACACTGCATTTTTATATATGGCTTAAGATTATCAGTTAATTTTATAATTTTTATGTTATTTAAGTTGGATTAAATAAAATTTGATGCGTCTGGTCTTGTGAAGAAATAGATAAAATAGGGCCCTACCGAGAAAAAAATCGGCAGACCCCAAAACGTCCTTTAAAGTTTTCTCAAATTAGGAGATTCCTATGAGAATTTGAAAATATGATCATTATTAAAAAAAAATTCCCAGAAGCAAAAATGGATAATTGTCACCAAAACAAGCGCAATCAACTATTTTCTAGCCAAATTGTGGTAAAACTAGATCCCGAGGTCACTTGCCAACGTGTCCTACAAAACTTGTCGGAAAATATTTTTTTTATTCAAGAAAATTTCTAAGATACTTTCAATAACTGGGAATCACTAGACGGCCAGGCTGAATTTCGCTGAAAACATATCCAGTGGCGTAATGAATGGAAGACGTCTTTTTTAGCGACGAAAAGAAATTAAATTTTGCCGGTCATGATGGTTTCGTTCTCGATTGGGCTGCAAAAACTCCTGATTTCAATCCGATGGAGAACCTTTCAGGAATTCTTGCATGTACCGACGACAATCCTGCAAAGCTTGGTAGAGAGTCAATGCCAAAGTTGCTAACTGAGTTTGGTAAGAACAAAGGAGGCTGTAGAAAATATTACTGGAGGAAAGTCAAGTTTTAAAATTAGTCCAGTCATTATGGCGGAAAATGGCAAGTAAATGCAAGTGAACCGAGCAGGCTGACTTTTAGATATTGTATAATTCTTAATTTATTAAAGGAAATTTTTCGCAACATAACTTCTGAGTTCTAATAAAACAATGAAACATATATTTTTAAGAGATGTTATCTTTGGCGTACAAGGCAGGGAGAAACCAAGCCATACTGATGAGTAATACGGTTCCTGTTGACTTGAAACGACCTCTTTTATAAAAAAATTTCTTTTTTTAAAGATTTTTCGTTTGTAAGAAGGGTTTTTTCACTTAATTTTCGTGCTGGATTTAGCAGCAAACTCGGTCAATTTCATTTTAACTAAATTGCTTGGGGTGAATAAAAGTTCTGCCGAAACATGTACTGAAAATTTCTTAGAAGAAATTGAGGACTTCTCATCAGGTCGAAGCATCGTTGATTTTATATTTGAGTGAGACATCGTCGATATCTGGGTATTTCTTGTCTATGATATTTCTGTACTGTCCGTTAGTAGAACGTACACGCAAATTTGAATTTAGTGAAACTGAAATGGATGCACTGGTAAATTTGGATCAAGGTCAGTGGTCGAATCTTTTATCAAAACAAACACTATTCACTTCGTTTTAACTTCCAATAAACTTTCACACCTTTTTTTTTAAGATTGCCCACTAATTATATTAAAATCAGATGATGTAATGAGGTATTAGGTCAGAGATCCACACACACTAGAAAACACTTATTACCACACACTTAGAATATACGATTATTAAGAAAAGTTGTATTGGGATAAAACTCAATATATAAGTTTTGGGTCAGAGAATTTTGTATCATACTGAAAAACACTTATTGGCAAAAATTGCAATATAAGATCGTCAATATATATATATATGTAAAATTAATAGAATGAAGTCAAAATTATGATATTAAATAAATATGCACCAAAAGAGTATAAAATGTAAATATATATATGAGTAAATGTATAATAAAATAAATATATGATAAATATTATATTGTTACAAGTGACTGGTACTCACCGATCTATAACTTGACGCTTGAGGGTTGGCTTTAAGCTAATGTTAAGACCCTTTGTTCTAACCATGGGTTAAAACAATTCTTTATTCCCGTCGAGACCAGAAATAAAGTGTTAATGTTAGTAAGATACTATCTCAGTCGAGACCCGAGATAATATTCTTTAAGTCAGTCGAGACCCGGCTTAAAGTGTTATCTTATCTTCAGTCGAGACCCGAAATAAGATGCGTTTATTTCCGTCGAGACCAGAAATGATTGTTAGTAAAAGATTATCTCAGTCGAGACCCGAGATAATATTCTTTAAGTCAGTCGAGACCCGGCTTAAAGTGTTATCTTATCTTCAGTCGAGACCCGAAATAAGATGCGTTTATTCCCGTCGAGACCAGAAATAGTTGTTAGTAAATATCTTATCTTCAGTCGAGACCCGAAATAAGATGCGTTTATTCCCGTCGATACCAGAAATAAGTGTTAGTAAAAGATTATCTCAGTCGAGACCCGAGATAATATTCTTTAAGTCAGTCGAGACCCGGCTTAAAGTGTTATCTTATCTTCAGTCGATACCCGAAATAAGATGCGTTTATTCCCGTCGAGACCAGAAACAGTTGTTAGTAAATATCTTAACTTCAGTCGAGACCCGAATTAAGATGCGTTTATTCCCGTCGAGACCAGAAATAGTTGTTAGTAAATATCTTAACTTCAGTCGAGACCCGAATTAAGATGCGTTTATTCCCGTCGATACCAGAAATAATTGTTAGTTGTTAAAAGTGATATATCAGTCGCTACCCGATATATATGTTAGTCCCTATACAGCCAACTTACCCCAAGCGATGCCAAGTACAAAAAGAGATCGAGATCAGTCAGCTTGTCGTTTATATAGCCCTTGCTTGCACACTACACCACTGATAGAGTAGCAGCGGCGCATGATTACAAGAATTGGCAGTGCAGCTGTGATCTTACGGTACTAGCGATAAAATTTGCCTAGCAACGAACAAAAATGCATAGCAACAAGAAATTTAGAGCAACACATGCTGCTATGTTAAATTGAATTAAATTTGCAAAAAAAAATATTCTGTCTATCACGCAGCGAAGAAATTCCCGTTTTATATTACTTGTAATGATGATAATGATGCAAAGTGATCGGCTTGACTGATTATATACATGCTTTTGTTAGATGTTTTACCTATTTTTTAGGAAAATTGTAATTAGATTGAATTTATTGTCTTTTCAGAACTTAATTTTAGCATGGTATATTTTAATATGTTCCCTTTTCAGGAATTGTTTTTTATCACGAATCTAACAAATGGAAATAATTTTTATTTGATCTGCTCGTTGAGGTTATAATTTTATGTTGTATTTGTGCAATATGTTATGAAGATGACAAATACATGGCTATGCTGGGTGGTGTACATGTTTTTTGCTTAATAGTAATCAAATTAGAGATATGTTTACTAAGAAATTTATGCTTTGTTTTCAGCATGCTTTCTTTCAGAAGTTATCTGTTGAGAAACATATATTCGAAGCGATTTGGTTCGAACAATTTCGTTTAGTTATAAAGAACTCATTTGAAGTAGTGTTTCTTGTATATCTCCGATAAGAGTCTTTTCTGTTTATGCGTTACATCGTATGGACCCGATCGGGTCGTTCAAATGCTCACCAAGCACACTTATCACAATCAAATAAATGATACTGTAACTTGAGAAGTGTATCAGAGTCCAGAACTAAGGTTCTAATTGTAGAAGTGTAGAAAAATACGTAAATTTCGTATACCCCCTATAGGTATGCAAAGAATTTTGCTCTATAAAACATAAGCTTAAAGAAAAACGGAAAGTGAAAATTGCATAATTGGATAATATAAGAATTTACAAAAAGTCAGATGAGCGGAAAAAATAACAATGAATGTACGATTTTAAAGTAAACTTTGGAAGGGTCATTTGATCCAGCTTGGTACGTTTAGTGTTAACTAGAAATTGTCGACCAAGATTTCCTATGTGCTTTCTTCGCCATCTTGAAAAAAAAAGAGAAGGTAATAAAGTATATTATGTATCTAGTTCATATTAGGTCCAACTAGGAGCGAATTTTTGACTATATGAGTAGAACTAAAAAAAAAACAACAGCCTTACTGAAAAGTCCCATTTTCATTCTTCAGTGATCAAAGAAATTTAGTACAGCGTTGCGTAATAACCATAAAGATACAAGTCCAGATCCCTAAATATCAAAGGATCATATGTGGCTTCCTCTATAACTTCAATTCTGTACATTTTCATATATATTGATTTTTTATTTGCCTGTTCTATAAATATCTTCCTTCTTCAATTTATTTTTTCTTTTTTCTCCAGATATTATTAATAATTATTATTAGTTTTTAATTTTTATTCAAACTTCTTTCATTTTATACCTTAGATGAAATCTATAAGGAAATAATGATTATAGAGCAAAATGGGTTGAACACCCACGCATAATATTAAGAGCTGTTTTGATTTTTGGATGTCTGTCTGTCCGTCCCCACGATAACTCGAGAGCGCGTTCACTTAAAGAGTGGCACTGCCACTAGACTCACAACCTTCACTATGCCTCGTCAAAAGTATATCGAGTTTATCTTTTTTTGTAACACAGTGTAATTGGTATAAGCTGTTTACTATCGGATGAACTGCTTATTAAAAATATATTAAAAATAGAATTAAAAATTAGTAAAAAAAACTTAGAAGGAAGTTACGCATGCGCTTTTAATTATGGAGGGTGCACAGGGTTCATATACTATAGTTGCCAAATAATAACAAAACAAAAGCAGATTGTTAATTGAATTAATTAGCCACAAATTATATAAATACAACCCAGGCGGCTTATTATGAGTGTTAGCTTTATATGTAGTATTGTTTGTCTGTTTACATATTATATATAAAGCTGCTGCAATTAATTAATAAATAAAAGATAAAAAATAAAAGCTTAGAAGTATTCAAAACAACATGGATAAACACGCTTGAGCATTGATATATCTTTCTTCAAAATCACTTTATAATATGAATTTTAGGAATATTAATCGTTGTCCTATAAGGCCATTTTGAGTCACAATACTACACTATATGTAAATTAGGTTAGCAAATTGAAAATTTAGAAAATTTGCCTTACTTTTATAATGTTAGTAGAACGTTAGTAAATGACCAAAGAATCTTCAAGTGGCAGCTCACGAAAGATATTTTTTGCGTCAGATTTCAAGACTTGATGGAAATCCACGTGTCCTGGTACTTGGTTGATAGAAACTGCAATGGTGTCGACACTCTCTCAACTTATCAATTTTGTTTTTGTTTTTGTTTTTAATCGGACAATAGTAATTCTCATCTGCCTCTTTTACTTTTGATTACCAAAAAATTACAAGCAAGGCAAGACAATATTTTGTCGCCGACCTTTAAGATGTTCGAAATTTGTAATGGTGGGAATAGTTATCCTTAGACAATATCTTTATTGTTTACATTTTATTGCTAAGATTAACGATCTTGAAGACTTATGACTCACGAATATTTTTGAAAAATATAAATTATATAACAATTGTAGTGCTTTTCCATTTTTTAGGACATACTTTACGTTAGTATACATTACACTTTGATAATACTAGTCTATCCCAAAGCTTTTGATGTCAGCTATTGATAGTAACTTTCTTTTGGATCAATTTCAAAGTGTCCAGTTTAGATAGTCACTTTCAGGAATTTTTGCTCTCTCTCTCTCTCTCTCTGTCTCTCTTCTGGTGAAACACAGGGATCAATTCTGAGACCATCACTATTCTTGAAATTTATTAATGACCTGCTACAATTTATTGATGATGCCAAAGTTTATATTTATGCCGACAATGTACAATTAAATTTAAATAGGACAATCAAACCTCACGACGAATATGATGCCCATGTCAATTACTATTTGAAAGGAATTAGTATGTAGCGTAGCCATAATTAGTTAGTGTTGAATCCAAGTAAGTCAATAATATTGTAAATTATGAGCTTACCAATTTATTCAATTAGCTTCGATGACGGTAATATGGTCATGCAAACAAAAATATGACACATTATATCGTTCTAAGATAATAATATAATTATTAGTTAAAATCATCCATCAGTCAAGTAGAAATGAGTAATGGGTAACAAGAAGTAGAAAAAACAAAACCCATTAAAATGATGTAAAATTCACACTGTTATTATGCTTCTCTCACCTAATAGCAGTCATTAACAATAAATGTACAAATAAAGGAATTTGACCAGGCAAAAAGAAAATACTATTAAGCATGTTTGCCAATGGAAAACATTCTCCTTTCAATTACTTTTAATTTTGCCGCCCACTACTGCTTACTTAATTATATCTACGTAAGCTCATCGGCTTAAAAGCATGTTCTTTTCAAAAGATTTCCCTTTAAAACCTAAAGCATTTAGGTAAATATTTACGCCAGTGTACAAAACCTCATAATGGCTTTATTTGGTTACCTGCAATAGTAACAGGCCACCATCCTCAAATAATACAAAAATAAAAAATAAAATAAAAAAAAAAACTCCAGTCGTGATCGTGAGATGAAATTAGTAACGCCCAAGCACTTCAAAAGTTTGGCACCTAACCAAAGCAGGTTCAGATTTTTAGCTCTTTTTTGAAGAAGTGATGCGAGTGATGCGAAGCGCGCTAGATTTAGTGTCAATCTCATTACCACATATTAGGCAGGTCATTGTAAGTGGCTATAATATTCTAGGCTAGAAAAAGGCATCCCAGGTGGTCATATGGGTTCAGGCCAATTCCTTTTGAATAGTTTTTTAAATAACTCACTTTGTGGGCAATTTAGTTAGGCTATTATATAGGTGTATATAGGCTCACAGTATGAGACGGATTACCTGAACGATTCGTGTCAAGACAGCAGGAGGTGCAATTGGGAATATTACATCCGTCGCCCGTTCTTTATTCTGGCATAGGTGTGTGTATATATGTATGTATGGTATACACTATCCGGGGCTCGTGTTTTCGTTTTGTTGTTATAATTCCTTAATACCATACCGCCAAATTAGAGGTTCGCGTTGTTATAATTGTTGGGGCAACCTCAGAGACCTGATTTGTTACATTTGAACTGTCAGAGCTGTCATGAACGTAACAATTCCATTTGAAGAAATTCCCGTCCGTGAATGTGATGGATAATTGGAGGCGTGATGCCCGATTTCCAAGGCCTAACAATGTCCAATTTAAATGTTTTCCATACTGGAGGCATTTGTATAAAGCGATTTCTGCTAATACACAAAGGTAACCCATCCAAGGGAAAGAGCAATCAAAAATGAATAAAGACCAAAAAATGACCTGTAGGTTCGTGATTTTAACTTATTTAAGTGTTATTGGACTTTGTTTTTTTTTACTCTTTTGTTTCTTGGAAGATCACCATTATCTGGTGTATATATATCGAGCATATTTATGGCATTCAAGGAATTAAGCAAAATAAGATGAAAAATGCGCAGACCCAAAAGAGTATAAGAAAAACTGACTTTTCTTAAGGTCTCCATATCCTTCTTAAGACAATGTTAAGATCTGCATACGTATAGAAATTTATAGGAGCACTTGTCTACACGTTAACATAAATTACGCAAGGATATTGAGTTTTAATTTACAGTGAACCTTTTTGAAATCTTTATTAGGGCACTTTTAGGTTGAATAGTATAAACGTAAACATGTACCTAAAATAAAAATGCGTTTCCTGGCACATAAAAAAATTTAATGCTCATTTTTATGAGGACAGCATAATTTTATTCGTCAAATTGCCAAAATGTTCATGCTTAACCTTGAACGTAATTATGTCGTTAAAATCATTTCGTATATGCTATGTATATCCCGTTATCAGCATAACATGAAATCATACCTACCTGGAGGGCATGCACCTCATACCTGCCTTTAGAATTATTTAAGGCACTGTTCTTTCAGTATTAGGAAATGTTTGAAGGAAATAGCAATTAAAAAAATCCTATTTAATTTAAGTGGTTTATTTGCCTAATTGAAGTCTCGCGAAGAAGTGACATAAAAAACAACAATTGACAAAATTTCAAAATAACGACGAACTGTGATGATACACAATTTTTTTTTTTAACAAGAGTACCTACTATCATAGATGGCAGAAGAACTACATGTCGCAAGTCATACTATATTAGGGTATACAGATGGTTAGATGGGTAGCGCTTTCTGGAATGGACCATAACATGTTCTAGAGAGTGCCGAAAGCAAATGTTTTCATAATAGCAGTTTTCAGTTTTGTACACATTTTATCGACTTCTTCAACACTTCAGATTCGAAAAAATATGAATCACTCGACGTATACATCATTTCAAACGATATGGTCCATTACGCAATGGAACACCCAGCCATACAAATTTTGTATACTTTTTTGGTACTGCATGCGACATCTAGTTCTTGTGCCATCTATGCTACTACACAGTAGAGCCCCGCACAGTAATAGCGAAATTGAAGATTTGTTGAGCGCTGGTAACAACAATGCGATTGATACATTAGATGCTGGATACCGCTTTCTCATTAGATTGCAGATGATTTTATTGTTTACAAACACAATTCGCAGTAAAATTACATTTCCAGTCATTGGATGTAAATTATTTCTTAGAGGCATTCGATTTTCTTCAAAATTCAAGTAAATTGGAGAAGATTGAGATTTTTGAATAGGACAGTTTTGAATATATTTATATAGGATAGAAGAGCAATCTTATTATTATTATCAATATGATGTTGTCAATTTGCATATTTATAGAGTGAATATTAAAGCAAAAAATGGATTGACCAATTAAAAAAGCTAGAGTTATACCAGGACAAATTCTGATGATAACCCAGAAAATGAATGCCAATATGTAATTTCGTATGGTCAGCCATCTGTGCATATTAGATGGGTGACCATACGAAATTAAACACAATTCTAGCTTTTTTACTTGTTTTATTCTATATTTTTCTTTTAAAATTTACCCTATAGAGATGCAAGTTGACGGTTTGTCGGACAGAAAAATGATTATAACTTATTTTATAGGATTTCGTATTCTGAAGAAGTTTATAGTACAATAAAAATGTGTAGGACTAATCGTTTTCACAGTATATGTAAAAAACCTAAATTTTTATATGGTAACACCAAGAAGGGTTTGCCCGATTTAATCCATATTTGAAATTTTATTTGCTATTACTATGAAAACACCATCTGCCAAATTTCAGTTATCTATTTCGACGTATTCTCAGCAGTGAAAAACGAAATTTTTGTATGGCTACCCCACGAAGGAGTAGCCCGATTTATCTTATTCGCGAACGTATTTTTACTTTTTTTTTTTTAAAGTCCGTGTACAAAATTTTAGCTCTCCAAGTACAAGCGCTCTTGAGTTATTGTGTGCACAGTTGGACGGACAGACGGAAATGCAAAAATCAAAATAACTTTTAGTATTATGCGTGGGTGTCCAATTCATTTTGCCTACCTACCATCATTATTTCTGTGCGTTACAAACCGAAACTTAGTATACCTAGCGTTTCCCAACATTTTATGACCGCGGCCCGGTTGGTGGTTTCAAAATTTTTCGCGAACCACCTTACGAAAAAAAAAACAAAAAAAAAACACATTTATTTACAAAACAAGTTTTATTTTTTAATAAAAATAAGTTATTTGTTTGTTTATTTTATACACAAAAATTGCAAAATAATTATGTAAGAAATATATAAGTAATTAAAAAATTAACAATTATATTCATTTGAAACTTTAGTAAATGAATTAAACTTTGGTTCCATATATATTGTCCTTAGTGCGAAGGATGATGTTGTTTGTCATCACATAAAAATTTCAAATTACGAGGTAATGATGTTAATTTCATTCTCTAATTAGGTTCGAAATCCAATCTGTTTTGATACTTATTTTTTAAGTACACTGAGAACGGAGCTTCACACGTATAAGTCGTAACAAAAAGTATTAAAAATTGTATCGGTTTTTTGCTTACGTTTGGATACTCTTTTTGACAGCGCAACCAAAAATTAATTAGTGGTACAGTTTCAAACATTTTTTTCTGATCGGTGACGCATGAAATTTCAATTAAATTATTAACTAAGATTAAACATTACTTCCTTTTCAATTTCGAGAGAAAAAGGAATCTTTAATCCACATATTATTAGAAGGAATATCCGGAAAGTCGTTTTTAAAATTATTTATTAGCTCCGAAAGATGTTCTTGAACTGTAACTGATAGTTTTTCAAGATGCAAATTTCCTTCATCATTGTTCAGGACACATGGAGATAATTGTTTGTAAATCTTATAAAAGTAAACAATGACTTTAAATAAAAGAAAAACTTGTTAATAATATCTGAAATATTGTGTTTTAAATAATGATTTAAGGCCATGCTCATAACAATATTATTACATATTTTCTACATTTTAGGTTATATTCCTTACATAAAAAAAATGAATATTCTTTACATTTTAGGGAATATTTCCTACATTTTAAAGAAAGGGTACCTAAAAGGTATTGAAATGGAAGTACACCCTATCTTCAGTTTAGGTACAAAATCGTATCCCTATTTCGGAAGTAAAGCAATCCCTTTATTTTATAAAAATATACCTAGAACTGGTGGCACAAATTGTTGCCACTGACTCTAGGGAATTTTTTTTTTACTATGTGGGCAGATGTATATTGTGGTGCAATTACTATGTACTCCTGCGCCATAAATCTGGGCTTTTCTTTCGGATTGCGTAGAACGCCGTAAAACTTCAAAGTAGTACTCCCTATTGACCATACGACCTGCTGCGTGATTCTGGTCTTCTGTCGTAGCTCTTAGGCGTTTACTTTAGTCACATATTTTCAAATATCACCACAAATTTGTCGTAGTTTTATATTCACCATAATCATTTTGATTTATCCCTTTCATCAACAACAAAATAAACTAAATTGAATTTTCAATGAATTAATGTCAGAATACACGGCTAAAAGTAGGACAAATTAGTCAACTGCCTCCTAGGTTGTGACAAATTTTTTTAATGTGGTAAATGGATATTCTACAACTAATTAGAGCAACACAAGTGCGTAAATTCGAAATAATATTTTTGAATTTGTAACATAAAGTGTCATTTGCTGAGTTGAGCAGTTCTGATGCGTTGTTAGCGTAATTCACCAACTCCGGAACAATGTCCATTCGGGAATATGAATTACGAACTTGGTCAATTTTAATTATATACTCATGATGTATTTATAAAAATGTTTTTAATTTCTAAAGTTCCGAACGAAATAAAAACGTGGTTATTCCTAGTTCCCAAAATTCTGTTATTGCGTTTTATTAAGTTTTTTAAATCGCTCGTCCTTGGAATAGCCATCATTCAACTATTCAGTATCTTATTTCATTAATAGTAATTAGAAATTGAAAAACTATTAACTATTATTAATTTTTAGTACACTGTTGGCACGTGGTGGAACGAAGAAGAAACAGGACGCAGAGGAATGCCGACTTTATGTAATTTGGTTAAACCATACAGTAAAGGGATAGACGGGTTGCTGTTTCTCAGTCTATACTTATCCTTATAATCACTGTAAAAACTGTCTTTCCTGTTAATAGAGAGGAATATACATTAACAAATAGGTTGAACTCCTGAGAAAACCCATGGCAAGATGCAATGTATCCCCAGCATTCATTAATAAAAATAATTATAAAAAATTTAATTTTTAATAACAAAATAAGACCGAAATTTGACAATTTTGAAAGCAGTAGGATATATAAAATAAATTATAGTGATTGTGATGCAATCTACATAGGTAAGACTAGAAGATCTTTTAATTCCCGATTCAGCGAACATATTAAATCACCTAAGTCCGCTAACCCTGCATTGGGCCTCTCAAACCATTTCAAAGAAACAGGGCACAGTTTTTCTATAAATGACCTAAAAATTTTACATAGGTTAAATTCTGATCTGGCGCTGGATAAATATCAAACCGTAGAAATCAGAAAATCCAGGGATGTATATATATAAGTGGATGTATAGCCTCTCTGTATGATCATTTGTTTTCTCTCTGTAAACTAATTATTTAGAATTGTTTGTATGTATGTAAGCCACTACGATCAGTGTAGCCTTGGATAATGTCCTAGTCAGACGAAACGCGTCAGCCTTTGTAAAAAACTTTGTTAAAAAATATGTTTAAATTAATTAAACGTTACGTGGAATTATTAATTAATGGGACATTTCTAAGCGTGCAGACTACCAAGACCCAAGAGCCGTGGATTTCAGTCCCACCTAGATAAGATCCTGTACTTTTTCCTCCTATTTAGTTTTCTCTCGATTTTTAAAAATCTATATCTTCTCATAATGGGGCGCCTTAGCCTCCGTGCTTGGGATTTTCGTCCCCCTGACATGAAAAAAAAAGATTATCCAAATAATAATAAAAAGTGTCATAAATGTTTGAAAGGGTTTTACAATTCATTATTTAAATGAAGGCTGTCGAAGCCGACCAAAAATACCCTGAATTTTATATAAAAATAAATAAAAAAAAAAAATTAGAAAAAAAAGGCGGAAAAAAAAGAAGAAAAAATCATCAATTTAAAATTAAGCAGAAAAACAAAGAATTTTTAAAAATTTATTTTCGTTTAATTCTTTCGCCATTAAATCGAACCCATAAATTTCCAAGAAGAGCACAATAATTTAACTAAGGAGTGTGGAAAGCATTTTTTCTTTCCTCGTTAATTTTTTCTAACACAGATCTTGACTTGTGCGAGGGTGTCAGGTGAAGTGAGAGAGGAAGCACCTATAAATCACACATCAAAGAGGTAGCCTAACTAACCAGTCAGTCGAATCAGATTCACACGCTGAGTTTATATACCTACCAATCAGCAAAGCAAAACTCTAGAGCGCACATCCCGTAAACAAGTTGTTTTATATTTTAAAGCAGTTGTCTGATCTGATGCAGGTCCAACCCAACAAACAATTCAACTTCACCCAAATTAAGAGGTTAACATATGCCATCGGGGAAAAACAGTCATCATATGGGTACAAAAAAAAAACAAAACAACACACCTCAGTCCTATACCTAAAATATATCACTGACAGGATGAAAACTCCTTTCCAAAAAGATGGGAACAATTCGGAGCATTTTTTTTTCTTATGTGAAAATTCGATTCCTTACCCAAATCGTTTCGAACTCATTAAATAGGCTGTCGGCAGAGCCCGGATGAAGATGATACTGATGGCTCTAAGCCACACGAGGAGGTGTGCATAATTAAAAGACAGATGCTCCCCCGCCCTGACCGTCTGTCTGATCTTAGCTGACGCTGCTTAATGGTAGTTAAGCGGCTAACATTGTTCGCCTACAGTGCTAGATGGGAATTTATTGAGGATAGCAGCGCATAACTTCATTTCGATGTTTGTTTATTCAAATCAGGGCGGAATCAACGGCACTGATTAAGACATTTTCTAATAATTCAATGCTGTGAATGTGTGTTTTAAATTCTTTGTCTTTCGACGTACATACCTACATAGTTTGATGTTTTGCTTGAATGGAATTTGCTGAAGATTAGGGAACTCCTACGAGACGCATAGCTAAGATTGAAAAGAATGAAATTTCTTTTCGGAATTTGTGTGAAAAATGCTAGACGATGACACCTCCATAAATATTAAATGTTGTCTCAAAATTAGTTGTAAATTGTTCATATCGCGTTTTTCTTTTCTTTACATATTTTTTGTTTTTTTTTGTAGTTCTTATTTATAATTCAAAATTTATATTTTTTGTCACTTTTGTTCGATATCAATGGCTTGTCATGGAAAATATATTTCATAATTTTTAAGATAATCAGTTGAAATCGTTTTACATTTATTACCAACACAAGACAAGACAAGATAAAATCAGATTTCATTCAGACAAATATTTGATTTTTAGATAAGTATGCAAATTTTGATTTTTTTGTTTTTGTTTTACAAAATATTCAAAATTTTTGACTAAACACAAGCGCTATTGACAGTTTAATTGATATTTTTGAGAAATTAGTAATTTATTATTTCTAAGGATGTTTTTAGATGATGCCTGCAGTCTGATATTATGTAGAAATATGAAGACATCTAAAAATTGATATCTGTTATTTGTGTACCACTCTTCAGATTTGATTATGCGCATTAGAACAAAGCAGACCTGTAAAATTCCAAGTACAAGTACCAATACAGTACCAGTACCTGGACTTGAAATATTTTAAGTACAAGTACTCGTCCGGGTGCTGGCACTTAAAAACATTTCAAGAACAAGCCCCAGTACTAGTATTTTAAAATTTCACAAAAACAAGTCCAGGTGCTGGAACTGATACTAGTACTTAAGTACCAATATACTTAAGTACTGTACAGGTCTGTACCTGTAAAATTCCAAGTACAAGTACCAGTACAGTACCACTACCTGGATTTGAACTATAATTTGTATAATTTTATATGTAAGTAAGTAATGTTTATTCATTTCCAAATAACAGCTAACATAAATATTAAATAATATAAAAATAAATAATATAAAAATAAAAAAATAAAACTAGAAGTAAATAATAGAATATACAGACATTTTTAAATAATAAATGAATAAACTGTGACAATGGCAATCAAGGCCGTCTGTCGTGATTAGCAACCTAACTAAGTATATTTTTATTACTAATAGCTCTTTACTCAATATCTGTTAAAAAAAAGTATTAATTGGTTAACCATTAAATTCTTTCACCAAAAAGGAACGATATCTCCAAGCTGTTGTTGCATATAAAAACGAACCATTAAAGTTGTGCTTTCCATTTAAAATGTCTATAATTTCAGCTTCAGCAAGTTTGTTTTTCCCAAAGGCTCTAATGCGGAATTCTGAAAGAACAGGACAAATACCGAGAAAATGTAACAAGTTCTCGTCCTCCTCTAAGTTACAAAGCGAGCAAAGTGTTCCACCGGAATTTTTAAACAGACTGGCGTACAAATTTATAAGCTCTTCCCTATACCTGGTAATCAAATTAATTTTTTTCGCTGAGATTTCGTCACGAAGATAGCTGTTCATATTACAATATTGCAGTTTATCATAAAGCTCATGCCTTACTGAACTCTCAGTTTTGTCAGTAGTTCTTTGAATAAGTAGTGATTCCTCTCTGCAGACGAGATTATTTAGAATTGCTTTTAAATGGTTATAGGATCGACCTGATATTGTCACATCTAAACTATGACAGATGGCTAATTCCTGGCAATCACTATACAAAAATGCGTTCCTACTAACCACTTTTAACGCTAGCTGATGAGGGAGCCTATTGGGAGAAAGACGAAACAGAATTTGCTGCATATAGTCAAAATGACACTTCCATGTGTAAATGTATATATTAGAGAGACCAAACTCTAAATTTAATATATAGTTGAGGGTAGTTGTCGGCAAACGAAGCATTTATTTTAACGAAGTGTCGCTGTAGCCTTTCAACAGAGTCATATTGCTGAAAACCCCACACCTGTGCTCCGTAACAAAGAACTGACCTTGAGACAGCGTTGCACAGAACAAATTCGTCAGAATGCTTAATTCCTTCATTTCTCAGAAAACTTTTCCAAGTTACATTAAAACCCTGTTTTGTAGACTGTAGACGGTTTTTAAGGTGGGCGTTAAATGATAGCTTCGATATTAAGGTAACACCGAGGTAGGTGTATATTCCTTTACAACTTCTACTTGCACATTATTATATTGCCAATTTTCATTAATCTTCCTGGGTGCTGACCCACGCTGGTAATTCATAATTTTGGATTTCTCCAAGTTGGTATACTTATCGCAGTGTTCGTACACAACTTCATAGATAGAATAATATGTTGTCTTTAACATGCTCCAGAAGTTACCGCA
This sequence comes from Dioctria rufipes, assembly GCA_963924295.1. Classification (NCBI taxonomy): domain Eukaryota; kingdom Metazoa; phylum Arthropoda; class Insecta; order Diptera; family Asilidae; genus Dioctria; species Dioctria rufipes. The sequence goes on along the minus strand of OZ002743.1, from coordinate 76,332,527 downwards.
ACAAATGAAGAACAATGAATTTCTGCTTTGACACATGCAAAGCGGCCAAATATCTCACTCTTTGCCGACATTGCCAACAGTGAGACATAGCCGAGGTATTAGTAAGACAGTATAAAAATGCTTTATGCCCCCTGCGAAATCAGGAAAGCTTTCAATTATATGTATTTAAAGAAATTTATTGAATTATAAATCAAAATTATATGAAAAAAAAACAACAATGAATTCTTCTAACCGCTAAATTCAGTCAATGCGGTATTTTTCAAAGTAACACTAAAAAATATAAGTAGGTATATTAAGAAATATAAAAGGTAATAAAGTTCAATAAACTAACAAAACCAAAAATTTCACTTCAAACTAGTTGAGTACACGGAGAAGTCTACCTGGAAGGTAAGAGATGCCATTTGACATTTTCAGGTCTCGTGAATTTATTGCTGCATCCTCTTCTTGTAAGAAATTTAATTTCAAAACGATTATCGTTGTCTTTATCTGTTATGTGTTGCCAAACATAAAAAATGGCACTGTACTTTTCAACATTAAACCTCGCTAAAACGGAATCCACAACTCTTGGTTCCTGGCTGAAATCATCTATGGATAAATCGTCAGAAAGCGTACCATCTCTCGAGGAATCTTGAAGATTCAATACAACTTCATTTTCCTCTAGTTCCGAATCAGGATGCAAAAATGTTGTAACATTTCCTTCTCCTTTTTCCTTTTCTTTTATGTCTTCTGTTTTTCCCTTTCATCAAGAAGCATTTTTTCGGGAGTATCTTCCCTTTTTCCTCTTTCAAGTTATGGAGCAGGTTTGGAATACCCTTTGAACTGGTGCGAACTCTGAAATCCGTTATTTATTGAATATGAATCTCTGGAAATTTTATGACTTTTCCCGTACAATTACCTAAAAGAATTAAAAATAAGAACACTACGAACTAGAGTTTTGCTATGAAAATTCATAGCGAAATAAGTCAATATGAAATTGACTCAGTTTGCTGCTAAGTCTGCAGCTCGAGAATTAAGTTGAAAAAACTCTTTATGGAAATGAAAAATCTTTAAAAAAGAAATTTCATTGCAAAATGAGGGCGTTTCATATAAGCAGGAACCGTATAATCGTCAGTACGGCTTGGTTCCTGCCTGCCGTATACGCCAAAGCAAACAGCCAAGCTGACCTCATATATAGACATAAAATAAATTTTAAGTGTGAATTATATGAGGCGAAATACTACGTATTTACTTGAATGCCTAGCAAGATTTAGCTAGTTATTTTACTTTAGATTGGTCTTTTTTATTTTATTTTTTTTCTTTTTTATTTAGTTTGGGCGCCACATGGTTTTTGTTCAATTAAGAGGGAAACCATGAAACTCAACAATTATTTCAGCAATTCAATGGCAACTTTATTAGAATAAGAGATAAAAAAATTTTTGACACAGTCCGACTAACAAAATCTTGCAAAAATTTAGAAATGATTGAACATTTGGGGGGGGAGCAGTACCGACAATCACTCTCCAAATTGAATACTACAAAACCGCGAATTTAACTATGAAAAAAAAAGAAAAATGATAATAACACATCACCTGATCTTATTTTATTCCTGATCTTAATTTGTCCCACGATGATGGATCTTCCCAGCACAACCGAAACTCTTTTTAATTGTCGATGTCCTCGATTATTAGCGATAATCCACGAGCAAAGTCAAAATACTTTTTAAAAAACTGTCTGCTGCCGATGTGCTCTGGTCTCAAACTTGAAAAATGAATGGCGCTCTCAAAAAAAAAAAAATGCCGCGTCTGCTACTTCCGGGTCATAGATCGCAAGGCTGTCCAACACTGATCGAAGTTAATTCTGCTTTCGTCAGGTTTGGAATTATCGAAAGGGGCATTTATAGTGCTTCCCAATTCAGACAGCGTGCACGAATACTTCGGACATCAGATTGGCGAGCTACCATCATCATTCTCTCTGACCTTTTCTTTTACGCAGAACAGAAGTCGATCGATTACGTTCGGAAAACTTTAAAGAGAGTCGGTATAGAGCTGGTGAAGAATGCTATAATATTGAAGTTATTTAAAACAGGTACTCCTTGACCCCATAATGCCCTTACAAATTTAGCTATCATACGATTATTTTAGGATGTATCAATTAATAATTAATAAAGCTTTTCAAACGGAGATCGCTTGACCCTATCATACTATTACAATTTAGCAATACATAAAATTAATTTAAATTCGTGAAATAATTAACAGCAAAGAGCAGAAATTCCTTATATATTATTCTCGAGCTCATCCGAATTCATCGAGAGGCGTAATAGGTTATATAATGGTTACTCGGTTATATAAGAATTTGAGTGGTTTTATAAGAATTTTTTAATATTACCAATTGGTGACGTAGTTATATTAAAGTTTTTTAAGATTATTAATGGTTCTCGTGAAAGTAAGTTACTAAAGGTTTTATAAGTTGGTGATGGAAATGTTTCAATCACCGGTCTATATAACTTAGATTAACCATTACTAGAAGTTATATAAGAAAGTTTTATAATTGTTTTCATCACCACGTTATATAACTGATTGGTAATAAGTGTTTATTGCGGTATCCGTGGTTACCCTTATAAAACTCGACAGCGTTCAATAGTTTAGGTGACTTTAATAAAAATTGGGAATTTTCGGTAATACATATACCCACTATAAAAAATCTTTTCAATATGGCTTCATTTCCCCGAGCCGGTTGGGTACAATACACAAAGTCGGTCTTCTTGGCCTGCCTCTTTAATTGATTTTACATGACATTTTTTTTTTTTTGTAACTAAACTTATTCACTACACTACCAAGGAGCGTACAACAAAAATTATTGTAAGATGAACAAGACACAGACATTTTGTCATTACTTTAAGATATATAACATTTCCAAAGATAACACAATATAGCCAAAGGGTATATAAGATCACTACTACTACTACTTTTTATTACTATAAGATATATAGCATTATCAAAGGTTACATATTATGACGAAAGGCTATATATATGGTAGTTCCTTTAGTTTATATAATATTTCTACAAGTTTTATAAGGGTAATTAAGTTTATATAATAGAACCAGAGTTTATATAAAAGTAGTTGAAGTTTTATTATGGTAATTTGTTCATTTAAGTACAAGCCGCCATTTTCTCATCTATGCATTGTAGATAGAAAAGGGAATGTCGGTTAAGCAAATTTTTTAAATTGCAGATATATGGCTTTCGTTTTATTTTTATATGAAGAAAATACACCATTTTAGTCATATAACATTTCTAAATTGTGTAATGTTACTTTAATGAATTGATCTCCCCCTAAGTGAAAATTTTAAATTTTGTCATATTTAATTAAAATTATTAAATATTGCTTATTTTTGGAGCGGTGTGTATTTTTTAGGAGAATCTGTGAGGTTATTCACTGTAAAATTTTAATTGCAGCTGAATTTCACCACGTACATGCCTAAAAATTCTAATTCTAAAATGTAAAAATATTAAACCCCCTTGCATTATAAAAATGCAGTACAAAAAAATATCGAAATTGTATTTCAAGATAGGTTGGGTAAATATTTGCCTTATACTGTTTTATAAAGGTAACGAAAAGTAATTTCCCTAACATTTCAATCACTAAAAGTAATCAGTCTGAAAAAATTCCAAGCGTTGTGGAAACGTTACCAACAACATTCTAAACAAAGTTTATAATGGTAACCGAAACATTACCGCAAACGTTGCTGTGCCCAAAGTAAATTAATCGAGAATACCCCAGGTTATATAAGGGTTATATAAGAAGTTGTACTAAGGTAACCATAATATTTTTATTACTCATTTTATAAAATTTTTAGTTATATGTATATCGTTACCTGAATCAAGTCACAGTAACCATTATATACTCCTCCATTTAAGCTCTATAAGGTGTTTATATAATTTGGCAATGGAAAGCTTACTGTTACTACTATATAAAATAATACCTATGAGAATTCCAGCACTTCCCTGCAGTGTTGCCAGGAAGACAGAGATAAAAATTTTTAATTTTCGCTAAAAAATCTTTTTTTTCCCAAAGAATAATTTTAAGGAATTAGCCAGGGTCCACACGCAGGAGATTATAGACAGTTTTTACGGGTGAGAACTATTCGGGGGTAGAAAATATTCCGTGCTACCAAGTGTCAATCGGAGGTACGGAAAGCATACCAATACTACTGCAAGCAAATTAGCTCTAGCAATTTTAAAATTGCGAAATTTCTAAAAATTCTGATCGGACGGCTGTACAGAAGTTTACCTGCGATATGAGGTGATAAAAAATAGTTTAATAATCATTAAGTGCTGTGAATTTGTGATATAGTTATTGTTTAGATCATGCACACAATTAATTTCGGTAATCTTATAAGGAACTACGCGAAGCAACATTATTTTGTTGGCACGTCTAAGGACAAGGGGAAGAAATACCTTCCTTCCCTAAAAACTTCTCTTGTGGGAAGGCCCACACAATAATAAAAAGAATTTTTATTGTTCAAATCATTTTAGAGAATATAATTAACTTGATAAATATATTCTTTAAAAGAAACGAAAATGTAATAATGTGGACAAAACTTTTAATCTATAACATAGTATAAAATTTAAGTATTTACATTTTCCGTATAAAATATTAATCACCATTAGTTCTCTCATTCTGTTTTGTAAATGTTTTTATTATTAAACTTGATAGTTCTAAGTTAAAACAATTTCGGTTGCGTTTTGCAATTATACCTATCTTTAGATAAAAGCATTCCTGTTAAGGTTTCAACCTCTAGTCTATTTCTTAACTTTGTTTTATTTAAATTCATTTGCGAAAAAGCTCGCTCTACATTAGCAGATGAATGAGGCATTGAAAAAATATTAAAAATTGTTATGGTACTATTTTGAGAGTGATTTGATTTGGACTGCCAGCATGAGCTGACAGATCACTCGGTGGATAGCGTTGACTGCAGGGCGGCACGCTAGCTCGCCTCGACTATTAGCGGAGAGTGTGTAGAGGTTCCACGAAAACCTGCCGCTGTATACCACCTGTCATACACAAAAAAAATTCATGCCTACAAGTCAAAGGCCGTTACACACACTCAGTCCGGAAGGGACCCTTATACCGCTTACTCTATTGGAAGCGCAGATGTTATGCTTCCAGCGCCGTTGCTCCAACCACCCTGCGATACTGTGGGTGATATGGTACAGTATCCCTGGTGATGACCTGTGAAGAGAGGAGGAGCGGACCTAGTCATCCCCTATGCTCGGAGGGCTCCAGGAGAGTGAAGGATGAAATAAAATTCAGCACCTCATTACGTTATAAAAGTTGCTTATATTTCAGAAGTGGCACCGATAGCTACATACAGTAAAGCGTAACTGTCTTTGTTTTTTCTTTACCTGGACAATTCAACGCGCTGACCATACTTAGGTTATGCAACTAAAACCTTCAAGTCGGCTAAGAATACTAACCTAATTGATTACATTATTAAAAACTATTTGTCATTTCAAACCTAATGCCAAGCTATACAAAAATTATAACTCTCGTTGTTAATTACTCATAATCCGAGAATAAGTGTAATCAATAAAAATATCGGAGTATGTGGCTTGCTTAATCATAATTCAACCCTAGTTGTATACTATCTAAATAATATATAGCTCATTTAAGAGGAGTCAGTACCAAGATTTGCAAGTTTCATACATTTTTCAATGCGAATTTCTAGCAAACTATTTGTGCCAGAATAATGATTTATATCTTAAATTAAAGGTAATGAAGAAGTCTAGTAAATAACCTCGAGAAAAATAAAAACAAATGTATTGGAATGGAGATATTAGCTCGGAAATAGTAAAAATTGATTTTTTTCAAATCAAATTCCTCTTAGTAGGTATTCTCATTTCTTTAGATTGTGACTATTTAAGAAAGATAAAGCCTAAATCTAGAAAATAACGTCGAGTTTTTTCATTTTTAGTGGCGCTTTTTTTAATTATTTAACTCTAATAGTACTTGTTTTTCTCTCGATATTTCACAGACGAGATATTGAAATATTTCGTTGAAAGTTGTAGAAATATAAAGCAAAATAGTATATTTAACAATTATGTGCAAAATAAAATTTAGGAGAATTCATTCTCGTTAAAAAATTTCAATTTCTTTGAACTGCAAATTTTCATTTCCGTCTTAAATTGTCGCATGATGGGTTTCTGTCTTTTACGCTAGATGGCTCTAATGTGACTTGTGGTCTAGGTCTACGCTAATTTTATATGCATTTTCATACTTTCAGGACACAAACCTACGTATAGTAAGTTTTATTGCCTACAGGCTCGCTGGTATCTAAATTGAAATTTTTGCTGAGTACTGACTCCTCTTAAACAAAATCAAATATCATGGTGTGCCATCAAAATCTATGCCTTATTTACTTATGATGCAACCATACTGGTATTCTATCGACATAATACGTGGCTTATTTAATCAAAATTCAATTATAGTTGAATACTATTGAGGAAAAGCAAGCAAGCATTATTCAAATATAATTATAATTCATCAAAACGTATGACTGACCTGTCGCTATTCAATCATACATAATTCCAATATGAAAACAAATAAATAAAATTTAGACATCAACTTACGCGTATTTGTTGGAAGTGATTTCCGCAGAGGCCTCTTTGGTGGTTAACTTTGCTCTAGATTTGAAAAGAAAATGTTATCACATCAGCCCATAGGCCATGTATTATATCGACTAATATCAGCTGAATGTCTCTACGTTGATTGCTTTTGACTAAATAATGATATTTAACTGGCCCCTAAGCATTATGGTTCCCTCGGCGGCTTGGACTGGAAATGAATCGGTGTTGACCAGGTGACTGGATGTCTTAAGGTTTTCGAATTTGTGACTGGATGGTGTTCTAATCTCACTAATGAACACAATTTATCCTCGAATTTGGGATGTCGTTTTATTTAATTGCGATGGATATTTTTATGCAATTTGCAGGTAGTGCCGGTGGATGCAGGGTAATCTGAAGGATGTTATAGATTTTTCAGGATCTCTGAGGCGCCTGGAGTGCCCTGTGACTTTTTTAACCCTGTTTTTTTTCCAATTTATAATTACACTCGGATTTTTCTTTTATACCGATATACTTTGCGAAACTTCCCTATCCCACGATTTAAAAACAAAACTTTTAGAATCTCCAGCTTTTCCTTGCTGTCCCGTCTTTTTTTTCTTTCTCTTCCTCTTCTTTTTTCGTTCGCTCGTGTACTTGTCCCAATCAGACTTCAATCGTCCGCTCGAGTCTTATCAGCAGCACATTCGACGTGTGACCCACGTTGTGTGCTGCTGCTGCTAGCCGTCCGGTAGCGTACTGCTGCTTGCAGTACGCTACGACCATAACAAAATTAGCTTAGAAATGCTACTTTGCCGCTACCCCTTTTTAATTTAGACGAGTCTAGTCGAGATTAGTCCCTGGTGACAATGATTAGAAATAGCAACGTATTTTCAAGAACTCACATCCAAGCGGCATTAAATAAAAATTACAGAATTAAAAAAGATATGAAGTTAGCACCGCATTTTGGTCTTTAATTGATGCGTTCAGAAATGCGTGACGATATGTGAAATTAGTTTTAATTGATGTAGGTATCCAGAAATGCTTGACGATTTTTAGATTTCCGATTTAATATAATAAAAGATTTCATTGAAAAGTAGGTAGTAATATGTAATATTAAATTCTAAAGACTAAGATCATATTTCAAGAGCTTGAGAATTCATCATTTTAATAAAGAAAATCTTCAAATCTTTTATTGTATCTGAAATCTGTCAAATGAAGATAAATCTGCCTATCTGGCATCGCTGCTTCCCTAACAAATTTCAGTTTTGCGCTCCCAAATGACCTGTTCGCTCCGCTCCGCGAGATCAGCTGCGAACTTTGAGGAGAGAACTAAAAGAGACGACATCCCATAGTAAAGTATTGTATGGCGGCGTAGCCAACAATTTTCGTCATCTTGATTTTGGCAGGGTGTTTGACTGTCACTTTTTTGGAAACAAATAACCGCCAAGTGTGTTTGGCGCAGAGACGTAGTTACAAAAGGGATAATTTACTTTAATAGGAAATGGTTAATGGCTATTGAACTAAGTGATAGTAATATAAAAAAGAGTTATATATGCTCGAAAATTTAGATACAACAAGCGGTGTTGAGGAAAATACTTTTAAAAAACTTTTGTGGTAATTTTGGTAAATCCCACAGACAAAATAATTTAAATCTATCATCAGTGAGAGCATACTTGCTAAAATCAAAACTGGTACCACATGAAACAGGAGATCAGTCAGTCCATTTATATACATACATGTCAGTGGGTTGTGCGAAAGATTGTGCGGAGTTTCTAAGAAATGTGTCTGAATTTTAGCGTCATTAATTTGTTGTGATATTTAAGGCATCAACAATTTTGAACGCCGCCTCTGGCACCTCGACAGAACAAGAAGAAGAACGATAGTTGCTACGCTTGTGTCATCACATGTCGCCTCCTTTATTTCCCTCCTCGAAGGCTGCGCGAACAAATGGGATAGAAATGTTAGAGAACGAAATCCAAAATATTTGTATGAAACCGAATGGGTGAACGTGATTGGGCTGGATGGAAAGTTATTCGCCTTTTCTCACTGTTCGCACTTTCACCCTATTCTGCGGAAGTTTTTTAACTTTCAAGAGTCAATAACGGGTTTTCTACATGCAAAGAGCAATATTACATATTTATTAAGTCAAAATCTGTATGAACAGCATTAGCAAAGTTAACTTAATGACAAGTTTGGACACAGAAGAGTTTTCTGATTGTTTTACTTTTAAAATGTACACGGTAAGAAAAGGAAGAAAGAAAAAAAAAATCAAACTCTCTTTACAACTTTTATGAATAAAGATAAAAAATGTGAAAGCGCAGATTGGATGCAACGAAACCGAATGGTAAATGATTCATTTTCATAAATAAATGAGAAGTGGCGGAATATTCAGAGATTACTCTTATAAAATGTTCCCGCGCTTTTGTGAAAACAGGTTTTTCTGAAATATTGAGAGAGTTTGTTCCAAATTTGTTGCTGTACTCCTATGTTGTAGTTGTGGTTCCAAAGTTGTTGCTGTAATCCTATAATAATTGCACGCACTTGCATCTGTTTACATTCGCTTTGCTCTGAAAAGATTAAGTGGGATAAACTCATACTGGATTCTCTGATATTTTTGGGAAAAAGGAGAGCTTTATTTGACAGAAATTTTTCATCTCCTTCCAGCACCTTATCCAAAGCGAAATTTATCTTTTTTCTTAAAAAAGTCAGGTAGTATGACCCGAAGTACATTATTATGAATATTTTGATAGGATTTTGAGCGATTCAATATGATTTTGTCGTTCGGGTAATCCTACGTTCTCTCGATTTTTGTGATTAGCGCGTTGTCTCAGTCGCACTACAATTATGCATAGTCAGGCTCTTTTCTTCCATTCATGCAAAAGAGGGGAGTGTATAACAATATTTGTTTCTTTTTAGAAAACAAGAAGATTTCCAATTTTGTTCGGCTGTGTCCTATCTTCTTATTACGTTATCTTTGGTATAAGATTAAGTAGATTTTTTGTTACATAGTAATTTTACCTAATATCAGCTTAAAATTGATTGCATTAATTGCATTAATTGCAATCATAAGATTTGTTTTCTTGCTTGTATGTTATTACAATTGTTCAAGAAAGAATTTTTTGGGATTCTCCGGTATATAGCAAAAGCTAAAAAATGTTCTAATTTGTTATTTCATCACAAGTTGACAAGTTCAGGTCTTGGTTTGACTCATCAACAGGTCCCAAATAGCGAAATTGGGTGATTTGAAAAACAAATGAAAAAAATGAAAAATAGAAGGAAGAAATGAAAAGTTTGAGAAAAATAGAAAAAAACAATTTTTTTATTTATTAAAAAAATGTAAAAAATTTTTTTTTAAAGAAACAGTTTCATTCGAAGCGAATCGAACCTATATACACCACGCAGTGGGCTGAAAAAGAAAAAAATAAAAAGGAAGAAGAAGAAGAAGAAGAAGCGTTTCGTGTCAGCAGAAAACCTTACACTCATCGGTGCAGCTTGGTTTTCTGCCTGCTGCAGACGCTTGAAAATAGATCAAACTGATCTCTTCTTATATAAACTCAGAATAAATTCTGGGTGTGAGTTATATGAGGAAAAAACACTCCTATACAAGCCCAGGAGGAAAAATAAAATAAAAAGATTACTCTTTTGGACTTTTTACCGGGTTAAACTTACTTTTGTTCAAGAAAGAATTTTTTGGGATTCTCCGGTATATAGCAAAAGCTAAAAACCTATGTTACACAATTTTCTTTACAGTTGTAATAACAAAAAAAAAAAATTGTCTGTAAAAATAACTGTGACTTATTTCGGAACTAAAAACTAATCTAATAGAAATCCATATTTAGTATTACCTTCAAAAGCCCATGGATTCGATTAAGTTAAAGAATAAAAAAAAAAATTTCCCGTCAAATACAAACACAGAAAAGGCAGTGCACTGCCAGGTATCTCAGAAGTTGAAAGATGAGCGGGTAATTGATTCCTACTTCTGCTGTAACGTGTAATTTTACAAATTTCTAATAAGCGGAAAAGACGCCGATTCCATGTACTTTTTTCACCTATCAATTACAGCAATTTAATTTACACTTCCTCGATCCTGTGACCCCCAGTGAGTTGTTGAGCTGTAGTTAGTATTTAAGTCTGTTCTAATGAGAAAGAAAAAGCGAAAAAAACAGGCCACAAATCTGTCTGCAACTTTGTTTTTGTTCTTTGTCAAAATGGAGTAAATGCATTCTATGTGTGAACATTTCCTTCATCATCGTTACGACCAAAGTTAATTAGCTTAATTGCAACTCATAGTTTTGCGTATATAAAATATACGAGGGGGAAAAAAATAAAAATCTTTTAAACTATAGAAGCCAAAGGTAAAGAGACTCTTTCATATCTTTTAAATTGCAAGCGCCAAAGGTACAGTAGTCACAGCAATAACAGCTCCTATCAGATGAAGTAGTGCCACTTGAGGTCTCAGGTTACAATTAAAATCAATAAATTCAAGGTAATAACATTTTAGCCATAATCTACTATCGTTGGTGGCAGTAAAATGGGAATTTTATTACAATTTAATTCACAATAATTGCAGAGTACGACCAAGAAATTCAATTAAGACTGCCCGGAGTGAATAATCTCTCTCCGGCCGGTTTAGTTCATACCTGATCCTACACCACCATCACCAATTGAAGCCATTGTCCCCGCATATTTTAACCATTTTGAAAACGTTTCTGTATGTTTTCTTATTTTCCACAAGATCAGGATCAATAAATAAAACACCTTCTTCAAATAGGTGGTGGGTATCAATTGGTATAGACTGATGGCTTCCTTATATACTCTCTCTGTCGCTGTACATATTCGTTGCGCTTGCCACAGATCTGGCGAGAAGCATTTTGGTCCATGTTATATGACAGTTTTATGGACCGTTAATCTCAATCAATTCAAATTTGTTCCCATAAAAAATAATTCATCGGCATCAGCTTAATTGCCAATAAAAACAAGAAAATTCCGATTTCCCCCTCTTGAGAAGGAAGAAATACACTCGACTAGATGTCACATTCTGGTTACTTCTCCACTGTACTGGAAAAGACAAATTCCGGCTGCGTTACTGAGGTAGGTACGCTATGGAGCGCGGTGACAAAAAGATTGCTATGCAATCAAACCGGGCCATTAGTTGGAAATTTATTAGCTGCAGTCTGTTACGATGGGGAGAATTTAGCCAATCGATGATTCTTGACGAGATGTATCACAGTGGGATGTCCGCAAAAAGTCAACTGTCACCGAATTGTTTCTAAATGTCCACGCGGACTCTCACAGTGTGCATCAGGAGGAGGCGATGATATTCGATTTTAAGTTAAACAACTCGCACGGACTGATAGCCCCATTTTCGTGATATTAAGAGCAATCAGAAGCGAAATTTATTAGGCCCCGATATGCAGTCCTGCTGTGTGCAATGGGAGTCATGCGCCTTTAGCTTCGCAATTATTTTGTAAATTTATTACCTTATCAACGTCAAATGGCTGTAATGTCCAAAAAAATTAATTTGAATATTTTTTAAGAAGAACTTACATAATTATCGACTATTCAAATTCGAGAATTCTTGTATTTCTTTAGAGGTTTACTGACCGGAGATTTGAGAGTTAAAAGAAGTTAAAAGTTCCCGTGAGAAGTTTATAGACGAAATATTACCAAGAAGTAATTTGATGGAAATTTAAGAGTGTCAAGTGAAGTAAATGAAGTGTCGTCATTAGGTGAACAATATTCCTTATGCGGTGGTATTAAGCTACAATTAGTTACGATCAAAAGTAGTCATTAGTATAATCATAATAAATTTAATATTAATAAATTAAAATAAAGTTGTTGAATACTTGAAAATTTAGTTTGAAAAATTGTAGGGAAAATAATATTTAACTGTTTCGACTGCCTCGGCTTAAGCAATTTACGTAGAAAATTTTAATATTATTGTTGTCCCATCCTAATAAAAACTAAATAAAATTAAAATAAATTTATTCTTATACCCTAGACGCACAGCACGATCTAATGAATCATTAGTACTAACTATTCATTAAAATGCCGTGTGTCACACAGTATACGTCATTATGGCTTGAAAATCAGATGATAAAGAAGTACACTAATGAAGTGTTTTCTTCCTTCATTATAGCTATAATGAGGAAAAATATGCTAAATTTAGCATATAATTTAAGTATGGAGCTCCGCTGTGCATCTGCTGATTTGAAAAATAAGAAGAAGAAGTGCAAAGCACAAAGTAATTATGTCAAAATGTTTTTTAATAAAATGTTTTTCATTTCTCAATCGTTAAATGAAATAAAATAAAAATAAATAAAAATTAAAATTAATAATAACAAAGTTTATCGCCGTGATTCGATCCATATCGCCATATTAAGAGCTAATAACTCCATAATGGCTACAAATAGGTGTACAGCTTTCATAAAAAAAGTTATGTTAACTACTGTTTTGCTAAAAAAAAAATAGGAGTTCATTGTAAAAAAATGGTAGCAAAATCCAAATTTTTAATTTGGACCGCCAGAACTCCGAAGGGAGAGGAGTATGGGACTGACTGAGCAGCCGTTGGAAAGACCGTATAGTTCTACATACAATGAGCTCTTGATAGGGACCGTACTTTTTAAGATACAAGGTTTTTGTGGCAAACTAGCATCTTAATTAACCTGCATTTCCCAAACGGTTGATGTGGGCCCTTCACCTTGCCGTAAAATTTTTTGTTCGTCTAGGTGAATAGTACTCAGCTTCTGTTCTATGGACCATCCAGACGGAAATACCCTGCATAGTAGTATAGTGTAAATATTATGCTAGGGTTAGGTTAGGTTAGAGTGACGGCCATCGCATGAATACCTGCTATTAGCCTCACTCAGACCATTCGCAGTCCATTGTGATTCCACCTTAATGAGAATTTACCTGGAAAAGATACCTCCGATTTTGGTAGTACGCTGAAACCAGCCACAAGAGTTAATTAACCTTACCAAGTCTCCCAGCTCCTTGTCTGCCAGCTACCCCAATTCGCCGAAGAAGTAGCTGCCGACCGCATTCCTCCTACGCCTGGCAAGATTAGGGCACTTACACAGCTGGTGGTGAGCGCTCTCAACCTCATCCTCATCCATACAGTTTCTGCACAAGACATTGTATGGAGCTTTCATGCGCTCTACATTTTATTAAAGAGACAGTGCCACGTAATAACTGCAATAAGGTTACGCACATCATTACGGTTCCTTCTCAGCAGAGATTCGGTCCTCCTAGGAGAAATCTCGGGCCACAGCTGTCTTAAAATCGCGCATGTGGTCAATTCTCCCCATCTGCGACTTGCTAGCTCACATGCCTGTACGTCTAGAATACTCTTTACTGATTCTAGGGGCCGTCCTATGGGCTCTTCCTAAGCAGGTAGTCTTAGCGGAGCCTTTTCTGGCTAGATCATCATCTACCTCATTACCATATATGTCACAGTGACCAGGTACCCAGAAGAGACAAATTCTGTGGTTAGTACCCAGTTTCTCGAGCTCACAGAAACACTGCCACAAGGCCCGATCTAATCAAAATCAAGCAGATCCCTCTTATCACTCCTCTCCTTTAGCTGAACACGAAATAACTTTCTTTTTCTGTTATGTTGATGTAAGTGAGATATTAAGGGTGATACGATTAGATGCAATAAGATCAGATGAAGTCTCTCTGTGCTTCATTAAAATTGTTCTGCTTTTCATTATTAGAAATTCATTACAAGCCTTTAATTCCTGCCTCACCTTTTCAACTTTCCGCGCTTATGGAGGATTGCCACGGTATTCTCACTACCAAAAAAGATATCTCCGAAGGATATGAATGATCTGCGACCGATTAGCATTTTGCGTTTTTTTTTCTTCTAAACTATTAGAAGAGTTGATGGCCGCGCAGATAAAGAAGTACTTGGAGGATATGAACTTTCTTTTTGAGTGGCTGTCCGGTTTTCGTTCTCACCATAGCTGTCAATCGGTTGTATTAAAGTGACCAAAGATCTACGATGTTCACTTGATAAGGATCACATTAGCGTTCTTGTGCTCTTGGATTTTTCTAAGGCATTCGACAGTATTATTCATCATAATCTTTTGGATAAGTTGTCCTCAAATTTTGGTTTTTGTTCTTCTGATGTTCAGCTAACCCGGAATTACCTAACTGATAGGTGGCAGCAAGATTAAGTGGAAAATACTTTATCTGATCTTCTACCGCTCTACTGCGGGGTTCCTCAGGGATCAGTACTTGGACATGTTGTGTTCAGTATATTTATTAATGATCTACCGGAAGTTATAAAGGATGCAAAAATTCATATGCATGCTGACGATATGTTCAGATATACCTAGACAGGCAGATTGTGCTAATAGAGGATTGCTTTGCTCGCTTAAAAAATGGTCAGTGAACAATCACCTAAAGTTGAATCGGTCCAAATGGCAATATATGATACTCCACAATAATAATCTCCATACTGATGAACTTCCAGTACCTGAGCTCAGCGGAACTACTCTTACGTTAGTATATAGATTTAGAAATCTAGGCATTATTATCAACTCCAATATGAAGTGCTGTCATGTCTATAAGTAAAGTTTATTACGGACTTCGGCAGCTTTGGCTGTCCGCCGATATATTAAGCAAAGAAATGCGACTACGGCTTGTTAAAATTCTTCCTTTGCCATACTTCACGTTTGGTAGCTTGGTATTTTCTAAGCTTGTATCAGATTTATTTTTTCTCTACGCAGGTTCGATCATGTGTCGCCCTATAAATTGCAACTTCTTGGTTGCTCTCTGTCCACGTATCTCAACCTAAAAGCGCTTTACTTTTTATTTAATATACTACGCACGAACACCCCAAAATATTTGCTGGATAATATTCAGTTCAGTTAATCAGCCAGGAATCGAAGTTTGGTCATGCCACGGTTTCGCAGAGCCATCTTTGAGGACTCTTACTATGTTCAGATTTTTCGGTTATGGAATAACTTACCAGCTAATATTTAAAACGCCGGTTGCTTCGGCATGTTCATGGGGTTACTAAAGTGCCATTTTTCTATCTAGGCCGGTGTCCAGTACCTTAAGCTCCCTGAACGCTGACAACAATTTCGATGTTTGGTTCTTTAATTCTTGTATTGTTTCCTTAAAAACTTAACAATTATTTTGTCTTTCGTAATTCATTTACCAAATAACAATGTACTAAAAAAGGTAGTATGATCTTGTGTACGTATTTTCATTAATAAATTCTAATTCTAATTCTAATGGTGATCGAGTTCAGAGCCTTGATTGCAGCTACACAGTACAAATTCCGATAAGTCGATCACTGGGTACAACGTAAGTTGTTGCCAGCAGCCTTGCTGTTTTGCTCATAGTCAGAATCTCCGCTTGGAACACACTACAATAGTCCGGTAGGCGGTACAATTCCTGCATTTGGGGGAATGCCGAGTACAGCCCGGCTCCCACTCAAACATCCATTTTCGAACCGTCTGTGAAGACACATACATCAGAGTATTTTACCACGCGATTATCATCCCATTCCTCTCTATTAGGAGTGCTTCTATGGACGATATAGTCCATAGCTCTCCGTATACAGTCCCCAGGACAGAACTTTAGTATTCTGCTGTCATCCTGTTATCCAGCATCGTGACTCTTTAAGTCTTAGTGCAATTCTCGCAGCTATATATTTTCCGTAAATATCAGGGGGAGTATGATCTCTATTGCTGGCATTGGCGTTGTACGAAGAGCACCTGTAACATCTAGGCAGGCAACTCTCTGTATCTTTGTGAGACCATTCAGCTGAATCGCTTTCTCTAAGTCACACCATGATTCCATATGTGAGGATGAGTCTCACAATAGCAGTGTACATCCAGAGCACGTTGCGTAGGTGAGCTCCCCCCACCCCCCCGCTTTTGCCAAAAGTTTTCTTGCAGGTAGCCGCCTTTTGACGCGCTCATTCACATCTTTCTATTAATCGCCCCCCCCCCCGCTTTTGCCAAAAGTTTTCTTGCAGGTAGCTGACTTTTGACGCGCTCATTCACATCTTTCTTTTAATTTAACTTAGAGTCTAGTATCACTCCTAGGTATTTGGTTTCAGTTCTAAATTCATGGATAATGATACCCTGTTTGACCTTTGCGGGGTTGAGCCCAAGACCACAACTCTTAGCCCAGTTAAGCAGCTTTTGCAATGCTCTTTATTTAAGATCGCTGATCATATGCTACCGCTTTTATTCCCTCTCTCTATAAACAGACGAGAATTTCATTAACCACCAATAGCCACAGTCTAGATGAAAGAACTCCTCCTTGTGGAGTACCTCTGGACACCTTCTTGGAAACTTTATTGCTGCCAAGTTCTGTGTATATTAGGCGGTTAGTGAGCATTTACTTCAACTCAAAAATGGATTGGAAGTAGCGTTTCGTATTGGCAGAAACCTTAATACTTTTCAATTTTACAATTGACAATCGTCATTAGCATAGTTTCTTTCCTCCATACACGGAATATAACCCCCTTTCCAGGGGAGGCTGGGCTCCTTGGATTTTATCATTCATCATGAATGATGGTTAGATTTCCGTCAGATGTACATGCCATCAAAAAATCCCGACTAAATTAATAACTGTTAGATCCTTTAATATGAGACATACAGCAGTCCATGTGTTTTATGTAAGGACATACCTGTGTTGCCATTAGGGTACACTTCACAGGTACTCTAACCTACCAAGACATGGTCTGCGAAGGGTAGTATCGGGAGGGTAAAACTTTGATTTTCCACCATATTTGGTTATTGCCGTATAATGATTGCAAGAGCTACTAAAAATTTTTTCAACACTTTTCAATTTTTGAAACACTTTTCAATTTTTGCAACACATTTCAAAATTTTCAAAATTTGTTTTCACATTTTCGGAAGCATCCATGGCAGGCACAAACTTAGCCGTACGTTAGAAATACTCATTATCTATTTCAGGGATGTCAGAACAATTCATTTGCGAATCATCGTATTAAAATACTCTCATAAAAATTTAAATAGTTTTGTTACGTTTGTACGTAAGTAAATCTTAAAAATAGAGCTAACGTCGAGAACTCAAGTACGTTAATCTTCTCATACGATACCTGTAGACCTTTATCAGATGAAAATTGTTAGTTGGATAATTTTTGTTTCAGGAATTGCTAGAATTTAATAATAATGCTAACATGAACGTGTGAATAAAGAAAGTTTCATTATTTATGTGTGAGCAAATAAATAATAAACCATAATTTTAAATACTAGGCCCTACCCACAACAAAGCCATGGTTACGCTAATTCTGGACCTCCACCCCTTTTATATGGCCTTTGTTGGAGCGATAATCTTCAATAATTTGGGGCTAGACTCTGTCGAGTTGATCAATATATTCCATTGCACCACACAATCGTGTTTAGTTTTACAAGGAAGTGCCGAATCCAGAGGGGGGGGGGGGAGGTCGTGGAGGTCATGACCCCCCTAAATTTGAAGAAAAAAATAATATTTAATTAATTTTATATTTTTGTTTTATTTATATCATTCAAATTCATAAAATTTGTTTATTCCAAAACTTAGAAAAATCAAAATTCATTTCAATGAATATTATTGTATGCATGTGATGTATGTGCATAGGTCTTTCTCAGAATTTGAGTTTGGGACCCAAACTTTGGGTGATTAAAAACCCTCGGAAAAAATTTCCCAAGCCACGAAACAGACTCCCTCACTACCACATCAGAGCCCTAACTTAGTCCTAACTCCTAACATTCTAAAATATTTGCAGCGTACCACTGACATGTAGAATATAGACTGACTACGTCCATAGAAATAAACTGCAGTAAGTGGACTCACTTCTATATAGCGTTCTCTTTCGATCTAAGCACCAAGTACCAACTGAGAGTAAACTGTAAACAACAAATAAATAACTGAGTTCGTCGTAATAAATGTTTTTAAATTAATTATTTCGGTTAGTTAGTGATAAAAAGTGTTTTACCAAAGGCAATATATTCACAAATACTCAACAGAAACTCGAAAGGTTTTATTAAAGTCACTTTTCAACTTCCCACCAAGGGTTTTTTCAATGTTGGCACCGACGTAAGAACTATTTGTGACACAAAAAATTGTACTCGCATGAATTAGCATATCGAGCAGTCCATATTATATATGCCAATGCGTAAAACTGAGAAAAGGTTTGTTTAAATGATTGCTGCAGCTTGCGCCCTAAACTACTATTCTATTAAAAAATGAGTTTTTGTACAAAAATTTTGTTCAAAAATGACACATCACCCACACCGCTTAATGGTACCCCACTACAGTACAGCGTGTTTTTTTATCCTGAATTAAATTTGTTTTTCCTCAATTTTCTTTATAAGCCCCCCCCCCTAAAATTTCAATGCTAGATCCGCCACTGTTACAAGGACCCATTTTTTGTTACAGTTGGTTTTTCCGTAGTTTGTTACAGATGGTTTTTCCGTAGTAGTTTGTTAACTCACAGTCTAACGGATTTGTTCACGTTACTGTATGTCTTTTCTATGGTATTTATACTAAAGAAATACACCAACGACAAGTGGCGCTATGCCCATTCACATTCTTGAAGAAATTGAAACAAATTAAATAAGGAAAAAAAAAACAAGAGAAGCCATATTAACAACTAAATTGCTGCAATCATTTAATATTGTGCATTTCAATAATAATTGCAGTAAGAACACATTCAGTCCTCATCACCAAATGTAAGCCCAAAAGCCTCTTAAAAAGAAATAACTTCCGACAAGCTATAAAAAACAAAGAAAGAAAGCAAAAAAAGCTAAGTAAAGTAGGCATTAAAACAAAAACCATCGAACGTCTGGGAGTTCCAATAGAAAATCTATAGAAATGCAACGTAATTTCCTGGAATAACTGTTTCATATACATATATATGTAAGTATATATAATTTAAGCCAAACAAAAAAGACACAATAATTATGCAACTTTCCCTCTGTTTGTATGTACAAATAATTTACGCTTGTCGAGCCTCTAAGCGCACTTTAACCTCGTTCTTGACTGCTTTTCTATATATTCTGAAGAGCGTTTCATAAAAGTTGAAGGGTTCGCGAAACCTCTTCATATTACTGTAAACAATGTTAAAGTCTTCAGACGTATTTAAAACGGTTTGCTGCTTTCCAACTAAAATGCAAGTTTTATGGAAATGTAATTTTTTTTTTTTTTTTCAAATAAAGAAAAAAGTCACAATTCTTCATGTCTGTCAATACACCACCATCAAAGCATATGAGGGGATTTGGGAATAATAATTGTCCCGGAATCGTGCAGAATGTGTGGTATCAGTCCAATCAATCTCAGCTCCAGTTGAGTGATTTACTGCAAGATTTTCAGAAGTTATTTAAAAGCATTGTAGGAACGTAGCACGCCCGTCTTACAGCAGGCGATCTAAAATTGTTTCGCTTTTCAATTCTTCCACAAATCCTGTCTTTTGCAGACTTTTCACCATGGGAATCAATAAGCAAAAAAGTTTATCCCATCTGAAGAAAGTTCTGTCGAAATTTAGTAACTTGGACAATAATTCTCAGCTTGACACGTAAATTGCTTATGAAAACCAGGCGGTTGTGCTTTTTATTCCCTTTTCGGCAGTCCGAAAACACACGAAATACATTCAAGATCTTAAGAATTTTTAGGATTCTGTGAATTTCTTTTGTTCATGATTTACTAACAACTTGGAAGTGCTTGCTCATTGCTTCACAGTCGCGGAATTTCGTAATTGGTCAACAACAACAAAAAAAAAAAATTTCTCTAAGAAGTCTTGAAGAAAAATCTTATCCTCTACTAAAGATTTGGTGCATTTCATTTTACATCGCAGTTTCTTCACACACATCCCTCTGAATTGATCGGATTCACTCAAATATTTTATAATTCTATTGTTAGCGAAAGTAATTTATTGAAACTATAGAGAAACTGTGATTTTAGGAATTGAAGATTTGAACCGTTTAGAAAGCTTCAGGGAAAAAACAAATAAAAAAAGAAAACTAATCAAAAAATATTGCTACGGGGGCCAACTACTGTGACATGATAATTAAGAAGAAACACATATTTGTGAGCTAAAGTTAGGCTGTTTGGTTGTTTATACCAGCCACGTCGCATTGATCGTGACGAATTGTATCCGATTGCATTTGGTGGGTGGGAGTTTAATCCAATCAACATCATCATCATCATAATCATCATTAGTTGTTAGGGTCAACTCTTAGTTTCTACAAGTCTAACGAATTCAAGTCTTCACCTAATTTCCGGTTCTTATGGGTAGCAATTATGATAAGTCATCAGCCTTCGTAGAGTTGTTGCCTTTATATTGTCGAAGAATTAGTCTTGCCAAGCGAATCAACCGGAAAATGAAACGAAACTACCAAGCTATTATCAGGAGGGGAGGAGGAAAATTATAGAGGAAAAAATGTTTAAAACAACCGTGTACAGGCAGCTTGATTCACATCAGTTATTGGCATTAAGATGACTTAATTAGTTATTACTACAAAAATGAGTGTTTTGCTCTGCATTGCAGTGTTTTTTTTTTTTATTACCATCATAGGGAAAAATTAATTCTGGCACGTTGGAAAGTTTATTTGGATTAGATAGGACCGAAGCAAATTTTTATCTTTCACATTAAATGGAACTAAATTCAGGGACGAACGGAAATAGATTATGTTGATGGCACGCGCTAGAGTAATTTTGTTGTTAATTTGATTGACACGTGTATTTATTACAAATAACTGCTGAGGGCGGGCGGGGGAGGATTTGAAAAACTCCTGGCTATGGAAACCCCAAGAGTTTACTTAACGTTTTAGTTTGGTTGAAGTTGTAAAAACAGACCGTTACCTACGCTTTAATGAAAAACTTTGTATTCACATTCACACCTGTATCTCCCAAGATATATACATTTTGTATAGGGTAAGTCCGGGTAAGATGGCTAACTTAGGAAATTATTGAATATATTTACAGAACGCGAAAAACAAAACAATTCAAGCCTGCATTACGATTTGTATAAACTATTTGGTTACCGAACTAAAATATGGTAACCCTGAATATGTGATTACTGGTGATTTCCAACGAGGCTGTATAGATAGATGCAAATTGGCCATCAGTCCTGTAATGTCAGGGTGAGATTGCCAGTACATATTATGACACTGCGGGAGAGATGGCTACTGAATTTCGTTTTTTCTAGAATACTTTTTTTAATTATATATTATATATTTACTATAGCTGGTATAGGATAACAATAAAACCTTTATCTTTTTGTCAACGTTTCCCGTTCCCCTTCATCAAGGCTAAAAATATAAACAACAACAATAACCTATAAAAATATCTATAAATTACCTCAAGAAAATTACCAATAGAAATTACAATTAAATTTACAATAAAAAATTAAACATGATATAAAGAGGATCACAAAAATTTAAAAATATTTTTTTACGGCTGTCAGATAGCATCCTAGATAAAAATAGAGGAAGTCTAGTACTAGTAACGCAAAGTGGGAGTAATTATCAAAACTAAAACAATACATCAATCTCTGGTATATAGCAAATATATAATACTTAGGGATACTACAATTTCTTATATTATATATTATGGGAAAATGGCTGCATAAAACTACTCAAATTCCTTTTGTTTATATTTAAATTTTTATTTCAACATAAAAAAAAACCTTTTATTCTGGTAAAAAACAAAAACAAACAATTAAGAAAGTATAGTAGGTATAACATTCAGAAAGGAACTACTTATATAGCGTTATTACATTACATGCACATATTAGGAAAATTCGTGCACTGCTCGTGTAGCCAACGCAAGCACTTAATACAACGTATCCAATTTTCATTTCGTTTCGTCGCAAAATAACTTTTCAGACAACCAACGCATTTTCATTCTCATGAAAATCGTTTTCATTTTCATCGTTTTCCAGAACCACATCAATTTCCGACTCCGAGGTCGAACCGACTTTCTTTGCTTTCTTGGATGATTTTTTTTGTAGCTTTCCCTTTTGGACTTGCTTTTTGGCAAATATTTTCTTTTTATTTTAAGGGTCCTTTCTCGCAATTCGTTAATGTTCTCGGATGATGTTAAAACAACTCCAAGATTATTTGAACTCCTTTTAATTTTTTCAGGGAGTATAGGAATCGGAGAAATCTGTTGTAGGAGATTTCCTGGATTGACATCTGCCTTAGAAGTACATGAGTGTGTTGACGCTTCCCCACAACCAACATTATTTATGAATTTTGCGGATTCTAATATCAATGATGAAGTGAAATTTGATTATTGAACTACCATAGCACTCTTAGAAAGTTGAGGCTCGAAAAAAGTCTGGTTATTTGGTGTTGAAGTTGATATTAGTTACCATTATTATTTAGTATTTAGATTTTTATCATAGAAATTATAAAATTAAAACTTAGTAATGAGTTAAATTGTATTAGGGTGCAAGAATAAATAAATAAAACACAATCAAATTTTTGTTTCTAAACTTGGTTGCAGAACCAAAAGTATCGAAATCCTTGGCGGAATTGGCGCCATATCCGATTACTAATCTTTTCTAGTCTTATGGTCATGCTGCTAATGTCCAACTTACTACGGATTTGGTATATTACAAATATTCTTCCAATTTAACCTATCTTTGCTTTAAGTAGATATCATTAGTAGTAGTAGATATTTCGATTTACTTTTCTTTATAACTCAGCGATATTTCATCAAATCTCAAAACGCCTGCGACACAGTGACTAAGTTTTCGGGTTATTTCCGAAAATAAAAGGACAATCATTCTGTTCGCACCACTCCATTTGTTTTTTTTTTAATTTATATGGAATTATGCTGATGTTGAAGTTTATCGTTAGAATACTTGCAAAGAATAGAGTAAAACATATAAATACAATATTTGTTTATTTTTATGGATAATATAATATAAAACAAATACCAATAATACATAACAGTATGTACAAAAATAGGTAAAAGTAGAAAAATAATTAATAATAGTGAAAAATATCAGCATTAGGATGATGACTACATTGCAGATGGACCTGCATGGCGTCCTTTGCTTTTTTTGTGTGTTAAGCTGTGCTATGCGCATACCGATTTGTTACACTTGATACATGGTTTCCGGATAGCTCTTTTATTTTTGCTCTGCGGTAGTATACAGGGTTTTTCCCACTAGGAGGTCAATAGAACAGGAGATGATAGTACTCACTTAGATGAACCAAAAATTGTATGGCAGGGGGGGGGGGGGGCATATCAACCGTTTAGAAGTTACAGGGTGATTACGAGAAAAAGGCAGGTTTTCACAAAACACCCTGTATCTTAAAATGTACAGGGCGTACGGTCACAGCTAAGGGCTCATTATATCAGAACTTCATGGCCTTTCCAACGACTGCTGAATCAGCCCTATACCCCTCCCACCAAGAATTATGGTCGACTATGTTAGCCCCCCCCCCATCACCCGCCAGCAGTATAATTTGTGGTTCGTCTAGATGAGTACTATTACCTCCTACTCTATTGACCTCCTAATGGTAAACACCCTGTATATAGCTTATACCTTTTCGTTTGATGCACTCAAATGCATCTCGTTGTATGAAAACATTTGCGAATTTGCCAATGACTCATCCACACTTTGGATTAGATTCTAGTTCAAATGTGGAGTAAACTGCAAATTTTATTCTCTTTTATGGAGTGAAATATTTGTATAATTATGATTAGGATTACATTACCTAAGTTAATCTAAATTTTTATTAAAATGTGGGATGCATTTTAAAAGAGTAAAATTTAATATTCAGAAATATGAAAATTAATTTGAATCCAGTATGGAAATTACAATATTATGCACAAATTTTTCTGTGTATAGATAACAGGCTAGCCACGGGAGATGAAAAATGGATATTTTTAAGAAATCTGGAAAATTCTACTTCAAGACCTTCTAAATCACCTGTCCATCCAAAAGAAGCATATGCTCGACATTTGTTGGGATCAAAATGGTCCAATCTATTAAGAGCTTCTTTCACCTGTAGAAACGATTACTGCATAGAAATATTTTTTTGACTATCAGAACCAGCTTAACACAAGCTCGCTGCATGGACACGTTTAATAAATAAACGGTCAACAATGCATGCACTTCATCATTTAGTCGGTGTTAGTATTAGTATGTTACACTAAACATAGACCAAACAGCAGGTAAAATGACATGCAATGCGACATACAACAAAAATATAAAAAAAAACTAAATAAAATCTAACTAAAAAGATTAAATATTATATAGACGTTTTTTAAGACATGCTTAGGTCCACAACAACAAAATCCTCAGCCAAATTATTAACAGTAATGCACATGCAATTAATAGGTTCATACATGCTAAAGCTAGACCTTGAGGAGTTGACATGCAACAGAAGTAGTCTTCTCAAATTGTGCTTATTATTACGAAAAAAGATTTTGTCATATTCAAAAGCTGCAAGCGATCCTCATAGGGTGGAAGAATCAATGAGTTATTCCAGGGTAGGTCCCTAAGAGCAAAGTGCAAGAAGTTTTGCTGAACAGACTCGATATGGACGATGTGCGTACCGTAAAAAGGAGACCAGACCTGGCTAGCGTTTCAAGAAGTGGTCTCACAAGGCAAGTATATAAACGTAATGTTATGGAGGGATTCAAGAACTCTCGGGACCAACGTTTTATAAAGCCCAGCATAGAAAAACTCTTAAATGCCATGTGGTTTATGTGGGAGTTAAAATTCAATCTATGGTCACATTTGACACCCAAGTCAAAGACAGAACTAACGCGGCAAAACGAGGAAGGCGAGAACCCATAGACATAAGAGATAGGATTCAGATTCCTGTGGAAAGTCATCATCTGACATTTGTCGATATTGAATACCAAATTATTGTTTTTGCACCAATCGTAAAATTTGTGGAGGTCACCCTGTACATATTCACAATCGTTAAAAGACTTAATCTTAGCGAAAATTTTAATGTCATCAGCATAAATTAAGACTTTGCAGTGCTTCAATACGGAGACAATGTCGTCAGTAGATAGAATAAATAGCAACGGGCCTAAATGACTCCCTTGAAGTACGCCAGACGAAGCTTTCAAGACTCTAGAGATGGAGTGGCGGAAATAGATTTGGCTTGCTCTGTTATCTAGATATGACTCCGTCCATTTTAGGAACGTTGTGGGAAACTCATACTTTTCCATTTTAAACAGTATCACGGAGTGAGATAGCTTGTCGAAAGCTTTACTAAAGTCAGTATAAATACAATCTGTCTGGAAGCCTTTTTCAACCCCGTAAATGGTATTAGTGGCAAATTAAATAAGTTAGTGATTGTAGATCTGCCAGAAATAAACCCATGTTGGTTTGAAGAGAGCAAATTGTTGTAGGAAATTGATAACGAAGAGTAGATGATAGATTCGAATAACTTGGGCATGTAAGATAATTTTGCAATAGGCCTATAGTTAGAGATATCTTTTTTACTGCCATTTTTGTAGACAGGTATGATAAATGAATTTTTCCATAGCTGAGGAAAACAACCACTATCGAGCGATTTTTGGAAAATAAATCTCAGCGGGGTTGCCAGGGAGAGGAATTATGACTTAAAAAAGGCTGGATATATCCCATCAGGACCCGTTGTAAAGTCATTTGGAAGCCCATTAATATGATCAAGTATATCCTCTTCTAAAATTGTAGGGATAGTGAATGAAACGTTATGAGAGTCGTTCATATGACTGAAGTTGCTACTTTGAAGTTGAAAATTTGACGAGACGAAGGCATTGTCAAAAAAAGAAGCAAATATATCGCAAATCTTAGACGAATCATCACTAGCAGAATCCTTGTTTCTCATGGTATTGGGGTAGTTGTCCGTTTTTTTCTTCATGTTAATAAAATTAAAAAAGTTACGTGGGTCACTAAATAATTTCGCACACATACTTTGAATATACTCGTTATAGAGTGAAAAGGATGATGTGAGGAAGTGGTTGTGACTTGTAATGTTCTTGTCCCTCATATAACTATACCACAATTTATTCTTTTTATTTTTAAGACGCTTCAGTTCTTTATTGAACCAGGGTGGAGACGTTTTAGAGAGCCGCTGAAGCTTACGGGGAACGTGAGAGGAACACAAGTCTACTGGAAAGTTCCGAAAAGGTAGCCTTTCTAAAATTGAAAAAGTATTCGGTTTCATCACAATTTGTAAAGTTTTCGGTTTCATAGTAATATGTAATTAGTTGGGGGGGGGGGGGGGGGGTGATATTTGTCAAGAGTAGACATTATAACTAACTTAACTGAGCTAGGTTCAACTAAAAGTTACCCATGTCAGTAGAAAATACCAGGTCTAACTGCCTACGCATGTCATTCGTAACATTACTGATTGGCTGAGACCAAGAGATGAAATAGTGTCCAGGAAAAGTGATTCTCTTATTGTCAAGTTGATGATATCCTCATAGCTGCGGAAGACGAAGAAAAGCATGATGAAATTTTAAATAAAGTTATCAAACGCGCACGGGAACTAAACATAAAATTTAACATGGATAAAGTTCAATATAAAGTGCTTGAAGTAAAATTCTTAGGACAGATTATCTCGAAAAACGGGGTCTCTTGTGATCCTAATCGCGTCGAAGCCATTTCCCACTTGAAACCACCATCCAATAAGAAAGACTTACAAAAGTTGTTAGGCTTCGTAAATTGCGGAAGAAATTACGTCCCCAACCTGTCTGAGGCAACACAGCCATTACAAGAGCTACTTAAAAAGAATACAAATTTTAAATGGGAGCAACCCCACACAGGTTGTCTTAATAAAATCAAACAATTAATAAAAAACGCATCATCATTACGATTCTTCAATGAATCTGCAGAGATAACAATAGAAGCAGATGCATCTAAATTTGGTCTTGGAGCTTGCATGAAACAAGGACAGAAACCTAATTATTTCATATCTAGAAGTCTTTCGGAAACAGAACAGAAATATTCTCAAATCGAAAAAGAACTTCTGGCAATTGTTTTGGCATGTACCCGATTTCATTTGTTTATTTATGGTAAAAAAGTTCCAGTAATAACTGACCACAAGCCGCTATTAGGCTTATTTAACAAACACATAACAAAAATCCCAAACTCCCGCCTGCAAAGGCTTATGCTTAGATTATGTAAATATAACATACAACTAAGCCATAGTCCCGGTAAAAATATGCATATTTCAGACGTACTGTCACGAAATGTTAGTAGTGAAGTATGTGTCCCCGAAATAACAGACCTCAACGAGGTTATACATACCATAAATGTTAGCGACAGTAAAAAAGATCAGTTCATAAGAGAGACCCTAAATGACCCAATATTAAAAGAATTAAAGCTAACTTTAGAAAATGGATGGCCTAAAGACAAGTCAAAATTAAAAGATAAAATAAGATATTTTTGGAAATTGAAAGATAATTTAATTTTAGATGGAGAAATCATATTCTTTAATGAACGTATTGTAGTACCTGCCTCAATGAGAAATGATATTTTAAACTTATTGCATAAATCACTTCAAGGAATCGAAAAAACGACAGCCAGGGCTAAAACATCCGTATTCTGGCCAGGAATTAATGAAACCATTGAAAACTTAATAGCATCCTGCAATATATGCCAGAAATATCGTAATGCTAATAAAAAAGAACCATACAAAGCTCATGAAATCTCCAAACTACCCTTTGATAAAATAGGTATGGATATTTTCGAAATACATTCAAAAACTTATCTCGTAGTAACAGACTATTTATCAAAATATCTTGATATAATACCTATAAAAAATAAAACATCCGGGGAGATCATAAACAAATTAAAAAATATTTTCGCAATACATGGGTTACCTCGAATTATTATCGCAGATAATAACCCATTTGGATCATTCCAGTTCCAATCGTTTACTAGTGAACATGATATTAAATTAATTACAAGTAGCCCTTATTATCCTAAATCAAATGGATTAGCCGAAAGGTCTGTGCAAACAGCAAAGCGATTGTTGCAAAAATCAAAAGACACTAAGGAAGAATTATGGTTAGGTCTATTAGAATATCGAAACACACCAATCAAGGGTTGCGATAGAAGTCCATGTGAAATTTTAATGGGACGACAACTTAGAACTTTACTGCCTATTAAATTATCAAAATTTGACAATACCAAATATAACAACCATTATAATAAAGTAAAGCTTAACAACCATTGGAATGAAAAATACTACAATCGGAATGCGAGACCAAGAAAAATCTTTAATGATGGCCAGCCCATATGGATTAAAAATAAACAAAATTGGGAACAGGGAAAAATAAATAAAAAACATACAACTCCACGCTCCTATTGGGTGGAGAAGGAAGATGGAACAATAATCAGACGAAATTCATTCTTTCTGCGTTCACGTACCTAAGATTGGAAGAATGTCTAACAATTGAATTGCATTTAAGAAATTAACATATATAGAAAAACACAAAAATGGATGATATAATATTAAAAAACCAAAATTATTGAAATATATTTCATAGTAATAATTACACTAGATTAATAACTATGTTACTATAAGGCTTACTTAATTCACTATTAGAATGTAGACATATGTATGTACATATCAGATTAAGAGAAATGAATTGATAGATGAAATAACAATCCCAACTTAGTTAAGTTAAAAGAAAAGGGGAGGTGTAGCATATCACAGAATAGCTGAAATATAACTATACAATGTCATCATTGGTCATCACCGAAATATAAGTAGCAGCGCTATAAAATAATAATACGCACAACTACTAACCCACGTCTGGGTATCATCAGCGATCGATTAGTCTATAAGTTAGCAAGTAGTCAGTCTGTACTGAGTCACTTAAATATAAGGTTATACAGTACTCGGTTGTTTCAATATAACTTATAACATAATACAATTAAGTGGGAGATAGTCATCGTCATCATTGTTTAATACCCATTCTATATTGGGTAAGTTAAAATCACCAATAAGTAGTAATTCGTCAAGAGGCTCCATTTTACCATGGATAAAATAAGAAGTTGAAATGAGCAGTTCGTATAAATTTTGACCTTTGTCATCAACAATATTTATAGAATCTGGAGGTATATAACAACAAATTATGTATAAGTCGTGTCTTAAGACAGACAGCTTAAGAACTATAAGTTTGGTGTTAAGAGAGTTGGAAAAACTGGGAACCACAATTTGGGTGCAATTGAAATGGTTTTTACATGCGAGGAATACGTCACCGCCGCGAGCTACAGAGTTAATATATCTATCTTTCCTAAAAATTTTTTAAGAATTGTCTAAGATTTCGACATCGCGAACGCCATGATGCAACCAGCAGCTTGACAGATTGCAAATTTTTGTAAAATATTTAATATTGTCAAATAAGGCATCAAGATAATGCACAACCACATACGACTTTCTGGATTCAGCATAAATGTCGGATCTTTATTTCATTATAAAGAAGAAGGTATGCCGTTAATAATGGAATGTAACATCAGCCAAATGACCACCACGACCACGCCTACAGGACCATATCCTTTTCATGAAATTTTCCATAACCAAATCGCAAAGTGGCTGCCCTATGTCCTCGATAGCCTGACGAATCCCATCTTTGAGGTCTTGAATCGACGCTGGGATGTTGGCGTAGACCTTCTCTTTCA
Source organism: Dioctria rufipes (assembly GCA_963924295.1). Lineage (NCBI taxonomy): Eukaryota > Metazoa > Arthropoda > Insecta > Diptera > Asilidae > Dioctria > Dioctria rufipes. Next base: position 76,302,326 of record OZ002743.1, on the reverse strand, counting down.
CGTGGCCCCAAAGGAAGAAGTCTCAAGGTGTTAAGTCACAAGATCTCCGTGGCCAATTGTGATCACCTCTTCGAGAGATAACACGGTCCGGAAACTTTTCCCGTAAAAGATCAATGGTTTCGTTGCTTGTATGGCACGTAGCGCCGTCTTGTTGAAAGTAAACATTGTCCAGATCAATACCATCCAATTTCGGCCATAAAAAATCATTAATCATCTGTCGATAGCGCAATCCATTCATCGTAACTGTTGATCCAGCCTCATTTTCGAAAAAGTAAGGTCCAATGACCCCGCGGGACCATAAACCGCACCAAACAGTCACACGTTGAGGATATAGCGGCTTTTCAACAATAACTCTTGGGTTTTCCGAGCCCCAGATGCGACAATTTTGCTTGTTGACGAAGCCATCGAGGTGGAAATGGGCCTCATCACTCAAGATGAGTTTTCGATGGAATTCCGGATCATTTTCATGCATTTCAAGGACCCAATCAGCAAAGACTCGACGTTGTTGATGATCGGCCGGCTTGAGTTCTTGTGTTAACTGAACTTTATAAACCTTAAGACCCAAATCTTTATGCCAAATACGGTGTAATGACGTTTGTGGAATGCCTAATTTCAAAGAACGACGAGGAATGCACAAACCTGGGTTTTCTTCAACACTTTCGGCTACAGCAGCAATATTCTCGGCTGTTCTTGAGCGACGTGCACGGGTTTTATTCTTCACATCACTAACTTGTCCCGAAAGCTCGAATTTTTCTACCAATTTCTGTATTGCGGTCCGACAAGGTGCATCACGACGACCCAAAAATGTTCGAGTTTTACGAACCGTCTCTGTCACATTTTCACCATTTTTATAGTGAATTTTAATAATTTCAATGCGTTGTTGAATCGTGTATCGTTCCATTTTTATTAATGGCGTAGTTTCTACTTGTCAAATTTCAAAAAATGACAGCTCCAAAAGTGACATCTACCGAAATAGCGGGCTAATTAAAATAACACCTCTTATTCGAAAACCTTTTATATAAATTCGATGAGAAAAATTACTTTTTTTGGTAAAATATGTTGAAATGAGGATGAGATGCTTGAGGCTCTAAAGGAATAGTATATGTATCAAATAGGACGTAGTTTCGTTCGACGGGAATAAAAAAAACCTCCCGAAAAGATGGAAAACAGATTGATCATCAAAAATCAGATAAAACTTTTTGATCAATACAAAACATAACACTTGAAAATAATAATAATTGCCATCACCAGAGAGAGCACTTACGCAGAGAAAATTAATTATTATTAGCCGACACTTATTAGGACTGACCTATGACTTTGTATGATCTTTAAACATGGCGTTCAGCCTAAGATGCTCAATTGATGCAACTCATACATAGTTACTTGCGGTGCCGGATAATCACACTGAAAATCCTTAAGATAAGAAAACGATCAACAGTTTTGAGTAGCCGGGGTTATTTATTCCAATTGTTGGGTCATAAAACTTATTGTTCGCATCTGGCTACTTCGGAATCAGCAAAGTCTTACTAGGTTTTACTGCTTTTCTTCTTCTTCTTCTGCTTTTTAGTCTTCTTTTCTGTACATACATACAAAAACATACGTATATGTATTCATTTATGTATATATAGTTCAATCGTTGGCTTATCTTGGCAGTTTGATCGATATGCGACTGCGCAATTGAAGTAACCATCTCGTTGTTGGCTGTTTTAATGCATCCCCAGGACAGAATAGGTTGGCGAAGGTAAAGGCCAAAGAAAATGTAAATGTCGATAAACAAATGTTTATCGGGGCTGTTTCGCGGGTACCTGCTGATTGATTAGCCCATCCTAATGTCAAATGTTGATGGGTTGTGACCACAGAGTTCCTGGCATCGTTTTTATCTACCGCAATCCGCCGCCATAAAGCGATATATTTATTTATATAGTGTTTATGTATGTACGTACATTTGTACATGTATACATACTTGTATATATGGCTCTTAAGCTATATAGATATATGCGCAACGATCTTGATTCTTGGGGTGGAGCGAACGTAATGCATATATATGGATTTCTCGCTAAGATAAAATTCTTTGCTGAATAATTATCGGGCGCTAGATCATTATTCTCTTTACAATTTTGCGCATGGTGTACGCGAGCGCAAGCGGATATAACTTGTGGGCATAAAATAATTTAATGATTAAACCTCCCAATTAACAGTTACAACCTTTTGATAAAATTCATTCAGAAAATTAAATGCCACCCAAGTGAAAATACACGATGTAGCTATGAGGAAGAGATATGGCAGTTTTCAAAACTGGACGGGTAGTATATAGCCAATATTGGTATTTGTTTATTTTCTCGCAATGATCAAGTCTCACAAGTCTCGGATACACCCAGTCAATTTGATTAGAATAAGCCTTTAAATCTTTAAGTTAATCTAATCTGCGTAAACTGCAGCGCAATGTGTTTACTCATGCGCATTGCACTCCTATAAAATTCTCCATCAAAAAGGAGGTGCCTACACGTTTTCAACGTCGGTCGTGATAATGCATATATCTTGACTCACTATGCTAACAATAATTTACAATTTTATTGCAGAAAAATTTAACCTTGCGCATTTTAATGGGACTCAATAGGAGTTTTATAGGTAGGCACCGGGTGCTAAAATTCATTCCTTTACCCGGATCACCTAAGCCCAGGGAGCAATATTTATGAATGTGACAACAATGGGTAGGAACCTTATACAATGGCTTATCGCTGCAGTTGCGGCATGATGATGATGATGATATGATGCGCGTTGGTGAAAAGATTTATGTTTTGCTGCGAGTTGACATTGTGTCCTTCCCCCTCCCCCCTCCTCACATAATTTACTTATTTATGTAAAAACTTTGTGTGTGCATTAAAGTTTTCGTGAAAATTCACAAAGATTTAAGGCACTTAATAAGAATAATTTTTATGATACGTCGTGTTTTATGATACCATGACAGTATTGAACATGAGCGAACTGAAAACACATTAAGCCGCTCCTCTATCAGACTTTATGTGCAATTTCGTAGGTGTATGGTGTACGTTTTATAGCCTAAGCAGTGTTGAATTTCTTTTAAATTGCTAATTTGTCACAATTAATTGCCGTCAACGTAGGTATATAATTATGAATTAATAAATTGTAAGCAACACCATATCTGCAATGTAATAACCCCCAACTTGGAATGTATTTAGCACCTTGTAACGCGTTACTAACCATTTTATATTTGCAATAATTTTCATATAATGGCAAATGGATCTAGGATATCCTACAACAGAACTAAAGGTATTTTTGTATGGATGGAGGTATAACATATGTACGTAAAGAGTCACATCGAATAAAGTTTACTGTTGACTGTATTATGTTCAAATTTATTCATTTTATTCAAACATATCGTAAAATACTTAAGGCCCGCCCGTTAAATCCATGCCCAAACTATGAATCAGACTATATAGATTAGACTGGTTGGAAATATACAATTAATGACTTGCCAGTATCTAGAGAGACATAATAGGTTTGGTGATAAGTAATAAAACTGCTAAAATCTATTAGGAATAAGTATAAGAGAGACCACCTACTTGATTAATAAATTGCTCCCGTAAACAATATATTTTGAATAATTTGAATTATTGAATTTATGGGTCAAATTGGGAGGGGTATTGGATACTTTTCGTAAAGAAGAAATCTAGTTTTGCAAAGTTTGCTTTATATGGTGGTTCTCGGTTAACGAACTTCTATTTTAGCATATTATATTTCGAAGGTTGAGGTCTATCTAAATTGACTTGAGCTTATATTTAGCGATTTTTCTTTTGGAAAACTTGTATTACGAATTCTAGGATGATACCTCGGTACTGATTTAATAAGTACCATCGTGCCATATACTATAATTCTCAAAAATAAAATACGTACTGAGCAAATTAAATTTAAAAAATAAAAATAAAAAAAACAGGACCTTGTGAAAATGAAAAATCATGAACTGGATTTCATCTGCATTCTTTGAATGAGAACTGTTAAGACTTAATTCAAGCACAGTATACTCTACAGCAGGGGTTCCCAAAGTTTTTCTTAGGCGGGCCAATTTAATATAACCGAATTTTTTGGCGGGCAAAAAAAAAAAAACGGAATAAAATCAAAACAATAACCACGATTTTTTTTTGTTTTAAATATATTTCACTATTTCTTATTTTTTTTTAATGTTTTTTTTATTAGTATGCTAAATTTAATATATATATAAATCTTTAATTATATATTTATTAAAAAAAAAAAAAAGAACTGAAATCCATCTTATTATATAATAATATAAATCTTTAACTGTAACAACAATTATTATAAAATCACACAATTTATTAACACGAAAATAAAATCACTCTTATTGTAAATACAGAACTATAACTATAGCAACAAGTATTACAAACTAATAATCTATTATTTATTAACAAAAACAAATGTAACTGGAACTAAACTTATAAATATAAAATATATAAAATTATAAATATAAATTTTTAATCATTGTAACAATGATTACAAACTAGTACTATTAATTAACACTAACAAAAATAATGTGAATATAAAATATTGTAATAAATTTATTCATTTGTATTGTGCGACTTGTGTAGTTGTTTTATTTAAGTTTAAGCTAGTATGTCCGTCGAATGTATTCTTGATATTGCTTGTAAATGATTATCACTCAATTTTGATCTTAATTTCGACTTATTATGCTTTATGCTCATAATTGAAAAAGTTTTTTCGCAAATATATGTGCTCCCAAATCATGAAAGCATTTGTTCAGCATGTTTTCGTATTTTCGGATAATTCACGCATGATAATCCTTTATAAAAATAAATTAAAGAATTGTTGCGATAAGAATTCTTAGCATCGATATTTTCCTGTAATTCTATCAATTCAAATTTCATGTCTTCAGAAACGTCACGCGGATTGCAAGAAAATGGATCTGAAAATAAAATGCAGTTGTCCGCGTGACTATTAAAATCATCGAAACGTTTGTCAAAATCTTCTAACAAACTGTGTATGATTTTGTAATACTTTTACGATTGAAGAATAACTGATACCTCGGTATTTTCCTTTTACTAATATTCCACATGTTTCAAAATGACAAAAGTTACCGATTTGAAGCTGTTCTTGTAATAAATGAAATTTTCTTTCCGTGGAATTTACATATCCAAGAAAATCATAAATAAGCTTACCATTACCTTGGAGTTTTAAATTTAATTCGTTCATAACACCAATTACGTCTACTAGAAATGTCAAATCGCATAACCACTTAATGTATTGTAATGAAGCAACATCACGATTTTTTTTTTCAGATAAAAACTCTGTAATTTCTTTTCTTAAACTGAAAAACCTTTTTAATATTTGTCCTCTCGAAAGCCACCTGACCTCTGAAAAATATATGATGTCTCTAAATCGGACAATTCTAAAAGAGTTTTAAAATAGCGGTGATTGAGAGCATGCTTTTTGATAAAATTAAATGCCTTAATAACATCATTCATGACATTATTCATTTTCAACACCTGAGCTATAAGATTTTCCTGATGAATAATACATGTTCTACCGCGGAAAATATATCACATCCCCTTGTACGGCCTTTTAAACTTTCCATTGACAATAATTCTTCAAAAATCATAAAATTTTCAGTAACTCCACGAATAAATATTAACAGTTGTGTTGAATCGCAGATATCGGTATTTTCGTCCAAAGCAATGGAAAAAGCAGAAAACGATTTTGAATTTTCTTGTAACTAATGTAAAATGTTCTCATCAATATCTTCAATTCTACGAGTAATGGTCAACTTTGAGTAACCAATATCATTGAATAACGACTTTTTATCTAGGCACACTAGGTCAACAACTTTCAACATACAATTTTTAAAAAATTCTCTTTCTAAAAGTGGTTTACTATGTTTGGCAATTTCTTGCGCAATAACATAGCTAGCCAAAATGGAGGATTCATTTTGTTTCAAAAGATTTTTATACACTAATTTCTGACCACTAAAAAACTTTTGTAGGGATTCATATGTTATTTGTCTTTCATTACCAGTAATATCATTATAATTACTGTGATGCGTATCGTAGTGTCGTTTTATATTGTATTCTTTGAAAACAGACACATTTTGTTGGCATATAAGACACGTAATTTGATTCTTTTGTTCAATTACAAAATATAAAATACCCCATTTTTCTTGAAATTTACGTTTCTCTTGTATTATTTTGCGTTTTTTTGAATTTTTATTTTTATCATCCGTTTTTAATTTATAGTTCATAAAATGATTTCTACAATACAAAATATATTTATGCATATTTAAAAGACTTAAACAAAATTGAAATTATTACCTGTAAATAAAAATAATAACGCTTTTATTATTTCAACAGGTAGCATCGATATAGACAGCAGAGCACATGTAAGCACAACTCACTACTATATTATCGTCTCAAATAGAAATAGAACTGCACGAAAGACGCATTTCGTCAAAACCCTCGAGAATACTTCTCAAGCCATGAAAGAGAAATCTATAAGTGTGCGTGTGAGTCAGTTCTCTGAAATGCATCGACAAAACTTTCTTAATTGCCTACAATCGCTTTTCTTTTGCTCATTTTCTCTTGTCGCTATCACACACACAGCACATCATTAAAAACAAGTAAAAAAGTTAGAATTGGTCTAAGACCAATTCTTATGATACCCTAGATGAATGCCCATATGAAATTTCGTATTGTCACCGATCTATTCAAGTTTGATTTTGAAGTTGTTTTTCGCACATATTTCTAGAACGGTTTGTCGTACAGAAAAAATGATCATAACCAATTTTATAGGATTTCGTATTCTGCAGAAGTATTTAGTACAATAAAAATGTCTTGGACTGATCGTTTTCAAAGTATACGTAAAAAACCTAAATTTTTATATGGCAACACCAAGAAGGAGTTGCCCGATTTAGTTCATGACATTGACATTTTATTTGCTAATATAGTAAAAACATCATGTACGAAATTTTAGCTCTCTAAGTATACGCGTTCTCGAGTTATCGTGCGCACGGACGGACGGATGGATGGACATGCAAAAATCAAAATAACTTTTAATATTATGAATGGGTGTCCAATCCATTTTGCGCTACCATCATTATTTCGAGGTGTTATAAATGGAATGACAAACTTAGTATACCCCTACGATTTCATCTAGGGTATACAAATGATAAATTCGTTACTGACTCCTTGAAATTGTGTGTTGCATTAGATGCGCCAGGAATAATTAACAGTTCTGTATCTATCTACAATAATTTTTTTAAATATAAACTAAACAATATTTTATTAATACAAACGCTTATGGTTAAAGTTCTGTAAGAATTTTTTTAAAAACATTAAAATATTTTATTGTATCTTATTCGTAATATTTATTTTTTATTTTACTATATACTTATTTATTTTTTAATAAAAATATAATATATCTCATCGATATCGCAGGCCGAATACACAAGCTTTGCGGGTCGCAATTTGGGAACCCATGATCTACAGGAAATCAGCTGGGCCATAATTTGTCGTTTTCATTTGATATTTGCCTAATTGTTATGCCACCATTTTAAACTGCATTTCACGATAGTGAAGTTCCTATGAAGTATTATGTTGAAAAGGCACTAAAATTTCAGAGAAAATATTATTCATCATATCTTCCGAGAAACTGCTATAATCCTAATGAGAACGGTTGGAAGAAAATATGGTATTACATGGCTCACGTTTTAAACTCTTTTATAAAATAGATTAAAAAAACGGTCGTTTGATTCTGCAGACTACTATGAAGAAAAATTGTGATTGGCTATTGGGAATCAGAAAAGTCATTTTTCTGACGCTAAATAAAATAAAATATAAATGATGATGAAAACTTAAGTCTCAGCTTGACCTAGTTCAAATTACATTTAAGGGTAATGTACCTGGAGAAAAAATGATTGCCGTTCATTTCTGAAGCATCAATATCATCTAGAAATAATCGTTAGAATCCAAGAATCTATAACAGATGCAAGTGCAATGGTATCTCCTACTGATGCCAAAAGTTGGTCAAAAACAATTCCAACTGTATCTTGAGGAGAAAAACGGCTTAGATCTCTCTAGATTTAAATTTAAACAACCCTATTCGACGTACAGCATGCAGAAATAGGATAGGAATAGTTTGATTCTGGAAGAAATGACGGCAAAAGTGTTTGAGAAGCGTGACATAGAAAATGTTTTTTTTTTTTTTGTAATTTATCATAGAAAATAAAGAACCGCTCCTGGCAGTTATGTTCAGGAATCGACATGGAACAAATCATATTCTTTGACACAATTATGGCGTGAGATAGTGCAAAAATTGTGGCTGTTTGCCGGTATCCAAATTCTATCAGAATATTGCAGTTAGCAGATGTTACCGGGTTTAAATCACTTAAATGTCAATTATACCCCAATTAGCATTTTTGCAGCTACTTAGTTGCGGGAATTAGACTTTTACTGTATAAAGTTTGTATAACAGCTACACGAAAACTGAAATTTTTTATAGAGGTTTTCCTATTCAGTTCCGGTGTTTAATTGTTTTATAAAATAGCACTGAGAACTTTTTCCGAACCTCTTATAAAATAGTATTTCTCCGGAAAATAATTTATTCCATAATTATTTTATAATAGCTCGAAACATATCTTTTAAAGGCCTTTTAAAACACTTTATTTTCCGAAGCAATTTAGTTGTCGAAGAGTTTTGTAAAGATATTAAAAAATTAAATTAGAACACTTTTATAAAATCATTTGGTTGCGACTTAAATTGAGCATCCATTTGATAATTAATTTACACAATTTATTACTATAATTTTATTTACTATTATTTTACAATTTCATTATAGAAAATTTCACACCGGCGGCAGAGCAAAATGACAACAATCAAATGTCATTGAAATTTTCTGTATGTGGCTGTCGGCTGGTGCAGATGTTTAATGTAATTTTACCCGGCATTTTGTTCAGTGTTTTACGACGACGACGAAGACGACCACACCGACGTCGGCATTGTTAATGTAATCGTAAAATAGTAAAATAGTTCTATTGAAATATATTCTTATAAGGTATTTAGGAAAAGACCAACCATAATTGAAATATTTGGATGAGTGCCTAGATACTTCCTTGATATGACACACAATTCGCATTTCAACCTGGGATCTGAAAGTGATGGCTTTAATCTGCACATAGGGACTAAATTTATAATAAAGCGAAACAATGACTTAGGTATTTATCAGGCTATTATTTATTTTGCTCTATTACTTAAAAAATTATAATGAATTCGTCGTTGACAGTTTTAGAAACCTATTCCAGTACTCATTCATTAATTTTTAATGATGCCAAAACTGCCGCTCCTCAAGAAAAATTAAAAAATTTTACAGTACCAACCAAAACTAAGCAGATTTGGTTTTTTGACTACCTAATTATAAAGTAAAGTCAAGATTGAGAATATCGTCACTCAGAAGAATGTTTTTTTTTGCTTATTCAGAATGCTTCAAAAGTGGTATATTAAGAACTTTAAAACTGTTGTCCACACAAATATTGTGGGAACTCTTAATTCGATAAAAAAAAAAGTAACACAGATTATGGGGCATATTCGCAACATTTATTTCTCAAAGTCTAAAATGAATTACATGAAATAAAAATTGGTGAAGAAACAACTTTTAAGATTTTTATATACCCCAGATTTATCAATTTCTATGCCGCATTCACAATGCTGAGTGAAGCAGAGTGGAGCAGAGTGAGCATTGAGTACAGAGCAAAGCTTTTCATAATACAGCGCAGAGTGAAATTCAAAGTTTGAAATGTGAAATCAACAAACAAGTAAACAACTGTCGTTGTGAAAATAATAAATTCGAAAAAGTAGACACCTTGTTCCACCATCAGGTTGCTTCGAAATTAGCTAAAAATTAACGTTGTTTTTTGCTTTTTAAAACAAAAAGTTTGCTTAAAATACCAATTGCTTTTTATTACCATTCATAAAAAATATTAGATAAGAAAATAACATTAAAACATGTTAGTTATGATAAAAAGAAGTATGGAGCTTTTTCCACGCCATCTACATGCTAGTAGTTCGAAATTCCAGTTTGTAAGCTTGTGGCGACAACAGTAAATTTAGGGCGTTGAATTGAGTTCGTGACTGTGCCGAACATTTTAGTTTTCCCTCCGGACATTTGATAGGTTTGGATGTCGAAATTAATTTGAAAAAATCACTGAGAAGATTTCGCAAGGCATCAACAGAACAGTTTTTGTCATTTAGTCTATTGGCTCTGCTCAATGAGAACACTAAAGAAAAGTAGGTATAAGGATGGGGACTATAAATAAGAACGCCGGGGAATATTTTAAAGTCAGTGGTTTATTAGACACACACGTCAAACTTAATTACAAAATTCCAACCTTAACTAGAACTAAATTTAATAGAGTTCAATTTCACTTATATTAGGTACACTGTTTACTTAGATAACGTCACTTAACAACTAAACTTCAATTATGTAAATTAATTCAATAAAGTCGCTTACTCGCAAGTTTCACTTATGTCTTTAATTTCAATTTATACATATGTCAAAGCTGAGATATATAAATATAATAATCAATGGAAAATGTAGTATGAAATATAATATATGATCAATCAACAAATGTAATCACCAATTTAAACTATGGAATCTATGGCGTTGGTAATTAGATAGTTAGTGGTTATCTTGTTCTAGTTGTTCCCCGGGACAAGATACTCTACTTCAGTCGAGATTGTATTTGTAGTGTTTATTCTAGTCGGTACCCAGAATAAATACCTTTATCTCAGTCGATACCCAAGATAAAGTTAATTTGTTAATAATTCTATTTTATTACCACTAGCCAAGTCGAATTCCAAATGACGCTCAATCTATGAAAGCTGGATGCGAAAAGAGAAAGATTTAAGTTGGCCTCCGACTTATATTGCCTCTGAATTGCGCACGGCACCAACAAATTATTTTACCTTGTGCATAGCAACCAAAGACAATTGACCTTAGCAGCTATGCAGGTAGCAACAGAAAAATCCGTTGATCTTAGCAGCTGTGCATAGGTCAGAAGAGTACATTGACCCTAGCAGCTGTGCAAAGCAACTAGAATTTTGAGCATTTTTGTTGCCGTTCCTGATTTTGCCTAGCTAAAGTTATTAGGCTTATAATTATACAATAAGGTACCTATTAAAATATTGCTAATTTGCTATTTTAAAGATGCATTTAAATGTACAGATGACTTAGTCTAATTCCATTTGATTTGCATAATATTATCGAAGACAAGTTACTTTTCTCTCATTGGATTGTGTCCCGGATTTGTTTATGTGGAATGTAGCCATGTGTCGACTGTTATCTCCACTAAAAACTGCCTTATCGATGTGCTGTAGGTAGGTATACATCGTTTCATTCCCAACCTATTTTCAATAATTAGAAATACTTGGAATTAGAATCTTTTAAACTATTTTACTTTCAGGTGGTATTTAATGTTGGTTTGAACATTATTATTGATTTTCTCGAGATATGCTAATTATTAGAGAATTACAAAATTATTGCTTTTATTTAAAAGTTTGTTCTTGTTATCAAGTAATAAAAATAACATTGATTAACTCTATAAGATTGTTTCGCGGAGTTGTTCTAAGAAAGAATTTATCAATTATATATCTTGCATCATTTGGTCTTACTGACATATCAATATAATTGTTCAATAAACAATTCTAAAGAAAGTTTGACAAAGACATATTAATATTCTGTTTGACTGAACGTTTTTCTACAGGAAGTTTTGATACGCAGATTGGCGTTAGTTGTCGTGAGATGACCCGACAACTTTACAGAGCCTAGGAGTAATGAGAAAGCGTGACTTTTGTGACACCTCCTACAACAGCCTTACGGCTGAAATAACAACTCCCAACAATCAACCCGCAAGAACAACAATCAAGTTGCATCAACAGTAATATTGGCTCTTCCTTGGAACATTTACTGTGATACACGATATGCTTTAATACATCAACAAATAATTCGCTCACCATCCATCCACTTTTAGAGCTCAAAGCAATGCACCCATTTACGCCACCCATTAAATATTTGTCTACATTTCTTTTCCTTGGATAGATATATATTGGTGGAATGTAGTTACCCATCGCATTAATTATTCCTATGACAGTAACGAGAGATCCTCGCTCGGCTGATACAATTTGACAAACAGATCGCTTGCCTTTTTCTGTAATTACTCTTGGTGATTGCAAGACAGTTGTAAGACCCGTCTCATCGAGATTGTAAATATCCCTGGCTTTGAATTTATACTTATTTAACAGACTGGTTAAATTTTCAAAAAATTCTGAGACAGCTATTTTATTAAAACCAGAAGCCCGAGCCATGCTAGTATTTTCAGGTTTGCGAAGGCTTAACTTATTATTTCTTTTCATGAAGCCATACACCTAATCTGCATTTGCAGAATTATTTGAGTACCATTGGGTGGGACATTTAATTTTATTTATTCGCGCATATTCGAATGCAAATTTTCTAGCAGCTGGATAAGTTAATCCGTATTTAAGCTATGAGCACTTCCTGAAATATTCACCAAGCTCACTTTTTTGATGGGTATTAAAAATTTGGTTTGAAGCGAATTTGGATTTATATTTATATGACGCATCGTGGTTTGACCAGAATCGCTACCACCTGCTTTTTGGCTTCGTTTACGTTTAATGCGTGTGATAATTGTCGTCCTTTTTAAATTATACTTCAACGCAGCTGAAGTTGGCGTTTCTAGGTTTTGAAGGACATCTTGAATAGCAGATTTCATGGCTTTCTCCGAAATTTCACCACGGTTTGTCTTTCGAATATATTTCCGTGGCATTTTTCTGAAGTAATAGTAAGAAAGGACATATAAATATATTTGCAATCACAAGGAGAGAATCAGTCACAGCAAATTTGTAACTGATAGGTATATAATAGTATCAAAATTTCAAAAAGTACAAATGAAATTTCGATTAATGGGGTGGATTTGACAATGTGTCGAATCCAACCTAATATGAAGCATCTAATGCACCCCATACGCACTTTTTTCCTTTAAAAATTTTTCCACTTTATAATACATTACAAATAGTATAAATTCACTGTACCTACCAACACAATTCAAATGAATGATGAGAAAAGTATATATTTGGTTTATGTTAATGGAAAGAGTCACTGAAAATTTTTAAATAGTAAAACGTTGACAATTTATGTAAACTTACACAACAACAAAAATCTCGTCTACACTCCACAACTGTCACCGGTAAACTGCGATCTTTTGTGAGACGCTTGCTTAGGCTAGCATGTTCTGTCATGAATTTTTCTTAAATTTTAGAAACGCTTCTTCGGGGAAAAAGCTTAAGTGTCAAATGCACCCCACTGTCGTATCCTCCCAAGTCTACCCTACGTCGTGATCCACCTTTTTTTTCGAAAGGTAAAGACTGTTCTCCTAGTGACCTAGTAAGGCTTCTGTTTCTATTCGCTTTGATTTTGAGTGTGTCGCCGGTGTATGTGGAGAGCAAGGTTAGCTAAAGCTAGGTTTACATGCATGAGATTTGTCGCGCATTTTGATTTGTACGCAGGATTATTATATTTGTTTGGAACTTCCAATATTGCAGTTAATTTTTCAATATGTACTATTAAACTAATCAAGAGTAACAAGTATGATTCTATTGAACCGCAGGTTGCCGACCCCTGGTCTAGGGTAAAAGTCTGCTTCCTTAATCGTACACGAAATAAGTAATGAAAATAAAAAACAATATCAGACCAACTTGAGTAGGAATTTGTGATAATCTAATAAATCAAAAAAATCCTGTTTCACTCTATAACCCCATCGTCTCTTTCTATTGGAATGACAACGGACATTTGAATAACGTATACAGGTTTTTTTTTTACAATAATTAAATAAGCTCAGCTCAAGAGATCCTAATTAAAAAAAAAACAAACAAACAGGCGCACATGAAAAAACTGAAAGGTGTATTTTTTTTTACAATCTCATATCTAATCATTTTTTCATTTCATCATAATTTTCACGAGTTACAAATATTACGCAAAATTTAATAAGTTTGCACACAAAAACTCACCTTGGCGACTTCTAAATACATATTTGAGTGGGTACATCCCAATTTCTAATTGTCTATTTTAAATGGGAAGAATCTAATGACTTTCATAATGTTCAAAGAAGAATAGCCTAACGCAAAATGACGTCTCAAATTCACTGGTAACAATAGTCGACATAATTTTCTGGCATCACCACCGGCTAGGTCAACTCATCAACAGCTCATTTGGTGGGCATTAGTTATAAGTTATAGCTCGTATTAAATAAGTGACTTGCGCAGGCCACTTGAGATAGGTAGGTTAGATATACTCTGCCATTGGGTACTTGTACGTAGTACCTACAAGATAGTCTGTTCGTCATCAACGAAGATCATGGTCATGTCTGTTGGCCATCATCCAGCTGCAGTCACTATACATAATATTGTTAGAGTGCGCTGAAGATGGTGCTGGAGGTCTACCACCTTGTCAATGGTTGGTTGGTAGTGATGATGCTTGGCTTGTATGATGTTGTCTGCCTTTATACAAAGTAATTTCGATGGGATCTCAAGAAATCGTCAAACGTCGTAAGAAGAGACAACTGGCCGTTCAATGAAAGATCAAGAGAAATGGTTTGCACGGTTCAGGTATGACCTGCAGATATTATATATGTATGTGTTGTACCTATATAGTAGAAAATGCTTAGACGATGAACATTGAATTGGATTTTGTCGTTTTGTGTGGTCGATGATTGCATTTTACAATTCTAGAAAATTGCAGTAAGTATCATAATACCATTAGAGATGAGATGGTACTGTAAATTTGCTAGGAGGAAGTATCTTATCCCTTGACTTGACAACAACGGACGGGAACAAGACTTTTAATGAGTTCTTTAAGGGGCGATTTGAAGGACAGCATGAACTTTATAGTAATAGGGTCAAGGATCGTTTAAAAAGTTCTTTGAATAGCAATATGATGCGACCCTTGACATTGTCATATTTAAATGAATCCCTTTCATTGCGATGATATTAGCATACAAATTGTTGGTTCTCCTTTGCTCCACCTCACTCTATCCACCACATATTCAGTATAAAACGTTTATATGCCAGAATTTAATTTAATTCCTCCCTTCTTGGGATTGCTAATTTCAATGTACAGAAATTAATGATGGTTTTGTAGGGAATATGGAATGCTTTTAATGAAGGTGAATGTAAAATTTATTTCAGAAACTCAAAAAATTGTCATCTCTTTGAGATTCAGCCCACCTATGGAATGCTACCGGGCACAAAAATTAAAAAAAAAAAAAGTGAAGAAAACAGAAAACGTTAACAATCACTCAAAAGACGCGTTCTTCGTTTTTTTTTTGTTTTTTTTTTATTTTTCATTAATTTTTGTTTTTTTATTTCGTTAACAGCCATGTAGGGTCATTAAGCTGCTTTATGTTTTTCTGGCTTGGCTGACCTGAAAATTGTGAAATTCGTGCGAGAGTGAAGCTAATTTTCTTCATTTTCTGATTCCCGAGTTGCGAAGGTATTTACAAAAAAAAAAACTACACACACACACTCCAGGGGAATTTAAACGACTTAATTTGCAAATTACTCTTAGGCTAATTACCATTTCAAATTTTAACGTCGGCGTTGTCGTCAGTTAGTCATACAAACATTTATATATATATATCTTATCTGTATAGGAATATATTTTAGCCCGCAAAACGTGTGCCGAAGAAGGTTAAATATTTTTTTTTTTATGTTGCAGTTCTGTCGTTATACCTGTCCACACAAAATTTCTATATACACATAATACATATATATACATGGCGTTGCAGTTCCTGTTGGATTAGTTGCATGCTTTTGCTACCTGAAAGATGACGGAAGAATCTAACCAGAACACCTACTCGACCCAAAAAAAAAGTGATGTGGGATGACTTTTAATTTAAAAATCCCATCACTTTAGACTGTATAAACGGTAGAGACATACAGAGGTGACGGTCCGTATGAAAATTTCTCTCTCCCGAAAAATCGATGAAAAATGTGTAGTTTATCCTGGCAGAAAATTTAATTTACCCCCAGCTTCAGAAAAGTGAAAAGACTGAGATAAAACGTTTAAAAAATTTAATTTATTTGGACAAGGGAAAATTAACATGTCTTGATTTATATATGTACCTATATATATAAAAAAAAAAAAGGATTTCCCATCGTAGATATTTAAATATTCAGTCAGCGTTTGGCATTTTTCTGATGTCTTCATAAATTGTAATTAATTCAACCGCAGAGCCATTATAATTAATCTTGAAATATCTTCAGTAGAACAGAAATGAATTACCATCACTTAAGATTTCTTCGAAAATTTTTTAGTTACATTTTTCTCTCAAGTCTTTACCCCCAATTCAGATGATAGCGCAACAAAAATCTTCGATTGGTACAAATAAGGTACAAAAATAAACAAACAAACAAAAAATTTTTCTGTAGGGATATTACAAAAAGGTAGGCTTAACACACGCCAAGAGTAGATTCATTCTAACAAATTTTGCAGCAAATCTTCGACGAATTCAGACAGTAGTTCCTTCGGGGTAGACAAATAAATCACACCTAAAAATCCTTTTGTCTTTTATCCGAGAATGGACCGCTTTTGGTGTCTAACAAGACTTCACCTTGCTGGAAATTGTGTCCTACAATGGAACTTTATCAAATGTTGCCATCTTATGTTCAGTCGAGAGAATAACAATTGAAATGAAAATAAAAGTAAGAAAGAAAAAAAAAAACAACAGAAAGAAAAAATCTAAACGAAATAAAAAATGTTTCCATTCTTGGGTTGAGATTTATCCCAACTATTTTTTCCATGAAATTTAGCTCTCTACAATGATATGGTAGATGTAGACAGCAACTTCCGTCCGAGATAGTCGGTATCTCTTCAGGTGCTGCTATTAATGATTTCAGAGGTAATTAAAATGTTCTGTGTCCGCCCAAAATAATCTTAATTCCTGGACTTAAAACAAAAACTCTTTCACAGTTCTGTAAGCAGATGAGGTTATTTGCGAGTTTTTTGTATGTGTTTTTTTCTCTCTGTTTCTTTTTTTTTTCAGTTTTACATTTTTTTTTTTTTTGATAGTCTTAAGTTGGCGGTATAACGTCTTCAACTATATACTGTCATTATAAGCGGAATGCATTTTTAACAATCATTAATTAATTTCAACTCTTCTTAGTCTTGAGTTATGTGCGAAGGTCATCATTAAGATGTGAACTGTTTTTATAATAAAAATAAAAATTAATTTATGTATGGAGAATTTTTGTAAATGATTTTGAGTATACCTCTACTGTAGGTCTATATCTCTATACATATATGTAGGGGAAGTACGTACAAATTGACATATACGGTTCTTAATTCGAAATTCACTGGCTTTAGCACTCCATTTGTTGTCGAATTACGTGACACCAACAATATTTACCAAACTATGAAAACTTCACTGCATTCTACTTCGCGCAAGTGTAGCAAGAGAAAACGTTTTTCCCGGTGTCACAAGTTTTTTCATTCAGATAAGTTACTTTCGATTTTTCGAAATTGTAGTGCTTCTCATATTATTTAATTGTTCTTAAATCGGTACGCTGTTACTTTTTTTATGATATGAACTTGTTTTTCACAAATATCTTATTTTTTTTAATTTCCTATGGATTTATATTATTTGAATACTGTGAGGACAAAATCACATTCGGGTAGTACAAAATGACATACGTATGTCATTTTGTCCGTTGAAGTTTAGATGTGTGGGTTGAAAGAATAATATGACTTATATTTGCCGTTACTAGTGATAGAATATCGCGAGACTATAAAAAGAAAACTGATCAATAATCCTGGAGCTATGTTTCAATGCAGAAAGCAATTGAAGCTGTCCAACAAAAAAAAGTGGGCTGGCTATTAGCAGCTAAAACATATGATGTCCCTCATGCTAATCTCAGAAGTCATGTATTAGGTATGAACAACATTTTATAGCATAATACCAAAGGCTTAGGAAGATATAAGCTGATGTTTCCTACTGCCATTGAGAGGACCTTAGTTGAGCATTTAAAATTTTTAGAAACTCGACTTTTTGGGTTGACTCGTAAAGGGGCTTAGGAGCTTGCCTTCCAATTAGCCGAGAAAAATGGCTTTGCTCATATTTTCAATTTAGAACAAGAAAGAGCTAGACAGGAGTGGCTAATCGGTTTTCTGACAAGAAATAAGGACATTTCCCTGCGTACACCTGAAACCACTTCTGCGGCCAGGCCTCAGGCTTTCAATAAACCACAAGTTGAAAAGTTTTTTAAAAATTATGAAGAGCTATTGAGTATTCATAGTTTTTGCCCAAATAAAATTTATAATGTGGATGATTCTGGTATCTCAACTGTTCAGAAGCCTCAAAAAATTATAGTAGCAATCGGTAGAAAGCAAGTGAGTTGTCTCACCGGTGCT
Organism: Dioctria rufipes; assembly: GCA_963924295.1. NCBI lineage: Eukaryota > Metazoa > Arthropoda > Insecta > Diptera > Asilidae > Dioctria > Dioctria rufipes. Next base: position 76,283,813 of record OZ002743.1, on the reverse strand, counting down.
GAACGTTGATACCATGTAACAGTTGTGTGCTGTATGAATGCAGCTGGTACATACATCTCTCCATGTATGATATTTCCCAGAAAAAAATATGAAAAATGAACTTGTGGCCGAAGCACCTACTCGCACACTGGCAATAGCACAAGAATCGGGATGGATGACTGCAGAAGTGTTTTTAAGATGGCTGAAACACTTTCAAGTCTCTGCAAAGGCAAGTGTTGAAGACAAAGTTCTTCTTATTCTCGATGGACATGCCAGTCATAAACGGTTAGAGCCCTTGAATTTTGCAAAGGAGAATGGCATAGATATTTCATGTCTGCCCCCACACTGCACTCATCGGATTCAACCACTGGATCTGAGCTTTTACGGAATTTCGGAATTTGAGAACTTATTTTGATCAGGAAATTTCAAAGTGGTTAAAAAGTCATCCCGGTTGAGTCGTTACTCATTTACAAATCGGATATTTGTTTAATCAAGCTTATGAGAAGGCAGTGATAGTTCGAAATGCGTGCCATGATTTTAAAAGCACTGTTCTTTTTTTGGTCTGTAGATCCTCATATCTTTCTTGATTAAATGTTTGAGCCCGCTTAGAAAACCAAAATTCCGCTGAATACTAAAACTTCTGAATTTCCTGTAAGAAATCGGCTCCTTCCTCAGCCACAGAATTCAAAAAATTATTGCACGAATACCAGCATAAATGAAGATGATATATCTCCAACAACGGCCAATAACTGTAAACTTGGTGTTAGCATTTCCTGTTGAAGATATTACACCAGCTCCACAGGGTGCATTTGTTAGTGGCCAGGGAAAGGGTAAAAGGAAACCAAAGAGTCGCAAAAAAAATTTGTTATTAACTTAAACCCAGAATATGAAGAAACTAAAGAAAAAAAGGAACAAGTAAAAAATCTAGAATTGGTCTAAGACCAATTCTTATGATACCCAGATGAATGCTTTATGAAATTTCGTATTGTCACCCTTCTGTGCAAGTTTGATTTTTGAAGTGGTTTTTCGCATATATTTCTAGAACGGTTTGTCGGATAGAAAAAATGATTATAACCAATTTTATAGGAAATCATATTCTAAAGAAGTTTTTAGTACAATAAAAATGTCTTGGACTGACCGTTTTCACAGTATACGTAAAAAACAATTTTTTTTGTATGACAACACCAAGAAGGGGTGGCCCGATTTAGTCCATTTTTGAAACCTTATTTGCTAGTACAATGGAAATACCACGTACCAAATTTCAGCTCTCTATGTCAACGCGTTCTCAGGCAATATCCAAATATATAGCGGAAAACGAAAATTTTTGTATGGCAACCCCATGAAGGAGTTCCCCGATTGGTCTCATTTTCGAACTTAATTTTACTTTTTCTTAAAGTCCGTGTACAAAATTTAAGCTCTCTAAGGATACGCGTTCTCGAGTTATCATGCGGACGGACGGACAAACGGACAGACATGCAGAAATCAAAATAACTTTTAATATTTATTATGAATGGGTGTCCAATCCATTTTGCTCTGCCATCATTATTTCGAGGTGTTACAAACGGAATGACAAACTTAGTATACCCTATAGATTTCAGCTAGGGTATAAAAAGGAAGACCACGAAGCCTCTTTTTGGTGATGTAACAGATGAAGAAGACTTTGCAGCTGACACGCAAGATGACTGGCGATGAGGACTGTCCATGCATATATTGTAACGACCTTTCTTCGCGATCTAGGCCTGGGGAAGGCTGGTTACGATGCATGATGTGTTCTCATTGGGCTCATGCTTCTTGTGTTGACATGCCTAAGAACACAGAGAGCTTTATTTGTGAACTGTGCCTAATTATTAGTTACTATTGTTGTATGTCATTATGTCCGTAGCTCATGTCATTTTACCCATACTATACGGACAAAATGGTTTTTGCTTGATCTTTAATATATGGATAATAAAATTGTTGTGCTTGTTTTTTTTCTTTCAAGGACTATGTGACTTGTTCATTATGAACCAACGATCATTTATAGAGATTACTACTGTGGTAACTTTTATGGTTAAAGATTTATAAATCAGAATAAAAATACTATATCATTTTGTACGTACTTCCCCTACATACACATATAGTATTAAAAATATTTTAGCCTCGTTAGATTATACTTATTTATGTAATTTTTTAGAACAAATTGCAGTACAATTAAAGGGCTAACAAATGTAGGTAAGTTGGTATATGACTTGACCAGTTACAGGCAAAGGGCCTTCCAATTCCAGATTTCTGGTAGCACCAATTATCAGTGTCACAGAAGATACACAACCGAGGGTGATAATCGCCTCGGCGTATTTTCCTTGTGAGAATGAATATGTGCCGCCAATTGCCGTCCAAAAACTATTCGAACTGTGTAGCGGAGACGACGCAAACGCCCGCCACTCCATCTGGAAGAGCTTGGAAATCAATAAACGGAGTGAGTCACTTATTAAATTTATATTTTCAAATAACCTCCACGTGTTGAATCGGGGTGACAGGCCAAACTTTGCAAACATTCTAAGGCAAGAAATACTCGAAATAATACTTGGAACCTATATAATAAGTTCTGATGTTAGCAACTGGCATGTTTCAGAAGGACCCTCAATTTCTGATCACAAACAAATAAGGCTTGACATTGTACCTGATTATACTAAAATATTGACATATCGTCTTCCCAGGACAGTTTGTAGAAAAGGCAGCTATCAAAACGCCTAAACGAATCGATCCGCTCTATTAAAATAAGAGAGGATATTGAAACAGCTCTTAGTTGCATTCAACAAGCTGTGATACCCTCTTACTATGAGAACTGCCCCCTGAAGCAAAGGGCTGGAATAACCAGCTTACCAAACTCAGAGCAAAGTTACGCAGGTTATGCAATAAAGACAAAAGGACATCGAACTGGGATGAATACAAACAAGCCCTAACCCTATATAACCGGAAAATCAAGAGATCCAAAAGGCGATCATGGCGCAAATTCACAGAAGATATTATTGAAACATCTGTCTGTGCTAGAATCTACACGATCTTGCCAAAAGGAGTCTCTAACACACACAGATTATTAGAAAAATATGGTGATGGTAGCTACACTAGAACAGGAAACGAAACTCTGGAGCTTCTTGCACAGAAATATTTTCTAGGATCTGTAGTTAGTGAGGCTGCAGCGTGCCACAACAGTCCATCCCCGGCAGACGATTATCGTCCCAGGAGCGATGATTGGAACGCCGCTGCTAAATTCTTCATACCACACTCTATTAAATGGGCCATAAACTTATTTAAACCATACAAAAAGCCGGATGAAGACGAAATCTTCCCCGCTCTACTACAAAGAGAATGCTGATCAAAGCCTTTAGAGAAAGTTTTGGATGGGGATATATCCCCAAAGCATGAAGGATGGTAAAGGTGAAATATATACCGAAGGCAGGAGGCAAGCATGAAGCTCAGCCCAGGTCATATCGGACCATAAGCCTGACTTCATTTGTTCTTAAAGTAATGGAGAAAATAGAAAAAAGCACATCAGAGACAGAGCGCTCAATGAGCATCCACTAAGTCCGAACCAATTTGCCTACCAAAAAGGTAAATCAGCTTTAGCTTTACTAAACCTGATTCCCACTCATAACACCTGTGTTATGTTAATAATGCCTGCATTGGTTGGACATGGAGTGAATCCAACACACATTCAGGCAATGATTTCTAACAGGATAATAAGGACGCAGCTATCTGGTGAGACACTGGAGGTTCGCACCACCAGAGGTTGTCCCCAAGGAGGAGTACTATCTCCTCTGCGGTAGTCTATGGAACTTAACGACCTTTTAGTTCAACTAAACAACCAAGATATTTAATATCAAGGTTATTCCAATGGCCTTGTAATCATTATCAGAGGTAAATATAGGTGCTTGCTTTCTAGAAAGCTTCAAGAAGCCGTTTATTCAAGACTGGTGTGCTGCACACAAGCTATCAGTCAACAACAATTATTCTCTTTACCACAACAAGCAAAATGAGGAACGTAATTAGCTCTATCCTCTTTGGTAAGGAGGTCTCAATGTCCAAAGAAGCTAAATTTCTCGATATAACTTTTGTTGATAATTGGAATAATCATATTGATAAGACAGTCCAAAAAGGTACACTAATGCTGTGGAACTGCAGGAAACTGGCAGGCTTAACATGGGGAATCAAGCAAAATATCATGATTTGGCTATACAAATCAGTAGTCATACCCATTCGCACCTATGCTGCAGCAGCAGGGGGAAAAATGTACACAAAAGGAAGCTAAATAAGCTCCAAATAATGGCCTGTCTAAGTGTAATTGGTGCCATGCGCACGACATTCACTAGCGCTCTAAAAACACTATTAAACCTACCGGCACTCGGCGATATTGTTGTAAAAGAGGCTGGACTCATGGTGTATAGAGCCCGGATAGATGGCTATAGTGAATGGGACTCTAAAAGTCTGTGCACTATAACAAGAAGATTTGAAGCAAATCCAATACAGGATATGATGCCAGACAGAATAGTTGTTGAGCACAACCTCCTTTTGCCCTTCAAGACATTGATACCAGACAGGAAAGAAATAAATACAAATCTAGCAAATCGAGCCCTAATCTGGTACACCGACGATACGAAAATAGAGAAAGGAGTAGCATTACCGAACCTTGGTACATACAGCTACCTAAAACTTCAGTAGATGGCAGACACTCGCAGCTCCGCAGATTTGAAAAAAAAGTGGCTACCTAATCGCCTGCCTCTGTTATTCATTAGAGCGGAGCATTCGCAAACTACATCCTTGATGGATTCGATTTCCTCTGAATTCTCATATATATAGCTCCCGCACCTATCGTTCCCCGCTACTCCCGTCTCCTAGCACGGTCTTCTATGGCTCAATGACCCGCAATGATCCCCACTAGATTCCAGGTGTCAGTTCTATCACCACTAAGTAGTACTCTTGTCATATGCAAGCTACAATTACCACGCAATACTGAAGGTTTCCCTATTGATCCACTGAAGGCTTGCCTTTTTGTAGGGGCCCCTGATGATCTCCTCCTTTGATGCTCTAATCAGGAGCTACCGCTGCTAAGCTATACATTGTAGAGCCCTTTTTCGCTAACTCATCACTCTTTTCGTTGCCTGGGATATCCCTGTGGCCTGGTATCTAGCATAGGGTCACCTTGCGCCGTGTAGTTAATTCCTGAAGGCTGGTCTTGCATAACTGCACCAATTTTGATTTTATCTGAACATAATCCAGCGCCTTAATTACTGCCTGATTTTAGTATATATACAAATGTGCTGTGGAGACTCTCTATACAGATATTCCAGATATTCTCTGGAGTATACTCCAGTCCTTGTTCTGGCACTCATCCTGGATCCATCTGTAATAGAAATGTTGATGATGATGTTACCTCCATCTCCTTCCCATCCCCAATAACTCCTGATGATTATCATCGCACTGTTAACCGCACCAAAAATTAGGGAAGGTATTTGATAGGCTGTTTCCTCCCAGGTCTATCTTCTGGAGTATATTGGAATGTCAAAACCCCCTCTTCATCCACCACCCTCGATTTAAGCTTGATAGCGAAGATTGCAGCTACATACACTCCTACAGTGGAGATCCAATAGAAATAAATCAAGCAAAACATCCAACCACTTCCGTCGTGGGCGTGGTGCGCAGACACCCAGTTATTCCCAGGCAAGCGGACCTCTGGGTTTTTGCAACATATCCAGCTACTTATCTAAACGAATACTTAGTAAAGCCTTTTGAAAGCAATTGAATACAAGTACAAACGATTATGCAAGATGATGTCAAATAAACTAAGTTGAGCATGAAATCTAAAAGAATGAAAGTAAGGAGCATCTGGGCGTACTTATTAATTTTATGGAACAATTTGGTTAAATCAAATTATTTTGAGCTTGCCTAAATCACCTTCTGTTTCCTCGTCTTCTTGTCTTTGATAAAGGTAAATATTGGTTAATAATAATATTTAAAAGTTCATAAGAGAAAGATAAATTACGAAACGAAAAACATTACACCAATCAAATTGGACTGATAGCAAACGGCGAACCAAGATTGGGAAAACTTTTCGAGGAATTCCAAACAACAGGTGATTTTTTATAAAGCGACTGCCTTGGCAGGTAGACCATCTTAGTTCAATTTACGACAAAATATGAGTGGACAATTTCATTAAGAAAATAATACAATAATATTAAAAAAGTTTGACCGAAAAGTGTAAGTCGGATGGAAGAATTTCAAGAGGAGTGGGATAACAGCAGAAATCGTGTGGAAAATTCTCTTAAGTGCTAAATGGAAATTCAAAATATTATATTTATGTAAATGGTGAGATTTACCAAATCATAGTAAAAGGTGATCAAATTCCAGTCCATTTAGAGCAATTTAAATAAAACTTATAGCCCTCACAAATTCTCAAACCATATGGCGCCTTTAAACCTTCACGATCCTCACATTTATATTTATGCTAAGATAATTATGCGTAGAGGAAAGTGCGTAACAAGATCATGAGGGCAAGTAAATAACATTTAGTCAAACTGTGAATAAAACAGCTGCGCCGATCACCGCCGATCACCTTGAAAATATTTCTTATATTTTTCATGATAAATAGCTGCGGAGTGGTAACAAAAAGTCCCGCAAAAAATTCAATTAAAAATGCTGCTAATTTTAATTTACATTTTTATTAAATTTTTATGTAACATTAATGTTCTTAGAAACACTGAAATGGGTACCTATCAGAACTGAAAATTGGATCTGGATTTGCTAATGATCTGCGAACTATCCGATTCCTGAGATCCGAACTATCTGGATCCATATCCGAATTATTCGGATCCATATCCGAATTATTCGGATCCATATCCGAATTATTCGGATCCATATCCGAATTATTCGGATCCATATCCGAATTATTCGGATCCATATCCGAACTATCGGGTTCCAGATCCGAACTATCCGGATCCAGACTAAGCAAAGAAGCTTAAAAATTGTGTTGTTTTATTGAGAAATGAAAATCTCATGAAATTTATATTTTCCCGATGAAACAATGCAATCTGGAAGAAATGTTGACCTTTTTGCTTAGCCTGGATACGGATAGTTTGGATCTGGATCCGGATAGTTGGGATACGGATACTAGGATCGGGATTACCCAGATACCCGGATTTGAGGAATCGGATCCTAATTATCTCGGATAGTCCGGATACTTTCAGCTATGGTACCTACCCGAAAAATATGATTAATATAAGATTTCATAAAATTGCCCGGGAGCCCGGCTCACTTTTATATAATATAATATTTAGATAAATTCGGCAATGAAATCTCAAACCGCCATGAATTTCAAAATTAGATAACTCAAACTTTAAGCCGAATACATCTGGAATTTTTCGCACATCCATATCTACTGTCTCAAGCTTCAAAATAAAATTATAAAAGAAAATCTGTCAGAGGCCTCTACTGGTCCAAAAGTCCATATAAGTTATAAAGAGTACTAAGTATTATTAACACAAATTTCGTACTGCCTTGTACTACATTCATATTTTTTCGTGATATTTATTTAAGTAAATTCTCTTTAATATAACGCCTCTATCATTTTGGTATAGTCAGTCCTATGACATGATTTTTTGAGCATACACTTCTCTCCTAAATAAACCCAAATTTATAGAATTATGACCTCTCCTAAATACGACAGAAGGAGTCAAATGGTAAAACTAAAAAGGTTTTGTTAAATATTTTTACAATCCCTGTAAATTAAATTTCATCAAAATCGGAGGGGGTCTGGCATGAAAATCAGCCAAAATTGGCATATTGTAAGTACGTTATATATAGGGTGACCCAGAACTCTCGACTTTCCTCTATACTCAGGATTTATTACGCAATGTCATTTTCAGCTTAGGTGATAGTAAGCCGTCTAAGGGTTTCAACCAATGTCCAACCATCACTCCACCGTCATCAAAGTAATAAGATAGAAAAAAAAATTCATATTTTTTTATAATTTTAACGATTCTCCAGGCAAAATGCTTGATAACCGTTATATTTTCTTGCACGGTTTGGAAACCTCAGAATGTTACCTTTCATTTGATTGTTGATTTATTCGTTGGAAAGATTAGATGGTTTATTATTATCTGATCTGAAATTCACCTTAATAGGTTGTATAACAAGAGAGTTGCAGTGCTGGGAGAAAAAGTACGCAAAATCCCCAAATCCCTGTATTTTTCGCCCCCCCCCCCCTCCCTGTATAATTTTTTGCTACATATTGAGTAAGGAATACTGGGTATAGAGGAAAGGCAGGAATTCTTGAATCCCTTGTATATATTTATATACTATATATACCGATAGAGAGAGAGAGAGAGAGAGAGAGAGAGAGGGAGAGAGAAACAGAGTGATATCGAGGAAGATAGAGGAGGGAAAAGAGAAGCTATTGAACGCCTTCAAGAATTAGCAGCTAAATATCTCCAGTAGAACAGCTTTCCAGACTTTGGTTTGAGGAACTTCCATGTCACAGTCACCAACATAAGAGCAGATGTGAGTATGGATCTAACTGATATCGACTTGGTCGGTGTGGGTATGAAGTTGAGCAAATAGTTCAAATACGCATTCAATTCGTCTTTTATATAACCGGTAGATCCTTCAATAGAAGAACAGAATTCGGATATTTCTGGTTACTGGTCAGAAATAATTGCCTCAGAGGATAATAGTGAATAATTATCAGACCTCTCCTTCCTGATTATTGTTACGCCACCTCTTTATTGCTTTGTTGATGGTTTCTAAAATAATCTCTAACTACAATGCTTTTTTTTTTATTAATAAATAAATTTCTTATATGGCCTTACCTTATGTAAAGTAAGGGTCCGTTTTTGTACGATTTAACTTGTTCAATAAGAGTTGTGTTTTTCACTTTTTTTGTTTCCGTGTTAACCCTCAAGTCCGTTTTGTAATTTTGCCAAAATCATGGCATTCGTGACTCCCGAAGCTGTCGCTTTCTGTTTTTGTTTGCTACTTGGCTTAACCCCGAGTTAAGCCCAGCTGTTTCCGCTCTTGATTAAGCTTCTGGCTTTGAAATATCAAAGAAAAAAGAAGAAGATAAGAAAAGTTTTTGATTGGAAATTTTTATGTTTGCTGCTTCCTTTGCTCAAAAACACGAGCCTGACACTTCGGAATTAATTGTTTTTTGACATGATTCTGACATGATTCTCGGATGACGCAGTTGTCACGTTCGGGCAACAAAAACATAAACTCTGAAGATAAATTCACTTAAGATTTAGTTACTAATGGCCGGTTTCACAGTCCAGACTTCAGCTAGAGCTTAGATAAGCCAAGGGTGTGCCTTAGGCCTCGAACTTAAGCCTACTCAGTTTTACAGTACTCAATAAGCAGAGACTTATCTAAATCGCAGATGAAAAATTTTAAGTTGCAGCATTGCGGTAATTGTGAATTTTTAAAGGAAAATTGCGATTTTGAATGCCGATTAAGAAGAAGACATCAAAATAAAATATTGTTATCACTCGTTTCTTTAAACTGTGCGCAGTTTTTACCAGTTAGTTGAGCTTTTAATCTGTGAGTGTATCAGATCCAAAATCATTTTAGCCGAATGTTTCAATAGTCGGAACCGAGAATAAAAATCAACGTTATCCCATTTCTCGAAATTGTGGGGGCGCCTTCTTATAATTTTTTTCACGAGTAAACACTGCGATATTTTTTTATACATTTTTTCGTCGCTTATATCCTCTGCAACAGATAAATAATTCATTTTTGTTTTAAACTGTTTAGTTTCTTCCTAAAACATCAAATGGAATGCTGACACTAGCTGCCAGACAACTGCAAACTAGATAAATATTTTTCGCTTGAAAAATTTCAATTCAGTTTTAAAGTATAACTTTTGAAGTATGTACGTTCGTTTAATAACAAAAATTATAATATTTAGGCAAAATATATATTTAGGAATAGTATTCACATGTCTTTTACAGCAACATCTGAGACTTAAGCCTTCGAAATGACGGACTTAAGTTAAACTTGCCTAAAGCCAGTGATATCACTTAAGCCTTGACTGTGAGACCGAAATATTTATTAAGCCTCGGCTTAAGCCATCGCTGTGGCTCAGGCCATACCAAAATATTTATTAAGCCTTGGCTTAACCATCACTGTGGCTTAAGCCTTGACTGTGAAACCGGCCATAAGGGTCACATTTTTTGTGGTGACGGTAATTAAGTTGGTAAAAGCGCTCACTATCATTCCAGAGATAGTGGGTTCGAGTTCCTCCTCGATACGATCCTGCGCCTTTCCCCTTTCCTGTTTCCTTTTGACTTTTATAACTTCCTCTACGTCTCTGGCCTACGTGCGTGGGATATTTCTAAAAAAAAAAAAGCAAGGATCACTGCGTGGCATGCTGAAGTATGAAATAAACCTCTGTTTTGAATATCTTATTACATAGTTAATGTCTATTTCGTTAAATTAGCATGGAAAAAACTGGATTGAAAAGTTAGGGCTAAATTTCACAACATTATTTATCGTGAGATCTATGTAGAAGCTAAATGTGATTATAACTAATACTACACGGTTAGAAATTTTGGTATAAATTTTATAAGTTTTCATATGTATATAGGTCCACTCGAAAATTCGTATAACTATTATATACATACTTAGATCATATAAAACTTTATTTTAAATCTTTTATACGAATTATAATAAAATAGTATAGCAGAATGTACCTATACGATTTGATTGCATTCTTATATGAGAAAAGGAATACATATATTTGTATATCTGATTTATACATTTTATACAACCCTTGCATAAAAGTGATGTTCTTATATATAATTGCTGCATAAAATATATACAAAATAGAATAAATAAATTTATCCGAAAAATGACATGCACTGAAGAGGAATCAAGGATAAAACAAAAGTTTATTCCAGTTATTATATAAATTGTTATTATTAATTTTCATTTACAAAATACATTTTACGTTAATATATAAATTTTGTTGTCCTTCCTTATTATTAAATAGGAAATGTAGCTTAAAGACTAAATCTAAACTTTCCAGAAATGTGTAAGCAGATGGAAGTGGTATAAGCTGATTGTCGAGGACTATGAAATATTGAGATATGTCCGATTTACAGTCCCCAGTTGCTATAATGAGCTTTTTAACCCGATCCAGCTAAAAGTTCATTTGTTGTGAGTCCTGGCTGAATATTTCAAGCTGAAATATATATTTTAATTAAGTTTCTATTAAATTGCTTGCCTTCTTAAAAATAAGAAAACGGTTAACTGCTTCTTCATCTAATTATTCTACTCTCAACTTACCATTCACTCCGATAGAACAATACAAATAACCATCTAGTGCAATGCTTCCCAACTTGGGGCCCACGCCCCACAGGGGGGCAATTTGATTGCTAAGGTTGGTAATTCGAAAATTCTTGAATTACTAACATAATTTTAATTTTATGACTACATAATATTTTCTTTCCTTTCTTTCATTCTTGCAAAAAAATTACATATTGTCAATAAATTTCGTTACAGATCATCTAAAACTAATTTGTAATTCTAATTTACAATCAAAATGAATATAATTATTTTGATGCGGCAACAAACTTCAAAATGGTTTTTGGCTTATGTCGCAAGTAAAATGAGTAATGAATGACAGTTCAAATATCATAAATGTCTTGTGTATAAACTAAAAGAGGAATATCTGTAGCACCTTTGGCCAAGGTGCTAAAAGAAGATGTAAAGTTCTGTCAAATAAAATTCTCATTTCTCTCAAAATTATCAGAGAATCCAGTATGACTTTCTCCCACTTAATCTCTTCAGAGCAAAATGCATGTAAACAAAAGCACATGCTGTTCAAAAAATATCCTAGGATTACAGCAACAAACATTGGGCTATCCCACACGAGTATTTTTGATGGAGTATGCAAACCGGTTTTCTAGCGAAGAGGTGAAAAGAAGCAAAGTGTAGAATAGATTAGGACTTCAGCAAAAAACATTGGGATAAAACGTGCATTCACAAAAGCGCGGGAACATTATATGAGACTAAAATTTGAAAACTTCTCCCCTTCTCATTTATTTACGAAAATAAAACATTCGTCATTCTGTTTCGTTGATGAGAATCCAGAAATGCTTCTTGTGCATTATGTTATTCCCAGAGAAATTTAGTTATAAAGTGTATCATAGCTAGTGCCAAATGTGAATGTTACTTCAAGTTATTTTGTGAAGAACAAAATGAAGACCATGTTAGACTTATACTTCACACTGGAGTCAGATGGTTCTCGAAAGGGAACTGCTTGAAAATATTTCTGGAACTATTTGATACTATTAGTGATTTTTTAAGCGACAAACCTGAAATGAAAAAAACTGTTAACGTTCGATGGTAAGGCATTTGTGAGTTATTTAGTCGATATCTGTGCAAAACTAAATATATTAAGTAAACAACTTCAAGGAACAAATAAAACTCTTGTCGATGCAAAAGCAAAAATATTTGGTTTCATTACCTCTATTGAATTATGTGAGACATATTTACAAAAAAAAAAATTTGAAAACTTTCATTGGCTCCAAAAATGTGAAGTGACTGATACCGCTATATGTACATGTTATTGTCGAATATCTGGAAACTTTATCGGCTAATTTAAAAGAAAGATTTTCTGATCTGAAACAAATTGATTTCCCCACTTGGATGATGCAGCCAATGTTGTGAATTTGTCTGATATTTCAAATATACAGTATCAAGAAGAACTCGCAGAAATGCAAAGTGATGAGTCAATTAAAACTGTATTTAATATAAAAGGAGCGATGGTATAGCTTTGTGAGGAATTCGAAATCAAATATCCAAATTAAACCAAATGTGCAAAAGAACTATTGTTACCGTTTCCATCTTCATACTTATCTGAATGCGGATTTAGTGCCATAAATGATTTGCTGCTAAAAAAAAAAAAAAAAGAAATCGGCTGGATATAACAAAACGCGGAGACTTGAGACTGAAGTTAACTAAATTGGAGCCTGACATAAAATCTCTTTGCAGTAAGCATCAATCGCAAGGATCTCACTAAATTTAAATAATAAATAATCACTAATAATTAAAATAATATCTTTCATTAAAATTATTTTGTACTTGAATTTCAGCTTTCCATTATATGTTTTGAAAATTTACTTACTGTGTTTGCTCAATAATGTCCTAGTGATCTCTTCGTAAAACCTATCATTAAAGTTCCTTTAGTGAAATTGCAAGAAATATTTGAATATCAAAAATTATGTTAATGTCAGGGAGGGGGGGCATAAGAATTTTAGAAAACCTTAGGTGGGGCATAGCAAAAAAAAGGTTGGGAAACACTGATCTAGTTAATACGTGTGCATTCTCTTTTTGCATTATTGGGCTTGATATTTCCCTAGATACAAATTACAGTTAGTTTTGTCATAATGTTTATATACATATAGTTACAAAATTTCAGATGCACGCGGTACACCGACTTCAGTACAAAATATAGCTGGGTTTTGATTCTTCAAGAACATCCATCGATTATATAAAAGAAAGTATAAACAAGAATTCATTTCCTTAAACTGGTATAACTAGACAGGCAATATATGTATAGCTCAGAATAGATTTTATATGCCTGTCGTATTATTTTTATCTAAATTCCTATAAAAATTATGCCACTCTCTTATAATAGCAGTAAATATAGTTATTTCCTATAAATGTTGTAAAAAAATTCGGATATATCCTTTAATATTTCCAAATGTATAGGGGTTTATACCAAATATAGTATAAATAATTTAATAAATCATTTGGAATACAAAAATTCATTAATTATACCAACATTTCTAACAGTGTATAGAATATATTTTGCTTTGATATCTGCCTATCTCCTATGCTGATTCCTTTTCCCCGGTTGTGATCGGTGCCATTTTAGTGATTGTGTGTATACAAGTATATCCTCATTTCTAGTAACAGTGCTTAACAACGAATAATCACCTAATGACCGCGGACCGTTGCCAACTACTCAGTTTTTGCTGAGAAACTCAGTTTTTTTATCTGGAACTCAGTTTTTCAATTTTTACCGTGAAATTCTCAGTTTTTTTTTTAGTTTTTAGCCTAAAATGCTCAGTTTTCAGATTAAAGTTTCTTTGTTTTTCAGTTTTACTTATGTTGTCTTTAAAGCTTTTACTAAAATTGTAAATGAATGAAGCAATTATTGAACACCCTGAATACATCCCTGTTCCTTAACAGAGAAGTTTAAGATGTGCGTGGTCGTCTCATATTCTCACCACACTCAGTGTGGTACACTCTGATGTAGCCACAAAAGCAAAAAATCATGGAAATTCTTTAATTAAGCAATATAAATTTTTACGTCTTTATGTAACACGATGGTTAGTTTTAGAATTAGTTGTTAACCGCTTAATAATTTTAATCGAGCCATTACGAATATATTTTGCAAGTCTATTTGTAAAACAAAATCAGCAGAAAAACTATTACGATTATATCTAATCTCATTAATGAAGCGTATCTTCATTTTATGTCATATAATTTAAAACATATCAATACTTTAAATAAATTATATCAAAGTGATTCGCCAAACTATTTAAACTATACTGTGATATGGAAAGACTTTTACGACTCATTTTGGACAACTATATATGTTTTGATCACGAAAAAAATACAGATTTATTTGAAATAGAATATAAAAATCCGCAAGTTCTTAAAAGCAGCATTTATTTTCCTCCAAGTGTGCAATCTATTTTAAATACAATAAATAAACCAGAAATAACAGAAGAATTTAATAAAAATTGCTAAGCATATTATATAGAATTAGTTTTACAAATTTTTTCAATGATCAATGATCCCATCTTAAGGAGTTTAAGTATTATTAATCCAGAGAATATAATGAAGGGCCAAATTGAAAGTAAAAAAACTTTCCAAACTTAGTACCAGATATACAAAAGTTAGATGATGGATGGAGAGCTGCGAGTTTTTGATTTTAGTCCTTTTAAAAATCTAACCGATGAGGAATTTTTTAAAAAATTATCACTTTCTTTTACATCAAAAACAATTAACAGAAAAATGTAAACCGAAAAACTCAATTTATTCCACTTTAAAAAAAGATTTTTGCTCCAATGATTAATAAAATCCAAGGAAATAGGATAAACTAAGAATTTTACTGAGAAAATAGTTATATTTATTTCAGATTTGAAGAAAAACACAACTTTTATGTTTTATCGGCCGAAAAACTTTTTCGGCGGAAAGATTCGGCCGATAAAACATCAAAGTTGTGTTTATCTTAAAAATCTGAAATATATATACTATTTTATTAGTAAAACTATTAGCTTATCCTATTTCCCATGATTTTATTAATTGTTGGAGCAAAAATCTTTATTTAAAGTGGAATAAATTGAGTTTTTCGGTTTACATTTTTTCGATTCTTGTGTTTGATGTGAAAGTGCCTTAAGAGACACGACGATTCTTTAATTTTCCCTAAACTTTCTAAATTCTTTTTTGAAATGTTATGCCTCCTTCATTCTTCTGCTAATGTATAAAGGGTATTCTCAGCAATTAACATCAATAAAACGAGAAGTAAGAAATAAACTCGCCACAGATACCCACTGTAGAATTCTTTATTCGAAAGATTATTTAAAAAGGAAAGGAACTAAAAATATGTATCAACTATTAAATTAAAATATGTATGATTTTAAACAAATGAAATAAGGCTGTATTTTTTATTATAATTATTTTTTTTGTAAAGGCAAGATTGTATCTAAATATTAACTCGTTACTTTTTGTTATTTAATTTATGTATAATATATATAATTTATGTTTTCGTTTACATGATAACTAATAATAGAGGTTTAGATATGATTTTTCATTTCTCAGTTTTTTTCGCAACTTCTCAGCTTTTTTCTCAGTTTTTCTGATAGATTCAGTTGGCAAGACCGCCCATAAAATAACAAGTTTCTCTTTAGATAATTTTTTCAACTATTTACAGTATGTTTTTCTATCCTCAAGGAGAATATTAAAATCACATTAGCAATACCAGCAGCTGAATCTTAAGCCAATTTGCAGAAAATAGAACGTTAGTAAATTCTAAAATGGGCTACTAAAGTGGTTAATGGCAAAAAGAAAATTTCTTTTCCGGAACAGGTGCTAAATAAGGTTCGCAAAAAATGTGTGCTTAAAGAAATGCGAATATCCAGATTGCCGTAGTTGTTTAGAATCATTCATGTTTATCTAAATATAGACACTATAACAAGTTACATATGTATGTCCTATGTATAGAGCAGCACGTGCAATCCTTATAAATACTCAAAATTGATCATCAGTTCACTTCCACTTGTTACTAATAGCAAATTATAAATCGATAAATCATTTTTGGCTTACAAGAGCCAAACAGAAGTCGCGCTATAGCAGCAGAAATTAATCAGCCGACTGGTTTTCTAGCGGCGCAAATTATTATTTCATAATTAATTTCTCATCAGGCCAAATAAGTTTAATGTCACCCTGACGGACGTCCTGGTCGGTGACAAACCTCTTATCTTGGCAGAGTTACCGATCGTAACGAGTACCCTCATACATTTCCATGACAGCAATGATTCCTTTGCGCATCGTTCATCTTCACCATTTGCTTGCGCGAGTGCTTCCTTTTTGTAAAATAATAAATTAAGTTGACTTATGTCATGGGCATCTATGCTATTTCCAACGACATATATGTAGGCTTGTCGATTTCTTGAAATGTCATCATTTGCTTGGCTGTACAAGAGAGTAGAGCTAGAGGTACCTATGTATGTATGTACGTCTGCTTGAGATTGTACAGACAGAGGTAAAGTTCTAGCAAGTCACCATTTGTGGAGGGAATCCAGACTAGAGCAACTTAACTCGCATATTTTCAGTTTTAATTGGATGCAGCGAAATTGGCTGGTATAAAGGCTAGCTGGCAACCATAACACTGTACACAGCTCGATATAAGTAAGTGCAACTAAATAAACACTGCACACTCCATAACACCGCACTTACTAGTGCCAGCAGTAAAATGGGCTCTTACTATGACTCTGGTGTAAAAGAAAACGGTCGTTGCAATTTTCTTCTCAATTCTCAAAGGAAGTTGCAGCGATCATACATAGCCCCGTCTTCGTTATTTCTTCCTCCTCAAAGTCGTTTGCTATTTTAATGTTTTATTTTTTTTCCCAGTTCTTTTTTTCATTTATCTTTTTCTTTTAGTTTTTCACTCTAAACTTGACGGTGAGATTAAGTCTGTTTGTCATTGCGCGAATTTTGCATATTTGCAGTTCGGCGTGGTGATATCTTCATTTGGGAACAACGGCTGGTGGTCTTTTTTGAGAATCGTGACTGTGACTCTATCATTCGTTTAGAAGAAGAATGACTCTACTAACTATGCATGTATGTATGTATATAGAGAGCAGCTGAATGCTTTTCCATCTCAATCCCAGGCAGTTCATTCGTACATACAAAAAAATACATACAAATATATTGGTACATGATAGCTGCCTGCATTCGAACACATTTTGCTTAATTTTATCTTTGTCAAGGCGATGTGGTACTAATTAAGAGGATTCATCGAAATGGTAGCCCGGAAAGGTGCGCGAAATAATAGATATGTAGAGAAAGAAAAAAAATTCAGATCGTTAGGAGCGTTTTCGTTTGACATTGAAGGGGAAAGGCGAATTTAATTGAACTGTTTAGATCAATGATTTTTACAAAATGCGACAGTCGTGAATGAAGAAAAATCACAGAGTCACCTTAAGTGCATAGGGTTATCCATAATAGATTTAGTAGAAAAATTTCACATATCCCCGAGTCATGGCAAGATATTTTTTATACTATATTGGAACTTATAGGTTGCAAACATTATGGCGTGAATTTAAATGATATGAGGATGGGAGTAGGATGGAAAAAGATTACATTTCTATGGATTTTATTTTAAATTTTTTTTTTTTTTTTAAATGGAGATAGTCACATCTATTTAGTATGAAATGCATATTAAGAATTTCATGAAATACGTAAAACCTACCAATTGGGACACTGCCCAATCGGACCACTTGCACAATTGGACCACACTACCGACACACAAAGAGTTTCTGGAACAAACTTCACTGTATATTTGGGGCACCTGTATAATCGGACCGTGGACCACATATTTATCCATAATTTTGATCTTTTTGAACCTTGTGTGATTCCCCGAAATACTCGTAATTCCTATGAGTATGAGTCATTTGATAAATAGATACGCATAACACTTTTCATCAGTTACGTGACTGTAAGTAAGGATCTCATTTTATGTGATCTTACTCAGGATTAAGCATACAATTTTTTATCACTGCAGTGGTATTAATAATTTGTGAAATTAAGTGTTTTTGAACAAAAATTAGCAAGCTACATACAGGGACCCCTTCGTTAAATAGGAAAGTAAACCTGAGGATTCATTTTTAATTAGGTAGGTTTTTTCAAATGGGAACTCAAAACAAATAAATGATGTGTAAATTTTAAGGAAAAAAAATACCCACTCTAACATCTTTTAAAAATGGAAAAAAAAATACAAGGAATCCGACGTTAGTAAAAAATTAGAAGTCATAAAAGCGTTTGAAAAAGATAGGCTTAGTCAGAGGAGGATTGCTGCAAAATTTGAAATTAGCAAAAGCCAAGTGCAGCGAATTAAAAAAAATAAAAATGAAATAAAAAAGTCGCTTGAGAGATTTGAACCAACTGGAAGAAAGCGCTTATAATTAATCGTCCCGTATGCAAAACTGGATAGCACTTTATTTCAATGGTTTGTGAAAGCTCGTGGAAAAAATTTACCAATATCTGGACCACTTCTTCAAAAGAAGGCTTTAAAAATTGCAGAAATGTTAAGTTTGACTGAATTTAAGGCATCGAACGGATGGTTACAGTCATTCCGCAAGCGTTACAACATTACTTTCGGTGTGCTATCAGGAGAGGGAGCAGATGTTGATCTGAGTACGGTTGAGGCATATCGCAGTAATATTCAAAGCCTTTGCGAGGGATACGAACCTTCAAATATTTTTAATCTGGATGAAACAGGACTCTTCTTCCGAGCAACATCAACCAGGTCACTTCTTTTGAAGAATGAAAAATGCTCAGGTGGGAAGCTATCCAAGGAACGCTTAACGGTGGCTCTTCTCTGTAATTTAGCTGGTGAAAAAGAAGATCTTTTAGTAATTGGCAAGGCTAAAAGGCCGAGGTCTTTTGGCAGAATAAATATTCAAACAGCATTTATCTATTACATGGAGAGCCAATTCAAAGGCGTGGATGAACTCTACTATTTTCAGTGAGTGGATGCATACACTAGATGCGAAAATGCAAAGACAGAAAAGAAAAATTCTTATCTTCCTCGACAATGTTGCCTGTCATGTGGTCGATGAGCTTACTAATATAAAACTTCAATATCTACCACCAAATTGTACTTCACATTTACAACCATTGGACCAAGGTATCATCCAGAATTTAAAAGTAAACTACCGTAACTACATGATGAACCATTTAATTTGTTATTTGGATGAGGTTGAAAATTCTTCAGAACTTGCATAGAAAATTTCTCCATTTGATGCTCTCAGTAGGCTTAAATCTGCATGGGACAATGTAACTAAGTCAACAATCCATAAATGTTTTCGAAGGTGTGGTTTTACGCACGATAATAGTACCGAAGAAATAATTACTGAAGATAGTATTGTAGAGGAAAATGTAAGGGAATTAGCAGTTGATGTATTTTTGGCCACTTATGAGACCTTACCGGAAAACTGGGAAGATAATTTCTTTCAACAGATTGAAAATAGACAACACACTGAAAATATTATAAGTAACTCTAGCAGCAGCTCCGAAGATGTTGTCGAATCCGAAAATGAAGCTTCGAATGAAATTTCGACCATGACTATTAAGGACCCTCTTTCAAGCATTCGTAGCCTTAAAAACTACGCAAAAAAAAGGAACATACCTACAGTATTACAAAAACTAAATGAGTGTGAAAATATGATTGAAAGAGAACACGTAAACTCTACTAACAAACATACTAAGATTTCAGATTTCTTTAAGAAATAATTTTGTATTGCACCTAGGTGGTGCTTTTAGATTCCCGTAAAATGTTATTTTTCTTTAAATTACAGTGTACATACATATAAATTTTATCAATCAACAGTTTGAACTTTTTTTATATTCGTTTTAAATAAAGCATTTTTTTAGTTTACATATCATAATTAGTTCCCTCATTTTTCATATTTATTCCTTTTATTCATATCGTCGGACACAGTGGGAAAATAGCTCCTTTGTACAGCTTTTTGGTATATGTATGTCTACATGTCTATACATACATAAATTCCTTTATACCTGTAAAATCGGACCAGTAATTGCTGCGACCTTGAGGTGGTCCAATTAGTAGGTTTTACGTATAACGAAATTGTATTATTAGAAGTAAAATTTAAGGTAATGCCAAGATTTTATTTTTAATTAAAATTTGTTTTTTTATTTTCCGGTGCTCGTCATACTTTTTTTATTTATATATATATGATCTATCCTAAAAGTTTCAAGGACAACCATGGACATACATACATAGATAAGTTGTTTTATTTATTTATTCTCAGAAAAATGTTCAATATCCCAAAAGACGACTATCGGGAATTCTACAGTTGGCCAATCTTGGTTATCGTTCTGAGATTATTTATGTAGTCTGTCCGACAAATACCTGATCTGCTATGGTGGCTTTGAAATGATGTTTGGCCATGGATACTGTGTAATCTGTTGGAGGGGTACCAATAGCAGGGGCGCATAGCGTCAGAACGTCGAGGAAAGTGTACAAATGAATTTAGGACTTTTTTTGTGATGTCTTTTTTTTTGTTGAAATTTTTAGTGAAACTTGGGAAAAACTAATAGGAAATTGATGAAATGTTGAGAGTAAATAAAAAAAAAATTACCTATATATCGGATATAATTTCTTCCGCCATTCATGTCCACTATGTTTCCTTAAGTCTCTTTAAGTCGCCTTAAGTCCTTACTTTAATTGGCTTTCTAAAGAACTATATCATCACTGCATAATATGAAAAAACCGACTAAATTGGATAGAGTGGAAGACTGACACGCCCCCCCCGCGCTCTACAGCTTTAGATTATTTTATTCAATGAAAATTCTAGCAGGGACATAAATTAATTGCGAAAACGTTACGTTTCGTTCGGCGTTCCATAGCAATGTAAATAAGCAAACGCTTGATAGCATACGAGTCCGATAAGTTAAATGTGTTTAAATTTTTACTTTGACTTTGTTATTGCAAAACCGCTGGCAAAATTGCAGGGCCTCTGCGGCTTGACTGTGGTATAGTAAGTTTGAGACAGAAGCGGCTCTATCCAAACCACATGACTAACTACATATATAGTTTGCTGGGTGAGCCGAATCGGAGGTTGGATGTGATGTTGGGTGGTATAGATGCAACAAATAATTTAGCGTCTCTGCCGTGTGACTGAATCACAGTATCACGGTTAGAAATTTTGGTGTAAATATTATACATGAATAATATATATATGAATCCTTACAAAAGTTAATATAAACTTTATACTTTAGCTTGTTATAGATTTCTATATCGATAGAGTATAAAATTGATACCATGAATTATAGGTGGAACTAATCCAATTTATATATTACTTTTAGATGTAATTCCATATTATCTTCATTTATATTATGTTTCATATAAATTTTATAATAACTGCGATTGAAATAAATAATATATTTTGTATATAAAGTTTATACTATATATTGTATATAGTGAATTCACATTAATTTTATGTATAAATTAATAAAACATCATATTTTATTGAAATTTTTCATTGAAATTATTTTGAATACATGTTTATTTCTGTATAAATGTACAAAAAAAACTTAAATATCAATTAGTGATACTAACAGTAAGGTGTTATTTAACAACCATATATGTTTTGTTTGTTTTCCTCGAAATCGCGGAGTCATATGATCTTGTATTGCTAAATTCTGATAATTTCAACAAAACAAAATTATTTTCATCTGAGATCTCTACTACTTCATACGCGATGTGAACTTCGCATAAAACTTACGGTATTGAATTTGTAACATAAAAAATAAAACTTATTTTCATCAAGTAGAATGCACTTAATTTGAAAAAATCTTATTAAACTTGGGTCGTCTGGAGAAGTAATAAATAGTCCAGGACGATAATGACCAAATTGTTCAATCCAAAAAACTGTTTTAATTTCCTTTGGTCTTATATATATCTCTTTCAAGTACTGATAGTGTTCGTTAATGAAAGCAGTTGTAAGATCCGTAATTTTACCCATTTTTAATAATGCATTGAAATTAAATGTTTCAAAAGTGGTTGCAAATTTTTGTCGATGCCGCATTTCCAAAGACTTTGATAAATTCGTAAAAATTTTTTTAAATTATTACTGAAATTTTTGAAATATTGATGGTTTGCTTCGTACCGCATTCTAGAATAATCTTTTCAGAACAGCGGTTAAAATTCTACTGACTGATAAGTTAACAACGAAATAGCATAAAGAATATATTTCCAAAGAAAGAACCGTTATTTATTTCAAAAAAATGGTACGCACTTATAAATTCTGAAGAATTTTTGCCAAATATATACCTTAGGTATTATAAAATTTATTCCAAAGACGTATAAAAACACGTCGAAATCCTAACTGAATATGATATTTATAACAAAATCGTATAAAGTATATACCATAAAAATATAAATAAAGTAAGTTATATGCGTATTTGATAGAGTTTATAGTTTCGAATATAAATTCTATAACATTTTCGGATACATTTTATCTTATATGCGTATAGAAATGGTTTTTATAGGAAATTTCGTATTAACGTTAGACTGAGATTGTATACAAATGATGTATATATTCGACTTTATCGTTTTCTATATGAAATTCGGTATAGAAAGACTTAATATTAAAAAGTATATACATTATTTTTATCTTTTACACCAAGATTTCTAACCGTGTAGGTTTGAGTCGAAAGCAAATCTATCCAAGCACTGGCCACCAGGGTTACCACCACTGAATAATATTATGGTAGTATATCTAATGTTTAGAGAGTCATAAATTTCCTGATAGGGTTGTAGAAATAAAAAACTTTTTTTTATTTACATATATAAAAGTGTAGCCGTTCAACCTAGTAAGTATCTAAAAAATTAAGTTAATGCATAACAATTTTTATTCAGAAAAAAATCAAATATTTTCATTTTTACTTATGACTTTCTTCTTTCAATGAAAAGTCAGACAAATTCAAATATTAAAAGTTTTTTATTAGTAACTCCTTCTTTCAATGGAAAATAACAAAAAATTAAATATTTCAATATTACTAATAACTTTCGTCTATAAGAAAAGCTAAACTTAAAGTTCATTTAATATTGTAGATTATTATTTCTTATTTATTTATGAATATACTATAGTTCTATAGTATGGAAAACGAATATTAAGTATACCAATATTTATGTGCTTTTAAATAAACAAGAAATAAAGGATTTCTTATTAAAAAATTGACTTTTTTTGATATCTTCATATAATATAGTTAAATAAGTTTTGTTCTTAGCACTGGATCTTCACTACTTGTGTTTTACGAGTTATGCTTAGCTTATTTTTGTAACAAATATTTCATTGCAACCTATGATTGGTGATGGGTCACTTGAATTCACATTATATATAAGACCAAGATTTGTCTCTCATCTGTAAAAAATGTATATGCTTTGTACTTTTTATCTCGGGCGACTTGAGACTCCCACTTATACTACCGCATGGAATTTTCGTTGAGCCTTTCTTTGTGGACTACTTGAGTCCAAAGACTGCGGTCAAATTCACAAATGAGTTTGTTATATCACAACATTTTCTGGACGCATCAGTTGAAGGAACTGTTGGAAAATTTCGGTTTTCGTATATGACATAAGGTTGGCATTTGTTCCCAACGCATTTTCTTCTAATACGTACTGAGCATGTGTCAAGGCATTCCGGCCTATGTAAGCTTATTACTCAGGTGTTCGCCGGCCTGCGTCTACACAGGCTTTTTTTTGACGCATTTTTGAAAATTGTTTCACTAGTTTAATATTGCAGATTTAATTATTATTTTTTATTTCATAAATTTCCCAGTTATGAATTCAAATCTAGCAAAACATATTTAATAAGGTTTACGGAGATCTCAAAAATATCTCTGTTGGGGTTGCTTATTAACTGTTTCGTATACATAATACTTTCTATTATTTTAACATTTAAACGATTTCTTTATATACTTTTTACATAAATCATAATTGAAAATTCACGTTCAGCAGAATCACTGCTATGCAGCACAGCACCTAAAATACACATAAAATTTGTCAGTTCTTTAAACATCAATGCTTCACAACCTTTTATTTCTGTGGCTATATCTTTCCCAAATTTAACATCATTTAATACTTCACTTCTGTAGAGGCTTCATTAAAAGTAAAAGCTTCACCGATGGATGATGGATAGATTTCCACAATGAATTATTTTTGGGTTCAAATATTGGGAGAAATTGTACTTTTTATCAGTAAAATCACATTAAATTTAAAATTTCATTTTCTTGCAAATTTTGATTCACATGCTCTTCAAATTGCAAACCAAAAAATATTTGTGAGCCGTATAAATAGTAGTCATTATTTTTATAATCCAGAACAAGACAAATATGCTCAATTTTTATAAAATTTTGCAAAATTTGTATGAATGTTTCTATTAAGATTGAAGATAAATGAATCATGTTTTTTTCGGTTTGAAAACTCCTGTTTAATTTGCTTATAATATTCAAAATATATGAAAAAAAAAAAAAAAAATACAAGTAAACTAGATGAATATGTGTTAATCCTTGAAGAATAAAATCAGCATTTGATCAACTTTTTTTCGAAATCTAATAATGAAAATAATATTTGAGTGGCGTGCACTGCTCAATAACTCGTATAACAAATTCCTCATAGAAAAAACCATCGTGTTTTGGACAAATTTAAAATTTTGTGAGCTTTTGTGATGAAAGTTTTTTGAAATTCACTAAAAATTCCCTATGTCGTTTTGCACTGTGACAAAAGTATGTATAAGATGAGCCCCCTTAAGACAAGTTTTGACTTTGCGGACTTAACAAGAAAAATATTTATAAGACGATTTTGTTTAGTTGCTTCTGAAGAGAAGTATGTTGTCGCTGGAAAATTTTCTTATGATCCGCCGTAAGACAGAGGAAATAATATTAATTATTAGACAGCAAGTTACTCACTGAACTAGAAAAGTTTTTAATTAAATGCAAGGCAGAAATTACTCACAGTCTTATAAAGGTGGGACTATAATAAACATAGATTCGTCCAACAAGTTTGTGCATGATATCGATAGTCGTGGAAAAACAATGTAACAATTGTATACTGCAGCCCTAGACGTTATGCTGGACCTACTTCCTTCAAATTTGTATGTTGAATTTGAATATCCTGAGCACAAACAATTTGATTGGCCACCTGAAAATCCTCCAAGGATTTCTAGGGAACCCGATGGCAAACTTAATTTTAGACGTTATGCCGAAACGCCATAATTTCGAAACACCATTTAAATTGATCTTAGAAGACCATCAACAGTGACACACTGAGGACCTACCCTTTGATAAAGGGTCTCTTAAATGGTACACGATAAATAAAAAATGGAAGGTAGAGTAGGCGTGGGTGTATATGAGTCGAAGAGCAATCTCGAAAAGGCACTGATGGGGGCCTCACCTACCATTTTCAGGGCAGAAATATACCTCATAGAATTCTGCGCTCGCGATATAATTCACAAGAATATGCGTGCCGCATAAGGCTGAGATTTCTATAGGAAAGGCATTCACACTGCCAGAAGATTTCGCAAAGATCTACACAAGAATGTCATAGGCTTTATAAAAGACCTTAAGTTCAAATGGCCGGCGTAGGTCTTTTAGGGGTAATATCACAAAAGATCCTATAGGTCGCAGTGACTAGATGAGAGGCGGGAGCTCTGTCTGCATCCCCCCACAAATATTAACAATAATAAAAATACTCGGTCCCGACTATCCCTTCCACAAGAAGTCCACTTTGTCTAAATTTTAAAATGGATTTCAACATTTTTCTTATTCGGTCTTACTTGAAGAATAGTTAATAAGACCAATTTCAAGGATTTCTACTCCAGACAGTGATCGGTATGATCGAGTTTTTAGGGTTAACTCGAAGAACATTAGAAAATGATATTGAAATTTCAAAGGAAAAATTTCCATGCTTAAAATATTTACGTTTGCAATGTCGAAATGAAATAAATATTCTTAAATATTGTTTTTGTGTGGCAAGCACTAGACTGAATTTTAAATTACTCTCTACTACAGAAAAGGAAGAAAACTTGAAAGATTCTGATGATGAGGATTCGAATAATCTTGATGAAATTATATTAAATTATTTTCTTAATCATTTTCTATAAAAAAAATGATAATAATGAAGAGTTATGTGATGGAAATGATTTTATTCTTATTCTTAATAATCGAATTTTTAATAAGGACTAAACTGACAAATTCTCTCCTACACAGCTGAATAAATTTCATCTTCAGTTGCAAATTGTCGATTTCAAGGTGCATTCGTTTTGTTTTTTAACAACGAATTTCATTACCCTCATACAAATTTGTAGTAATAATTTTAAGTTTTATGAAATGATCATTGGAAGAAAAAAATGCTTCGAATTTCATCAGCGAATTTCTCAGCGAAATATATACTTACCTGTAAGGAACCAAAAACTTTGAGCATCCTGTAAAAAGGAGAATTAAATGCAAAATTTCCATACTGTGGAGATGAAATTTCAAATTTTATATAAATGCAAAGTAAAATTAAAATTATTAAGAATATTTCGGGGGGGAAAAAAATAACAAATATTATTAAAATTTTGAACCGATTGTAAACAGTTGTCCTGAATGGGGAATTTGTTGGAAATTTTAAATAGGGGTATATCCTTGTAAATAAAGGTGCTTTGGTAGGTGAAGTAGCCAGTCCCCGTTTTGTTAGAGTAACCAGTAGAGAATAGTGAAAGTTTTTTTTTTATTTATTTATTTTTAAATTCTGCTATAAATTCAGAAAGTGCTAAGCGAGGAAATGAAAACTGTGGTCAGAAAGGAGGAGGGATTTAAAAGAAAACAAAAAGGAAGGATAAGAAGCTAATTTTGTTTTTATTTAAATTTGAGGTTGGTTAAGATTTAAAAAATAGTTTAAAAATAAAAAAAAATATTCACCTGTGACCTTTTTACACCAAGCTCTGACCTCATTATTGTGAAAATTTATGTTTAATTTTTATTTATCATAGCTTCTACTTTTTTTTTGTATTTTATTAAAATTATAAAGTTTTGGATTCTTGTGATTACTACCCAACAGGTGTTTTGGTCACACTTAATGAAAGGAAAGTAAATTGTGTAAATCCATCCCTTTCTCCATTGCTGGATAAGGTATTACAGTACACGACAAGGGCCGCATAACAGGACCTTCTTACTTCAATTTCGAAAAATACATGATATGCGTATGAGATATACGTTCTTCAAAATTATTGCTGTACAAAGCATAATACTGATTCAAGCCGAGAGCTCTTCCAGCACAAAAAGATGCATGAAGGTATCTAGATTTCAGATTTTTAGTGAAAAAATATAAAAGTACAAAAATGCTAGATGTTTTCTTTTCAAAATTGCATTTTTAATTGTATCGATTCCTAGGTTTCCTTGTTCATATCTCGATCCATTTAATTTTCCCAAACGGTAATGTTCACACATGACTTTCGACTTTACAAAAAATCTTCAAATTTTATTTTCATTTTCATATAAATAGTTCAACAGTTCTTTGGTGTTTATGTACACAAATTAACACCTGATTTAATTTTTTTCTATTTGAAGGACTGCGCAAACGGTATAAATGGAGCACTTTGAAAGGAGAATGGTTAAAAATTACTATTGTGCCTATCAAGATTTAAATTTCGTTCTGAAAATATTTCGAGATTCCTAGATGTGTACTCGAATGATAATGAGGATGGGGCAATACCGAAGATCTAAGAAAATTAGCGAAATATCTGGTTAATTATTTATATTATTTGAAAAATGAAATATATATATGAAAGTAAACCACTTCAACAATTTAAAAATTATAATAAAAATTCGCAGATAGGAATTTGTTTTGTTGGGCCCCCATATACGGAGCATAATCGGACAGCCAATGGCAATGAGGTATAATGAGGTGTCTGCTTGTAACATTTTCCTAACTGCTTTCGAAGGAACTTCTTCTTCATTATACTTAGTGCAACTCTCGAGCGCACATCCCCTGCAATTCAAGCACTGAACCCAACCATCACTCTCTCTAAATAGCATAAAATAAAATCCATCACCTCTCAATATTTAAAATAAAAAAAAAATAAAAAATAAAAAAAAAATAAAAAAAATGTTAAAAAACTGGTGAAGGCGCCAACAACGTTTAGTACTTTTTTTTTTATTTTGAGGCAGGGGACAGTAGATTCCATCCCAAGCACGGAGACGCCAGACCGATCCGGGTGAAGGCTGGACAAGCACACAAAAAGTATTTAGTTGTCTCAGCTCTCCGTCCGTATATTGTTTCCTTCCGAGCCCCATTAGAAAATAAGAGATATTCCTATTGGTCTCATCAAGAAATAGTCTTGTGGACCTGCAAGTACTCAGGTTCACCCATCTTTGCTGATGCTATCTATGAACAGACACCCGATCCTCGAGGTGGCAACACGTACGGCGGGTTCCGGTCCAAGGATCGGAGAATCAGAGCCAGCCCTAGCTAAATGATCAGCCCATTCATTCCCCATGATCCCCGTGTGACCAGAAACCCACAGAAGGGACACCTTGTTGTGGATATACAATTTATCCACAGAGGACCTGCAATCCCCCAGTAACTTACATGTTATCTGAGGGCCAGTCAGAGCCATCAGGGCTGCCTGTCTATCCGACAGGATAAAGTTTTAGTATTAGTTGACAGCTTACAAACCCAGAGAATAATGAATCTTGAAGTTGCTCGCTGCAATATTTCAACGGCATTGTCACTGTCGGTTTTTGCCTCAGTGTCCGGTATTGCCCCATCTTCCTCTACATATAGTATAAAAATTTAAAGTTAAAACCGGCCGACTAAGCTTTCGTTTAAAGATACTAAAAATCAAGATCATACTTGATTTATAGCATAGATGGCATAAGAACTAGATATCACAAGCTATATTCAGAGCAGAGTATACAGATTAGGAAATAGGTGGTGCATTCTGGAATGAATCACAACATGTTTTAGAACGTGACAAGAGCAAATGTTGCTTTAATTGAAGTTTTATATTCATTTGATCGACCTCCTTAATATGACAAATGTGTGAAAATATTCATCACTCGACATATAAATTATTTAAAATGTTGTGGGCCATTACAGAGTATCCCATCCGCCATATAATATTTGTACACTTTACTCTTGTATTGCATGCGACATCTAGTTCTTGTGCGATCTATGGTTATTTAAGACGTATTTCGGATGGATACCAAGAAAATATTTTAAATGTTAAGAGATTGAAAGAGATAGTTATAAAGATAAAGAGAAAGGGAGTGTGTGTGTGAGACAGAGAGAGAGAGAGAGGGCTAGAGAGCGAGAGAGAGATGGAGGGAAAGAAAGAAACAGAGAGAGCGAGAGAGATAGTGATAGAGATACAGACAGAGAGAGAGAGATATAGAGATAGAGAGAGATAGAGAGATAGAGAGAGATATATAGAGAGAGATAGAGATAAATATATACAGGGTGATTCAGATCGAGATACCTTCCGGTTACCATGCGATTCCTTGAGGTAAGATGATATAAAAATTGTTCCACATACCCCCCTTAGAAACCTTCCTTTAGGAGTTGTGGCCAGTTGAAGATTTCGCCAATATTCGTGATAATAAATGAGTATAAGTTTTGAACCACCCTATAGATTTTCGTTATTGTTAGCTTATTAATAGCCAAGAATAGTAGCTGTCGAAATGTGTATTACTCTGTTTTTTTTTTTTTAATTAAGCATCTTTAAATTATTCTCAAATATTTCCAAAACATTGATTTTTTTACACACAAATTTCATAAATATCGTTATTTATTTCAAAAACTTTTGTGTGTAAAAAAATCAAAATTTGGGAAATATTTGAGGATAATTTAAAGAAGCTTAATTAAATTCTGGGGGGGGGGGATATGTGGAACAATTTTTTGATCAGCTTACCTCAAGGAATCGCGTGGTATACCGTAAGGTATCTTGTTCTGAATCATCCTGTATATAGAGAGAGAAAGATGGAGAGAAATAAAAGCCAAAATTAAATGGTGTAATCAACGGCCAACTTATACCCAATTTTCTCTACCTTTTTTTCTTCTTATCATTCATATATAAATTTTTTTCTACCATGAACATTCACTTTCAAACTGAATGCATCTGTAATAACCTTTTCGTATACGGTATGTTCACCTTTAGCATCATGAGGACGATATTTCACTTTGTTCTTGATCATTACTTCCAGAAATCAATACTGATGCTGAGATAGAGAAGATACCATCGAAGATGACAGTGATAAGTAAGTAATGTTTGCATGCATGTATGTATGTATGTAGTAAGCAAACCCCCCCTCCCTAGAAAAAAGCAGTAAACTTTAGTTTGGAAAAGTGAAATCAACACGGACGGAAATAACATCACCGCAAGACTCGCCTTTATTATAGCTCAAAATCGCGGAAGAATCAATGTGAACGGGACCTGGGCGGCTGAGTTGGCTGGCAAACGAGGAATTCCACACCAGCAAAATATAATTTTACACGTTTACTCGTCTTTTTATTATTGATTTATACCTTTCAACAATTCACTGCATTTATCATACCAATTCGGTACATTTATCATTATAGGGGTCTCTTGCGGGCACAAAAGTCAGATACTTTCTCGGATCTGTGTGTATTTTTTCCACCAAGCCATCGGCGTCAATAATTTATGGGACGCGTTCGGAAAACTCGGAAATTGCACTTTGTGTATATATATATATAGGTATGTAGGTATATAAACTAAACCTATAGACAAGAACATTACATATTTAATCTTTGAATTATTTTTCGTTCGCTTTGGTTTGTAATTGCTGTCAAATTATGGTCTCAGTAGGTAACGATGTTGGGCCGCTATCTCCAGCAGTATTTATTGGCATCGTCTGTTGTTATTATTAATATAAGCGCCGCGCCGCCGGCCGGTTAAGGTGGTGATTCTCTGAGGTGTTTTTACTTAGTCATAACTGCCAAACATGAATCTATCTTTAAATTCTTTTAGAGAAATGGTAGCCAATCATTTGCTGTTGAAAGCCAACTTTCAGTGCCAATTAAAGTACTATTCTCTTTCATTCGATAGGAATTTATTGAATAGAATTTCCTGGTTGTTTGTGCATTTAATATCTTTGCAAATTTTCGATTTCCAGCAAAAGATGTAGACAAAACAATTCACCGATTCTACAATAGAATTTGAATGGCTGAATTAACACATTCACGGGATTTGATCTTTCTTGAACTCCAGAAAAATAGCATCGTGTGGTTATTCATAATCAAAACATCTTTAATATGGTGCTGCTTCGGCCAGCCGCGTACCGACAATTTCAAAATAATTTCTCCAGGAGATACTTGTATGTATGTATATATATATATGTATTATATATAGGTACTCGTCTACACCGTTAGAATTCGTAAAGCTATCAATCGAATAAAAATGATTGATATCTGCAGTTTTGACTTCTTTCGGAGACTAACCTGTGCGTGCATACAGGTAACCGATATGCTTACCTACCTTACCAAAATTTCTGGGTGTATCCCCCATATATAATACCTACTGCTTCGGTTCGGTTATTCTACTTCTGCGCCCAATGTTATGGGGCCACCTTTCAAGCTTTCTGTCGTTGATGGATTAGCTAGGTAACGTGATAAAAACTACAAACTATTATGGTAGTAGATAGGTGAATGCCTAATTGTACTTGTACAGTTGTACATAGCGATTTATCACCCTGTAAAGTGCTTTCAACTTAAGTTTGTCTTAGACGCCCAGGCCGTCCTGTTCGGCTATCTTATGGAATAAGAAGAAAGGTTTCGATTTGATTGGTATAGTGTAGGAATTTAGGTCAAAAGTGTTTTTTTTTTTTCAATTTTCATTGAATCTCTTTTCTGGGAATTACCATTAGGATTTGTTTTGGTTATGACTTTTATGCTGCTGTTTTTTGTTTTTTTTTAGTGTTATGGGGTCTCTTACTGAGACTAAAAGTCCCTATGGGTTGGGCCTTGAAAGTTCCTATAATAGATATTTGTACTATAAATTTCACTGGTACAATTGTTAGGAGATTTTTATCGATTTTAATATTCTGATCTTTTGTGACAAATTTCTTGGTAAACACAGATTCAGATCAAAAAATATTGTGTAGAAGACATTCTGATAATTTTCGTTAATATTTTTATAATAAAATGAAAATTGAGTCGCAAATTTATATTCAGATCTAATTTTCATGTAGTGAGGTAGATAGGTGTAGGCACATAGGTAAAACCGATAAGCATAGGTTATACAGAGGTTATCTGGATGAAAAATGTATCGAAAACATTTTAACCCAGATCTGCCTGATTTTCCTAAATATTTTTTTTTTTTTATATTATTAAGCCAAGCTCAGGGGATACCCTATGATGCAAAGCACAGCGTGACAGGAAGGAGATAGGGAAAGGATTAAGGGATATGAGGAGAGCGGCGGAGGTGCCGATGTATGTCGCCCTTAAACTTTTGCAGGTTGTATGCCGGAGGAAAGACAGAAGATGGTAGACTGTTCCACATTCGCACAGTTCGGGATAAGAAAGCATCACGGAATTTTAGTGTACGGCCGAAGGTAATTTGAAGGGTAAAAGGATGAGCGCGGGATGCAGCGCGGGTATTGCGTGCAGGAACTATTCTACAAGGGATCAGACTAGATATTTCATCAAAACATTGGCCATGCATATAGCGATAAAGGAGCGAAAGGCATCCAACATTGCGACGGTGCTCGAGCTAGTCGATATGACGAGTAATTGCCACATCGCCAATGAGCTTGCAGGCTCTCTTTTGGACAATATCCAATGAAGCTAAGGCTGTGCGACCAACCCCGGCCCAGATATGGGAATTGTATTCCATTCTGGGTCTGATGTAGGGCTTGTAGAGGAGCGCTATATTTGATGGGCTGAAATATTTCTTACACCTTTTCAAAAAACCAAGACATTTTGATGCTTCTTTGGCAACCGAGAAGATGTGATCTGTCCAGCTGAACTTACTGGAAATATTAATGCCAAGAATTCTTAGTGACGGTGATTCAGAAATTAATGCACCATCAAACGAAACGGGAGTGGTTAAGTGATGGTCTTGTTTTAATGAGATGAGACAGCTTTGGGTCTTAGATGCATTGAATTCGACGCGATTCACTTTGCCGCAAGCGAGAATATTGTCAAGATCGTTATTCAATGATCTAATCATGCAGTCTCGTTTAACACATGCGGCGTTCCCTCTGGAATCCGCAAGGGTGTCAAAGGAGTATGCGAAATCAAGGGTACTGTCATCAGCAAAGCTATGGATAGGATTGAAAGTAAGGGAAAGCAGATCATTAATGAAGATTAGAAATAGAGTCGGAGAAATAACAGAGCCCTGGGGGACACCGGCATTAATAGGATGAGGATCAGATATAACGCCATCTAATACAACTCGTATTTGGCGACTAGATAAAAAACTTTCAATCCATAATAGAAGAGGAGGGGAAAGACCAAGTGCTTTGAGTTTGGCTAAAAGGGCTGAATGCCAGACTCTATCAAAGGCCTTTGAAATATCTAGAGCAACGATTTTGGACTCACCAAAATTGTGAAGACTACGGCTCCAACGTTCCGTAAGAAAAGTCAGCAAGTCTCCAGATGAGCGCCCGTGCCGGAAGCCGTATTGACGATCGTTGATGAGCTGATTGGTTTCCAGATACTTCATTAATTTGGAGTTAATGATAGATTCACAAACCTTTGAAAGAATCGAAGTGATTACAATTGGTCGATAATTTGAGGGATCGCTACCCTCTCCTTTCTTGGGAATAAGCTGAACGTGAGCTAGTTTGCAAGCAGTTGGAAACTTTCCTGTCGAATAGGACAGGTAGAATAGTTTGCGCAGAGGTTTAGCCAAGGATGAGGCACAGCTTTTAATTAATAGGGGCGAGAAACCATCAGGGCCTGCGGCTTTGGAGACGTTGATTCCTTTAAGGACCCTGAACACATCCCTCGTACGGATGTGTATTGGCTCTTGTACACATCCGCATGGGGGATGCACGACAGGTGCCTGTGAAGTGGGTGGAAGAAAAGAATTTGATGCGAATCTAGCAGCCAAAATATTAGCTTTATCCAGGGAGTCAACAACCACTGCACCATTATTAAGTAGTGAAGGTATAGAGGAACTGCTGAAGTTGTTCCTGATGGTTTTGACCAGGGACCAGAAACCTTTACTACCTTTGCGGCTTGCCAAGATTCTTTGTCTAACATTCTGGTCAAAAAGAAATTTTTCTCTCTGGATAATGGACTTGCAGGTGTTGCGTGCAGTCTTGTAGATTCCTTTCAGTTCTGGACAAGGATGCACTTGATAGGCGCGAAAAGCAGATTCTTTCGCTTTTATAGCTTGGTTGCACTTATCGTTAAACCAAGAGCGATTTTGCTGTTGTTGAGATCTGCTGTAAGAATACGGAATATATTCACGCATGCCTAGACTTAGTATGTTACTAAGTTCTAATGTGCATTCATCAGCATCCCTCGAAGCAAAACAGACCGACCAATCTATATCTCTAGAATACTGATTGAGACTTTCCCAATCAGCGTTCTTATAGTGCCAGAGAAGCCTACTTGTAGGTGGAGAAGTAGGGCGGCGCAGAGTTGAGGTGATAAATTGAG
This sequence comes from Dioctria rufipes, assembly GCA_963924295.1. NCBI lineage: Eukaryota > Metazoa > Arthropoda > Insecta > Diptera > Asilidae > Dioctria > Dioctria rufipes. Next base: position 76,248,880 of record OZ002743.1, on the reverse strand, counting down.
CCGTGATTAGACAGTGGTCTGAATTACCAAGAGGGGAGCCGACTGAGATGGAATATTTGTCAGGGTGAGATGACAGAAACAAATCTAGTAAATTGGCCCTATCTCCAGCGGCATCAGGGATTCTCGTCGGTGCATTCACTAGCTGATGCAAATTGAAAGATTCACAAAATAGTTCAACGAATCGGCCCGAAGGACTTGTGGTAGAAGAATGTCTGAGCCATGGCATGTTATGGACATTAAAATCGCCTGCCAGGATGATTTCAGAAGAATGGGAGACAGAAAGCAGATGATCAATTTTGTTGGGGATATTGTCAATGCGGATACCGTGTCGACATCAGACATATTTGGGCTGCGATAAAGGAAGCAAAAGTAGATGATGTGCCTGTGAAGTTTGTACCTAATCCAGATGTAATTAAACTCAGGATTGGCAGAAGGTGTAAAATCTTTTAGAATGTTAAAGGCCACATCATTCCGAATATATATTGCGATCCCCCTATGTGGAGAAAAAAGAGGCACTAAGCTATAACCAGGGACGTGATATTGATTAGAATCAGCATCAGAAACGACCTTGGTTTCACTTAGCGCAAGAATTGCCGGATTTTTGGATTGAAGGTGGCAGTACACCGAAAAACGATTTGCCCCCAATCCGCGAATGTTGCAAAATTCTAAAATAAAATTCTGCATGTTCAAAAGCAAAACAACAAAAAAGCAGAAGAAAGAGCGACACACAACAACAAAAATATTTATTTAATATAAACAATCTGCTTAATTTTTTTAATATGTATTTAGTTGAGTCTGTTTAGTATATTATTATATTCCGTTTTTCACAAAAATACGTATTTACGTAGTTATAGGGTGGTACCGTATGGTACAGTTAGGTATTTGCATATACAGAAGTCATTATGTACAGATAAATTTATTTTGAAGCTGCCAATAGTTTGATACGCAGGAAAAAAACATTTTATAAATGGAACTATATTACTATTACATAAATAAGGGTTTATACATAAATTGCCCATAAGCTTTTGAGTGCAATCGTGAAAAACAATTTAGACAAAGTCCCATTTCACATTTAATGCACTGTGAGGGTAGGCACGAAGGACATTCTATACAACGTCGGCTTTGCTTGCATGGTATAATGAAATGATTCATACTATCTTACCTCAAGTAATCTGGTACACTGGAAACAAGCATATTTTGTTTATTTTTTTTTAATTCATTCCGGTAGTTAAAATTTAATTTACACGAGTATCCTCAAAAATTATTGATAAGCCTGAAACTTGTAAATAAATTATCGAAATACAACCGGAAAGTTGTTGAGTATTTCAACAAGATTCATACTGTTCATTGGGAGTTACTTTCTTGCCTTGGTAAATTTCAAAAGAGATTAGGTATTCAAATAGAGTATTTAGGCACCAAGCTTTGAAGCCGTATCGTATAGGCTTGGCTCTAATAATATATTTACACGACTAGCACCCAAAATAAGGAATCATGCTTTAATTTATAATTCATACATTGTTCTGGGATGTAATATTTCAGAAAATCCTCATTTAAACTATTTATCAGAGGTCGAAGTTAACGCATTTAGTCCTGCGTATTCAGGTTGGTATTGACTGCACCAGTATTAAACCGCAAGATTTTCGCAAAACAATCACGTCACATGCAATTGTAAACCAATTCATCTCCTACTTGGAACAAAGTTGTAACTATTCTCAACAATAGAATTCCAATAAATAATATAATGTCATCCGCTGTTATTTCCGGGTGATTCGTATTTAAAATAACACCGAGAAAAGCATTGAAGTAAAATCAAGTTAAATTAATGGTTAATTCATCTTATATTTATGTCAATTTTCAGCCTACGCAATATTAGTGTTAAAACAACCTCTTTGAAAAAGTTGTATATTGTTTAACCAAACAAAATGATCATTTCAACATTTCATTTAGGTTACTTTGAAATCCATCTAAAATGATGATAGAATTCAACTTTATGGAGAAAGTTAAAAAATCAACCCTAAATATGTTAACTGAACCTAATATTTAGTTACTTCGACCAAATTTATAACTTGAATTTTGAATTATTTAAAGGTTGAATCAGAGATGGGCAATACTTAAGTAAAATTAGACTTAAGTACTACTTAAAGTACATTTTCGTTACTTAAGACTTATGTATTAGTCAATACTTTTGAAATGCCCCTACTTAGTATGAACATAAGTACTAGCGTATATTTACTTGTACTTAAGACTTATTTTTGTATTTAAGTACCAAGATTTTTACTTAAGTATTTGTGAGTCTATTAAGTATCTACAAATATCTAACTTTTCGTAGAAAAGAATACACAATCTCTAACGCAATTCCTTTTTTCTTGAGTTTTAAAGCACGCAAAGAACTGTCAAAGCATATGAGGCACTCACGCGTCAAGGCAGAACCTTAGATAAACTAATAACATACAAAAAAGACTGGGCAAGTGGAACAAAAATCAGTAACGTCTCGCTCGAATATAAAATCGACGATGCCTTGACTTGATGATATAACCACTGACATGTATAATATGGACTGACACCGTTCATAGAAATATACTGTAGAAAGTGAGCTAACTTCTATATTGCTGACTATTTCGGTCTAAGCACCAAGTACCAACTGAGAGAGAACTGAAAACAAATAAAATAGTGGATTCGTCGAAATACATGATTTTAAATTAATCATTTAGGGATATTACTGATAAAAACTGTTTTACCAAAGACACTATATTCATTAGATACGCAGAAGAAATTCTAAATGTTTTATTAAAATCACCTTCCGAGCTGCGTGTATACTTTTTCAACTTCCCGCAAATGATTTTTTTAATGTTGGCACCGATGTACGAAATCTTTTTTACACAAGAAATTGTGCCAACGTAAAATAGAAACATAAGCAGTCCATAATATATACGTCAGTGGACATAACCAAGGGTAAGCAAGCAATGCCTCGCTCCAATATAAAATCAACGATGTCTCAACCTGATGTAGGGAAGGGCTCAATTTTTTCTTAGAAATTTACTGGACATTTTTCTTAGAATTGCTATGCCTTATTGATGGCGATAATGGGTGTACTTTGGCGGGCCTCTAATAATTTTTATGAGTGTAGCAATGAGAGGGGAAAGTTTTACTGTACCTGCATCGTCGAAAACTATAAAAAACTATAAATAGTAGCCACTGGTTACTATACATATTACAGTTTTCAAAAGGTATTGATTTATTCATATCTATTAACTGAACTCGACAGACTTTATTATATTACTGCCAACGTACAATGATTCTAAAAAAGTACTTCAAAAAGTACTTAGTTACAAGTACTTTTCATACATGCGGTACTTGTACTTACGCTGAAGTACTCAGGCCTCCGGTACTTGTACTTAAGTATTTTATCTTTGGTACTTGCCCAGCTCTGGGTTGAAATATCATAACAAGTAGTTCTATGGAATAGGTTAGCTTCGTCTTCATTTAATTCTTATAATAGCTGAGCTTGTCGTGGCTAGGATTCGGACAGCCCTTAGTATATTATTATGCTTAAATTTAGTCACACATAAAACGAAAAATTTATTTTGATTTTTTCATGTCTATCATGATAACTCAAAAACACGTTGAAGATAGATAGCTGAAATATTAGATATAATATAATTATATTATTTTAAAGAAAATTTTATACTTAAGTACGAAAATCAGAAATGTCGCGTAGCTCCTCTGTAGAGTTCTATACAAAAATTTCCCTTTTCACTGTATATTTTGACATTATTACCTGAGAACTGGTTGGACGCAAAGAGTTGCAACTTAGTAATTCCGTAAAAATGGCTAATATGATCTCGAAAATGGCTTAAATCGAGCAAGTGCTTAGTAGTGTTGCCACAAAAAAACGTTATTCACTATATATTTGGGCAGTGATTCAAAACTCGTTGACGTAAAGAGCTGAAAAAAATTTACTAAATCTGGAACCCCCTTATGGAGTTGCCATACAAAAATTAAAATTTTTCACGTATGGAAAAATAGTCTGGTTATATCAATTTTTACCGACCGAATCCTTCCCAAAATAAATGCAAAATACCAATTTAACAATTTAACTTTCTCAGAGGGTCGCTATATATAAAAGCAATTATTTAAGATATCGTAAGAATTGATCTTACACCAATTATAACTTCTTTCATAGTTTTTTTTTCTACTTGACTTTCAATTTAAAGATTAATCGAACTAATCACGATTTATCAAATTTGTTGATTTTATAGATTTGTATATATTTACGTTATAATTAATTATGATATTGAGATGAAAGTATTACTTTCAAACTAACGAAGGCATTATGGAAGGTTAAACTTAACATAGGTAGAGGTTAAAACATTTAAAATGTGGTATATGCATAATAAAAAATTCTAAATTTTAACAATTTAATTCTCAATTATGTAACTTAGACCCTCAACTATTGTTAAAAAATTAACTTATTTATAAATTGAAATAACATTATATAAAATTATTTTAAAAACTACTGCAATCAATATCGGATTTTAATAATTCTGCTCTAAATTAGGGTTGCATTAAATTATTTTTTAAAGTTAAAGAACAATCTATTGTTTTAGGTTAGTTTAACTTAGCTGCAAGTTAAAGCTTTAACCAAAACTTGTGTTAAATTAACCTAAACTTGCCAACATAGTGCAATATATTGATTTTACCATAATTATTTTTCTCAGTGAACGCATAGCATTGAGATTCTGCTACCAGCTTATCGATAATTTTACTATCAAAAAGTAGTTCGAAATTCCGTTTGTAATTTTCCCTTTAAAAGATATGTAGTAGTCTCCTTCTGGAAAAATCCCACCATGATGAGAAGATGGATTATCATCACTTGTTCACGAAGTCGATTTCTTTCTAATTGTAGAACCGCCACGAGATCATGATGCGGAGGTAGATGGATTTGAATTTTTAGTACTACCTTTTTTTCTGCAAACCATCAACCATATGCTCATTTATTTCTGTTCTTTTTGGTTTCTGCTAAAATACAGTATTTTTATACCCTAGATTAATATTGAAAGTCCGTCCGTTGTGACCTGAAATTTCGCACACCGACTTTTAAAAAAAAGTAACCCAGCATACAATTTAAAGTCAAAAGGACGATCCATAAACCGTCATTAGTCCATCCAGCAAAAAGGAGTCAGAGTTAAAAAGGCGTGCAAAAGTCGACATTGGTCATTCTGCTAATGACAACATTGGTCCACTTAAATACCATCAAAAAGCGGTCAAAACAGTTGTCTTTATGTAAGGCGGTGAAACATTATATGTATGGACTTTTATGACGTACATAAAACGTATTTTTTAATGTCAAAAGGATAATCATTAAGTCGTCATTCGTACATCGGGGGAAAAAAAACAAAACACATAGGCTGTCAAAATAAAAGTAAAACTAAGTTCTAAAATGAGACAAATCGTGTACTCCGTCGTGGGATTGCCATACAAAAATTTCGTTTTTCATTATATATTTGACTACACTACGATTTTTAACCGGGGCAAAATTATATTTGTTCAAGAAGGCATAGTTTTTTTTTTTTGATTTTTCGGCCTAATAGCAAAAGTAAAAAAAATTGTTTTTTCCTATTCCATCACACAACTCATTTGATTTTGGGTGGCAAGTTTCAAGGTTTAGTTTTGATTCATCAACAAGTCCCAAATAGCAACATTTGGTGACTCGAAACACAACAAATAAAAAAGAGAAAAATGGAAGGAAATAAAGAAATGAAACGTTTAGAAAAAAATATAAAAAAAAATTGTTTATTTAAAAAAATTAAAAAATTTAAAAAAACCAGATTAATTCGGAACAATATAATCTATGTGGGCTGAAAAAAGAAAAAGAAAAAATGAGCGTTTCGTATTAGAAGTAAGTCTTATACTCTTCAGTACGGCTTGGTTTTCTGCCTGTCGCAGACGTTTTTTCTTTTTCTTTTTTCAACCCGCTGGTTTCTCGCATCTAGAACAACTCGTCGGGCAGCAAAAATGGTTATAACCAATTTCATAGGATTTCATATCCTGAAGAGCTTTTAAATTGAATAAAAATATCTAGGACTGATAGTTTTCACAGTCTACATAAAAAACCTAAGGTTTTTATATGAGAATGGCCTACTCGATTTAGTCCATTTTTGAAACTTTATTTACTATTTTTACGAAAAATCTGTGCACATTTCAGCTCTCTACGTTGACGCATTCTCAGGTGTTGTCCAAATATGTAGTAGAAAACCAAATTTACGTATAGCAACCCTACGAAGGAGTTGCCGGATTCGTTCCATTTTCGAACCTAAATTTGTTTTTTTTTAAGCAAATTGTGCAAAATTTCAGCTCTCTATGAAAGCGTTTTTGTGTTATCGTGTGGATAAACGAACGAACGAACGGGCAGACGGACATGCAAATATCAAAATAACTTTCAATACTACATGTGGGTGTCCAACACATTTTACTCTAACAGTATTATTATTTTACGTTACTAAAGGAACGACAAATTTATTATACCATATGATTTCAACTAGGATATAAAAGAATTAAATTGACATAATCGAAAGATTTAACAAAGTCTATATATGTAAATAATAACAACAAGCTGAAATCGCTCTTCAGTTTCATTAGAAATGAAATGCTTAAAGTGAACTAAATTTTTTGATGTAGACCTACCAATCAAAAAGCCATCGTATTGTAAACAAATATTTAATTCTTCTTTAATATAAAAATAAATTTTATTTTTGATTAAGAGTTCGAAGTATCTCGGAACAGACGGCAATTTAACAATAAATTTCTGAACTAACTATTTCGCCCTCTAATCTCAATCGGGAAGAAATTCCATAGTGCAATAGCCTAGACACAGAATTGCTGTGCAGTTGTGTGAGAATTTATTCGAGAAACACTCAAGGTTATAAAAATATTGAGATAGCTTAGTAGTCATAGCTTTGTGAAGATAAAGTAAGTAGACAAGAAGATCAATACATGTAAGAATTTAGGCAGCAACCAAGGATTGATTTATTGTATTGGGATATATGATCGTCACGTCTGGGCGCAACAGAATCTAATTTGCAAAAAAAATCGCAGACGTAGTTTTTAGTGGATATTTTGAAATTTATACTAGAGTAAGTTTAATTCTAATTGATATAATTGCGGAAGAAGACAACTTACAAAGGTATCTATATATTTTTGAAATAGCGAGTTTGATATGTTCACTGCAAGTTAACGTGTTATTTAGTAATAGATCAAGATCCTTTACTAAACAATCTTTGTGCGATGAGTCAATAGCATGCCGATATTTTTGGGATTTGGAAGAGTTTAGTGTTAATTTAGTCGTCGTAGACCAATTGTGAACTGTATTCAGATTTTTATTCATGGACTGTACGGCATAATTGATGACATCAGTCTTAAATGAAGTGATCAGCGGCATGTACTAAAATGATATTTAGAGCTACAAATAACTTGTGAAAGATTATAAAAAAATATGGAGAAAAGTAAAAGTCATAAAATAGATACCTGCGGTACACCACAATTAGTCAAAAGAAAAGAAGAGAAAGTACCATTATTAATAGAAACCATTTGACGTTAATCAGTTCGTTTGCCGTAGTCGAAAAGCTGAATGAATTTCGGAGTTTATTAATGAGAGATTGATTTGTTTATCCTATCGGAAGCTTTGGAAAAATCAAGAAATATTAACAGAGTTGCTTTATCATTATACATTGGGGTTTCGGTGTCTAACAATAAAATATTGGAGTTCAAGCAATATTCTAACTCAAAGAAATCTGCAGATAATTCTTAGTTTTCTTGAAGATTCTTTGAAAACCTACAAACGAAATTTATTTGAAAAACCTGTGATGATCCTTTAGGATTAATACGCGTGTTCTACCATAAGCTTAACAATAGCGAAGGTTTGAAAATGGCTTTATTGTTTTTCAAAGTAATCTCCATGATGATCTACATACTCTTGCATACGTTTAAACCAATGTTCAAAGCATTTTTCCACATGGTTCTGAACGCTTCAATCATTTCGTCTGGCGTCGAAAATCGTTGTGCATGTACATAGTTTGTTCTTTACGGATGGAAACAAAAAGAGATCATTAAGTGCCAAATCAGGACTGTACTGCAGATGCAGAGTTGCCAATTTAGCTGATTTTCTGCTAAATTTAGCCGAATTCTTATACTTTTAGCCAGAAGAATTCGCCATTTAGCCGACATTCGACTTTTCTATTATTTCATTTTAGAAGAAAAAAATTTAGGAATGTATCAGCCACTAGCGCGTTTCTTTTTTTCTAGTTTTGAATAAACCACAACGAAATACGAATCAACTTACTTCCTTGCTTAGCTTAAATTAAGTTTAATTACAACTGTTCCAGTTGATTCCTAACGACTAACAAAAAAAAAGTGTCTAAGCCAAATTGATACCCTCGCAGGCTGGTTACACTATCTTGTAATTGTGTTATGTTATTGTGGTAAACTTGTGAGTTCATTTAGTACGTGCCACTACGTCGAAAGAACACTGACATTTTCTGAACTTTGAACCACTAAGCATATAGTAAAAATAGAATTCATAAGGAAAAAATTTTACTGGTTTTCTTCTTTATGGCCACTGAATACAGAAAATTTCTGTCTGAAAGGATCGATTAGTTAGTTACTCTGATCCTATCTCCTTTGTAGGAACGAACCAATTAAAAAAAAAGAATACGTAATAGGAAAATTTTTGGCTGCAAATAAGTGTAAAGGAAAAGATGTAAAAATTTATCTACAAATTTTTTTTCGAGAAGAATTCCTGATCTTTGAAGTGCTCTTTCGCATATATTTCTAGAATGTTTCGTCGGACAGTAAAAATGATTATAACCCATTTCAAACTATTTCAAATTCTAAAGAATTTTCAGTGCAACAAAATGATCTAAGACTGATAGTTTTCAGAGTATAAGTAAAAGCCCTAAATTTTTATATGGCAACACCAAGAAGGGTTGCTCGATTTAATCTTTTATTTACTATTAATATGAAAACACTGTGTACAAAATTTGAGTCTCTACGTCAACGCGTTGTCCGGCACTATCCAAATATACAATAAGAAATGAAATTTTTGTATGTCAACTCTACGCAGGAGGTACCTGATTTGTTATATTTTCGAATTTAAATTTAACTGTTTTTAAAATGCTTATGTGTAAGATTTCAGCTGTCTAAGTGAACGAGCTCTCGAGTTATCGTGAGGAAGGACGAACTTGCAAAAATCAAAATTACATTTAATATTATGCGAGGATGTTCAATCCATTTTTCTCTACTAGCATTATTTTTGTGAGTTACAAACGGAATGACAAACTTAGTATACTCCATGATAGAAAGATTAGCAAGGTATGGCCGAATTATCTTTAAATTGGTTCCTTGTCTCATTTGCGGACAGATGTCACAAAATTACTTTGTCTCAATTTCAATCGTCCTTATTAAAGTGAAAAAAAAAAACTTTCTAGTTGGAAATATCTTTACTCTCCCATCAGCACCAGGGGCGGATCCAGCTAGATGTCGCTGGGGGGCGCGAGTCCCCCACCCCCCTGAAGACCACTGAAAAAATTGCAGTAGATCTTCTGAATTTTTCCTAAGAAAGTGATTCACATTTATTCTACTGCACCTTTTGTCAAAAACGTAACAATTTCTGGAAGCGTTCAATATGATACATTTAGGAACGCAGGCCCTAGCTAGCACCTTGGCCTTCGATCATGGTTGTTGAAGTCTATAGAGAAAACAGGAAGCGCGGATACCTCTACGTGAGTGGAGCTTTGCTCGGGGTGTTTGAAACAAGACAGAGCCTACTCATGTTAACGTGATAGACGGTTTATTTTAATTGAAAATAGCTGCCAAAGGGTCTTTGATAAGCATTCCATGTAAAGACGGCTTCTTAGAATATTATCGGTGCGGCGTGGCAAAACAAACAGTTAAAGAAACAATTATAACTCGTAATTGGAGAAATTCAGTGAAACTATACACAACGACGAAGAAGTCATTATTGTAGTGAGTGTTATTACATTTGAAGCAAGAGATTAATTTTTAAATATTTTTTTTTTTATTATTTCGTAAAATATCATAGTTATAATAAAATATTTAGCCCAAACGTTAAATAAAAACAAAATAAATCTGCAAATTGGGAAAGTTTCAATGAGTATCCGAGAGAATTTGATTGGTCGGTCTGTTTTGCTTTAAGGGATGTTGAGGAATGCACATTTGAATTTATTACAATTCTAAGTCTTGGGAACGCATGCATACATACAGTATTTACACAGAACAACAGCAAAATCGCTTTTGGTTTAATGATAAGTACAACCAAGCAATACAAGCGAAAGAGTCTGCTTTTCGCACCTATCAATTGCATCCATGCGCAGAACTGAAACACTATTCAAAGAGAAAAATTTCCTTTTGACCAGAACGTTAGAATATTGGCAAGACGCAAAGGCAGCAAAGGTTTCTCATCCCAAGTCAAAACTAAGATGAATTTCAGCAGTTCCTCTATTCCTTCACTATTTTACAATGAAGTGATTGTTGAGTCCCTGAATAAAATTAATATTTAGACTGTTAGATTCACTTCAAGTTCTTTTTTTCCACCCACTTTATATCTTCCTTGTAGATGTGTACAAGAGCCAATACATATCCATACGAGAGATATGTTCAAGGTCCTTATGGAGATCAACGTCTCCATAGCTGCAGGTCCTGATAATTTCAAGCCCCCGTTAATTAAAACCTATGCCTCGTTCTTGGCTGAAGTTCTGCGAAAACTATTCTACTCGTCTTATTCGAAAGGAAAATTTCCAACTGCTTGGAAACTACCTCACGCTACGCCTGTTGCCAAGACAGAAAAGGTAGTGATCCATCAAATTATCGACCAATTACAATCACTTCAATTCTTAAAAAGGTTTTTGGATCTATCATTAACTCTAAATTAATGAAGTATCTAGAAACTAATCAAACCCACAACGATCACCAATATAGCTTTTCTTTTTCTGACTCTTCTTATGGAACGTTGAAGACTTAGTCTTCTCAATTTTGGTGAGTCGAAGATCGTTGCCATAGATATTTCAAAGGCCTATAATAGTGTATGGAGTTCAGCCCTTTTAGCCAAACTTAAAGCACTTGACCTCTCCCGTCCTCTTCTATTATGAATTTAAAGTGATTTATCTGGTCGCTTAATACGGATTATATTAGATGGCGTTACATTTCAATCTCAGCCAATAAATGCCGGGGTGCCTTAGGGGTCTGCTATCTCTCCATCTCTCTTCTCAATTTTCATTAATGATCTGCTGTCAATTACTTTCAATCCCATCCATTGTTTTACCGATGACAGTATCCTTGGTTTCGCTTACTCCCTTCACACCCTTGGGGACTACAGAGGAAATGGCACATCTGTTAAACTTGGAGAAAACCGAATCGCATCGAATTCAATACATAAAGTTCCAAAGTTGTCCCATCTTTTTGAAACAAGATCATAATTTTACCACTCCCGTTTCTTTTGATGGAAGACTTCTTGACGATACACCATCTTTATGCATTCTTGACATTAATATTTGCAGTAACTCAAGCTGAAGAATCCCATCTTCTCTGTTACCAAAGAATAATCGAAATGCCTTGGATTTCTGAAAAGCTGTAAGAAATATTTCAGCCCATTGATTCTAGCGCTCTACTACATGTCCTACATCACCGTAGAATGGAATGCAATTTTTATATGTAGGCCGGAGCTGGTCGCAGAGCCCTAGCTTCGTTAGATATTGTCAAAAAGAGAGCCTTCAGCTCATTAGCGATATGGCAAAAATTTGTCATATGGACTTAAACGAGCACCGCCGCAATGTTGGTTGCTTTTCGTTCCTATATTGCTACATGCATGATCAATGTTTTGATTAAATGTCTAGTCTGATCCCGGATTTCTCCATATAATACTCGCACTGTAAGCCGCGAACATCCTTTTACCCTTTAAAATACTTTCGTTCATGTGCGAACGTGGAACAGTCTACAATCTTCTGTCTTTTCTCCGGTATGCAATCTGCGCAAGTTTAAGGATGACATACATCAGCACCTTCGCCACCCTCCTCACGTTCCCTAATTCATTTCTTTATCACCTTCTTGCCATGTTGTGCTTTGTATCATAGTTCATAGCATATCTCCTGAGCTTAGCTTAATAATATAAAAAACAAAAGAAGTCACACTTTCTTAGCTTGTCGACGAAGTTACATATATACGTACAAGTTATGTATTGCATCTATTCTGTGACTGCTATTTTAAATAAATGTAAATTTTTAATTCCTGTATTTTACAGAGACACAATTTATGCAGATTCGTGAATTTGAATAAAATACATTTACCTATCTTTATTTACTAAAATGGATTATTGGGAAGTTTTGCACTACCACCATTTACAAACCAAAACAAAATGAATAATCTAACATCTCATTTGACTTTTCGGAGTGGACAAGAACCTTGAGCAACTTTCTTCGTTACGACTGGTAGCCACTTGCTAATCTGTTGGACTCGTATCTTTTAAATGATGAGTTTTGTGCATTTTAGATTTGCGAGTGGTGGCGAGTGTCTTCAAACTTTTGTTCAGTTTTCAGCACATACCATTTTTAAGCCATAGTTGCGCCCCCCTCATCAGAATCCTGGATCCGCCACTGAACAGCATAGAATTGCTTTTCCCGAAGTGATTTAAATGAAGAGACTTATGTTTTGTTAAATATTTTAATATATTCAAAACGTATTTCAGTCAATAAAATACGAAAAGTTCAAACAAATTTGCTCGAAATGACATTGTCACCTCATGACTTAGCAACTCAAAAAATTCCTCTCGAATCTGCCGTACCTTGTTATCTTTGTATCATGGTATAAAAACACAATTGTAACTACCTCGATTCACAATTATATCCAGATTCTCTACCCTTTAAATTGAAGGTGAAATTTACGGGAAAATTTAAGGGACAAATATGTATATTACAACAGAATTAGAAACAGAATCTAGATTGATTTATAAATTACGTTTGCAAGTTGATGATCTTAAAACTCAGGATTGGCGACTTGTGATTGATGTTCGGGTTTAATATGTCCCAATAAATTTAACTTAAAATCTAGCCGATTTTAAGTAAATTTTTATCTTAAATTTAGCCGATTTTTTAAGTAAATCTATCGAGATCAGTGATGTGGTAGCACTGCAGATTACCCATTAAGTAATTCGATATCTTGAGTGCTCAAATAAGTTGTTGTTTGAGCCGATGTGTTAGCACTCAAACTGTCATGATGAAGAATGATATTTCATCTTAATTTTTGTTTTTTTGTTCGTTTATCACCAAAGACTTCTGGCAAACAGAATTGATTGTTCTTCTATTCTGAAAAGGAACGATAGTATTATGTCCAATTGTACCGAAGAAACAAGCCACGAATTGCTTCGAAGTGCTTCATACGCGAAAAACTTTCATTAGATTTGGCTTATCTTGAAACACCAACGCGATCGTATTCTTTTAACACTGCTTTGCACAAATCGCTACAATTAGCAAATTATGCGGAATCTAACTTGAACAGAGCTTTCTCACAAGAACCAGGTGCTCATGGAATATCCTTTTTTGTCACGCTAATACCTAGGGCAGGCCCGTAGCTAGAACCAAATTAAAGGTAGGGCATTAGAAATTTGAAGTAGGGCGCAAATTTTCGGAGCGTTTGGGATACATTTGTTCAAGTGAAGGGACATTTTTTTTAAAAAATTAGATTCTAGAACCCTCATTTTATTACATATTTTTATACGTGAACTAAAACAGGTACCTACAATAAGAAGAAATAAATGGACCAAATAAAAAACACAACATGGTAAAAATATTCAATATAATTGCAGTTTTCGATTTACCATATTGTGGAATTTTCTTAGCACTTCGTCATTATCTTTTTTGTCTGTTCTTTTCCGTTCAAATGCAAAAAATACCAAACCTGCCATTATCTCATGAACAATTGACATTTTTTAGGCTTATTGACAGCAATTAGTGTCGAAAAGGTAGATTCGTATGCAGCAGTAGGTACTACATCCGATTGTTGCGACTGATGCAAATAGTTCATACGTATCTCTGACGGATTCCCTTTGTCTGTATAGAACTTGTACCTGCAATATGCTTTCAGTCTGATCTCCTCGACCATCCAACTCATTCAACTACCTTTTCACAATAATAGTCTCCTCTTTGGAAGGAATTTTAATATCTGAAAAATAATTGCAATTACAGATTTGTTTTTTTCTCATTAATTTCCTCACAACAACTATATATTTAAATGTTTAACAGACTTAAACTTTGTCCAAATCATCAAGACACAAAATTGAATGTAGCATGTAGATCATCATTATCTGCAAATCTTCTTTTCATCTCAGCTGTTATTATGTCTACAGTTTCATAATACTCCGCTTTAAATGGCGGAGATTAAACTATGCCTGCTGTGTTTTGACGAGAAGGTGATGCAGCAGATATCTTGCCTTTACTTGTCTCTTCTCTTCTGGGAACTATTTTGAGATTCTTTTCTACAATATGGTATTCTCAGCTTCTTCTAAAATTGCCTCATACATCTCTTCTGACCTCAATTTCTTCCTAGACACATTTTATTATCGATATAGTATCTTTCAATCCCGTGTTTCGACCCTGTGAAGCCACATCAGCCGGTTGCAGAACACTTAATATTCTTTTTACTACCTATATTTGTCAAGCGAACTTCCATGTTTAACATAATGGCTTTGATGTCAACACTTTTTGCAATATCATCACCATTGAATTTTCCATTTTGCATTTCATCTGGAGTCTTCAAAATCAGAGAATAATTTTCATATACGACTCTTGTAACAGCCAAATGTCCTGACGAAAGCTGTTCAAGTAGTCCACCAATCGTCTTACCTTCATACATGGCAGAAAGAGGTTGGAGGTAAGCAACGCAAACATAGCCGATTAGTAGCTGACTGGTCAATCTTGCCGATCATACAGATTCGCCGCGAAGACTTTTATTACGGCCCCGCAGAATACTGAATAAGTTGGAAACTTTTAAGGTAGGGCATTACCATTTTAAGGTAGGGCATTGCCCCTCTATGCCCTCCCTTACCTACGGCCCTGACCTAGGGTAGTCTATAACTCATGTTTATTCGCATGGTGATCTAGCAGTATTTCCTTGTGCTCAACATCGAACAAGAACCGATTTTGGACGACATTCACGAAGTTCATCCGTCAGCGAAATACGGCCACGATTGAATTCATTAAACCTGTGATATACAGTGGGTTTATGTGGTGCTTCATCATCAGAATATAGATTGAATTCTATCAGCAAACTCTTGAAAAGTTAGGCCACTTTGAAAATGTTTGCGATTTAATTCTATTTTTTAGCCGATATGAAATTTTCAAGTCAACAAAAAGTAAGCAACTACCTAGCGTTCATATAACAAAAAGTTTTGAGTATGAATATGCTAAAAAACGACGATGAAAATGTCAGATCGCCTGATATGACATTATATATGCCACATTGAAAAACTTATTCTACAACCTACATAAAAGACGATAATAAATGTTTGAAAGACTCAAATTGGTAATTAGAAAATTCCAATTACCATTACTAATGCAAAAGTCTTCTCACATAAAATCATTTCAAATTGTTGCAAATTACTTATTCCTGGATAGGTACACTCCAGATTCATTTGAAACAATTAAAAATATAAAAATCGATATCCTTAGACTATAGTCGTCGACTTTCTAGGTAAGAATTAACGTTCATGATGAGTCTGCTTGTGCTTCCCCTTCTGCTGGAATGCTAACTAACTATGGCTGACAATAAATAAATGTACACCGCACCAAAGTAATCTCTGTAAGGCACATTTTATTTGCTGGCCATGATAACACTCTATCAAAACATGAGAACACTTTTAAACGGCGAAAAGAGTTGCATTAAACTTTCATGAAGTAAAGCTTACGGTGTCCACCTTTTCTCCATCTTGTCCTGCATCTCTTACCTGAAGTGCCGCTGCCACTATATAGATAGTTCGTATGCATACATACATACATACATATAGTATATGCTATAAGTACAATCGTCTGACCTAAAGGTAACGTATAATCTGCTAAACTATACTAGAACTTCGCCAACTAATTTACAGCAGCATCACATTGCACTGATAGAGGCGCATCACTGTGGGCTGTATATGGTTGGAATAAAAAACAAGAGCAAAAAAAATAAAATTCGCGATAGCTTCAATTCGCCCTGTCTTGTGGGCATATGATTGCAAAAAACCTTCGTAGCCCATTGTATCACACTCTGCTGAAGTCAAGAAGTTCGCACTAATCTACTCGTTCCTTGGATTCTGTATATAACAGAAATGCCGCTGCAAGCTATGAGGATGAAGAACAATTGAATATTGAGGCTATGAATAGTTTAATGGAATGCTGATGGACCCTTACCTGTACACAAAGTGATTGGAGAAACTTCTGAAATCGGTAAGGACAGGAGATTAAAATTGAATTGAACAAGGGAGGTGTGCTCAGGCAATGATAGAAGTTTCAAAAGGCCTCATATGTGAGCGTAATGTAATTCAACTGGGTATACCTCATGGGTAAGCTCAACAATTTCTATGAACTAGAATTATAAGTTCTGGTCAAGAGATGCCACCTCACTGATATTATTAAGGTTTAGATAAGATTCAGATAGGAGTAGGGGCGACTTGATCACTAGGATCCTGCGGGCACTTCGACCAGATTTGATCTATTGTGTTCTCCCCTAAGTGATAAAATAGCTTCACCAGTGATTTGCCACCTTAAAGCTAGCTGGAAGCGCCAAATACTTACATATGATATGCAAATTTTATATTACGTAATTATGCGTAGGTAAAACAAAAATAAGAAAAATTTTGATTATGACTGTACTATGGTCTAAATGGACCAATGTGTAGCAAAAGCTGTCAGTGATAACTGCATTATTTGAATGTATAATGCGCCGTAAGTGAAATATTTTTAAAGAAATGTTCGTCATATATGGAATTTGTTAGGGATTGTTTTTTTTTTTTTACAGATAGCGGAAGAGAGAGTCACCAAAGCCTTCCTGTTCTCTTAAAGAAGGGATTAGGTCATGATCTCAGGCAGGTTTTCCAACTTGTTTATGGATAGGAGGGTAGAACATAGAGTATTCAGCCTACTCCGGGCGAAGACCGGAAAAGCACACAAAAGTGTTCGGTTGTCTTAGGCTCTCTTTCCATGGAGGACAGACACTCAGGGCTGTCAATAACTTCCCTCTTTGTTAGATGAGCGTGAACCGAGCTGTGGCTAGTGATGATGCCAATCACAGTTCTACATTGTTTCCTTCCGAGCCGCATGAGAAAATCAGAGATATTCCTATTGAGCCCATCAAGAAACAGTTTTGTGCACTTGCAAGTACTCAGGTTCTCCTATCTCTACTGATGCTTCGTATGAACATTCGCTTTGATGAGAGATCCGATACCCGAGGTCGCAACGCCTACGGCGGGTTACTGTCCGAGAAACGGAGAATCAGATCCAGCCTTAGCTAAAAGATCAGCTCATTTATTCCCCATTATCCCCATATGACCTGGAACCCACTGAACGGACACCTTGGGTTGTGGAAACACCACTTAGCCACAGATGACTTGTAGTCCCCCAATAACTAAGATGTAAGTCATCAAGGCTGTCTGACTATCATTGTTGGGGATTACAGATGAAGCTAGAACTCAATCGGATTATATTTTGTGTGTCGAATCTTAGTACGCTCAATAATCTCCTTACAGTAGTTGCTTCTGCTAATACGCTTTTTCTCCATACGGTGTTTGGTCTTCCAATGTACCTTCCTTCCTTAATAATTTCAATTCAAGGATTAAATAGCAATGCTGTTTCCGTTACTTCTTAGTTTGTTGAAAGTCAATTTCCATTTTTTTTTTTGCGATTTATCGTAATCGATTCTATCGTGGAATCTCCTAGTTCTTTCGAAATCACTCGATTTTTGTATACGAATATTTAAGATTTAGTAAAGAAAACTATTAAGAAAAGCGTGCAAATGGTGGGTTATGGATTGTGTGGGCTTTCATGAGATTGCCATCACAAGATCTTTCGAAAGTTCCCTATTCGGGTTAGATGAAAAGAAAGGATCATCTTGATTTAGTAAAATGGACACCGATATCAGTTAATGAGTGGGCGAACAAAAGATCATATTACCGATTCCTAAAATTTGTAGAAAACACATATAAAACTCTTTCGAAATTATCCCACTATGAATTTTAATAGTTTTTGCCACTTTTGGTGCCTTTTCCGATATGTTAAGAACATAGAAAAATGTTAACCCTTAAGTAGGCGCATGGGGTCAGTGCAATTTTAACCGAAAAAAAAGCTTTAAAACGCATTCTCTCTCGATCTTGCGTATTTCAGTAGCTTTTCATCTCAGAACACTATTTTAAAAATAGTGGTACTCGATCTACTGCAACGTATGCTTTTGTACTATAACGAAGTGTGACCCCATGCGCTCACTTACATAATTTTTTCCGTGAGGTAAGTCTTGTTAGGTATGTCTTTTGAAATTTCGACATTTTATAATAGTTTCGGATGAGTTCTAGCGAAAATAAATAAAACGCATGTTGAGATTGTAGTTTTGAGTTAATAGTGTAGCTTTTCTACTCTACTCCGAATAATGGTTCCTATTTGTTTAGTTTTCTATAAAGACTAGCAAAAAGTTTTTTAATATGTAAATAATAAAAAAAAAAAGTTTTTTTTTTATTATTTTTGTGTTAACGTAAAGAGAAGTTATTTGTTTTTCAGATTTTGTTAATGCAATAAGATTTAGTTATCGAACTGAATTGTTCTTGTTTTTAAATATCTTGTAATTTACTTAAATTTCCACAAAGAAATTGGTGTAAATATGCTAGAAGAAAACAATACAAAAAATAAACGACATATGCCTTTTTGACTGCACAAACTGTAACCTTTGTTTGGCATATGACTTTTTGTTGTAGGTACACATTGATGGATATGTGATTTTATGTTCAGTAGTTGGATTGAAGAAATCAATAGACTCGAAAATCTGCGAAATTTGTGCTCATTGAAAAAAAAAAATAGCGATTGAAAATAGTAGAAAGTGCAGTATACCAGATACGATTCCGTTAAAAAATGGCAAGCTGCCGACCCCGAACATGTGATATTTGGTTCGCTTACTCCTCATTTTATCAACTGCCACTTTTTCATTAGCAAAACATAAATTTCTAACAATCTTCATAATTGTTGTTGTTATCAATTACAATGAAAATGTTTTTCGTCATTTGGAGTGAAATTCAATGAATTTGCCAAATGTAAAAAACAAAACAAAAAAGGTAAAACAAATGAACTTTTCAATCCACTCATAAGAGAGATCTCGTCAGTGTGCTTATTTCTGATTGCCTACCATAAAAGTTCAGCCATGGAGGTCACGGAATGGCCCATGGTGATTCTGTCTAGTTGGTCAATAGAGTAGGAGGTGATAGTACTCACTTAGGCAAACAAAAAAATTGTATGGCAGAGGGGAGGCCATATCAACTAGTTTTTCACAAAAGAACCTGTATCTTAAAAAATGCAGGGCGCACTGTCACAGTTAAGGGCTCATTGTATGCAGAACTTCATGGCATTTAAAACGACTGCTCAACAAGCTCCTCTCCCGAACGGAATTATGGTTGTCTAAACTAAAAATTTCGGATTTTCTTACAATTTTTTTTACTTTGACCTCTATTTTTTTTTTTTGCAAAAAGGACATCAACATAAATATTTATTTATAAAAATTGTAGGAGGGAGTGTAGTACGGGGCTAGTTGAGCAGTCCTATTACATACAATCAGCCTTAGACGGTGACCGTACGCCCTGTATTTTTTAAGATACAGGGTGTTTTGTTCTAGAAATGTCCATAAGGTACAAAACAAAAAGATTCGTAATAATTTTAAGTGAATCTCCTCAATGATATATTTTTTACATTTTTTCCCTTTTATGTGTATTTTTTCCATATGTAATAGATTTGCTAAAAAATCTTTTATTTCCGCCATTGTTCTTGAATTAAAGTATTTCTTGACAAATTTATGTAATTTTTTCGAATTTACGTATAAGCAGCTATACTAGATAAGAAATATTTCGTTTGTTGTATCTTAAATCGGCTATCGCTTACTAGTTTCTATTAGGGGATTTTTATATAAGCACATTTTTTGTTTATAATCAGGATATTGGTTATAAGCAACAGCCGGTTAACATCATACAAATTTGGGTCCTCATTTGTATGGTTAGGCTCTTTTCCGAGGCACTGTAACCTTCTTCTGAATATCTTCTGAGCTGTGCAAAAAACAATGATTAATTTGATAGGTTTATAAAGTCTCGTTGTGAAGTTATTGAAGCTTACAATAGAGATACACGATATTTTGGATATTACTTAGCTTCTTAATAATCCACATAGAGAAATATACGAATATTTAAATTTACTCTCTTAAGACAATTTGTCACAAACTCAATCTGAGAAGTCAACATGAAAAATACAAAAACATTTTCCTTTACAGATTACTACATTTCCTAAAACTTACCGAGCCCACAACCCACCCGCAAAGGAGCCGCTCAACTGGTTCCAGGAAGTTTACAAATTTTATAGAATCCGTTTCATGGGGGTGATTCTGATCTTTTGTCGTATTTTAATGTCCAGAATAAATGGCAAATTCCAATGAACTTTTCCACTGCTTTTTTGTGTTATTTATTATTCAGCTCACTAAGCCTTACCTAGAATGAACTGAAAATGACACTTCACATGACAAATTGAAAATATTATTTCGAATTTGAGCACTTGTGTTGCTCTAATTAGGTGTAGAATATCCAATTACCACAGTATAAATTTTTTGTCACAACCGCGGAAGCAGTTCGCTAATTTGTCGTACTTTTAGGCGTGTATTTTGACATTAATTCATTGCAAACTCATTTTAGTTTATTTTGTGGTAGATGAAAAAGATAAACCAAAATGAATATGTACGACAAATTTGTGGTGAAATGTCAAAATATGTGACAAAAATATACCCCTATGCTACGACAAAGAAATCCGACCCCCCCCCCCCCCTCCCTTCAAGACTGACAATCGTGAGCATCCTCGGAGCACGACGGCATAATACGATTAAGTCCTGCCTTGGAGTCTGTTCTGAAATCCTTATCCAAACCAGAAATTAATTCCGGAATCCTATACAAGTTAATTCTACACCAACAAATTGAGGTTGACTCAATCCCAAATATTTGAGGTTAACTCAATTCTAAAACAGAAGTTAATTCTGGCCAAACAAATATTTGAGGTTAACTCAAATTATTGGAGTTGATCCTAAAACAAATATATTATTTGAGGTTAACTCAAGTACGTCGGCTATGAGTTAATCCTAAAAGATTGCAAAAGGTGAGGTTAACTCAAGCAATCTTACACAGGAGTTAATCCGAAGGTCTAGACGACTTTATACAAAAGTGAGAATAGATCCATTTTCAGGGGTTAACTCTGCAATAAATACATTCAGAAGTTAATTCTGATCAAGGTGGAAAGAACTTCCATCCCACACATAGCAGTACTCAGATCACTGCACTCATAAAAGCGCACAAGACTAAACGTCATAAGCGCCATCATTACGATCCCACACGCAGCAATATTCCAGTTTGCTGCAATTGAAAAGGTACGCATACGATAAACGTCATCAGTGCTGGCTTCATGCCCTCACGTACCAGCACGACAAAAAACTGCACAACAGAAGCAGAATAGTTCGTTACGTCTATCAATATCTCCTATAGCAGCCATACAAGTTGTTATAGTCGTAAAATAATACATTCCGTATTATACCTCGACTGCCCTCACGTAACAGCTCGAGCAGAGAACTTCACAACTGCCCTCACGTAGTAGTTCAAGTGAAACCGACTATTTCTTGAAATTAGATAAAATTTATTTGCTCGCACCACAACTGTCTCCTGCCTACTCACCACACTCTTCTTCTTTATTACAGGAGTAAGAAAAGAGCAACGCTACGAAAACCAGAGCGACACCGACTTTTTTTTAAAGAGCAACGCAACAAAACCACAGTTACGACGACATGTTTTTTTATTGAATTTATTTTGGATTGTTGTTTTTCATTTTGGGATTTTTTATTGAAATTTTTATTAGGTATTAAGTTTTAATGAACTTGTGAATTTTAATTTAATAAACGAATTGTGATATAGTTGTAAGGAACTGAAATAGCACGATTGAAAAAATAAAATTTTATATTCTGCACATACAAACTGAGTTTCCATAATACCGGCACCCCATGAATCACACATACACATATAGTCCACTCTACAGAGAGTTTTCAGTGGGATAGTGTAGCTCCCTACGTCGACGCGTTTTCAGGCAGTGACCACATATCTAGTAAAACAAGATTTTTTTGTATGGCAGGAACGAAGGAGTTGCCCGATTGGTTCTATTTTTGAACTGTATTTGCAATTTTTATGAAAACGCCGTGTACAACATATGAGCTCTCCACCTCGATGCGTTCTCAGGCAGCTACCAAGTATATAGTGAAAAACGAAAGTTATGTATGGCAACACCAAGAAGGGGTAACCCGATTTAGTCGCTTTTAGAAATTTTATTTGCCATTACTATGAAAATACCACGTACGAAATTTTTCATATGGCAACCCTACGAAGGAGTTACCAAATTGGCCCCATTTTCGAACTTAATTTACATTTTTTTTTTTTAAAGATCCGTGTACATATTTCAGCTCTCTACGTCGACGCAGGCAGTGTCCAAATATAGTGTAAAACCTAAAGATTTGTATGGCAACACCAAAAAGGGGTTGCCCAATTTGGTCCATTTTTAAGAAAACGCCGTGACAAAATTTCAGCTTTCCACCTCTACGTGTTGTCAGGCAGTTTTTTTATGTCTGGACACAACAGCGCCATCTGTCGTGTCCAAACTATCATATCTCTCAAGCTGGACATTCACAAAATTTCATTGAAATCGGTTGGGCGGTTGCGGAGATTAGCGTGGATTTCTATATATTAAGATACAGCAATACCGAACGAATTAATAATAATACTTCATTCAAAAATTATTATTACTTACTATGTCGAGCTTTTAGAGCCGTATTTCTATTGGTTGTTCGGGGAAACAAAAAAAAAAAAATTTGGTGACATATTTTCGTATTCCATACAAAGAAAGTTTTATCCAAATTGGAGATCCTACGGTTCCAAGTGGTTCAGTTTCGTGTAGAATGGAGTATAGTAAACATATATGCAAACTATTACTTATCGTAATTAGCACTACACCATTAAACCTAAAATGATTTATCTACTGCAAATTCATATATGTAGATGCTAAACCAACTTAAGTTTCATTATTTCGAAATAATCAACATACACACACCATTAAATAATAACATGACCTATCTATAGTAATTGGGCAGTACGTTAATCTCCATTAAGTCTCCTAATTCCTGTATTAATTCCCTGAAGTACACACAATTTATTATCTTGTGTGGACAATGTGATAATAAACTAAGAAATGAATGCAAATACGATTTTATATACATACATATATGTAAATATTTATATGCGGCGGCGGTCAGTTGTAACGCTGAATGCTGATTACGAATAAAATCCTCGTTTAAATGATGGGCTTAAAATAGACGAATATAGCCTCTGTCAATAGCAATGAACATCGCTGGATCAAATCCGCATCTAATTATACCACTAAAGTAGGATTTTGCACATAATTCAGCATTTATCAACGGCACTCAATAGGAGAAAAATGCATTTATGTACACATGTAAAGTGCATGTTGCATGTGCAACGAATTTTGTAATTATTTGTTCGCGGATTATGATTTAAATGTCGCGCATGTATAAATCTTGTGAATCTAATTGTAGCTGACAATTACAAAAAAAAAAAAACTGAAAGGATCTCTTTTTATGCTTCATTTATTATGTTGGAAACTTTAAAGGCATGCTTTTGATGGCTATTGGCATCCAATACTCGCTGCAATGAACTGATTCAGTTTAATTTGCATACAAAACAACAATAACATGTGAGCCTGGGGGTTATTCAGGTCTTTCTCAAGAGTATCATAAATATAATATTTTTGTACTTTTTTTTTTATATTTTATTACAAACTATATCCGTCTGATGTAATTTATAATAAGAAAATAAAAGAACCTATAAATTTTCATATTACTCAATTATGCAAGCTTCTCTCTTCAAAAAATCTACATCTATTTTTTCGATTGCTTTTAGATTTTTTTATGTAAAAGTGAAAGATATATCTTTGAATCTGCATACAAAAATCAAGACAATAAAAAAAAATTGTACCAATCAGTGACGTACTTAAGACTAATTTTGGTGGGGCAGGTAGGGGTGATTATATTTTTATTCAAAGAATAAAATCCAGTTTTATTTTTTGTATTAAGTACACACTTCAGTTCTGGTTAATCGCGATTGTTCCATGGTAGAAGATTTTTAAATAGGCTGTTAAAAGGTGTAAGGTACATAGAATATACACAGTAAAAAAATTTCCCTAGAGTTAGTGGTAACAATTTGTGCCACTAGTTCTAGGTATATTTTTATAAAATAAAGAAATTGTTCCATTCCAGAAATAGGCATAGGTTTTTCTACCTAAAATGAAGGTACAATTATATTAACGAAAATATATTTGTAAGTCTTCCATAAAAAATGTAGAATAATACCTAATTTATTGGACGTTCTCTTGCTTATATCAGAGAAAACTTAACATTTCGGGAATTTTATGTACTTTATAGGTTGTCTGGTGCCAAATACCTAAATTCATTGAATGATATGGAGAAATTAAATTGATTTTTCGTTTCTATCCGAGAAAATTACATTTATTTAAAAAAAAAAACTGTCTTAAATTTAGGGAAGTGTCCTACTTTTTCTACAGTGTAGCCTGATACTTGTTGCAACGCGAAGCATTATAAATATTTTCCAAAAGCTATATATGCATATTGGGATATATCATTTTGTTTACATTTTAAAACTGAGTCAAAGATATTTTTGCTTGGAGCTCAGTTCTACAAATTTTACACAGCACAATTTTAATTTGGTATTCAAAATTAATGGATTTGTCAAAATTCAATTTTATTTTAAATATGGGTCTGAACTCTGGTGCGTTAGGTAGACGGATTATCAATTTTCGAGATAACATTAACAAAATTTTGAAGTCTGAAATGCGTAGTATGATGCTAGTCATGTCGGAATATCATGCTAAAATATTATGAATCCAGTTTTAGATTTAACCAAAAGCTGCATTTTTTTCCCGTAAACACTTCTTCGATTTGTTCAATGTTCAATATGTCTATTCTACCCAAAAAACTTCTAATTTCCATATTGAAGCGTTGCTTTGTTACACCTATTTTTATGGAAGTCAAGGCTCTAGACAAATTATTAACTATCGTCCCGTTTCCATCTTAATATTTGAGAAAGTTATTTATAATCAACTACTTCATCTAACGAAAGCACTTATCTCGGATAGTCAGCACGGGTTTTTCCCAGGTCGTTCCACTGTTACAAACTTGACTTTTTTTATGGATTTTTTGGCCTCCTCTCTTGACCAAGGTAAGTAAATTGACTGTGTTTACACAGATTTTTGTAAAGCCTTCGACAAGTTTCAAGCCTTGGTTTTGACTCATCAACAGGTCCCAAATAGCGAAATTTAATGACTTGAAAAACAAATGAAAAAATAGAACAAAGAAAAAAATTAAAAAACCAAAAAATTGAGAAAAATAGAAAAAAAAATTTATTAAAAAAAGAAAGAAATTTTTAGCTTTTGCTATATACCGGAGAATAAAAACAAAAATGCCTTCTTGAACAAGTATAAGTTTGCCCCGGTAAAAAATCTTACAGAGTAATCTCTAATTTTGTTTCTTTATATAAGGGAAAGGAATATTTAATTAGAATTAAAACTGCATTGACTTACATTAGCATCTTGCACGACTGATAACTCAAATATTCCACATCATACGAACAGAAAGTTCCTATGGTTTTACGTGAGCACCTGCCAAGTATGGCTTAATCTCACGGCACGCTTATCATGCTCGAATTGATAAACGACAATCAATGTCCTCATGAAATACAAGTTCCAGTATGCCAATAGAGCATGACATGAAATCAACTTACTGGTAGAAGCGAGACCTATCCGTCCAATCTCTGCCGATCTAGGGTCACGGCACCCTACCTACCACAGCCACTACGATGCACCCATAAAGGGGCCATCGCAAGTTGAGGTGGATAAAACCTTTTCATCCAGGGCTCCTCAACCCCGTAGTAACAAGTTGGCCAATGTCAGGCCGCCCATTTGCTATGGCTTTCGTAAAGCATGATCAACGGACCATGAATACTCCCAGTTTCATATCTTCATCCAAGATATACTTTTTTAAACGGTACTGGTAACTCCGTTCGGGCCTAGATCTTATTTGCAACGTCTAAAAGAATTGTACTTGGCCTACACAGGTAATACAACCCTTATGGGCGCTGTCAGGGGGACCGCGTGAAGGTTAAGATGTGCCCAATTCAGTCTGGAGAGGCTTCGAGATTCACCATTTGGATCTTATAGCTGACCATGCATACTAACCATATAAGTACTACTAACATACATTACCTGATTTCCGTTTTATGTCAACTTATCCATTCTCCAATTAAGACATCCATTCGCCCCTGGGCAAGGCTATGTCTGTCTTTCTCCTCTCACATCATACGAACAGTAATTCATGAGCGCCGTTCCAAAAAAAAGCTGCATCTACTAAGAACTTAAGTCTGTCGCACAAAATGGTTTTACAATTAAAAAGCGCCACCATCTAAAAACCTATAAAAAGATTAACAAAATCCAATGATGATGAAAATTAAGTAGTAAGACTATAGTCGAAATGCAACCAGTTCAACTCAATTGAAAACCTCTGGAAGTAATTCATCGTAAACAAAATGCTATAAAAATCGGTCTACATCGTCATTCAAAATTTACATAACCTCAATAAATTCATATCGAAAAAAAAAATCAAACAAAATCAAACCAATCAAATCGCTTAAATCCCCTTTGTTCTTTCTATTCGAAATTAAACTTTTATCCTAGTGCGGATGTAACCGAATTTCCTTCAATAAAAAGCAAAAAACAAAAAAAAAAAATCGGTATCCTTCCCAATCTCACCACATCCTTTTTGCCCAATGTCGGCCACAATTTCCTACTCTGCAACTTCGGAAATATATATCTTCCATTTCCATCCAAATGATAAAAACTGTTATACTGTCATACACTCTTAAAGTATTCTCTCCCTTCGGAAGTGCTCTTCTTATATTTCTTCTCTGTTTACACCCAAAAATGAGTAGATTCTATATAAAATGGAATGGTAGAAGTAGAACCAGTTCTCATTGGAATTCGATTCCAATCTTCGCAGCATTGGATTTGGATCCCCAATCAAGAGGGCTCCCTTCATCAGGTAAGTATAAAATGCCATCGACGAAACTGTGTGTGGTCGCACTCACAGCAAGCACTTCGATTCCTCGCTCAATTCCGATTGTATTCGTGAAGGTTGTTTGAAAACGTGTTTAGGCCTCCCAGAACCCATGACATAGCACCTCTATTTTGCGAGTATATATTCGCTAGATTTGAAGCGGTTGTGTGAGTTTCTAGATTTTGTTGTTGTTTTTGTATACCAAACGCTTCCAGGTGATACGCGCGTAGTCGCGCCGCGTTTTCAGTCAGAGTATCCGACGATGGACACACCATCTTACCTTAAGTTTCCAATGGAACCCGATAGTGTAGTGGTGTCTGTCTCAAGTTTATGCTGCGAAAAGGGTCTTTCTGGCTCGTTCTCATTAAGTGGCGTTCAGTGTTTGAGGCCGGTTCATACGGAGGTGTGAAGTGGTTTTGGTGCGAATTTTAATGGATTGCCGTGCGTTCATATATTGGGGGATAAGAGACATTTGCGTGATTGTGCCAAGTGATTAACCAGTGTTGTGAGTTTTTTTGTTTTTGTTTTTGCTTTTACTGATTACAAAAGAAAGAAAAAATCAAATAAGTGTAGAATTGCAGTGTGTACTTTGAGTCATACATATAAGAAACAGTCAAAAGATTTGTAGTGAGTGCAGTGCATTCATAAAGTGAATTTTGATATTAAGTTAATTGCGTTTCCGATCCCGAAGGATTATTACCCATCACACAAGATCAGACCAGGACTGGACATAATTTTATTTTCTTAAGCTTAAATCTCTCATGGTGAGTGCATTTTAATAATTTTATTTTATTCACTTATTTTTTATTTTATTTTTTTTTTTTTTTTTTTTTTTCAATTTTAATGAGATGAATAGGTACCGATTTCGCGAGATAAAATGAGACCCTTCACAATCTTCGCGGATTTTCCTTCATTTTTTTTTTTATGATTTCTTCCTTTTGTTCTGTGTGGTGGGCACTATCTTTTCCTTTTTTAAGTCTGCCGTTTTCAGCAAGTATTTTTTGGGGGTTATCCACCACAATAACAGAGCAGACTTTTTGGTTGATTTATTTACCTTGGGAGTTATCCAGGGAATTTACTTTGCTTGAATACCCTTCGTTGGCGGATCGTTATCAACTGGCGGGTGGCGGTAAGATAAGCTTCCAGAATTCTGAAGAGGATAGGTCGAATCGAGAAAAAGATAAAGAGCCCAGTACCACCAGTACAGTAGTAATTCGGCTGGATTCTGGCCGCTGGGCGCGGGTAGAAGTATTCCCATCTAACCAGAATCACCAACCTATACAATATTTTTCGAGGAGTTTTTTTTTTGAATGCTATTCATTTGGATAATGGAAGGGTAATTGAGGAAGAAACATGTTTGTTTAATTTTCTCGTTTTTTTTTGTTTTTTTTTTGCTATAGTTAGGTACAGGTTTTAGTGGGAATCCTTTATAGCATTATTTATATTTAATGAATTCCTCTAGAAGAAATTTTATTTTGCCTCATGACTTTTAATGGAATCTTTTTGTATTTATAAATAAATAAATTGCTGCAAACTGAAAATTTACGGCACTTAACGGTTTAGTTAATTATATGCAAATTGGTGGAAAGTTTTTAATTTGTTTAAAAGATACGATTTATATTGTTGCGAGAGAAGATAACCTGTGTAGTATATGCAAATTATGCGCGCTTATAGAATTTAAAATTTATTTATTTTTGTAATAAATTCAGCAGAGAACAGTTGATAAAATATTTTCAATATTAATTACCAATTGAGACTATCAGTAATTAGAGGTAATTATAGAACGTAATTCAATTAGGGTGAATTAAAACTAAGTATAAATTTAATTAATTACTTATGCAATGCCCAAATCGATAATATCTACATATTTACACTACAGATTGGTTGTGAGCTTGTTTTTAAAAGGTATGAGGGAATTATGTCAATTTTCATGGAGATTTTTACTATATTTGGTTAATAGTTTTTATTTAAAATTAAAATATAAATTTATAGGCATTAATGCCACTAAATATCACTCATATAATGCAATCAGCTGTTGCAGCTGTGCAGTTAAAAGAAGTTGGAGAGAAAAAAAACCGTTCAAGAATTGCGGTTAAGGAATATTGTGGGCCTTACTTTTATAATCCAAAAATCAGTTAATTTCAGAGAATGTCTAGAAAATATACACCTACCAGAAAATTCATTACTGATCTGGCTTTGTGGCAAGGTGACCCATCCTGGATGAATACAAAATCCCCATCAGGGGAATTCAGGGTTATTCAGTTTTAGAAAAAGTCGGATGTCATTAACTTTTGCCTATTCGTCCTGTCGCATAGTGCCCTTTACAAAGTACAGTCTTTCAGTTCCTTTTGAAGAAATGCAGCTCCGTATTACTGAAATTGAGTGCTTTACCGTCTGTGCGCTACATTGTGATTGAAACACGCCAGCTTTAGTTTGGCGTACGTTTACTGGTTACTCTCTTTGCCTATTACGAATATGAATGGATTCGTAAGAAAAAATGACCTAAAAGGAAAGGGAATAGAAAAATAATATAATTTTCAGTCTAATTGGTGTGAATAAGAAAGTAAGGTTACGCTCGCGTTTTCTCTCTCCCTTTCTGAAAAATAGACTGAATATCCTCGTTTTCGGCTAGGATAATTTAAATCCAGGATACCATTGCATGGGATTTGTTAATTAAAAGATTATAATAGCATATATGACTTATTTTCAAACTTTTTGAAAACCTAATAATAATCTTATTATGTTATCTTTGGCTCAAAGCAGGATTTTTTTTTCAAGCCATTACCTTGCATTTTACATGCCCTTTGTGCTAGGAAACCGACGGGATAAAGTCGTCTACGATTTACTGACAGCGATACTTCTACGCCATATGCTTTAAATCATTTAAAAAGTTTGATTTAGCCATTTGACCATGTTTTCTCTATATTCGGGGGTTTATTTGAGATTTTCGAGCACAGTTGCCCTTCCGTGTTGCAACCTCGGCTTTTCCAATATTTATAGTCAAATATTGAACTGGCTGACTGATTTTTATAAAACACGATTTTTTTTTTGCAATAGAACGCTTGGAACATATATTTTCCTTCAATAGGCACTCAACTGAGACAGTTTTCCTTGATAATAACTCTACTGACTTTCCCATAACCTCACTTTTCAAGAATGTCGAATTATTACTAAAAGCATTTAAGGTGACCGAATTTTATTAAAAAAAAAAAAAACTTGAAAGAAGCCTGAATGAATTAATGAATCACACATAAATAGACTAAAAAAAATAGCTCATATGAGAGTCTACATTAATATGCTGCCCTGCCACCTTTAAAGAAATTTCTGTAAAACGAATTTTCTCTGCCGAAATTTTTTAAGCAGACGACCTACAAATTTAATAACACATGGAAAAAGCTCATTGCATTGAAAACCAGTTTTCCATTTTAGTTTGTGGCCAGTATATGTCATGAAAACTATTAAAAAATGTAAAAAAACTTGCGGTGAGTTTAGTAATATTTTATACAGCTTAATTTCTTTAATTTCTGCTGAAGCTTCAGCAGAAAGAAGTGTTATCAGAATTAGATTTTACATTTAATGACGACGGAAAGCTACACCTATGGTAAGAGTGCTGATTATCTTTTGATTGCAATTGGAAAAATACTTCTACAAAACCCGGTCCTTGCATGCCGCTAAAGACTGGTCCTTCTCGTATATCATATAAGCGATAGGACCTGCACTTTCGTTCGACCTTGAGCAGAAGAGCGTCCACCAGCTCGATTTTTAGAAAATCATTTTTTTTCACTCTAAGTTGAGATGTAAAACCAGAATTAAAAAAGAAGAAAGTATCCCAGCGCCATTTCTTCAGGGACATATAAAAGAAATATACATTGTAAAAAAAAAATCAAAAAAACACAGGATCAAGTCGATACTAGAAACATATGAACAGAAGAGACACTAATGAAAAAGGCACAATAAAGTCTAAAAAGAAATAAATATAAATAAAAAAGGAAACAATTAAGAAGAAGAAAGAGTGCTCGAATTGTACATAATATAACTAATATGCGATAACTATTCTTGAAGAATTTAGTCATATAAAGAGTAGGTAAATTTACCGCATGAATTTCGAATTAGGTACTGAGTTTTTTTTTTTTTTGAGGAATGTTGTCACCGATTGAAATAACGTTGGGGTGTTTTTTTTATATTGATTTAATTAACTATTTACAATATTTTTAAAATTACGTGGGTATTATTATTTCTTTACTAACAACTTTGAAGTATCTGCAATATTTGTCTACTTTTTTAATGAAAAAGGTCCCTTTAAATATGTTCATAATTCTTTCAATAAATAAAGTGTTTTATTTTTTAATAAAAAAAAAGTAGAGTAATTAATTTATCCATAAAGCTTATGACTGGACATTAAAATTGTAGTTTCCAAATACTAATTATTGGTGTCCGAATGCTAGTAAAAGACTAACTTGTTTTTTTTTTTTTTTAATTAAAAATTAAAACAAAATTATTATTCAATAACCATAACCTAGAAATACTTCCCGGCTAAATATAATAAACAATATTATATACTAATAAATTAAAAAATATTACATATTCTTATTGGTAATAAAATGAATGAGTAAAAAATAAGAACAAAGTGTCCGAAGACTAGTACCTACTTATACAGTTTACTATCAATATTTACGGGGATAGTAACGATGGTGTTTTTAAGAGTAATTATTTAAAAATCATAATCAGGTCTAAGCAGCAAAGATAGTTCAAACAGGTTACAAATAAATAATAAATCAATTAAAAAGATCATTTTGGTAAATGACCCTAATTTCGGCCAGTGAAGCATATCTTGCAAATAAACTGAATACTGTTCCTTGAGGAAAAGAGTAAGAAATCTATGGAAGTGTATTGCTATGATGTTTCTTCATAACTACATATTAAATATATAAGTACTTGACAAAGAGATTATGGAAATGCTAACAAATCCGGCTCGAAGGACCAAAAAATGTGATAACTCGGGTCAATGAAAGATTATTAAAAAAAGGGATCTGAAAGGGAGCAACGGAAGTACGATAAATCGAATGCGACGTACGGCCTATTTTATTGAATCAATAAATTTTCACAACGATGATTTCAATACTAAATTACTACAGAAATAAGAGGTTAAAAAATAGTTGGACAAAACAATGTTTCACAGTGACCGGTGAATGGTAAGCGAAAAACTGTCCCCTTGTAGTGAACTTCGTCAAGCCGCTTGCAAAGGCCCCTCCCCTTTCTTTCATTGTGATCGGTAAAAATACTACTCGAGCTATAGCTAAAATGGAAGCAGGGTTGATTTCCTGCGCTGACAATGTAATATTGTAATCATGTCGTAATAAGGTAATTGCTGATTAAAGTACTGGTGATAGACCCTATCGTCAAATTGTTGACACACCAGATTGTAACAGTAAGCATTGGTAATGTTGTACTATTTGGTACTTCCTCTATATATTTTTCTATTTCCGAATAGTTCTGAACGTAATTTCGGCCGCTGAAAAACACTTGAAAAAATTTTTCTAAAAATAGTAAAGTTAGGTAGAATTTTCTTGATTAAAAAAAGCATTTTCAATAGAAAATAACAAAAATTTTAATACAAATTGAAATTATTTTTAATTTTATCTAAGTAAGATGTCCTCAGACTAGTAAATTATACTAAGAAATATTTAAAACTAATAAATGAGGCAGTTTGAGAAAAAAATATTAAGCGCAGCTAAAGCTAAAAAGGAGGAGATTGACAATGTACATTGAAATTCAATGAAATATTGAGACAGATAAAAAGTAAACAAAGTAAGGAATAAAAATAAGTTTAGAAAAAATATTTCTGTGCAAAGTCCAGCAAAATAAGTCTGTTATAATTTAGGAGAAAAAAGAGCTTTTGACTAGTCGTCTGAACCGTGCGTACATTGAATGTTCCTAGGAAGGGTGTTTCAAGCACGAATAATTTGAACAAACTAAGAACCATGCCATACTATTTATTTGAAAGGATGTTAAACCATATTAAAGTATCTTTCACTACGCATAAAATTAATACCATCAAAGAGATATGCAGGATGTCGGAAATAGTAAATAGCAGGGAGTAATCGATAATTTTATAGCGATAAATTATAACAAGATCAAACCTACGCAACCTGAAGCAAATCTAATGAAATCGCTGAAATCGTTGTAGAGTCAAGTGTGGAAAAATTGCATATCCATCTATCAGTGAAATGCGGAAGTATATTATGTGGACTATATCAATTAATCCACATGTCAGTAGTCAAGCTGCTATAATATAACCACAGGCGACGAAGTCGTCCATCATATATTATATACCCACGATCATTTTGTCGTACCTAGTTACAGCAACTCATCGTTGAATTTTAAAAATTATATAAATTTTTAGAGATGTTTGCAAATGTAATTGGTGCGTTTTTCATTTAAATAAACGAAAGAATCAATCAAATGTCGATATAGTGTTTAAGTCTAGGAATTGTAAGCGTTTATGAAGAGCCTACTGAACACTGAAAAATATTATTTATACCATCATTTATTTTGTAGACGCAATCGTCTATAAGACCAATAGGACAACCAAAATAATTTTGTATGTCATCAATATAGGGGAGTGTCGTCAGAGTTGGACATCCTTTCGACTTTTGCCCACAACTTCCGTTTAAGGAAGAATTTGGTCAATCAAAGCACATCTTTGGAAAGGTATGGGAAAAAAGGAACGCTTTTGCTGAACATTGCAGATTGATTGGGTGAAAAGTGAAAAAAAAAAGGCATTAAAAAAAAAGTGAAATGCTGTCAAGGTTAGCCAGTGTTGTCTAGGTTGAAAATGACATGGAAAAATTAATTCAAATACAAATGTATTATTAACATAACTATTGATATAAATCTTTTTTATTTGTACAAGAAAATCAAAATAAAAACAATATGACTAAGTAGTATGTACTAATGGAAGAGAGACAGAAAGCTCAAACAATTAGAACATAATTAACTAAAAATATAAAACAAAAAATAACAATATAAAGTAAAAGAAAAAAAAAAGCAATGCTAACTACCAGGATTAAGAAAAATAAAAACACTACTTCTAATTGTAGTTAAAGTGTTGGACTGGATCATGTCTTTTATCGATTGTGGTAAGTCATTCCATATTCTAATAGCAGGGCAAAAAAAACACGCGTTGGGTGATAAGGTAATTATTCCGCGGTAGTAAAAAAAATGATGTGTTCTGATGAACCTAGAGAATACCAAGAGGTCATAAAGATACCCACGACATTTAAACTTAATAATTTTGATTAAATAAATTACTGAGCAGTAATCAAGATAAACAGAAATATATTTAGTACCCCAAAATTGAATTCTTAAATAGAGAAACATTATCAAATCTCCTGAGACTATGCACGTATCGGATCATAGAATTAAAGGCAATCTCAACTTTTCTTCAATTATTGTAATCAAGCTTTCCAAATATTTCACATCCATAAGTCATAATAGGTATTAACAATGTACGCACTAAAAATAGTCGCGTAGGAATGGGTGTGAAATGGCTGGACACCCATAGAGAATGAAGTCCTGCATAAACTCTACTCACAACGAATTGATATGCAGATCCTATGTAAGCGTTTTATTAAAAATCATCCCAAGAATTTCAGCTGAATGAACAATAAGAATAGCAGTGTTGTCAGTGGAAACTGACGGAAAACCATCCATATTTAGTACACGCCTGTATATCAGCAAACACTTAGATTTTGAGGGATTAAGCCTTAGTTTATTATTACATGACCACAAGTAAATAGCCGCCAAGTCCTCATTTACCCTAGAGATATAATCCTCAATCAGGCCAAGTACACTAGATCTATACAATTGAACATCATCAGCATATAAGTGCAGATTAGAATACTTGATGTGAGCAAATATATCATTTATAAACATGGAAAATAACAGGGGCCCAAGAATGGATCCCTGAAGTACACCAGAAACTACTGGTAAAAAAGATGATTGAGAACCATTTGAAAAAAAAAAAACTGCTTGTGACCTGTTGCTCAAATAGTCATAAATTAATTTTGCAGAATGAGAAGAGAAGTTAAAATTCCTTATAAGTTTCGTGTGAAGAAGTCTATAATTAACGGTATCATAGGCCTTGGAGTAATCTAAAAGAACTAATACCGTTAGTTCATCTTTATCGACTGCACGCGCGATATCGTTTCTCGTTTTAAGGAGAGCAGATGTACAGCTATGCCCAGGACGAAAACCAGATTGATACTTGTGCATAAGACCATTCAAAAATAAATAATGTGAGAATTGTAAGTGCATAATTTTCTCAATTACCTCAGAGAGAAATGGTAATATACCTATAGGGCGAAACTCACAACAATGCGATATGGTGGCTTTTAGGTTCTGGAATTACTTTAGCGGCCTTCCATGGCAGAGGAAAGCTACTAGTAGTATATGTGTGAGTGCAGGAAGAATATAGGGCAAGAACATCTTAATGAATCGAGAGTTGAGGTTATCCGCCCCAATCGCATAGGATTTGATACTATTAATTACAGCAAAATTGTCTTCATTTGTGACCCGAGAAAAACTAAAAATTGGAGCTAAAGAAGAATAGTTCACAGCTTCGTGAGATTGAAATAATGGCGCGTCAACAGTATCGTCTACACAAGACAGAAGAAATTCATTGTCAGCTGAATTGGGATCAATGGCATAATAATTTTTACGAGATGAACTAATGCCATGCATTGAATGAAATAAAAAGGTGAATTTGTCGCATTTTTTCTATTTTTTAGCAAAATTTGAATGGCACATTATTCGAAATCGCATTTCCAGCAAATGTCATTATATTGATGCACTTCTCTCCTGCATTTTCCGAATAGGACCTTTCTGCTTTTTTTCTTGTGGGCATCTTCCTTCGCAGTGGGCCAACCCTGATTGCAGAAAACTAACCTTGAGAACAAGCGCCATTGCCGCATTACGTGACAAACCAAACATATTACCGGATTGAATTTTCCTCTTGGTTTATTTTCAAGTATGAGTCACACAACATACTCACAATGATTACCTTGATGATTGCATACTATATTTTCTCCTTACTTTCTCGTCGTATTCATTGCTAAAAAAACTTTTTTTTTTAATTTCTAACTATTGAGTACACAGCACATATTTTGCGTTCACGCTCTAAATATGCAATGTCATGAAAAGTTCGCTGTTACTTAGAGAACTTTTTTCACACTCGAACATTGGTGGCGCTACCAGATAACAGGCCAACCCTGATTGAACCAAAGGAATTATAAGATAGTACCCTGAGGTACACCTGCTTCCAGACTGAGCTTAGATGATTTACGATACTTTACTTTAATACGCTACGATCGATTAGATAAAAAAAACTAATAAACTAAAGGCAAAAAGATTTTTTAAAGCGTCACTATTTATCATTATTTGATCATGTTCCAGTTCAGCTCTCAAATAGCTAGCTTTTTTTAGTAGGGAGGGCTGTATCGTAGCTGTATCCCATTCGAAATCCAGATTGCAACTGACTGGTTTTGGACTTTTTTGTTGCCCATGATTACTTATAGGCCTAAAATCGCATGATTCCTTAAGAGAAGAATACTTGACAATCAGAACTACCAAAGCTTCTTTCTAAACTGAAGAAAATTGAGTAATCGTTAAACAGGTTGTGAATATGGGAAGTACTGGTGCAATTATTTAGGACAATATTAGCCTATAGAGTCTGATCGTATGGAATTAATAGCATTGTTTTAATATATCTCAATTTAATTGACACACCAAAAGCTAAAATTCTTATCAGCGGCATGTGTTTAATTAAGAAAACCACAGGATAAACATTGATTTTGTCGCTCTAAATATCAAGGAGTGGCACGTACAATTTTTGCAGCTTATCACGATCTAATTAACAAGACCAATTCTAATTACTACTTACACCAATATTTCTTACGCGGTCTTCTATAGTTTTTTAGAAGAGATGTATGCACATTCAAAATTCTAATGGGATATCCTTTTTCTGACTTAAACCTTATGATTGAGATAATTAAAAAATCGTTGGTAAATGAAATTTTTTGTGAACATCCTCATATAATTGTGATCCTCTTGCAATTAGTCTCATACTATTGAAAAGATTTTGCTCTTCCCTGTTATTTATATTACAATTTATTCTAAATTCTAATGTCTTCATCATCGGGTATCATCTCTAATTGCATGAAACCTTCTCATAAATATTTTCCAATCCGATCTTTACTGATCTCAAATTACGGGTACAAAGAGAAAGCAATGCATCATTTTCAATTAAACCTACATTGTATCTGGTGTTCCATAAGGTAGCCATTTGAGACCAGCTAGTTTTCTGTTATATGTATTTTAATTATTTTGGCAGTGATCTGTTATTATGTATAGATCACTTTTATCCGGATGATTTCAAAATGTTGGCCCCTTTTCAGCTAGAACTAAATAGTTTTGTATCTGTATGACGCAGGGAAAATGATCTGTCATTAAACTTCGAAGTGTAAGGTAGCTCTCGTTTTTATCTTATAAATCCATAGAAAATAAATGGTAATTGATATTTTGAGGGTTTTTGGAAATTCTGGAATTGGGGAAGATATTTATTTTGTAAGGAGTGTCATATTACATATAGCTAAAGTATGTAGAAATTTACGATTCGTACGTCGAAATCCTGAAGACTTTATAAGGATCCTATACATTTGAATACTATAGTAGATAGGTTCCCAAAATCTTTTACTGTAAGATCCGATAGAAAGTTATTTGGTGTATTTTCAGAGAAATATTGAGGTGTATTTTAGCTGCTTGAATTTCTAATATATAATTAATACCGTATCAATTTTGAAGCAATTTCCTTACCATCCTTTTCTCCATATAAAGAATATGAATTTTCCTTTTGAACATTTTCCCTGTTGACCCGCTCAGGGCAATCTATGAAATATTTAGTATAATCTATGGAAACGAAATTAAATGGATGGATATAACTCACATTTTTTGAGCATCCATTTTTAATTAAATTAGCAACAGGGAACAGCTTACCAAACCCTATTTTAGGAGAGGATAACAGTTCGATTTCATTAGTGTAAAGCTCAGATCACATTATTAAATTTGTCATTTTCTTTCAGTTTTCGACCATTAAGATCTTAAAGGTCCGCATACGCTTACATGTGTATGTTGTTAAATATGGGTTGCATTTCTTTAGATAGTAAGGAGCATAATATTATTACGTTGTTTATGTTGTGATAAAATTCACTGATTAATTAGAAAAATGTGTTGCTATACATATCAATCCCGATTCAATCCTTCCGATAAACCTTGGCTGCCTGTCATACTGTCAACGATTTATTTCGGTGATCGCACGTAAGGGGAAAATTAAATTAGAAGTGATAGAAATTTGTCCAGTCTTTTGGTGCAATGACCCAAGATGTTTTCGGGCATAATGTGCAATTAGTTGCATCTCCATCCCCAGAATACGACTGGAGTCTTTGAACGAATATATCTAGATAGTTGTTGTCAGTCAAATATTGTCTTAATATATCGAACCATTGCCAAATGGTGCAGTATGAGGCTACAAATATTATGGGAAAACCATTCTATTTAATCACGGAGGTATTAGATAATACTATTAATCCTTTATCCTAGACCATATAATAGGTGCATTGATTTCTTCATTCAAGATCATCTTATATGTTAACTTTGAGTCTTGATAGACATTGTGATTGCAAATGATTGCAATATTTCTTAAGGTAATGTCAAACAAGTCCAGCCGGCTAACGTTCATCATTGCACAAAAGAGAAGTCATTATGGAGCCTGGTGATAAATAGACCAACATCATCCACATTTGATTCATGTGAAAATACTTTAGTTTTTAATTCCTCTTATTACATGGCAATCAGCCATCATTCATCAATGTTGTAAAGGAAAAATATGACGACTTTCATTTGGTTATTAGTTACCATTACTGTAATTGAACACTGACTATGCCCACCATTTGGTCTATTAGCTACATAATTTGGCGATTTTTCTAATGAGCTGTCTCTTCTGGATATCGATGATGGGGACTTATAAAAAAGTCATCCAGGAATCTGAATGTTTGATTCAGTTACCATTCTGTTAACGTAGGCAATGATTCGAACGTCTGCCATATTATCCGATCGTCGAATATTGCTTGCATGAATGGATATTATTTTGAGGTGACTGTCTTTAGAAGTTCATTGAATGGCGTCCCTATACGTACAATAGTTTTATTGTTTATCTGGGAACAGTCGCGGCTCCAATTGAGTTCCTAGTGTTATTTAATAGACTTCTAGGAACCCAGCGACTTACGGCATTTAATAATAGAACTTTTTCCCAATATCTCTGAACGTCTCAAAATTAATCATCACTGAAACACCAGCCAATAATACTGCACGGGTAGTCCAAGTTTTAGTTTCGAATGAATCTTATAATGTAGGTATCTTCTATAAATCCGTCTACATCCAATATTTATATAAAAAAGGGGGCAAGTAATTGTAGAAGGTATTTATGCATGTTTTACGTATCTGACTTTTTCCAATTAGGTTGTAACAAAAATTGGTGCATTTGTATTGCGTTAATTTATGAGGACCAGTTCTACAGAGGTAATGAATTTGCTTATTTCGTTTCATTAACAAATGACTTCTGCCCGTAAAATACATTCTAGCTAAAACAATGACATTATTAAGATGCGCCAACTAATGACTATAGAAATAAATTAAATTACCAAACTATTCATGGCGTTAATCTACCCGCGTTTTCTTACTTTTCTTTCTTTTTTTTGCTCTCCCCTGGGTAAGTAATAGCTTTTGTCATTAATTTTATAAATTTTCTTGATGACTTCAAAATAACTTTGAATAAAGGACACAAAATAACAACTTAGCATAAAGGACAAAAAAGATGAAACAATTTAATATAAACTACCCACCAGCCAGTTATAAATGTTACAAAATCGTTGCAAGTTTTTATATTCTTCTCCCATCTGATAAAATTTCGATAAAACTTCACTAACTTTTTCGTTCACGCAAAACAAATACAAAGCCAAGTGTAGCGTACAAAAAAAAAATACGTTCTCTTGAAATTTCCAAAAGGACATATAACTTGGCAAAGCACTTATACATAATTTGGCATACTTCGAAGACGAAGATTAATCCTGTCTAATATTTCAACGTAAATTAAACTGACTTAGGGGAAGCAAAAAAAAAAAAAAAACAAAAAAATTATACGGTCCTGAGTTAAAATTAGCTCAAGAAAGGCGTTTAAACTTTTCGGGCAACAAGATGTTACCCCCAAAGTGTCGGAAAGTCCTCCCAAACTTTAGAAAAGTTTTTTCCTTCTTTGGATATACAAACACTTAAAACTCGTTGTCCATTCCGTGAGATTAAGATACTTGGCAGGACAGAAAAAAAAAACCCCCAATAACGACAGCAATCCTCCATCTTCTCCACTCGGTTGTCCTCAGCAGCGCTATCATCACATTACGTGATATTTATCGTAGAAATTGTACATCAGTGCCCGGATGTTGTTTGTGCTCTTCGTCATGGACTCCTTGTCCGGTGTGAAAAAAGCCACCATGTTTGTGTGCCCTATTGATTCTCTACAGTAGTTTTGAATGCGATGAAAGGACAAAAAAAAAATAAGAAACACAAAAACAACAAGGACCCATGAAACACAGTGCTATTGGCAAAATAAATGAACTGACTGAAAGCTTCTCGCCAATTCAGACACCTCATTTTCGCACTTGAACCCCATTCAAATTTTTGTCGACGACAACGACAACGACGACGACGCTTATTTGTTTTACCTGCCAAGGGCTGTTAGTCTCATTTCTCACACATAATATGAGCCCTTCTTCTCACATGCAACCCTTTTGTTTTCAGTCTCGGATATTCAATACAAAAATTTATGCATATATCGCGCTTAGCGCGACAGCAAATGTCTGATTAGGGATCGAGTTTCACGCTTTAACACTTTTTCCAGACTCATTCACGGCTATAATACGTATTTGGTTTTTTGTTCTTGGTGTTATGAGTCCTTGCTATTATCCTTTAATTAAAGACCTTATTGACAGCATATGGAATCGAATTGGGTTCTGTACGCATACATTCTATGTATATACACATACATTATACAGCTATGCATTTCCTTTCACATACGGGTCGTATTTAGTCGCTGATACATATATAGTCTATTCTTGGAAAAATAAAATCCAGGAAACAAAACAAAACGAATGGCATTTGATCCTTAAATTAACGTTTCGTAGTCCAATTTCAACAGTTCCATTTATCTATTCTGATGGCTACTGATGTATACCTGGAGCAAATAAATTGGTTTCGTTGGTTGACGAAATTCACTTTTCCACCTTCCGTGTGAAAGCTATCGGAAATTTTCCATCAAAATTAATCCGATTTGTAGTAGCTTTACCGCTATGGTGTTTTCCATTGGCATAGATATCATTCCCATGTGATTTCGGTATTTAATGACAACATTTGAATTCAATACGTTGCCGCTTGTCAGGCTGAAATTGTACAAATTCGATAATTAGAAGCTTCAGGTATTAACAAAAGCCTTTAATTAGAAGGAAATTTAACTGTGTACAAAAGCTAATTGTTAGACAAAACATTTGGATTGAAAGCGAAATAAATTTAGTTTTAGTATTTGCTTAATTTACGCGTTAATTTTGGTTGCTAGCAGTAATTGGAATGTTGACCTATTTTGTATCGCTAATTTGGTAAAGATATAGCTTGTTGTATGTTTGCTTAATTTTAAAGTGGATATGACATCAATCGTGAAGCTATTATATAGCAAAAGCAATTATTTTTTTTCACTATCTCTAATACGAGTATTCCAACCGATACACGACTGATAAATAAGATATGTGAACTAAAATTAAATTAAATGTTAAATTAGAGCTAACGTGGTGATTTTAATTTGCCTATTGTTGACTGGCTACTCTCTCAGGATGATGAAAGCTTGCTGCCTTCTTTTTCGGCATGCCATATCTGCTATTGACAACATTATTTCTTCAGGCCTCATGCAGTCTAGCGGTGTGACTAATGACTCTGGAAGATCTCTTCACCTGGTATTTCCTTCCGATCCAAATGGGACCCTTCTTAAGCGCTATTTAACTTCTATGGATCCTCAAACATGTCATAATTCAGCACTACATATAATTTTGTTTTTTGATCCTATAAGTTCATCATTTAAAGCTTCTAGTAACTACGAGTATTGTTATAACTTAAAAACAGCTGATTTTAATAAAATGAATGAATGGCTATCCGTTTGTAACTGGATCATTGTTTTGGGTGAATGTGAC
The DNA here is from genome assembly GCA_963924295.1 of Dioctria rufipes. Classification (NCBI taxonomy): domain Eukaryota; kingdom Metazoa; phylum Arthropoda; class Insecta; order Diptera; family Asilidae; genus Dioctria; species Dioctria rufipes. The sequence goes on along the minus strand of OZ002743.1, from coordinate 76,206,035 downwards.
ATTGATAAAGTTGTGAACTCGTTTTTCTTTGTTTTACTCACTGTCAGTGATGCCAGATTATGCCATAGACTAACCGCCCAAATGAAGAAAATAGATCGCCCAAAAGGTGCCGAAATGTTTGTTTTTAATAAGGATGAATTTCTGATAAAGGGGTTGCTATTTGATTAGTTTTTAACATTTTAATCGATTGTAGGTTGCATTATGCTAGAAAAAGTATACCCGCGCGATACTACTCTTTACAAAATAATTGCCGACAAATCAAAAAATTGGCGCTCCAGGTCCGAATTTTCGTTTTAAAAAAATCATAAAAAATAGAAATATTCAATTTATTAAAACTGCTCTCACTACAATAAGTTGATAACTAAGCTCCGTTAAAAAAAAAAACTATTGTCATTTTGAAAAGTTATGAAAGAAATATTGAAACGGTTTTAGTGACAGTCCACCTAACACCAAACCAACAGCCAAAAAATCACTATTTTCGATTTGTAAACATTACTGAAGGCACTTTCACATCAAAAACAAGAACCGAAAAAATGTAAACCGAAGAACTCAATTTATTCCACTTTAAAACAAGATTTTTGCTCCAATGATTAATAAAATCATGGGAAATAGGATAAACTAATAATTGTACTAATAAAACATAAAAGTTGTATTTTTCTTAAAAATCTGAAATAAAAGTACATATAACTGTTTTCTCAGCAAAATTATTCGTTTATCCTATTTCCCATGATTTTATTAATCATTGGAGCAAAAATCTTGTTTTAAAGCGGAATAAATTGAGTTCTTCGGTTTACATTTTTTCGGTTCTTGTTTTTGAAGTGAAACTGCCTTCAATCACACTGAAATTTTGTATAGAATTTGAAATTCCATTATCTAACAAATTCTAAATGAACATTTCAACACTTTTGAAAATCCATAAATTTTTGGGCCACCCTTACCTAATGTATATATATGTTTTTGTTTTGCTGTGAACTGAACATTTTCTGAACAAATATAAAATATTACCTTAATTAAATTGCAAACTTTTTCTTTTTAGGTAGAATGACATGTCCAAGAATCATTTAATGTGAATAAAACCCATTTTTCATATTTTTAATATTTAGATTTTTAAATAAATCTTTATATATCCACCACCAGCTTTTGGTCATCTGAGTTCACTGTAGTATTGATAGCAGGCAGTTCAGCGCTTCATTGCTATCCTGATGAGATCGTCCTGCACTCTTAATCGAAACATGCAGTATGCTCTCAAAATTTCTTTACAAAATTTTGATTTTCGGCCACAAATCCAGTAACTGACCAATACCTTGGTACTAGTCTTTTAAACATTGCACGCAGTAGACGGAAAATTACCTGTATACGGGTCTCGAAATACTTATCCCAATTTTTCTATTTAGTTATAATGAGATATCCAAGAATCATTTAAGTGTATAAAACCGATTTTTCATTCTATTTCAAATCTTTAAATAAAGCCGAAAAAGCGCAGAAAAATCAATGCCGCGCCTTTCATGAAAATCGAAACGCAGATTTTGCAAAAAAAGATAGCCCAATTTGCGGAAAAGCGCCCAATCTGGCATCACTGTTCACTTTGCACCACTTGTTCGTTCGAATCCTATTTCGAATTGTTCAGTGGCTCTTCGAAGCATCTTAAAAATCTTAAAAATAAGGCTTGAAGCGGACTCTGTTCCTTAAGGAGTGATGCTGATTACGTACAATGATTATGTATATAGAATAAAACCGACCTTGCGTACTGAATCTAAACAGTATTTTAAGTTTGTGTGCTCTAAGCGAAACTTCATTGTTGCAACTCGGAAACATAGATAGTGTTGATTCCTTGGCGAATGCCAATCTCTATGCTGCCTTTTATAAAACTGACTTCAGTAACAGCCACTGTGAGATTAGCTATAACGATTTAATCCATTTGACGAAGCTTAAGACTTGTTGTTTGACGAAGTGTCTATCTCCAAGTATATTTCATGCATAGCTGATAGTTTTTCTAGTGGTTCAGATGGTGTTCCTTCCACGCTCATAAAACATTGTGCTACATCCATCATTTCTGTCTTGTGTTATTTACATAATTTATCTTTAACCTGTGGTGTTTTTCCAAAACAGTGGAGGCTTTATTTAATTATTCCTTTGTACAAAAAGGGCAACAAGTGCGACATTTCTAACTACAGACCTATCGCTAATTTCAGTTGTATTGGTAAGACATTTAAATCTCTGGTTTGCAAAGTTTTGTACTTCCACTGCAAGCCCTTCACGCTCTTTTCAGCATGGCTTTATGAAAGGTAAATCTAATACGACTAATTTCTTAGAATTTATTAAAGTCGATTTTCACGGATTTTAGTAAAGCTTTTCAATAAATCAGAAAATCTTGATTCATAAGTTGACTGTTCTTAGTTTTCTACTGTCTTTGTCAATTGGCTTCGTTCTTAATTATCTGATCGCACGCAGCGTGTTTTATTCCGCGCAGCTCTTTCTGACGAAATAGATAATACTTCTGGCGTTCCTCAAAGTAGCCATCTTGGACCACTGCTTTTTATAATTTACATTAATGATGTATCTCTGATTTTTGGCTATGCTGACGATGCCAAAATCTTGTGCATTGTTTCTAATGAAAACTAGTGTGGAATTTTAAACTTGGACTTAGACACCTTTCATAAATGGTGTGCTATATCCTTTTGTTCAAAAAGGAGGCCTTTAGACTTTAGTTATACTTTAGATGGATGCTTATTAACTGCACTTGACAAAACCAAAGATTTGGGTATCTTTCTTAATACTAGTCTTACTTTCGAGGATCATATTAACATAATCGCTACCAGGGATAATGCTACTCTGGGGTTTGTAAAGAGATGGTCAAAGGAGTTTAATGATCCAATCATAAGGATGGTCCTTTACTGCACATTCGTTCTACCTATTTTGGAGTATGCCAGTCTAGTCTGGTTTCCATACTATGCTGTATACATAAATCGCATCGCGGCTGTACAGCGGAGATGCTTTTGTTTTGCCCTACACTGGGATAACCCTATTATTCTACCTCCATATGTCGACAGTCTTAAACTCTTTCCTTTGGATTCTCTTGAGAATAGACGTAAAACTTCCAGACTTGTTTTTACTTTTCAGTGTAGACAAGGAGTGATAAATTCCCCTGAGCTCCTAAAAACTCTCAATATATTTGTTGCTGAGCACTCCTTGAGGAACACCGACTTCTTCGATGTTCCTCAGCATAGTATAAACTATGGCATGCACGAACGGATTTCAACAATGTCTCGTCTCTTTAACCGCCAGTTTGATTGAATTGACATTCATCTTTCAAAAAATCAAATAAAAGATCAGCTTAGTTAGGGTTACTTTTCTTTTTATTACAATATTATGTATACTTTTATACTTTTATAAAATCAGTAATCAGATCTTTGATGAAGTTCTTAATAAATAAATAAATAAATAAGACACGTACCCTACTTAAATAAAAACCACCGATTCTGCGAATGTACCGACAAAAACGATTAAAAAGTCCAAAATTCGTTTTGTGGAAGGACTCAAAACAGTGGTTGTTTGGTGCACGTTCTTCTAGCGACAATAGGAAAATCAATATTCTCCAAAAAAGAAGGAGAGATAACTTAACATTTTGTTAAAACATTACAATTACCTAAAATAAATTTTCGCTAGTCAGTTAGAATGATTCTATCATCAAAATTATGGAAGGCTACCAGACCAGTTTAGTTTACGAAGTACAAATCAAGCAAAGTTTTTTTTAATTGTCTCAATTCTATTGAAATGGGTTACAAAAAAAAATAGGATTCCAAATGACAGAACAATATTCAAAAATAGTTATAACTAGAGAAACATATAAAATTCTTGCAAATGCATTGGAGTGAAAATTCACGCGCACGTTACTTAACGAAGTCGAGACGAGAATAAATTTTATTAATTACTAATTCAATAGAGGTTAAATTACATAATTACAAATAATGACACCTACGTCAGAAATACGATGATATTCAGTAATATTCACATTATTAAATAATCACATGATCAATAGTCATAATTCTATAACCTCAAAGACTCTGTATACCTAAGGAATTAAATGCTTTCATTTCGAGGAGTTAAGAACGAGAAGATCTGTTTTGTATCATGGCAAAAGTTTGTCAACATTATCTTAGAATTTTTAAACATCCAAGCAATTAAAGATTTCAGTGAAGATTTTGAAATCATCAGCATATTTTAGTCCTTAGATTCATGATATTCTCAATACTGCGAAAAACATTTATGGTTTTTTGAGGTTAGAAAACGAGGCAAGAAATAATAATATTATCAGGGGTCATAAATTCCATTGGTAAATATACTTGTGTTTAGAAATAGTGCCACATATCCCACAAAATTAAGAACTACTCTACGATACTTTAAGGGTACTGATGTTGAAAGCCAATTCTGAAATATGCAGGATATTTGTGGACGTCTGAAGATTTTAACACATTCTGAATAAATTCCTCGGAGGTATCTCTAAAGATCTGCACGGTCACGCATATTGTTCAATTCTAGTATGGCAACGATGTTGTCATGCTTTGACCGTATATGTGCCTGTTTGACGGTGTGAAAACATGCAGTATGCTAAACGATTGGTTGAAAATTAAGTTAGCTTGACTTTAGAGGGTAGGGCTAATTGTTTGAGACAACATTTACCATGTAGGGTGTTTGTCAAGCATCCATCATTCTTGAATGGACTCTATTGAATTACAGATAATAGTGAAGCCTAGCCTAGTATCGAATTCGGGCAAAAGTAAAATTTAGCGCGGTCTCCAAATATTTCACATTAAAATCGCTGGTAAAGTTTTGACGAACATTAATTTGGAGAAAACACTAGGGATGGCCAATAGTTGGAAAAATACGATACACCGATATTTCCAATTTTTTCTTTTTTCAAAATATCGATACACCAATATATTGGCTCTTAAAATATCGATATCCTTAGTATCGTCGAAATGATATTTGTTATTATATGTATAAATATAGTACTATGAAAGGCATACTATGTTGTTGCATATCAAATTAAAGGTCTCGCCAAGTACTATCGAGTGGTGTACCCTTTTCCTGATTCAGAAAACTCTCTCGGGACGTTTTTGTCGCCGAAAAACCCACTTTCATACATTTGGGTAATATACAACCCATTTACTTTATTTCATATATATATTTTCCGTTCTTTTTTTCAGGGACATTAGTGATCTGTTATGCGCATTTTTCTCATAGGAGGTCATTTTCCACGACGCACCAATTTTGCAAAATCACGAGTGGAAAAAGTCCAATTTTTCATCCATAAAAGTCGCCCTCAAAATACATTCGATTTGCTTAGAGTATCATAATGCGACGCTTAGGACATCTCTCATGTCGGGCTTAAATTGTATGAAAAGTGGGCATTCGAACAGACATTTTTTTAGCGATACAGCTATTGAAATATCGATACAACGATATTTAAAGTATAAAAATGTCGATACGAATTACCTGTATCGTAGGGGGATAAATATCGATATATCGAATATCGTATCACTATCGGCCATCCCTAGACCACAGACTTGATTTGCCATATCTGGCACACCATGCATCGATCTAAGGGTTAGGCATTGAGAAAATTCTAATAATGCATATATAACATGGTTAGTAAAAAGAATGAAGAGAATGGATCCAAGCCTGATACCTTAGGAACATCAAAGAAAACATCTATTTGTCTTGATTGGCAATTAATTATAAAAAACAATATTTGTTATCTACCCTTCAAAAAACGCGATAACCAATTTAAAATAAATATAGAGTGGAATCCAATTGCTTTCAGCTTCATTAATAATAATCAAATACTCACTTTATCGAAATCCTTTGCAAAATTGGTCAACAAGGAATCCACCTGGTTACCACTCTCTAAGAAATTACTGCAAAATTCTACAAAAGAGATGAAATTTGTTTTTGTGAAACGTCTTTTTGTAAAACAGTCCCTAACAAAAAAAAAAAAAAAAAAAAAAAAACAATTTTATCATAGAAATACTTTTAAAGAGCTTTGGAATAGCCAAGATGTTCCAGATAGGACGATAATTCGCTACATTAATTTTAGATCCTGATTTATTTATGGGATTTACAAAGGATATCATTCAATAAATGAAATACTCAAGTAGAAAAAGATAAATTAAATATAATCAATAAAAGATAAGATAAATTCTGTTGACAATTACTAAGAAAACGGAACGAAATTTTATCTAGTCGAGCAAATTAGGAAGGAGCAAAAAAACAAAAAACGACTTTCCGTTCCACGATTTCTTACATGTGTTTTCGAGATTTGCGTATTTTCTCAAAACTAGACTGGAAATTCTTTATATCTTTATTTTTCTAACCAATCGTGTTCATACAAGTCGGTTTGTGACGTGGTTAGTTCATTTTTAACCGCACCCAATCAAATTTTAATTATTTGCTGTAGAAAAACTGTAAAATTTATTAAAGGTAACACTAAAAGAAATAAAATGAAAATTTCGTTCGTTTCGGGTTTGTTTATAAAATTATATTAAAATAAATCATAAATTTTAGCCAACGAAATCATAAAAAGTTTTTTTTTGAATTTTTGTCTCAGTTTTTTGGACCTGCGACTTTATTTGACAGAATTTGTTTTCTTTATTTTTCGACCATATTCGTTATCTCATTTTCTAATTCCAATAACAATTCCTGCTTTTTTTTACAGTTTTTCTTTGGCTCATTTTGGCACCTATTCCGACTTTGTACCTCTTCTAAGAAAATGGTTGAAATTGAGCTTCTTTTCAAGATACAAGAAAAAAAAAATGCGTAATCGAATAATTTCATTATGAGCATTTTGGTCATCGCTCTGACAAATCGTTTACGATAAAGTTAAAAAAAAAAAATAATGTGCACATTTTCAAAACAGAGGTGGATCTATGCTATCGAGAGTATTGAAGAATTTGTTCTTGAACCAATGCATATTATAATTCATTATTCAAAGTTTATAGAATTCCTTTTACCTATAATCTTGCCATTTCTAACACATATTCTAAATAATATTAACTTCTATTACTTCCGCCTAGAAATTGGTCTTAACCGAATATCGACCAGTACCCATTACTCCGTTCCTCTCCAAGGTTCTGGAAAAAAATTTTCATTCATAAATTGTGAACTATTTCGAACGTTGACATAATTATTCGAACAAGTTTTAGTTTGGTTTCCAGTCTAAGTACACTTGAACTACTGAAAGTCACTGTTGACTATTGTCTAGCATTAGATAGTGATATGATAACCGTTATCTTGCTATTGGACTTTTTATTTTTTTTATTCTATTTCTCACTGCTAATACCAGCATGTCACATGTAATGAAAGTTTCTTAGTATTTTTACTAACCTCCAGTATGAGGGGAGCGGGTACCTCAAGGTACGATACTCGGGCCACTATTATTTTCTCTATTTATAAATGAGCTGACAAATGTTATTATCAATGAGCAATCTCACCTGTGGAATATGGTAATGACTTTTGAATCATATCAAATCCAATGCAATTTTAATCTATATAGGTATAGTTTTGATATGCTATCACATGGCAGTTGTACTTAATGTTCACTTACCTTATCACGAACAAGTATAAGTCTAAGGTATATGAAACTTTGCATAATCTCACTTACCTTATCACGAACAAGTATAAGTCTAAGGTATATGAAACTTTGCATAATTTTGCTGTATTGATATACTATAGACAATTTTGAATATTATGAGAATATTAACACAACGTTTTACTTATGCCATCATAATTTAGTCAAAATCTTATTCTGTTTCCCTATACGTAAATTTAATATTGTATATAGTTCTTTTGTACGATATGTTTACAACTTAAGCCGTTCTACTTCCTCCAAGAACTGATTGTGCTGAATCTGAAAGTTAACAGTTTCCCGAAATGTACGAGGGTACCTCAGGTAGCGAAAAAAGGTCTCCACAGAAAGCGCGCTCCGAGCTCTGTTTTTCAGCCAGTGGACAGTTCTGCTCTCAACAGTCTGTGAATTGTAAAATATACTTTAGATATGAAAATATATTTTTTTTACCCAGGTGTGCTAATTGACAATTATGTAAAAAAAAATATTGAAGTCTTCATCGTAATGAACGGGAACCTCCCCTTAAATTAAATATTTACAAGAAATTTGAGTTTCATATTAACTACCCCGGCTATGCTGATTTTCCAAACATACACTACTTTTCATTAATATACCCGGCTTTTGTAAGCTTTCGATCACAAAAAACAAAAAAAATGCAAACATTTTTTTGTATTGAAAATTCCTTAATGATACAATTTGAATTTTTTTGAGAATAATTTATCTAAAGTTTCCCTTGATTTTATAATTAATTAAATTTTCGAAATTATATTACATTTGGGTATAAAATTTAAAATCTTCAAGGTACAGAAAGAGAGCAAAGTGAAAGCAAAGTAATTTAATTAAGTATTTTGATAAACATTTGTAGCTCCAAATTTCAATTTCTGAAATTGTTATTCACCGTATTATTAAAATTTCAACTACCTAGAATTTGTTTTCTTTATGTAGGTAAATTTTTGAAATTTATGCACGAATGTAATATAATTTCAAAATTGAATTAAATGCTAAATGAAGAGAAACACTAGAGAACTTTTATGGATAAAGAAGAATTTTAAGAACTTTTATTTTTAACGATTCTAAATCCGAGGTTTGAAACCGGGACCTTCCCCGGACGAGGCGGTTGTTTTTTCTTCTTGTATTTATTAATTTGATTTAGAATCGTTAAAAATAAAAGTTCTTAAAATTCTACTTTATCCATCATTGACTGATTCTAACAAGTGTAGGTTCGATTCCCGTCCGGGAAAAAATAAATAGAACTTTTATGCTGTTCTCATTAAGTGTAAAGTGAGGGGAGGTATTATTTTCTAATTTTTAGCGCGGATTTTGATGCAGTCTTTTCTAGAAATATTTTTTTATATTTTCTATTTCATTTGATTAGAGTATAAATTTTGATTTATTTAAGCTCTAGCCCTTGCTTGAACTGCTTTTATTCTGTTTTTTTTTTGCCTTACATTCATTTTTCCTTTTATGAAATATAGTTTAGTTGAAACACTTAAAATTTTGTTATTTTATAAAAAACACTTGTTTAACATTTTTTTTTCCGTCCAAAATTCTTTAAAAATTCACTTAAATTATCTTTTACAGCTGAATTAATAAAAGTCTTGAAACTTTTATTATTAAATAGCTCATTTTTAACAAGTAAATGTCACTTACATTGTTCTTTCTCTGTACCCTTTATAAGTATATATACATATATGTCCCATCAGTATGGAAAGGAATAATGAAAATAAAAAAAAAAAAATTATAAAATAACAAAAAAAGTCCATTACCAAAAATACCTACATTGATTCGATATGTAAAAGATGTGCTAAATTGGTTTATCATTCATTATGCAGTTTATAATTTACATACACGCAAGCTTGTACAAAAAGTGGTACCTACATTTTAACAAAACAAAAAAGTCAAATTCAATTAATTTTTTTTTGTTTATCTAAACATTAAAAGCCGCAGGGCATAATGAATTAATTGGATACTTCCAAAACAAATATACAAAAAACTCCAAAAAACGTTAATAAGATAATTAAAAAAAAACTTTCTCTCTCTTCATTGATTAAGTATGTGCCTAAAATAACTATTTACCTATGGTATAATTACAAATTCGATTTGCTTTTAAAAAAAGCCAATACAGTTAAAAAAAATTGTTAATCGCGAAAAACAGATCAATTCTCACGCTTGAGTCGAATTCTCTAAAACAAGAATCTCTCAATCTATTGTTCGATTCCTTTCGTATATACATACATATGTAGGTACACATGTCTATACTAACAACTAATACTGCGCTTATATACAATTAGCTATATCACAAGATTATTTAATATCAAACTAACATTAAAACCTCTATATAATACCTAAATCCACTCAGTAAACCTTCATAAATCAATTAGAAGATACCTGAGAAATAACAATGCAGAACAAAAAAAAAACTACTACACAAGAGGAGTTATTCACTTCATTTGTTGTGTAGCTATCATCCAGAGAGATCCAGAGTTACATACATACATACATATACAGATATATTGTTACGTTCATCTTGATCTTTACTCAAGTTCATCAAAAATCCATAAATCGAGACAACTACAACACTCGAAAATGGCCTCTTCTCAACTTTTTTCACATCTTCATGACACATAGAACAGATTGGTGGTATACACCTTGTTTCGCATCATTCTTCTTATAGATGAACAGGTTGTGGGATCAGGGAATAAATTGTGGGAGGCTGCCGAGAAGATAGAGGGAGGAAGAAGGAGACGGACGAGGAAGATCAAGAATTCCATGCAACTTTGAAGAAATCATTGAATAAAAGAAAGACCACCGAAGGTACATGATACACTGGACAACTATACAATATGAACAAAAAACCACTTCACATATGGAAAGCACAAATATTTTACCTTCACGTGTATGTATGTATATATTCTTGTACTTGGCTTTTTCTGTTGTTGGTACTTTTTTGTTTTCTGTCCAGTAATCTATCTATTTTCCTAGTGATCTCTCCTCGCGCTCAACCATTCTTCATGTAATCATCCAACTCAACAACATCAATCCCAACTTGTAATATTCTTGCGTTACATCTATCTTATGGAGCGCATCATGCTATCATACATAATATACGTGGCAGTGGCAGAAGCAGCATCATCTAGCAGTGGCTAGAAATAGAAGAAAAAAAACAACAAAAACTAAGTAAATCTCTTTCTTGTAGAAATTGTCAGATTCCTCTGTTTCTTCATCTTATTCTTAGCTCCTGCTTCTATACGGTCATCAAAAAACAAAAAAAAAAAAAAAACTGATCTCAACTTAACCAAACGGTTGTGCATCAGTAACTCGTAAGTTCAGATAGATCTCGATTGTGCGTTTTGATCTTGCAACTTTCTAGTATTGACTGACTACCGCTATATGTACCTGTTGCACAGTTCATTTGCTTCATTGATCCATGGATGGACAGCATCCAAATGTCATGATACAAGAATTATGACGAACATATCGCCTTCCGTAATAGCTTAATTGATACAAATTTGTAACCGATTTATACTGCCCAGAGTGATGTATGATCTGTCAGTCTAAATACCGCTCATCTCAGATCTGGGGCGATTTATAATGGATTTTCGCTCCGCGATTGGTTCATTCAAGCGGCGTGATATTGTATGATGAGGGCATTTCGATCATTTTGACTCAGGTGTTTCATTTGTCTTGCATATACATACATATGTACCTATATCTGAACATACTATAGTGACATCTTACGATGGGATGATTAATCAACATGTGCGGGGCAATTTCTCTTCAAAATTGCTCGCAATGTTATTAGGAGTGAATACAAAATCATTTAATTAGCATATGATCGGACACGAAGTGAACAGCCGCGAACCACCATGGCAGGTATGATTAATTGTTTAGGTATAACATTCTCCAGTAGTGGTTCTTCGGCTGTGGATTTTCCAGTAAAGATAATCAACTATCAAGCAACCAAACCTGGCTAGCCAGGAAGACAGCAGGTGCAATTCTCAGGCGCTCAGTATACGTAGCTGCGAAGACATTTCGAGTGCATGCAAAATGCGTGTCAAGAAAGTGTGAATGTAGTTTTCTTTCTTTTATTTAATAAATTTACATGTGAACATAAAAAAAATGAAAAAGAAAAAAAAATATTAAATTACACGCTGAGACCATGAAATTCCTAAGGAACCGAAAACATTGACACATCCGCTCAACGTTCAAAACTGATGAATCTATATACAAAAGCCTCGCGCGCTACGAGGATTTTCAGGTGTATCAATCTTCGGTTTTTCTTGTTGTTTTTTTGTTTTTGCATCTCGTCATGTACATTATAAAGCCCACTGATTGTGACTATAGATCTATCTGGCTTTGTACCTTCGTGTGGTGTCTGCCCTGTTTTCCGACAACAACAGGTATATTGTATTTTCTTGGTTACCACTTTACCACCATCACAATTTGGCTGCTAGAGTCTCTATCTAATTCAGTTAGTAGTGAATTAGTTCCAGTATCTTTGCATTCAAAATTCAAAAAAGTCTTTTGTGAGAGGAACTTAGAACCGCTTTAATGCTATCTTCTAGTCACTTTTGTTTTTGTTATTTTTACTTTTAGTTTTCTTTTCGTAGTTTTCTGGTGTTGTTGATGATGTTCCATCTATAAAATGTCTTCCTTATATTCTGTACATGTGTATAACTCTGATTAACTCTTTGAAACTGTTTTAGATTTAGAAAATAACACAAGGGAATAAGGTTAGCGAACTTATCGAAGAAAAAAAAACAAAAAAAACCCAGTTCTGATGGGAATTGACTCTGATTCGGAGAGTGTTTTTGTTTTTTTTTTTTATTTTTTTTTTTATATTCATTTTCAACCTTTTCCATTCTTATAAGAGTATCTCTATCTACCGAAAAATTTCATGCAAATTAGTTGAGCACTAATGGTTTCCATTAAATGAGCGAATAGAAATTTAATTATTTCTGTTGTGTGTCGTAAATGTTAAATGCTCGATAAAAGGAAATTCTCTACGGTCTTGAAAAGGATAGTGAATCTAATAAATATTCAGAGTATGTTTTGCATATGTATTAGTTGAATTGCGATTATGTTAGTTAGAGATTAAAATTTGTATGAAATGATTTCAGTGGCTGATTACAAATTAAAAATTAGAATTATACCTAGTATTAAAATCTTCAATATTTGTTTTTTTTTTTTAGAATTTATATCGAATTCCATGAAAAGTAAGTTGATTTATTTAGCGTGTTTTTATTTCCATTCATTTCATACACTTCGCAGTCTTGGTGTAACCAGCAATAAAAATTTGGACTGCGAGCTAAATCCTGATGACCGTAATACACATACATTTTATCGCATAATAATAACGTAATTACCACTTCATCGGGCTTGAGTATGGTGCGCCATTCGACACGCCGTATTAACTCTGGTTTCAGTTTCCCTTATATTGATGCGAATGAAGCAATTGACGCCATCAACTCTATTCGCTCTGAGACTATAGGTCCGGATAATTTACCACTCCGCTTTGTTAAACTGCTGTTACCTTTTATAATTAAACCTATACTACAAATTTTTTAACTTTGGAAGGAACCTGCGGTAGTTTCCAGTGCTAAAAATTCCAGGTGACTTCAGACCTATTAGCAGATTATGCTTCCTAGCAAAGGTGCTGGAAAAAATTTTATCTAAACAAATTCAACAGTATCTATTGCAAAATAACCTTCACAGCCAATGGCAATCTGGCTTTCGCGCTTGTCCAACCTGTGAGACAGCGCTCTTGAAAATTACGACTGATATTAGAATAGCTCTTGGCATTGATCATCTTGTATTCTTAGTTCTGTTAGATTTCACCAAAGCCTTCGGAACCGTAGACCATTCCAAACTCCTTTCAAAACTTATTGAGCCTTTTGACTTTAATTCTCCTGCTTGCAAACTTATTAATAGTTTCTTGACAAATCGTTGCCAGCGACCTTAATCTCGTCCCATCCAGTACTAGCGTGACATGTGGCGTCCCTCAGGGATCTATATTGGGCTCTCTGATGTTTAGTTTGTTCATCAATGATCTACTAACTGTGGTTTCACAATGCAAAGTTACTATGTATGCTGATGATGTCCAACTATATCTTAGTTGTCCCATCGGCTTGGCTGTTAATTGCGTTAGTAGGCTGAGGATTTGAAACGAATTCACGAGTTGTCTGCCGTTAATGGCATCTTATTGAATCTCACTAAGTTGGAGGCCATGCCATTATACAGATATACCCTCGACCCCTCACACCTACCACCTATTCTCCAGGAAGGTTCTCCTATTTCATGGGAAAAAAATTTAGGTTTATTCTTAAATTCCAGTATGACTTGACTTGTGACCATATCAAGGCGATTACTGGCAACGTGTATGGATCACTCAGACGGCTGTGGTTCTAATAGTTTCGTGGTCAGAAATTTATAATTTAGTATTAATGTCTGCTTTCACCTGATTAGAGTTCAAGAGGGATCCCCGGTACATACAATACAAACTCGATTAATCGTTCTAATTAAAACCAATTGGGTGATCCGGATAATTGAAATCTTCGAATAATCGTGTTTGAATTTATATGAAAATATCGTATAAAGAAACACAAAATAGGTCAACAGAAAAGTGTTTTTTTTTTTTTTTAATTCAAAAAGTATTTTTTTTTTTAATTCAAAAAGTATTTTTTTTTTTATGTAAAAAAGGTTTACTTCTGAGGGTGAATTTGTACTAATTGTACTAACTTGTTTTAATGAAGTAAATTTATTTTAATTTAGATTTTCGCTTAACACCTGCCAGTACATCATTTATTTAGGAATTCAACATGGATTTTAGATCATTCCCTCATTTTCATCAGAGCTTATTTCATGAGAGCCCAGTACTAGTCGATTGACCAAAATTCTGGGCAATTTGGTAGATTTGCTTCTGTACGCACATTATTAACTTTTTTTTTTATATTGTATCACTCCATTGTTGTAGGAGCGTAGTGACATATAGCCACATCAGGGCAAAATAATGCAGAGCCTCTATGTTGTTTAATAAAAGGCAACAAGTCTGCAAATAGTTATCTATGTATTTTTTTTTTAAATTGATGGTCCCTTGTGGTAAATTCCTGGCTTCTGAGTCCACAAGTACAAATCGCCTGCCATAAGACATATTTTTTTGGGAAATTTTCTCACCTTCTTTATTGATCACACAGCCGAATTTGGTCAAGTAAAGTTCATATAATCTACCAGCTCTTGATTTTACCACGAATTCTTTATCCTCCTAACGATTTCCAACTTTTTGAAATTTATACCCCTGTAAGTTGCTCCTTTTTTAATTATTTGATACAGTTGATTTTGACTGATGAACCGACAATTTCAGTCATATCTCTAAGTGAAGTGTTTTGCTTCGACGAATATGGACCCTATACCTTCGAAACCAGTTTCTTATCAGAAGGGGTCATCGCCTTCTGCCTAACCTTCTACAGATTGACCGTTTTTATACCCTAGATGAAATCTATACGGTATACTAAGTCTGTCAATCCGTTTGTAAAGCACAGAAATAATGATGGTACAGCAAAATAGATTAGACACCCACGCATAAAATTAAAAGTTATTTTGCTTTTTGTATGTCCGCCTGTCCGTCCCTCCGTCCGTTTGTCTGTCTGTCTATCTTACTGTTTGGCGAATACTTAGACAGCTGAAATTTCATACACGGAAAATTAAGTTCGAAAATGGGACAAATCGGGCAACTAGTTCGTGGGGTTGCCATACAAAAATTTCGTTTTTCACTATATATTTGGACACTGCCTGAGAACGCGTCCACATAGAGAGATGAAATTTGGTACAAGATGTTTTGGTAGTAACGGAGAGTAAAATTTTAAAACCCGACGAAACCGGGCAACTCCTTTTCGGTGTTGCCATATAAAAATGTAGGTTTTTTACATATACTGTGTAAGCGATCAGTCCTAGACATTTTTA
This sequence comes from Dioctria rufipes, assembly GCA_963924295.1. Classification (NCBI taxonomy): domain Eukaryota; kingdom Metazoa; phylum Arthropoda; class Insecta; order Diptera; family Asilidae; genus Dioctria; species Dioctria rufipes. The sequence goes on along the minus strand of OZ002743.1, from coordinate 76,190,452 downwards.
TTATACTAAAGACTTCTTTATAATACCAAATCCTATAAAATTACTTACTACTCATTTTTTCTGTCCGACGAACCATTCTAGAAATATATGCGAAAAACTACTTCAAAAATCAAACTTGCACAAATGGGTGACCATATGAAATTTCATATGGGCATTCACATAGGGTATCATAGACCAATTATAGCTTTTTTACTTGCTTTCATAGCTCTCTATTCTAGACGACTCAGTATAATTGAATTTTTCAATATCTTTGGTAGGAAGATAAATATTTAATTGCATAAAATATGTTCAGAATTGTTGGGATCTATATTATGCCTCTCTGTTGTATGAACATATGTATATATACTTTCTAGACCCGCATTAAAATACATCACAAAAGTTCTCTAGAGTTGCCCTTAATTTTGTATTCCACTAAATTTTTAAATTATATTACATTTTGTGTATATATTTTAAAATTTTCAAGGTATTCAAAGAAAGCAAGATCTGGGCAGTTCAAATTTAGACACTACAGTGTATAACAATTTCCCGATATTGAAATTTGGAACTCCTAATGTTTATCAAAATACTTAATGAAATTACTTTGCTTTGAATTTGCTTTCTTTGTGTACCGTGAAAATTTTAAAATTTATATACAAATGTAATATAATTTTAATATTTAATTAAATGGAAAACTCTAGACAGTTATGTGTTACATTTATTATTTTTTTATTTTTTAGTCATAAATTATTCTCAAAAAATTTAAAATTTTATCACTAAGGAATTTTCAGTACAAGCAAAGTTGTTGCACTTTTTTGTGATCTAAAGCTCACAAAAGCCGGATATTTTGATGAAAAGTAGTATATTGGGAAAATTATCATAGCCGGGGTAATTAATCTCAGATTCAGTTTTTCTACAAATATTTAATTTAAAGCAAATAGTATACATATGTATATTAACCTAACTAATTAGCATTCCTTGGAAATTGCAGTCTAGTCCAGCCCAGGAAATTATGGTGTTTGAACGAAATCTAAGCGACATTTATATGAAAAAAACCAGCAGTAAGACAAGCAAGAAGTGTATAATGTCTATTTTATGTGGGATTAAATTTTACTATGCTTACCGGATCAAGAACTTATATTATATAAATAAAAGAACTCCGGCGATATCTGAATGCTAATGAAATTTTCATGCTGAAACAAAAAGAGAAAGCTATACAGAGCGGTCCACAACTGATGGCGGGTGCGGTTATAGGGAGGCGATGGGGGCGATCGCCCCCCCCCCCCTGAGCAAATTTCTGGATCCGCCCTTGATGACATGTAGCATTGAAGGACTTCTCTGCAAAGAGACGACAATTTCTCATATACCTCAGACCACTTTGCTAGATTGAAAGTATGCATTATGCTATTAAATTTTGGTAATATCATAACCAAGAATAAGAAGTAATACTTTAAAGATGGTTCAGAAAAATGTTCGAACTTTCATAAACGAATTGATCTGTAATAAAATACAGTAAAAAACTTTTAAAATAAATGGATTTCGTAAATAAATTGCACTAAAAAGTAAAAACTAATTTTCTTTTCTTTCTCAGTGATATACATAAGAAGAATTTCATTGCAAAATAAGAAATTCTACAATTTAGATTAAATCTTAAAAGTTTGAGCATCCATAAATATAATCCCAATTGTCTAACTGCAACTCAAGCCCAAACATTTAAGATTGTTGATTGATGAGTTGGAACATTTTTAATTTTGTAACGAAACTTTTCTTGTGTATATCACTGAGAAAGAAAATATAATTAGTTTTTACTTTTTAGTGCAATTTATTTACGAAAGTTATTTATTTTAAAAGTTTTTTTAATATATTTTATTTTCTACTTTTTAATAACTCTCCCCAGTCTCCACTCTCGATTCTCGACTCTCGAATCTCGACTCTCGAATCTCGACTCTCGGATCTTGAATTTCGACTCTCGGATCTCGAATATTGACTCTCGTATCTCGACCCTCGAATTACGACTCTCGAATCTTCAGTCATATCAAACATGGCTCAAATTCGACAGCCCCAAAGGTGGTAATTACCACCACACCCCAAAACCACCCAAAATGTAAGAAAATGTCACCCAATCGGAAAGCTCCCCATTCGGTCATTCTAAATAAACCCCATGTAAATCCATCCAAGTTTACTACCCTAAAACTCTTTCGTCACGAACGGCACTCTCAGACGCTAGGGCACAAAGTTATTTAGACAGGGGTTAGAGAGTTGATAAAAGATATTTACAAAAAAAGAAATTCCATTGCATGAAATATGTTTGCCATTTCGTATATGCAGATTTTGCTCAAAATTAAGTAACTCGTGCTCGGATCGATGTTTTCTATAAAAAATCCTCATCATTTATATTTGTAAAAATATATCTTTCCTATCTAAGATTTCATCATTATACTTATGATATATTGTTATTGTTATTTTACCATCTTTAATATGGAAATAAGATGGCTGCATACTTTGTTGGAATCCATATACCACTGATTTCCTGGCTCAAGTTTTTGCAATTTTTATTATAAATTGTAACTAGCCTGTTAGACAGTCAAGTCGATCTTATAGCCAACTGAGTAATGTAGGGCAGTTAAGTTACTGGAGAATAGTTTTGGGAGGCATTATATGAGCTTTACATTTGGGTTATGTATACTTTCTGCAATGGGAATTATGATAAATCAAATATATGACCTGCAAGTCACCTATAGTCCGATTGAGCACTATTTTTACTTCTACCCGAATTCACTAATTGACTAGTATTTTTGCAATTGATGACATCAACATCAATCAGCCTATGCATACCTATGAACTTATAACTATCGTTTTTGATGGACTAAAGTGATGGCTAAGAAATTTTATTTTATTGCTCGAAAGGAGACATTTCCGAGCTTATGCCCTATATTATAATTGGTAAAATTATACTGTATTCGCCTTTCTTTTTAAATGTGTGTCACTGTACGGCTAAAACATATACCTACCATGAATTTGTACGACTTTCACCAATTACAAGATTGTATTTTTCGATATGTTTTTCTGCCTGAAATACATAAATTACTAAGATTAACAGTTTTCTAGCTTAGTTTAAAAATAAACCCAAACCAAAGTCATAATTAAATTCAAAATATTTATATAGAAATAAAATATCATTTGACTCGTATATAATATGTATAGGAAAATCCTATCTAATCTCATCTGTTCCATCATAATTTCTTTTTTTCTTTCAACTTGATAGATTCTTTAGTTAGTATACAAATCCCCCCCGTATATCATTAAATCATTTTGCTATCAAATTGTCAGAATTAATTATCATTCTCTCCTTCATAAAGTCATAAGTATAATCATACACAAGAGGAAGGAAGGATATGTGTATATTGAATTACACTTCATCATCTAACTAACACTGTTCAATTTCTGGTAATATACATTTCACGCGCCAAGCACCCACCATGATAGCTTCATATTAGAGTGAGAGAATGTAATCCCCGTAATCATAGCATCAGATTCAATAAATTTCCTCTAGTATCAACAAATCGGGGATATTCTATGTTGTATCATAAATTATCGAGCATAGAATCGATATGACCCATAAACTAGAAATATCATCGGAATTCATAGGAGTACGCACCCACCAATAACCGCCCTTCTATCTTTCCTTTTCTCTCTAATATAAAATAAAAAAAATAAAAAAAATCCTGCTGCTATGGTGCATGACAACATGTACCGGAAGGCAAAAGAAAATCTCAACTCCTCCACGCCTTTGGCTATAGGAAAAAAAAAAAAAAATAGAGATTCCATCGTGGTAATTTCGCAAGAGGCTGTAAATTCTCTGCTGAATATAGTTAATTTGGGCTTACAATTTGGATTCAAGCTTATTAGCCATAAGCAGCTATGGTTATCAACTTTCTAACGCACTAACGTCAACAACAACAATAACAACAGCTCTCGGCCAAACAATACTTCTCTAGATATACACGTATCTACCTTACCTATTTATGCAGTGCAGTTACTATATGTGGTCGGGACTCTTGAAAGCCTATATCAAGGCTCGGTACTTCCTTGATCATAAATAACTGTGGAATAATCGTATATGGCAACTAATGTTCGTATTGTCTGACAATTTGAGTGGAGAACAAACTCCGGGCCCATGAAATGAAATTATACTGAGTGAATATAGGTATAGAAAGACCAACTATGATGGTGGAGTGTGTGATAGGTGAATATCGCCAGAGTGTGTGGCAAGTGATACTTATCATTCTCATCACCAAACCAAAACCTTTTCAACATGTTTTCGAGCCTATCGAGATCGTCGTAAACATACACACATATGTCTTCCTTCAGCTAGATCTGCTGGTAGATCCGACAACAAGCGAACTATTCCTGGAGGTTGTGTTCGTCCAGCCCACATTGTTCTGTGTTTACATGGTTTGTGCGATTTCTGACTCAACGAATCTCTTCCTAATTCTAAGCGAAATCTTATAATATTAACTATATTCTCAGAATGTGTCTCCAAGCAATGGACCTACAGGGATTTGCTCTTAATGATATGGTTTTGGTCTTTCTACTCGTCCTGTATATATATATATAGTCGAATGTCTAGATATATTTCTAAATGTACAATGTTGGGTGAGAATAATGCTTTCAAAATGCTCTGTTATTGCTGGTATTGCTGCTGGTGGTACTAGGGATGCTGCTGCTGATTCTGAAGCATCCAACATCCATTCATTTGCCCAGAAGTGACAAGGTTTGTATAGAGGAAATGGCCTGGAAGTAAGTAAAAAGCCTAGAAATTTATTCTTCTTAGATAAGAACGAACTGTGGTGTTGTGTGTTTCCAGGCAGAATTCATCTGAGTCCGCAGCTTGCGTCTGTTTTCGCTTTAATATGAAGGAAGGAAGCCGGATAAAAGTTGTTTATGGAATTACTAATTGCTTCTGCCTGCTGCTGATGAATTGTCTAGAGGCTATGAATTTTGCGTTTATGTAGGTGTGAAAAGTACCCATCTACTATGCGGAAATAATACGGTTTTTTTTTTTTGTTTTAGTTTGAAAATATATTTATTTTTGGTGTATATACAAAATTCTAAAGGATATAGGACAGTCTTATTCAGATTTCATATAGAAATTTTACATAGAATTTAGGGAAGAAATTTGGAGATTAGGACGGTATTCTTAAAGATATTGGTCATAATAGGAACAAAACAGGATCTTTAACCAATTAAATGAAGTGAATTGAACTAAGCACTATATATTTGCAGCAGAGGGGGCGGGGGGCGGGGATGGGGCTCACAACTAAAATGTTCGAGGGCAGGAAAATGTCGGAAGAAGTAGTTTTTAGATTTTTTTTTTTTATTTTATAATCATATTTACGTTATATAACAAAATCTAATTTTCGGTTTGATTTGGAAAATCTATCGATAATATTATCCACATCAATCTCAGGGTAGACATTAAAGACGCCATCTTGTGCAGAGATTGTAGAAATAGATGCTGACGCAGCGATTTTGTCCCGGGTGAAATAATTGACTGAGGATAATATCTGGAACCTTGAGACACATTCAAAGGAATGCGAGTAGGACTGCATGACAGTGGCGGATCCAGGAGTCTGGTGAGTAAGGGGGCGGGGTAAGGTGCGCAACTATGGTAAAGAAATGGTATATGCTGAAAACTGAACAAAAGTTTGAAGACACTCGCTACTACTAGGAAATGTCAAATGCACAAAACTCATCATTTAAAAGATACAAGTCGAACAGATTAGCAAGCGGCTACCACTCGCAACGAAGAAAGTTGCTCAAGGTTCTTGTCTACTCCGAAAAGTCAAACGAGATGTTAGATTATTCATTTTGTTTTGGTTTGTAAATGGTGGTAGTGCAAAACTTCCTAATAATCCATTTTAGTAAGTAAAGCTAGGTAAATGTATTTTATTCAAATTCACGAATCATCATAAATTGTATCTTTGTAAAACACAGGAATTAAAAATTTATATTTATTTAAAATGGCAGTCACAGAATAGATACAATACATACCTTATATGTCGGCAAGATAAGAAAGTGTGACTTCTTTTGTTTTTTATATTATTAAGACAAGCTCAGGGGATATCCTATGAACTATGATGCAAAGCATAGCATGGCAAGAAGGTGATAAAGAAAGGAATTAGGGAACGTGAGGAGAGTGGCGAAGCTGCTAATGTAGGTCACGCTTAAACTTTCGCAGATTGAATGCCGGAGAAAAGAGAGAAGATTGGAGACTTTTCCACGTTCGCACACAACCGAAAGTATTTTGACGGGTAAAAGGATGTACGCGGTTTGCAGTGCGAGTATTATACAGAAGGAATCCGGGATCAGACTAGACATTTCATCAGAATCAATATTCTGATATTAGTTATTTATTTTATATGTTTTTTTTTCTTTTTCTTTTGTTTTGTAATTTTTATTAGTACTATCATTGTTATACTGATTGAACTTTGTTTTTCGATCTTGAACTCACGCTTTTCTCTCTTTATTTTCCAATTTATAATGTACTTTAAAAGATTAATAATCTTGAGTACTTTCCGAAATAAAATGAAATGAAAATGAAATGAATGAATGCATGCAGCAATATAGGAGCGTAAGGCAACCAATATTGCGACGGTGCTCATGTAAGTCCATATGACAAGTTTTTTTTACATCGCCAATGAGATGAAGACTTTATTTTTGACAATATCCAACGAAGCTAGGGCTCTGCAACCAGCCTCGGCCTACATATGGAAATTGTATTCCATTCTAGGTCTGATGTCGAGCTTTTAGAGGAGCGCTAGAATCGATGGGCTTAACATACTGCAAATACGAATGTCAAGAATGCATAAAGACGGTGTATCGTCAAGAAGTGGTACATAAATAGAAACGGGAGTGGAAAAATTATGATCTTGATGGGACAGCGTTGGACCTTAGATGTATTGAATTCGATGTGATTCGGCTTGCTCCAAGCGAGGATATTATCAATGTGGTTCAAGGATCTAATCATGCAATCTATTTTGCCAGATGTGACATTTCCTTTGTAGTCCCCAAGGATGTCAAGGGAGTAAGCGAAACCAAGGGTACTGTCATCGGTAAAACAATGGATGGGATTGAAAGTAAGGGAAAGCAGATCATTATTGAAAATTGAGAAGAGAGATGAAGAGATAGCAGAGCCCTGAGGCACCCCGGCATTTATTAGCTGACATTGAGATGTAACGCCATCTATAATAATCCGTATGAAGCGACCAGATAAAACACTTTACATTCATAATAGAGGAGGACGAGAGAGGCCAAGTGCTTTAAGTTTGGGTAAAATGGCTGAACGCCAGACAATATGATAGGCCTTTGATATATCTAGGGCAACGATTTTGGACTCACCAAAATTGAGAAGACTAAGGCTTTAACGTACCATAAGATAAGTCAGGAAAAGAAAACCCATATTGGCGATCGTTGTGGGTTTGATTAGTTTCTAGATATTTCATTCATTGGGAGTTAATGACAGATTCAAAAACCTTTTAAAGAATCGAAGTGATTGTAATTGGTCGATAATTTGAGCGATCACTGCCCTTTCCTTTCTTGGGAATAGGCAGAAGGTGAGGCAGTTTCCAAGCAATTAGAAATTTTCCTATCGAATGAGACAAGTAGAATAGTTTTCGCTTTAGCCAAGAACGAGTCACAGGTTTTATTTAACGGGGTCTTGAAACTGTCAGGACCTGCATCTATGGAGACGTTGATCTTCTTAAGGACCTTGAACATATTTCTCGTATAGATGTGTATTGGCTCTTGTACACATCTACAACGGAGATGTAAAGTAGGTGGAAAAGGAGAATTTGAAATAAATCTACAGTCAAAATATTAATTTTATTCAGGGAGTCAACAATCACTTCATTGTAAGGTAGTGAAGGAATAGAGGAACTGCTGAAGTTGGTGCTGATAGTTTTGACCTGGGACCAAAAACCTTTGCTGTCTTTGGGTCTTGCCAATATTCTAACGTTCTGGTCAAGAAGAAATTTTTCTCTTTGGATACTGTTTCAGTTCTGGACAGAGATGAAATTGATAGGTGCGAAAAGCAGACTATTTCCCTTTCCCTTTTATTGCTTTGTTGTACTTATCGTTAAACAAATAGGGATTTTGCTGTTGTTAAGATCTGCTGAATAAATACTCTGTATGTATTCACGCATGCCCAACACTCAGAATCGTACTTAATTCAAATGTGACTTCATCAACATCCCTTGAAGCAAAACAGACCGACCAATCAAATTCTCTAGGATACTCATTGAGACTTTTCCAATCTGCAGATTTATTTCATTTTTATGTAACGTTTGGGCTAAGTATTCTATTACAACTATGACATTTTACGAAATAATAAAAAAACAAAATATTTAAAAATTAATCTCTTGCTTTAAATGTAATAACACTCACTAACTTAATCACTACTTCTTCGCCGTGTGCAGTTTCCTGAATTTCTCCAATTACGAGTTATAATTGTTTCTTTAAATGTTTGTCTTGCCACTCTGCGCCGATAATTTTCTAAGAAGCCGTCTTTACATGGAAGGCTTATTACCCTTTGGCAACTGTTTTCAATTAAAACAAACCTTCCATCGCATTAACATTATTAGGCTCTATCTTGCTTCGAACACACCGAGCAAAGCAACGCTCGTGTAGAATAGATGTGAAACATTTTCTTGGGAAAAATTAAGAAGATCCACTGCAATTTTTTCAGTGGTCTTCAGGGGGGGGGGGGGCGACCACCAGCTGGATCCGCCACTGGTGCAAGATATGTTACTGACTATTTCTTCTGATGGGAGCTTAACTGATTTTGTTCTTTTCTGAGAAAAGTTGTCAATAGTCTTATCAGTCTTCTGCTTTATACTTTCGCTAATATTTCTACTTCCATCGCTTACTAATATAGCAAGTTTATCCTTCTCCTATAATTTAAAAGTAAACGTGAAGTTAAATTAAACAACAACACTGCTTGAATTAATACGAAGGTGCAAGCAAAGCAACGCTAACTACCTCAGACGAAATCGAATGGATTTTATTTGTATAGTCCTGTCGTAAAAATTCTGAAGAAAAATTGTAGAATCAATTTTAGCAGCACTCGAATCAATCCAACTGATGGTTTTCAGCCACCAATAGTGTTTAGACTTTGAGAAAGAGTTCTCGACTAGCATTGCTAGTAGAGAAGAGTAGGATGGTAATCGCGTGGATAATGATTCTAATATATGCAACTTTACGGACGGCTCGAAAATTGATGTGGGAGTGGGAGCTGGGGTACACCCAGTGCTACCTGGTATACATGAATGATACCACCTACCGGACTACTGCATTGGGTTCTAGGCGGAGGTCCTGGCCATTTGTAAAGCAGCAAGGCCTCGCAAAAACCTCGGGAAACTGGGTGCTAACCACAGAGTTATTCTCTGCTGGGTGTCTAGTCACAGTGACATACCTAGGAACGAGATGCTCTGGCCAGAAAGGGTTCTGCTACGAATATATTTCTAACGTAGCAACCCATAGAATCACTGATGAGAATTCTGGATGTGACGTATACAAACAAGCTCTATTCAATGATTTCTGCAGAAGCTGTATGGACGAGAAAGAGGTTGAGAGCGTTCAGCACCTACTTAACGTCCTAATCTCGCTAGACGTAGGAGGAATACGCTTGATAGCTCCTTTTCCAGTGAGCTGGAGGAATTTTCAGGCATAGAGTTGGACCACCTGGTATGGTTCTTTAACTCTTGTAGCTGGTTTCATCGCACCCGCTAGCTTTTAGATATCTTTTCCAAACAGGGTTCCAATAAAACGGCATCATAATGGACCATAGATGGGTATAAGTATGGCTGATCGTATATGCTTTTTACGATGACCGCCATCCTAACCTAACCCAACCTATGGCAGTTTTAATGATAATGTACTCGTAACAGTATTCTAATAGGTACTTTGACATTTTATCTCTTATAAGAGCATCTTTGCGAGTTGTTCTATAGTTGAACTCTTATAAGTTCTTCAGATTTTACTACTCATATGGACATTCTTTTGAGAGCGTAACTCTTTGCTAGTTAAAATTTCATAAAAAAGACTCAATAAGATACGCTTTCTGAAAAGAAAGATGACCTTATTATATCAGTAAAAGTTAGCCACATTTATTTTCAGCTGCTGTTAACTATTAACGTTGAAAACGAACAAAAATTTTATTTATTCTTAAAGGTATTATTATATTAATCTAACTCCAATTTTTATGATACCCTAAATAAATGGTATGGTCACCCATCTGTGAAAGTTTGACTTTTGAAGTGGTTTTTCGCATATATTTTTGAAACGCTTTTCATAGGATTTCATGTTCTGAAGAGCCTTTCAGTACAATAAAAACATATAGGACTGATCGTTTTCACAACATACGTAAGAAACCAAATTTTTAATCTTACAACACCAAGAAGAGGTTGCCCGATTTATCCCATTTTTTAAATTATATTTATTTACAACGTGTCCAAATTTCAGCTCCTCCTAACGTTGATGCGTTCTCAGATGAAAAACGAAAGTTTTGTCAAGAAAACTCTGGTTTGTGCTTTGTCCCAAAAGCTTGGGGAAAATAAAGGCATATTGAATGGAATTTTCAAATTCAACTAACCAATAAACTATTACTATTACAATAAGGTCCTTATCTTTATTTAGAACTTCTTCGAATGATGACTATTTTTTAGAACTTTTTCTGATCATTGCAACCAGTGCCAATACTTTTATTCATTTATTCACGTTAGTCAGCATCGGTACTAAAACGCAATAAATAAATGAAAACAGTTATATAATGGCTACATTCGATACTTAAAAGTCATTTGCTTTTATATCGATCACCGTAGTTACCATAGGGCTAGGCTACCTAACAATTTTAAAATATTTTATAGTTGGTAGATGTATTATCGAAAATTCCCAATTTTTATTAAAGTCATTCACAATACTGAATGTTGTCGGGTTATGTAATAATACCGTAATAAAAACTGATTAACAATTTATTGTAAAACGTGTTAATATTTTAAGACTCGTCTATGACCATTCGAATTCTTATATAACTAACCGAGTAACCATTATATAGCTCTTACAAAACAACTCATCACTTTCCCTCACCAAAAATTGAAAAAAAAAAAAAAAAAATGGGAATTCAACATTGCTTAACCAGGGTGTTGCCACCAAGGTGGTCCATGGAAGAGGAGGTGATAGTACTCATCAAGGCACACACAAAGTGGTATGCCAGTGGTAGGGGGGCATATCAACCGTTTTGGAGTTACATGGTGATTAAGAAAAATTATAGTTTTTCACAAAGCACCCTGTATCTTAAAAAGTATAGAGTCTACTCTCACTCATTGTATGCAGAGCTTTATAGCCTTTCTAACGTCAGTTCAACCAGCCACGTACTCTTCTCAGGAGTTATGGTGATCTAAAGCAAAAACTTCGAATTCGCTTGCCTTGCTTTTGACTTAGAGATCTTTTTTTATAAAAAGGTGGTTAACACAACTTTTTATTTTTTTTATAAAACTATTAACTGTGGACTCTCCTCTTTAATTTGACCTTTAAACGTATGTGCTCTCTACGGCCATTAAAGAGTTATTAGAGCTTGATAGTGGCTGTTCACCCTGTACTTTGTAAGATACCAGGGTATTTTGTGTAAAACTAGATTTTTTTCTTTAATCACCCTGTAACCAGGGGCGGATCTAGCATTATAAATTAGGGGAAGCCCATCTTACAGCAATTAAATTTAGAAAAACAAAAATGGACTCCACTTGTCCAGCGCCGTAAGTCGCTTAGTTTACCCACCGTAGTAGTATTGTGGTGAGGTGCTAATAAGGTTTCCGCATTAAACCGTATGGATGAAGTGTCATTTTTTAAAATAATTTTGTACAAAAAGGCCTTTTTTAATAAATAGTAATTTACCAACTAACCCTTTCTCAGTTTTACGCACTGGCATATATAATATGGACTGCTCGATATGCTATTTCATGCGGGTATACAAAAATAGTTCTTACGTCGATGCCACCATTAAAAAAAAACATTGGCCGGAAGTTAAAAATTGATTTTAATAAAATCCTTTCGAATTTCTGTTGAGTATCTATGAATATATTGCCTTTGCTAAAACACCATTTATCACTAATTAACCCAAAAAAGTAATTTAAAAACATTTATTTTGACGAGCCCACTTGATACTGACGCCATATAGAAGTGACACCAACTTTCTGCAGTGTATTTCTATAGAAGTAGTCAGTGGTTTTACATAAGAACGCTGCAAATATCTTAGAATATTGGAAGTTAGGACTAAGTTAGTGCTCAGATGTGGTAGCGAAGGACTCTGTTTCGCAGCTTGGGAAGTGTTTTTCGATGGTTTTGGATCACCCAAAGTTGGAGTCCTCAAAATTAAATTCCGGAGAAAAAATCTATAACACGTTTTGAATCAAAATATTTTGTATAAGTTTTTGAAGCTGAATATATATAAATAAAAAAAATATATAAAATAAACAATATATTTTTTCAAATAACTCAATTAATTAAATATTTTTTTACTTTAATTTTTTAGGGGTCGAGGGTCTGACCCCCCCCCCCCCCCCCCGATCTATCACTACGTGTAACTACCCGAAATAGTTGATATGCTCTCCTCCATCCTGCTATTCAGTTCTTTTGTTCACTATATGAGTACTATCACCTCTTGCTGTATGGGGACCACCTAAGTGGAAACACCCAGCATATGAATATCTGCCAACCTTGTGATCAGGATATATAATTACTATTATTTTTTACTGTTTAATAGTCTTGGCGAAACTGATCATACTAAAGATCCGGTTTCAGAAAAGATAGCATTACATATTTCTTATAATATCCATATAAGTAGCTGGGTACATGTAATGTATCAATCTGTAAAATTGTCCATAACAATGAACGTCAAAAAGTGAATATTCCACATTCAATTCCACGACTTGAGACCTCGAATCATGCATAGATTAAATAATTTTAAAACGAGACTATAAACAATAAGGAAAACATTAGTGAGAAGAAAAGAAATAATTGCAAAAAAAAAAAGTCCACCATATTCATCAAATATTTCCGCCTCCCAAGTAAAGATATTTTTAATATTCATAGAAGCCCGAAAGAAATTAAATTTTATCAAAGACAATCGATATTTATTGTCGTCTGTAGATTAAAATGCCCAATCAATTGCCTGACCTACGTCAAACAAAATATTCTTAAATCAATGCACGTCTGCTAATGTAAAAAGATTTGCATATGAAAGATACTTTCAATTGCATTGACAACGAAAGTACATCGTAAATACACAGATATACAGACATCCGCATAAACATATTAGGTACGTACATACATATCTACTCATTCAGTTATACATAGATAGTTCAGTGACATAATCATCAAATAAATTATTGTTGAATTCGCATATCTTCAATTGATTACAATTATCCAGAAGCAGCATGTTCCCATTTCAATTTTCAATACTGAACGCGATAGCATTATTTTGTAATTTACTTTGGCATAAGATAACAAACACATGACAGAGAGCCCTAAACATTGCTTCAACTAATTCTGAACACATATTTCGCCTACAATCTATCCACTGCAGTTAGAACTTTTAGGAGGTATGCACATAATATGCGCCTATCTAGCCTAGGTAGTGTAAGCTGAAACCACCAGAGAGCTAAGCGCAACAAGTTACCAGTCTTTATCATATTTTGATAGAAAGATTAATGAGCAACAAACTTTCCATATTAGCTAACTACGGCGAGTTCCGTAAATCTCATCTGCATGCCTGGTTTCGTTTACGTTTTATTTGAATTCCTCAGGAAAGATACAGTTCGCTCACTGAGGAGCTCAGAAGATATTTTAGGTAGGAACGTACGTACTCAATTTATATCTTTCGATAACAGGATGGCGTAGGGGACGTATATTCGTACATACATATGTATATGTACACTATTGCTTAGGTTTAAGTTTACATGATTAAAACGAATATGCGCATATGGGTATCGGCCGGATTCTATCCTATATATGTATTATGGTTCAGTAAGTATTCATCTATTCCTTTGCTTCGTAATGTCTATCCCACAAAATCGTATGGTTCAAAAATGCTAAGCAATGTGCAAAAAGCTGTTATATGCAAAGTAATTGAACACATATTTTTCGTATAAGGTTAATCGAAAATGTTAAAAAAAAAAAACGACAAGGAGTGGACAAAAGACGTTAAACTGTAATATGAACAAGAAGAGCACCCCGTCAGTTGGTAATCTTTGGGTACTGTACCATAAAATGCATGTCTATAGTACCTTTATGCCTGCCTCCTCAGGGGGAAAGAAGTCAACGGAAATATTCCAGCGGACGATTTTAATTGCTTATTTGATATCCCTCAGTGATTATAAGTGGACGTAATTCACAGATATCCAACATAGTACCGTGTGGATCTGGATGGGTCTACACTTACTTTTATTACTCTCCATGGATCCATGCGAATCTCAGTTCTCTGATAGAGGTACCCTAAAGGCTTGTGCAATGGAATGTATTCTCCTATTCTCTCTAGCGAAATATTGAGATATAGCTGTGGCTGCATATGTATATGTATAGGTATGTGAAGTTACCAATATTATAAATCTTATTTCAAGGTTGTTGAAATATTTTTTTGTGATGTTACACGTATGAAATGTCACCCAAAATCAAAGATGCGACTTATCTACCTGGAAGAAAAACAAAAAAACATATACGATAAGAGCCGCCTTGAACTCCAGCTAACTCTGGTCGTATCTAATCGGATTATACCTAGTCTAATATGCAAAAAAAAAACAAAAAAAAATCATAATAATCCGAAACGAAAATAACACACTGACACACACACACACACACACTCTCTTTCTGTAAGTTTCATATGTCAATCGATGCCAGAATAGACAAAGTATAGAATTACCAAGAATCTATACACAAAAACGTTGATAATCTGACAACCTCCAGCTTAAGGCTGTGTGATAATGTGATGATAGCAAATCCGTTTCGGCATTCTTGGATTTCTTGTTTGCATTAAGACTTACTATGTAAAAAAGAGATAATATTATTAATAAAATATAAAAATATTGTTTCAACTGTAATTTATTTTCCATACATTATTTATGTAAAAAAAAAATAAAAAAAAAATATTGATACCATTAATTAACAACGATTTTAATTACGAAACGAACTGATGATGGGAAGAATTATTGTGGCCGGATGGTATCCACTTTGCTTGCTCCATTAATTCCCGGACAAAGAATTAATTGGGGAAATTAGCAGAGCCCACGTGATTTAATCGCTAGCGATTTGTATGGCAATCCTTACTCTTTTACTGGGCATTATTTATAAAATCTTATTGCTGCCGTACGTTTGCTTAATTGCTCCACCCGGTATTAATGGCGTTATTTATTGTGTGTTTGAGTTGGTTGATTATAAGGAGGAGAGATTTTTGTTTTTATATATGTATATGTGTACAAACAATATACTCGTAATTGCATGTAGGTATTTGCTATGCCGCTATCAAATACGGAAATAGGTTTAAAGTTGGAAATTAACAAACGGAAAAATGGAATTGAATTCCTTCCTACAAGAAATTTTTGTAATTCTCGCTAGATAATAGAAAGTATAAAATATTTTTTAAGATTGTAATCCTTCAAGGGCATAATGTATATATGTAGTTAGTTTTGGAAATATTTCTTGGTTCTGAATACTCTCTCGACTATGACATCCGTGTTTCTCTTTCTTGGATGACTTTTCTTTTTCTTATTCCTCTGTCAATCTTCGCGAAACAATTCTTCATATTTAAATTTAAATACCTTACTGGAATTCTGCTCCAGTGCAGCATCTGAATTCCTTCAATTTGTTGATATGTAGAAATAAACAAAAACCATAATAAATACAACTAATAATTTATAAGCATGAAAACTTACCATCCACTACAAAATTCCCTTTGACAGCGACAACAGTTATCAAGTTTAACAAACGCTGTCCGACTCAACCATATGGCACCACATGGCGTCAACGTTAAAGCTAACAAGAAACGCATAGTCATAACTGAGCTGTCATTCAATCAATGCTTTCCGCAGCTATAAATAGCGAGCTGTTGGACGCATCAAATCACACATTTTAGCAATGTCTTACCTACTCGGTTATTGGAAGAAATTTTAATGTCAGACACGCACCTATGTCCCAGCTGAAGACTTATCTGGAAAGGTCATACCTAACTAGCTGGATTGAAACTAGACAAGCATGACCTCAGTGTGGTATCACCAACCACCCCAACCTTTTCCTCTTTTGGCGCTTGATAAACCAACTTCTACAAATAACCAACTTTAACTGCAATACGTACCATGCCCCCTCAGACCATCTGGCTATGGGGCTGACCATCATACCAAATACGCCAGTGAGAATATTGAAGATGGCGCTACCCACTTCCAGCACCATAGCAGATGTCAATTGGAATGAATTCCAGGATAGGCAGACGACTCTGTATAAAGGCAATCTTCCTGCCAATAACAGAAATCTCGCGAACTCACAAATTGAGCTCTTCACAAACTGCCTGCAAAAAAATAACACTTTTTAAGACCAAATAAAAACTTTATTTTAGAAAACCTCCCGGCCTCAATATTGTAGAAGTACAGGCAGAAACTCCGGAAAATCCTAAACCGTATATACCTATCTACCACAGAACAGTCAATTCTCGAAACACGGCCTACCAATCTGTGTTATCACAAATCAAGTGCTTAGCGGTAATCATCCACTAGTAAAATAAAATGTTCTGTGATGAACACCTTAGAAAAAGACTTGACAAGATAAAGCCAGGTCCACAGACTTTTATAACAAAGTCTGTTCCAAGAAGCTAATTTCCGCAAAGTCATCATGGTACGTTATTTCTAATTCAACATTCTCCTGAGTGGAGATGAGATCTAGCCTTCTTCATGGATAACCCAGCAATTTACCGTGAATAACAAGACATCTTCACCAACTCTCTCGAGCTCTTCATCTTAACAAAGACAATAAACGACAAGAAATCTAGTCGTCCAGACAAAAATTTTAAATGTAGTTATAAAAAAACCACCTTCCACTGGACTTCCTATCAAAGGTCTTCAATACCTGTATAAATAGCGGCTACTTCTCTGAAAAGTGGATAATGTCACGTGTTTTCCCCATTCCAAAGAAAACATTACAGAATTCAGAGCTATCCCACTGATCTTAAACTAGAGTAAACTCTTCGAAGAGGTCATCAAGCAACAAGTTTTCAACAATTGTGAAGAGAAAAACATCCATCAGGATTCTCAATTCGGCTTAAAGTAAAACACTTCACATTTCATCCACTACTCAAATTCCATACAGATGCCACCAGAGCTTTGAACAGAAATGAATGCACTGAGGCTACTTCCCTAAAGTTCAGAAGGCTTTCGACTCAGTATGGACAGAAGAACTTGCCTAAAATTAAAACCAATTCAGTTTTTTCCCACACCTACCCTGATTAATTCACTATTTTCTTAGTTCTAGAAAATTTTACGTGGAACTTGAAAATCATAAATCACCAGCGAAGGTAATCGAAGTGGTGTCCCTCAAGGGTCCATATTAGGCCCAATACTCTTCAGTATGTACGCCTCAAACCAATGCCGAAATGAAAATAGCACGACTATTCTCCATATATGTAGATGATTTTCTCACCTACGCTCGCTGGCCGATTCTGTCTATGAATAAAGTCAAATAACAGCTCAGAAAGCCCCCTGCCTCCTACCACAGGAAATGGGGGATCAAAATTAAATATTCAGAAATCTGAATTTATCTGCATTCGGAGACGCTACACGGTTTAAAACTTGCAACCGAAAAAATTCAAGCTAATAGATGCCAATTATAATGCCAGTTATTTCTTTTTAGACCTTAAATAGGAATTTTTGTTTGAATTTTTTCACTAGCTACAACTCGCATTTCAAAACTTAGCCGGTCCGGTACGTAAAAGATTTTAAGAAATTGGCTAACAATTGGAAGTGATTAAATTTCTGTCTCGTTGTTTCATAAAACAGGAATACAATTTTTTTCCATATACCTACTTCCACAGGTACTCTTCAGAGCGCAAAGTTTTCTTTCTTTCTTTTCTAGAAATCCATAGTTCATGCGTACCTATTTGGGTGATTATTTGCCTGTACATTCCTGAATAGTGATTTTCTAACTCTCTATATTTTATTTCGACAATTCTTGTATGGTTTTTAGGTAATGATAAATTCATTTTAAAAATCATTACCGGGTTCAAAAGTAGCACGATAGCTGGGGTGTTAAGAATACAAGTAAAGCTAGTAATTTCTTATAACAAGGTGTTTACTAATAATATATATTTGAAAATTAGTCAATATTACAATAAAAAATATACAAAACTGGTATTATAATTGCATTATATTTCGTTGCTTTAACTTTGAATTATGTTTTGTTAGTTTAACAATAATAATGGATAATTAGTTTATTTTTGTAAAGAAGGAGAAAATATTTATTCTTGCTTTTGTTTTATTTATACTAAAAATTGATTCTTGTTAATTATTAAAACTATTTTTCAGTTAATTTCCTCTAATCAAAGCATGGTACTTTTGTCCGCCCTACATGTTACTTTCGTCCTAGGTCCCCAGGATGAAAGTAACAATTAACATGTTTCCAAAAAAACCTTATAGTTATATATGAAAATTTTTACTTTTATCTCCGGTCTCCCCTATTCAAAGATGGCACTATATTTATTACTTAATTTATGGTAAACCTGAAAATTCCGAAGCATCCTTCCAAGATATATAATCCAAAATTTTTATAAGTTAACTGTGTTACAGAAAGAAATTTTTCTATAAGCTCTTGCAGATAAAATTAATTTATACTGTGCTTAAAAAAAAAACAGAATTTCCGGAAAAAAATATTCAAATCTCAACGTAAACGGAGAAAAATGCAAACTTGAAAAAAAGAAAGATAAAACTAAAAATATCTGATACGGAAACAGAATAATATTTCTTTACGCTGTCATAAGAAAATCTTAAAAGGAAGCAGATGCAATAAAAGCTTTTGAAAAAGAATAACAAAAATGAAAATTAACTGGAAATATACATACAAAAGTTGAAGGACCATCGGGTGTAACATTTCTTCTGGGCAAGATGGATGTACTTTTGTTACTTTGGTAAATTTCATAAATTTATTCTTGCCAAGTTACAAAAAATACATATATCCTACTACCCCCACTTTCATAACACGTTTATCTATTGAATATACGAACTTTGGAATGACTTTTCTGCACGTGTATAGAATTTATGGATATTATAAGAGTTATGCTTTAATTTTCCCGTTTTAGATAACCCGTAAATTCTATATGTGTAGGTATTTACACGTGAAAATATAAATGATTCATTGGGAATCTTCTTAAGGAATATATTAAAAGAAAATCATAGCTGGAGAAACAGTCAGGGAATTCCATTTATGATAATATAGTCCTTGACTTGAAATAATTCTATCTATGCCAGCACTTATGTCCGCAGAAAAATATTTATGACAGATATAAGCTTTATAGTAACTTTACGTCATCCAAACACTTATTAAGGAGTTGTGCAAGGTAATGGAATTACGAATATTTTGAAAATTATATTCTCCATTGATTGTTTTTCAAGTATTCCTACGTTTCTTAATTCCAATTCGTCCGTATGTATATAACGTATACGATAAGATCATTAGAATATTACTAACTTGAAGAAGTACTTCCTCCTCCCTCTTCGGAACTATCAGTAGGACTCTTTTCTTTGATATCATTTACTATTTCTTAATGTGTTTATTTTCCACCTCCAAACCACTATTCATCAGATTTGAGAAACTGGGAGCATTCTTCTTCTAATAAAAGTAAGAACTACAAAATAACTGTGGAGAAAAGTCTAATCTAGGCACTTAACAAACCAACCCTGGTACCGTAGTGTCAATTCTTACTGGACCCATTAAGCAATTCGAATGGAATTCCGGTAGTTTTACTTGTCATTTTTGACGAGTTTATCTGGAAATCCGTACTATTTACGTACAGATTTTCGGTTTTTTAGCCATAGGAAACTGCGTCGAGATAACAAGTCTTTGATTTAATTGGTAGTTGAAACTGAACTTGAAAGTCTAACGCATTTCCATGTTTTTTTCTTATTATTTGGGCATGGAAATTAGACAGAATTCTAAGACTTTTCCATCGCGTTTCTACATGGAATTGCCAGGGATTTCAATACTTTTTCTGCATTTTTAAATTAATGAAATCTGACAGAATTCCAAATTTTTTGCGCTGCTACTAATATTATACTTTGTAATGAAAACTTAACATATTTATGACATTCATCATTGTAAAAACAATTATTTTCTTCACAAAACAAAATCTCCACTTTTTACGTACATAGAATCTGCACTTATAATTTCACCACCACAATTATTTGCTATTTCTACCGATAATTTGGTTTTACCAGTCGTTGTAGACCTTAAAATAACAACTAAAGGAACTTTTCGAAGCATTTCATTAAAAATACAGAAGAAAAATTTCGATATCAAACATCGCCCAGGAAAATAAAGTCACGAACTGTCAAAACAAAATTGCCATTAACAACACGAAATTAAGTTTTTCATATCCCTCGAACAAATTTGTAAAGCTGTAAGCGTGCAAAAATAGCTGTAAGTGTGAGAATGCCGTCAATTTTTTCTGCGAGAGAATTCCACATCTGGAATTTTTGCTTATTGGGAACACTCATTTCACAGGGGTCACCTAGATAGGACGGGACTTGTTGATAATACTTTTTTATTGGGGGGGGGGGGGGAATCCGAAACTGTGACTTGCTTACTTTGTCGCTGTCCGGCTCTCTCCGGGAAGCAGTCTAGATTCCTGGCTCACACCTATTAGATAAAGAAGGGAGTGTTGGAGGCCAATCATAAACTTTGTTAGAGCGTCCGGTGGGATTTGTTGTAATCAATAGCTCAGGTGAACAATGGCTTTTATATTGACCTATGTTTTACAGAATCCTTATGGTTCTCAACCTATTTTCAATCCATCCAACCTTAGTTTCTTTGGAAACCATTAATTTTCCCGAATAACATTTTGAAGTTTTTTAAAGTGATTACAGACAACAAGCAAGTTTTTCTATTTTGAACGCCTACCCAATTTTGAAAATTCGAATATTTGGATACTGTTGCCTTACAGATCTTTGTCTGAAACACACCTTGAAATAATGAATGAAGTCCTTAGTCTAAAAATTGGATAATACTAGCGGTGACAATATATTTCTATGAATCGTCCTTTTTGTAAATGAACAAAATTGCTTTTTGGTCCTTAAAGTACACTCATTTGTGCACATCGTTTTATAATGGTTTCATTGGGTAATGCTTTATAAGAAAAGGCTGCTTTCATACTCGTTAAAAATATCCTTTAGAAGAACTTTTTCTTTTGCATTAATATTTCGAAATTTTGATTTTTGAAATGATTCGCAGGCGGAGTAGCATTGGGGTACCTATATAATTTTTCGTTTTATGGTTTTAAAAAAAAAAGGAATTTTGTAAAATTCATGAACATGTTTACGACCAGCGCCCATCTTCTAACCCTCTGTAGCTATACAGCAATTGGCAAAATTCCAGGCACACTAAAAACAGAAGATAAAACTATTTCGCATCTTTAGCTCAGTTGGTTAGACTTATTATCTGACAAATAATGGTAACGAGTTCGAATCTCGGAAATAGTATGAGTTGTTTTCTTTAAGTTTATAAAAAAAACTTATGTATTAAGAAATTTTGTTCATTTAAATGATGATTTCGAAAAAGACTACATGAACAGGTGGATTAGGCCAAGGTCTTCGCCCATTGGTTTAATCAGAAACGGATACTAATCGAATTTATGTTGCGAAATCAGGTAAAAAGTGATGCTCTAACATTACATATTCATAGGTTTGACGAGACTAATAGTGTTGACTTCAAAAATACTGCATGACAAAAAAGAAAAGGTTATCAGATATAGTCAATCAATCTGTGAATAGCTGATGTTTTTCCATTATTTTCACAAAAATAGTTCCTCATCACTAATCCTTCAAGTGGAACGCATCTCAAACCTTTAAACTTTCTTTCTACTCCTTGTCTAGTTCTCGTCTACTCACTACCCAACTTAAACCATATTTGAGCTTTTACATATTTTCTTTCCAGCGAGTAAGGCTTGAAAAGCTCATTATCGCATTGGATTTACTTGAATTCATTGTTTAATTTAGACGAAGATAAGATGAACAAGAAAAAAAGTTAGAAGTTAGGTCTAACAATTAGACCAGTTCTTATGAAATGTAATTTCGTGCAAGTTTGATTGTTAAAGTGGTTTTTCGTATATGCATATTCTAGAACGGTTCGTAAATGCCTGATCGTCTCCGATTCATAGTTTGTAGGGAATACACGAATAGCTCACCCATATTTTTTTGTTTTCCCCTTCCACCCCCCTCCTTAGAATAGTGGGGTTAAAAATTTCGTGGTTTTACAATAAAGTGTCATTTTCGAAAAATCATATCTACAGAACGGATCAACCGAGATTTCTGATTCAAATGCTAAAAGATAATGCTAATATCATTTTTGATAAACAAATATAGCAGCACTAAACAGAAAATAATTTGTTAATAATAGTATATTTTTTTCCAAAATAATAGTATTATTCAATAGGGAGGACTTCTAGCATTTTTTTTCTATTTTTATTTTGAAACTAGAAACCATATCTGCCTATGCGCAAAGAATTGCGATGGCATCGACTTCGTTTTTGATATATGATCTTTTAAAGTAACCCTATACCCCAAACCATTCCACCTGAAATCGCGACTAAATATTTTTCGATTAGCAAAATTCTTTTTGCTACTTTTTTGTGATGTTTTTCTGATTTTCTAGCATATACCCCCGACCCCATAACCTCCAAAGCTCGTTGCGAGAATTAATTTTCGATGACCAAACTTAATTCATTTCGAAACTAAAATCCAATTTTTTATTTTTTTATGGATGCAGCCTTATTAGGAGATTATCTGTACGAAATTTTAGGAAGATCAGATGTCATTTAACTATTTGAAAGTAATAAAAAATATAAAAATTTTACTCTCCACCATCTACGGGCACTGTCTGAAAACTCACGCACATGGCACTTATAGAATTAGCAATCCATATATTTCCTCTTTAGTTGGCATTTTATCTGAATGAATTTGGTGGTTTCGTTCATATTCGTGCCAATTAAACCGCAATTACTCCCGCGAATATTTACAAATTTGAGCGTTTTCCAAGCCTATATAAAAAATTACGATTTTTACTTTCCTCCGTACCCCAACATGTAGATATTTTTCTTTTCCCATCAGCTTAATGTGTACTAAAGCCTATACAAATATTTTTGGGAGGAGGTTTGCTCCTCTCATCACGATCACCATAAATCCAAAATAAAATTTGCAGGGGGTGTTGGATAAAATAATTTTTTTGAGCTTCATCAACTCTTTTGTGTTTGAGAATTTCATATCTATTACCTCTGAGGTTGCATAAAACAAAAAAACATCAATAATGAATAAAAGAAGAAAAAAAAATTCAAAATTCCCAACAATTTTAAAATTTAAATAAAATACCACCGGATATACCCCAATTAAATTTTGAACAGAAACAAAAAAAAATGTATTTAACATAAATAAAACGAATAAAACAGTTTTTTTTTTCAACGAAATTCTTTTGCTCAACTTTTCAATGTTTCATTTAACAAGTTTCACCACGTTTTCAATTTAACGAAAAGAACCTGCAAGTTGGGCTCCCCCTAAACTAATTTTCTTATTACCCGAGAAGAGAATTTAACTTGATTCAGCTCGTTATTTCAGCAATTGTCAAATAATTTCGGGAAAATATGCTTCTCTTTAGTATCTAATTGCGTAATAAAGTTCCCACAGGAATGGATAAAGTAAACTCTGCAGGATACTGAAATCTTGTTTGGTTTTAAAATTTCTTGCATTTAGTTACGATGGGGCCCCCTGTCGTTCCATTGCAGCAACAACGTACATACATATACATTCATATACTATAGCTGCATAGTCTGGTATAGCCGGACCCAGCTTTTAAGGTTGTGAACGTCGTTATTTTGGTTTCATATCAACTTGGATACAACACGACTCAGCCCAAGGATGTTTACTGGATGTGCAAGATGAGTTAGTACCGACTAATTTCATTAGTTTCTCTCTCTTAGCCATGGGTGAACTTTTCACTGCATTTAACTTTAACTAATTCCCTGACTCTTATATGAACCCTTTTGCCTATGATGTATGTATGTACATTGTACAGTCAGTCTGTCAGTGCAGAGAAAATTATAAAGCCAAGAAAGAACTCAATGGATTTTTCTGTCTACACATTTTTTTTTTTTATTTTGAATTAACTTATCCACCGGGAAAATGTCTGTCTAGGGAAGAGAAAAAACAAAATCGTAAATGGATTTTATGTTAATTCTTTGATTCACCTGTAAAAATTCAACGAGCGCAATCTTCCGTGTTTAAGGCAGCCTGGCTTAAGGGTGTAAGTGTGTATATTACAAGTTTTATGTGAAAAATATCAAGTGTGCCGTTCGAGGTAGACTGAACAGCGCCTTATCCTATACATGACTTAGAATTGTTTACATTATTGCAAGGCATGCAGTCATGTATTTGCATAAATCACTAGCTACGGGGGATGAATGCTGATCAGTTGTAAAATCATGTTGTCGCCACCTACTTTCAACTCAATTAACTCGACTGCATCGCAGAATATAACTTTCATCTTCGCAGATGTTTTTCAGTAACCGGCAAGATCTGCATAGTTCAGTGTGACCCTGTATGCACTGTCCTTGGGAATGGGTACCCAGAAATGAAGGCCCATAAACTTGTATCTAGTACTTCTGTCGATGTTTGTTTCTCTTAATTAAGACATAAATAACCCAGTGAAGAGGGCTGTCCTATATCCATACCCAATCTGACTGGGTACCTAATGAACCAACATAAATATAGCGATGAAGAGAGGAGGTTGGGAAATATTCTTCTTCGAATTATATATGTATGTATGTACGTTTCTCGGTACTACTTTAGATAGTTTATAACAATATAGGTTCGAACTGATGATTTATAACTTATATATACATACTTTACCTGTAACTTGATGTACCAAACCGAACACATTTGTGTCGTCTTTTGAGTAAGAGTTGAAATTTCCAGACAGATGACGGCCATTAAAAGAATTGGCACACTAATTGAAGGGTTGTTACAAGAGCATCAGTAAACTCAGCAGGAGTTTTTTATTGACTGGACTCTTCAACATTTTCGTACAAGCCATAGGCACTTCTTTTCGAACAAACAAACTATTTTGAGTTTGCATTAATTATATTCA
The DNA here is from genome assembly GCA_963924295.1 of Dioctria rufipes. Taxonomy (NCBI): domain Eukaryota; kingdom Metazoa; phylum Arthropoda; class Insecta; order Diptera; family Asilidae; genus Dioctria; species Dioctria rufipes. Next base: position 76,165,042 of record OZ002743.1, on the reverse strand, counting down.
GAGAAAACTGCGCATGCCAATTAGGCTTTACGTATAATGTCGCAGAGTTGGAGTAAAGTTTTACGATGCAATCCTATAAAATCGTTCGTCATTTATATGGTTGAAAAAGATTAATTTAGTTTAATTGAGAAATAATATTTTCCTTTTTTTTATGTCTTGTCATATAATTAAAATTATTTTGGTTGACGATATAGAGAGAGATGTAAATATAAATTTGTTTTTTTTTTTACTGGTTTGATCCACGGTGGTAAAATTGTGAATTACTGATGTAACTGACAACAACTGTTAATTTTGATTTTTCTTTATATGGAAATACATGTAATGGCTGAGGAGGAAAGAAAAGCAAGATAAAAATTCGAAATGGTAGGAATTAAATGAAAAAAAAAAAAAAATATGACGACCCACACAGAACAAATGTGTCCGTGGTATGTTACTGGGAAATCTGTTAGGACATATATAAATTGTCCGTGGGAAGTCCCGTCGGGTTCCAGTTAACAAATTAGGACATTCCTGGGAGTAACGAATGTCCGGGGTTGGGATTGATGTCCCTGGTACATCCCATGCCCTTCCCACAGGATTTCCTTTGGTTGTACTTAGGCACAGGTAACGAATTCAATAATATGAAATTCCCGCTGCAAGCGTCTTACGGATCTACTAGTTTGTTGGGAGTATGTACCGGGGAATATCTAGGGATATGTTTTGATGGCATTGTTTTTTATGTGTAGGCATTTAAATAAATATTGGCTGGAAAGTGTATGCCAGACGTGTATGCACTTTGCACAAAACGTAAAATCAATATTTTTAATACAGACAAATTTAATTCCTATGAAAAAATTACTAAAAAATTACGTTCTGAAATGTACAACTAACAAATTTTGCCAAAACAAGAAGAAATTCTAGAAGCGAGTAGTATTCTAATATGACTTCGCGCATGTAGATGGTTTAAGCAGCGCAATTCTCATATGGCTTTCTTCCATACATATTTTGTTGTTCTGTTTTTGTTCTCCAAAATCAACACACGGTAGAACACCAAGCAATGAATTAAAGCACTAATTTACCGGAGAATCATGCGAGAATATACCTAAATAAGTTCTGAAAGGGAGAAAAATGACTTTCCCATGTTTGTTCGAAAATTGTTCTGCACATCCCTCAGGTATTTGTTTGTAAAATACTGAGAATAATCCCATAGGGAGTAGTTGTGGGATATCCTAGCGAATAGCATAATGGAAATTTCAAATAGCTCCTAGAAATAAAATCCTAAATACATACTGAATACTTTCTGTTCATCTTGGGATAGCTATGGGTTTTATGGGACAAAAATGGGATACCCCTGGGTAATTTTGTGCTGTATGGAGACTGCCTACATTCCAGTAATATATTCCTTAGAGTGTAAATAAAGTTCACTTCAATCATGCCTATTACCAAAAAGACTCATTTCAACCCGCAAGCTTTTATCTAATAAGTCCTCTATACAAGGTGTTTCCGGCTGAGAGGTCTATAAGGGAAAGAAGTGATAGTCCAAATAGAACGATCGAGTAAAAAAAAAAGTCGCTTCACTTTCTTATGACTGATCATAGTCATAAGAACTCAATCTAGGACGTGATTAAATCATATATATGGATGTGCATATAGGTGAAATATGGAATAGTATTTCAGGTTATTGAACCCTGTTGTAGCTCATATGTAACCCATGTTCTGAATTTTGCACAACATAAATAAAGTTAAATACGTATCAGAGGAGAGTTGTAAATTGGACAACTTAACTTGCTTAAGACCATTTTGCATTTGATTTAGGTTTTCGGCATGTTTGAATAACCCTTTGAGGACTAATGGGTGGATAATATGTCCCAAGAAATTTCAAAAAATGTTGTTGGGAGAACTACGCATTCTAGTTTAGTGCTAATTCCCTTTTTACTTCTGGATCTCTTCTGCATGTGTGAGAAGTTCTTGTTTATCAGTTTTGTGAAACAGCAGTTGAAGCAGTCTTTGTCAAAAGATGAGAATTTTTCGCCTTCACAATCCACATATACTCCCAGCGGAGATGACGGCTCACCATAATCTGAATTAGAGGAAAGTGATGCAGATTAGAAAGAACGCATTAGGTTCGGGGATAATTCATTGGACGTTCGCACAATACTTAGAGTAACGACTGAGCTCGACTGAGCTTCCTAAGTGGAAAAACCTGAACCGAAATTTGCCTCCTCGTTTCGAAATTCCACATTTGAAAAACGTTAAAAGACTATTGGGACATATTATACCAAGCAATTTTCCAAATACATACATTGTTGGATAGTTCTTTTTGAGCTGAATAGAAGTTAGTATTGCACTTAGATCCAAATTCCTGTCCGTTCAGAGTTACACTGTACTATACATTTCAATTTTAGCAATAGCCAAATAAAATATTTTTTGTTTATTTCTTAATACATTTCCATTTTGTGCATCATTAAAAATTCATTCCTTCCTCCCTCTTTCCCCTCCGCTATGGGTTAGAGGTATGACATAACACCCCCGGGCATTGTATTTTTAACAACTATTCTAATCAGACTCGTCACAGAATACTAGAAGTTATGAAGATACACAGAATTTGTGAATCTAAATTGTATATTCCGAAGGTGCTAGATTGTGCCGAGAACACCTAGAGAGTAATAATTGGGACGAACTACCTCAATTCTGCAATATCACTCATGACTTCAATGTAACCCAGCAGTGACATTAGTGACATTATGAGGAATACTTTATAAGGAGGTTCTAAGTTAGATTTAAACACGAGAGGTGCTGTAACTAATGAAGAGATGAATTTTTGGACCGAACGCAAATGTGATCAATTCAAATTCATGTTGGAGCAAACTCCCTCACTAAGTCACAGATGTAAGATTCCAAGAACCTTTTAGGTATATTTCTGACAAAACTGCGAACTGGTGATTCCAATGAGAGACTTGCAACATTACTTAATATGTCAAGCCAAAACCTGGAGCAATGACTACATATTCATTCATGTAGGACAGGACCCTGTAAACGAGAAACCTGATTATAACAAAAGCTATATATGGTGGCGATGAAAACACGATAGCAATTGTAATATGGGATAGGCCTTACATCCATATATACATAAAAATGCTATTACTAGGATCGGACAAGGAATCAAGACAAGCGCCATCGGAATTCTTGTTCTAAATGTTAAAAGCTTTTCAACGAACAGTTTTTGTCCTATATAAAGCTCTTAGCTCTCCTAGGGAATAAATATTGTGAACATAAGGTCTCATAAGAAGCCAGATTATTGTCGCACCGAATTCTCAGGGAATAGAACTAAACCCTAATAGCGCTAAAGAGGAGAATCCCATATCATGCACGGGGAATTAAATTTATTGTTGATATAGGAATAATAATTCCTATAATATACTTATATCCTAATTTATTTATTTACTTATTAATTTATTTATTCGGTCAATAAAAAAGGCAGTTTACAGAGCTTTACAAGCTATATAATACTAGTTATATAAAAGCTTAAGTGCTAGTAGTGCATAACTAAACATTCAACCTAGTACTACGGAAACACAATTCAATAGAGTGGTTACAAAATCGATCGATTTAAGTACATTGGAGGGGTTAATTCAGAGCTATCCAGTTAAAATTAGTTAAGATAAGAATTGTATCTACAGCCTAGCACTATAAAACTACAAACCAGAATGCACATATAAAAATTGCAAGACAAAACCACTGCATAAAACTACAGGATTAAAATTCAATAGGATAATTACAGAGATTAAACAATCAGCAAGTGTAAATCTACAATGTTACAGTAAAATCATATTGACGCTCAAAGCTTATAGAGGACTTTATATATTCCGTATGGTAGAAATTTAGTACTATGACGTTGTTGTAGGATTTCTTAAATTGGTCTACTTCACTTATATGAATTAAAATATATCTATGTGATAACTTATATAAGAAAACAAATTCCTATATAGGAAAAGCGATCCTAAGGTAAAATTATTAAAAGACAATAGCTCCTAGTTGAATCTATAAATTTATTCATGTGGAATGTAGTATGCATGCGCGACTTACAGTCCTATAGAAAGCTTTCATTTAATACAAAAGATAGTATTGTAAAATATGATTAACATACTATGAGGATATTTCTGAATATTAAAATCAATTTTTCAGAAGGTATATATTTGAATTTATCAACGATTTAAAATTTAGTGTTAGTATTTAACACGCTGTATCGAAAAACAAAAAAGTGCCTCAAAATACAAAAAACAGTGAAGTCAATATAGTTCTCCAAATAAATGGAACTAATGTGCATTTATTTATTTTTTAATATATTTATCAATATGTCATTATTTTCACGTTTCTATGCTAATTCATACCTAAATCTTTAACTATAAAAATGTGTTTATTTATTACAAATATGGCCGTCTAAATAATCAGCAAATATAGCTACTGGATAAGGGTATAAAGAAGTGATATAGGATTTCAGCTCTCCCTGAAATATTGTAAATCCTAATATAACACATAAAGTTGTATATTGCTATGTTGACAATACATATTTCGATATAACATTTGTAGTGCTATATAGGCATAGTAGACCAAATACCAAAACAAAAACATTCATATATAGCATTTAAGTTCCTATTTCATGGCGAGAATTCCTATATGAAAATTCCGATCAGCATCGGCCAGCGTGGTGTGCTTTTAAAGTCTTCTTGACAGTTGCATAATAAACTTATTTGAATGTGCGCATAGTGGCATACTGCACTAGGTCTATCAAAATTGAGTCGAGTGTATAAAATAGGATAGACGAAGAAAAAATGAAACAAAAATCCAACAAATCGAATAGCAATAGCAGATGACAAAATTTGTGAAATTTTTCTATCAGATTTCGTAGAATTTTCTTTGAATTTTCTTTTGTCTATTTTGCTATTTTGATTGAATTTAATATTTTTTTTTAATTATACTGACATTATTTGGTATCATGCCATATACAATTGTGGAAACAGTAACATCCCTTGATCCCCTTGATCCTTTATAAAAGTTCACTAAATACTGATTGCTTATATGAATGTTGATATCGAAATTGAATTCTCACTGAAATTACATATTTCTAGTATTCTTATATAAGGGTTGATTTCAGATTGAGTTTTGATATGAGGATCGATATACGAATATATTTCCCAAGAGCTATACACCCAATATTTAATTTCCCCAATAATGATATAGGAATATTATAAAGGATTACGATTCTCTGGGAATTATAGTCCTATATACTCACGTTTATAGCGCTAATATTCAAATAGTAAATTCTTCAAATAGGACTTATACTCGTTAGACTCATATAAAACAACAAATTGTTACGGCTTGGCAGAGTCTCTGAAAACAGATCACAATTACACATTTACAGTATAGGAAGGGAAATTAAGTGTTACCTCTTGTGGTGTCTATTTCGTGTAATGAATTAAGCCTTAGATATTGTATCTATTTATTATTTGTAGGATGGAATCGCTTGCAGCTCCGGAAGCAACTCCAAAACATTTTCTACAGCTCTTCGACTGACTTCACTATATAAAGCCTAGATACTGCACTAACTATATCTTGGATCCTGGTCACAGACTCACCTGGAAGAGGATAAGAGGCACATGGTCATCGTTCACGGCCATTCCTCTAACGTGCAGCTTCTGACCTTGGAAATAGGACGGATAGGAGAGCCAAAACGGAAATCCACATGTACATTCACCCGCGTCCGAGATTAGCCTTGTCATCACGATCAACCTTCCAATTACACACTACAAAAGTCAAGCACAAATCAAGACACCACTAGTTTAAGAACGAGCTTACATTAAATTGTAATGATTAATGATGAGCGAAAAGGGGGTGCGCACGAGTTCACAAGGGGACATAACATCACTAATTAATTAGAAACAACACTTGTAAAATTATTAACGTGGTGATGTACTAAATGTTTTATGCTATCCGAACCTTTTTCTGGATTAAGGATTTCACAAAAGGTAGTATAGGTATACCTAACCTATACTCCCCAATTTCCACATGAGACTTTATGTTAACGACGAAACGTACCAATGAAAAAGGGAAGTATGCAATCCAAAGTCCAGGTTAATTAAAACATTACTAAATCAAAAGCCCCGAAAAATGAAAATTTTCACACGTAAATCCTTCTGGCAAAATTTCATTTTTTTTTTGGCGAAAATTGCAAAAGTATGCAAAAGAAAATTGCAAAAGTATGCAAAAGAAAATTGCAAAAGTATGCAAAAGAAAATTTTTCTGATATAATGCCACTAAAGAAAAGGCCGAGAAGAACATTTTGGTTCAAAAATAAAGAAAATAATATTTTAAAATTCGACTGATGAGAAAAACCATTGGAAGGAAGTGTCCCAATTGGGAAATTGTGGAAGTCAATTTTCCAATAGTGGGCAAAAACAAATAAATTAATCTTTTGGGTATGCCAGATGATCAGTTTTTTTTCCGCAGAGTGTAAGAGTATTTTCAATCTGTTTGTCTCGTGTGGACATTGGAGTTTCTAAAAAGGAAGAAAAAATATAGAAAAACAAGTAGAAAAGCTAGAATTGGTCTAACAATTCTTATGATACCCTAGATGAATGCCCGCATAAAATTTCGTATTGTCACCCTTCTGTGCAAGTTTGATTTTTGAAGCAGTTTTTCGCATATATTTCTAGAACGGTTTGTCGGACAGAAAAAATGATTATAACTAATTTTATAGGATTTCGTATTTTAAAGAAGTTTTTAGTAAAATAAAAATGGGTTGGACTGATCGTTTTCACAGTATACGTAAAAATCCTAAATTTTTATATGGCAACACCAAGGAGGAGTTACTCGATTTAGACCATTTTTGAAATTTTATTTGCTAGTACAATGAAAACACTATGTACCAAATTTCAGCTCTCTATATCAATGTGTCCCAATATATAGTGGAAAACGAAAGTTTTGTATGGCAACCCCACGAAGGATTTTCCCGATTTGTCTCATTTTCGAACTTAATTTTACTTTGTTTTTAAAGTCCGTGTACAAAAATTCAGCTCTCTAAGTATACGTATTCTCGAGTTATCGTGCGCACGGACGGACGGACATGCAAAAATCAAAATAACTTTTAATATTATGCGTGGGGGTCCAATCCATTTTGCTCTACCATCATTATTGCGAGGTGTTACAAACGGAATGACAAACTTAGTATACCCTATGGATTTCATCTAGGGTATAAAAAGGAAAGAAAAGCCTGAGGAACAAAAGATAAGTTTTGTTTCTTATTATTTACTTTTAATTTCTTTCATTGTTTTTATGTTTCAATATTAAATCCCCGGCGTCAAGTTAGTGCGCAGCTTTTTTTGCTATCGGCCATATTGGGATTTCTATTAATACCATTAACATATATCTTCTTCCCTGTTTTTTTGGTCTTCGTTAAAACAAATTAACTTCATAATTTCTTTCCAATTAATTTCGTAAACTTTGTTTAAATCAATTTTCTTTTAATAAATAATTTTTGTTTGGTCGATGAAATTATAGTGAAATATACTATGTTGTTTTTTATAACGTCAAAAGTAGCTGGGGGTTTTTTTTTGTTTTTTTTGTTTTTTTTTTTTTGAGTTCGTGGACTCCTATAAAACCCCGTGGCTCTCAACAAGGATCGTGTGTAATGTGTAGTGGGACCCACCACTCACCTGCGCTTGCCTTTTACACCTATTGGGGTTTGTAACAAAATGTAGATGATGTATGTAACACTCTAGGTATTCCATTAAGAATTACAAGAAAGAGAACTTAGATGCTGATCGAGATTTATGTAGGAGCCCTATAGGAAAAATTCCAAATTTTCAGCACTTGAAGTCTGAACGATATTCCTTGGCGGAATACCTTAACCTCCGGTCTGTATACATAAGTAAACAAGCCGTGAAGTTGGGATTGCAAGTGTAGTAACAAAAAACGCACAAACAAATTTTCTTTCTCACACTCTAGCTCGTAAAATATTATTCCTGAACTCCGAATAGATTAAGCGAAATTTTGTTATCTATCTATTTCTGTAAAAACTGCACCTTAAATGTTTGACGGAAAATTAATTTTGACAGCATTTGTCAAAAGTCGAAATATCATAGCTGTGTGTTCTGAAATTATTACTCTACTACATATGCAATTGGCGGTGAATATTTTCGATGAATTGATGCGAGAAACTTTAGATGAGGACGATTTGATCGAATTTATGACAATTTATGATAATAAAGAAGTCGATAATGATGAAATCGAAGGTGAAATTCAATTATTAATGGCAGATTTCATTCGCGAGACTTAAAATTTGCTAGAAGTATGGAACAAAATTTTCTTACTCATAACCCTGACATGGAGTGTGTAATAAAATTTCAACACAATCTTAAGTTTTGTGTAGCTGGATATTAAGAATTATAAGAATTATATAAGCAACTTGAGAAGAAAAAAAAAACAGCTGCTAATAACAGACTTTATAACAACAAAAATCCAACAGAGGCCGTTGCTAACGAACGAAATTCTTCATTTGAATTAAACTCGACAGTTGTGCTAGACATAGGGCGTGTTGTTAAACTAAGAATTTTTCTGCATGTCAAGCAGCTGTCAACTGTACCATCTGAATGTGATTGAGACTGAGTTTTACAACACTTGACAGCTCATATCGTTTTGACAACTATGTAACTGTATAAACTTTTAAAATAAACCAGATATTAACATTTATGAATTGTATTAAATTATTTTGGGTGAATCTAATATGGAAAAAATGAAAACACTTCTTTCAGATGAAAGTAGTTTTTCTGATTCTGTTGACGGTGAGATGTATTACTGGTCCAACGACAAAGAATGGAAGATTGTTATACCATTTTATATCTCGTTCATATTAAATAAATCAACATATTAAAAAACTACTTTCTTATTATACCCTAGATGAAATCTATAGGGTATACATACTAAGTTTGTCATTCCGTTTGTAACACCTCGAAATAATGTTGGTAGAGCAAAATGGATTGGACACCCACGCATAATATTAAAAGTTATTTCGATTTTTGCATGTCCGTCCGTCCGTCCGTCCGTCCGTCCGTCCGTCCGTCTGTGCGCACGATAACTCGAGAACGCGTATACTTAGAGAGCTGAAATTTTGTACACGGACTTTAAAAAAAAAAGTAAAATTAAGTTCGAAAATGAGACAAATCGGGCAACTCCTTCGTGGCGTTGCCATATAAAAGTTTCGTTTTCCGCTATATATTTGGACACTTCCTGACAACGCGTTGACGTAGAGAGCTGAAATTTCGGGCATGATGTTTTTACTACATCAGCAAATAAAATATCAAAAATGGACTAAATCGGGAAACTCCTTCTTGGTGTTGCCATATAAAAATTTCGGTTTTTTACGTATACTTTGAAAACGATCAGTCCAAGACATTTTTATTGTACTAAAAACTTCTGCAGAATACGAAATCCTATAAAATTGGTCATAATCATTTTTTCTGTGCGACAAACCGTTCTAGAAATATATGCGAAAAACAACTTCAAAATCAAACTTGAATAGATCGGTGACCATACGAAATTTAATGCGGGCATTCATCTAGGGTATCATAAGAATTGGTCTTAGACCAATTCTAGCTTTTTTATTTGTTTTATTTAATATAAATAAAGGCACTTTTCATCTTTATAAATAAAATACATAATTTGTAAGAATGACATAGCAAGGGCAGCTTTTCGTTCCAGTTCTTCGCAACCTTCATGCTCACTACTACTTTTTGAGCTTTCCAGTCAATTGGGTACTTCTGGAACGCCGAACAGACTGCTGCAATAATTCGCCAATGAATTTCCACATATTAAAACAATTTTACTAGTGTCATTTCAAATGTTTAAAAATGAAAACCGCAGTTTACCTTGCTCGTGCAGCATATCATATATAGAGTCTTCTATTTCGACAGTATAGCTTTTTCCATTCACTACCACCGTTAAATTCATTTTTGCATTTTTCAGATAAAATTTTCTAAATAAGAAAGTTTTTTAAACCGCACGGTTCTAATGAAAGTAAACACAAAATCATGCTTTACGCACACATATATATATATCAAGATAATCAAGTGCGTTCGGATTGCACTGGATTGTCTTTAAAGAAAAATTCTTAAGGCTGAGTATAGCAACACGTGACGTTTAAGAAATTCTGACTTTTACAACACTTTTGTCTTGAAGATCTTAAAGATTCTTAGTTTAGCAACACGCCCATATCTTTCATATTTGCAAATGGTAAAATGCACACGCTTATTATCAATTAGCGATTAATAGTTGCGAAATTGATTTTTATTCCTAATTTCTATTTGAATTTTTATATGTTGTACTTATGGACTGAATCTTCACTGTACACTATTTTTTTCTCTTTTTTTTTTTTTTGATAAAAATTAATTGGTTTTATTTTATAAATATGTGTAAGATGGATCTTATTAATACTTTTTCGTTGGAAAATATTTAGAGTTTTTTCATCTTGCATGATTTTTAAAGCTGCCTCACTCACACTTCATGGAATGACTCTCCGTCTCACTCAAGCTAGAATCTTAAAGTAACGCTCTTAAGGCAAGTTTTGGGTAAACTAGAATCAATTTTAGTAGGTGAAAAGAAATTTTTCGAAACTGGGTTTCTTGAAGAAAAAGAATTTTTTTTTCGTAATCTAAGAAATAATGTAGCAAGTGTTATACCATTTTAGAATCCTTATTAAATGCGTCAACTTTTAAAGTTACTTGCCAGACTGGCGTAGTACATTTTTTTTTCATTACAGTCAGTTAAAGTTCAACGAATTATTAATTTTATATTATTGGTTCGGCAAAATGTGACATTTTCTTCCAAGGTGGAGCAGTTGGCTTAGAACTTAAAGCAACAGGTTACATAAGCACTATTCGGGATTACATAAGAAAAATAAAATTGAAAAAAGTAAAGATTTGTAGCAACAGGAGCTAGAACACCATCACAAGTTGTACATTTTCTCGAAAACAAAAGAAATGCCTATAATTTGAAAAATACATGATTTAGAATTTTTTTTATATTTTTCTGGTAACTGTTACGATTGGTCTATCATCCGGTTCCGGCTTGACGTCGACTTACGGTACACCCTGTATATCTCAAAATTTACCATAATATGTCGCATGTATATTTTTATACAATTTTGTTTTACACCTTTTTCTAAGGAACATATGGGTATACATATGGGTATACATTATAGGAATTAATATTACTTATATAAAAACTAAATTTTATTCCCGGAGCATGATATTGGATTCTCCACTTTAACGCTATAAGAGTCTAATGCAATTCCCTTGGAATTCCATGAGATAATAATCTGGCTTCTTATGACACCTTAAGTTCACAAGATTTATTTCATAGAAGATCATGAACTATATAATGGGCCCTATTCTGTAATTTTTCATAAAATAATATTTTATGTTATTTTATGGCGAAAAAATCCCTTCTTCATAAAATGAAAATAAAATATTTTAAAAATTCGTATTCTGTCGTGGTTCCATAAAATTATTTTATGAATTCTTTTATGAACACGTAACATAAAATATTTAGTACATTCCGCTATGTTTTCTATTACTTTTTGAACAGTTGGTCAATTGACATTTGCGTGATACTCTATCAAATCACCCACTAAATAATATTTATGAAAGCAGCTGCTTTCTTATAGCTCTTGAGATACTTTGGGTGTAAAAGTTCTAAAATATGACAACTCCTGACGAGTTTGATACGAACCATGTCCGTAGAAATGCAAAGCAGCAGAAAGACATCCATTCTGTTCACTTTGAGATTCATAACTCAAAGTGAACGGAATGGATGCCTTTCCAGTATGAGGCTCTAGTTAGTTAGTTAGTTTTGGGTATAAATTAGAATTATTCATAAGTTTGCAAAATCAGTTTACAAATCATAATATAACAAATTTATTAATTATCCAGTCGGAAAAACTTTTGAAGCCTAAGGTTGGGCAATTCACATGGATCGTAGAAATCGTGAAGATATCGTATCCTGTGATATCTTCTGCATAAAATTAAAACCTATTTGAATATAATCAACTTTTTATATTTTGCCATACTGCACCAAGAGCAAATTTCTACAATTTCTGACAAAATTGTAATCTTTATGTATGGCGGTGGACATTTTAGTTTTTAATTAAAACTACTTTCACACCACAAATGTCAATTGACGAATGTCATTTCATAAAATATGTCAAAATACCTTTAAAATGTGCTGCTTAGGTTCTTTTATGTTATGCTCCATAACAGGAAATATTTTATGTTACGATGCGTAAAATAAAATAAAATTTCTGGTACAGAATAGGATTTTAGGGAAATATTTTATTTTAAGGCATAACATAACATAAAATGATAAAATTTTACCGACAGAATAGGGCCCAATATGTATATAGAACAACATTTTTTCTTTGAGGAGCTGATTACGCGAGCGCAAGTCAGTTTTTTTTTTTTTTATAAGTAGGTAAAACTAAAAATGGTCTTGAGAATTTTCGACTTGGTCCTAGTTGTTCTGTACATAAGCATACCCTCAATCTAATATTAAATATTTTGCAAACTTCTAAAAGTTGCACTCCAAGTGTAATCGATTTATAAAATGTTTGCTTAACTGAAAAAAAAAACGTGTTGTCGAGATAAATTCTAATCACATAAATCACAATAATAATTCTCATATCTCTTGATAAATTATTAAATAAACTTGAAATCCTGCAAAAGCAATGAAATCAAATTTTCAGTTCAAGCAGGTGCGAAAATCTTACAAGATGGCTAAGAGGTACATAATTCCCTGTTTCCTTCTCTACATTGTTTCCCATTCAATTAATTCAGCAGGAATTTATCCTTGCATTAATTTCTACTGACGTTTTCACTGTGCTGAGATCTAATTAGAACGAATTCCGTAGCTCTAACTATAGTTAACGTACATGTACTATGTAAAGCATGGTGGCATATACATGCCACCTGTAATAATGTTTCATAAAATTTCATTTCTGCCGCGGTGCGTTACTACGGTATTCATTGCTTAAGATGAATACCTCTCAATTAAGAACACTCGAAGCCAATCCAATATGGTACAGGTAAATACTGTGAATAGTTATTGCTCGCTGCCGCTGATATCAAGCAGCATGGGGCTATGAATCTACAATATATGGAAAATGGGGCCAGATTGCAGGAGTTCTGTATTTCATGCGCTATTGAGCAATAATTCTGCATGTTCCAATGAATCAAAAAGTTTTAAGTGTACTTTAGCCGTCCGCCACTGTACCGGTACCGGTACCGTATTGTGAAGAGTACAAAACAAACAATCTTTTTGCAATCCTGCTGGCTTTGATTAGGTACTTCACTTGTTTCCACTCATCCAAACACAAGTTAGACTAATAAAGTTACAAAAACAATGGGAAGGAGTAGGAGAAAATTGAGATTTGAAAAAAAAAAAACAAAAACAAAACTAAATTCACAATACGCGATGCAGACAAGAGGTGAAATTGCTACTTGGATTGCACGTGAAATGGCAACATTTATCAAAGGCTTCGAAAAGATGCATTATCTCATAACCACCTTCCTTCCTGCCGTGCGCAGAGCTTATAGAAATTCGTTCAGCACTCATCTATTTCTCAGGTTCATAGAGCCAAGAACACACCTTGGACTACCTGAAAAATTATTTATTGCTCTCGAGAGTTGTCTGCTCCATTCAACTATTTGCTTTTTACTCTGCTGCAATTTTAACATCTTCCACTAACATCACACCTATAAATCTTTTCAGATGCAGAGCTCTGACAGATCCGTATAAGGACGACGAGTATACATATATATATATATATATATATCTACATAGGAGGAGGAGGAGGAGGAGAAGAGGCTCAATTACTGAAACATACTACCGGTATACCGTCATCACAATGCCAGCTGTGGCTGTTACTGAAGAGTCCAGCCTGAATTACACATCACCTATAATAGGATATACGGGCGCTGGACCAACGACAGTTCTATCAGTTCCTTTTCCAGCAGCTGTATCTTCCATGAGCCCACCTATAAGAGATTTGGTGTCGAGTCAACAACACATCTACCAGCAGTCGAGCCAATTTGAAATTTTCGAGGATGATGACCTGTTCGGATCACCTATGCCATTCGATGCAAGTGAAAATGGTATTTGGAATGGTAAATTTGTTCCGCCACCACCTAGACCACCTTTCCTAGATGAGTCAGTTATTACAGATGGGGTGACAACTTGTGATTTGTGTTCATGGGCTATGCCAACAAAAAGTACTTTCATTTTTGAAGGAACAATAGGTGAGTACAGTTTCGATTACCTACTTAATTAAGGGAATGGATTAAGCTGGTGCCGGTAGTCTAGTCTTAGGGCCATATATTGATTCTGGGTTTCCTCCTACAGAAAGTTTCTAGAATTTATTTATAGAAACACTAAATTTAAAATAATATCAGGTTAGGTTGCGAATGTGTGTGTGTATGTGTTTTTCTAATTAAACTAAGTACTGGACAAGAATCATTCTATTGATCAGCTTAGCAATAAAGCAAAAATGGTTTAAGATTTTCATTCTCATAAGATAATTTTTTTGCTCCCAGGCAGGGGGACGAAAGATCCCAAGCAAGGAGGCCAGGGCGGCGTAATGTGTTAACCTTCTACAAAAAAAAAATAAGACAACTCACCGAAACCTACTTGTTCTCTTAATGAAGCTGATCAGGTCTAGCCGAGGTAAGCTTTTCAGCTAGAGCTGAAAGTGCCCTGATAATTTGCTATCCGGATTATCCGGAATAATTAGCATCCGATTCCTCCGGATAATCCGGATTCTAGTACCCGAATCCGAACTATCCGGATTCGGATCCAAAATATCCGAATCTGGATCCAAACTATCTGGATCCAGACTAAGCAAAAAAGGTTAAAACTTTTCTTCAGATTGCATTGCTTCATTGGGAAAATGTAAATTTGGATTTTCCCAATGAAGTAATGCTAACTTGATGTAATTTTGAGCTCCTTTTGCTCTGTCTTGATCCGGATAATTTGGATCCACATCCGGATAATTCAGATCCATATTTGGATAACTCAGATCCATATCCGGATAATTCGGATCCATATCCGGATAATTCGGATCCATATCCGGATAATTCGGATCCATATCCGGATAATTCGGATCCATATCCGGATAATTCGGATCCAAATCCATATAGTTCGGATCCAGATCCGGATAATTCGGATCCGAATTTCAGGAATCGGATAGTTTGCAGATCCGGGTATTCGGATATCCAGATATTGGAAAATCCGGTTTTCAGCTGTATTTTCAGCTCATTCGTAGATAGGAGGGCAGACCCAAGCATATTCACACTGTGCCGAACAAAGGCCGGGCAAGGGCACAAATGTTAGATGAGTGTGAAGCGAACTGTAACCAAGCAAGGAATACAATAGAAGGAATTTGATTTTGGAAGTTGGAAATTTGTGGTTTTTGTGTATGCTGTATGCTATTTCTACACTAGAATGGCTAATCCACTTTCATCTAGCTAGAGCTACCTCAAGTTGTTTCTAATTATACTTACCAAGATCATAACTCTGAATCACATCAGAGGTCTAAGAGTGGCGATTGAGACTACGAATACTTTCTCGAATCACAAATGGATGCCCATGATAGCTCAATTAGTCGGACGAACTGAGAGCCTATGTAGAGGAAAATATATACATAGTCTGGACTTGTGGATGTCTTTGAAGCTATATTTCCGTATTGAAAGGATAATGATATTGTAAAATGGCAAATTTAATAAATTTTTATCAAACAAGTCATCAGTAAGTAATCTAAAGCTAGGACTTCTACTAGGAATTTAATAGATATCGCAAACTATGTTAATAACAGAGTTAAAAAAACTACAGAGTAAATTACCGAGTTAAGATATGATGACTGGACTGCGGGCTTCAGATGTAGAATTACTTTTCCTACTGAAGGCTGGGCATATCCTTCTGGTTAAGTAATAAATATTCTTTAGCATCTACATCTATGGTAGCTAGCCGGTATGATACTACCAAGGTGCCTATTGTTGAGAAGATAGCATGCTCAAATTGAAATATCTAAGGTTTTCAATCTCCGTGTGTAAATAGAACCTTTATAGGTCTCTAAAGAATAGAGGTAGGAATACTAGCTAATATAATGCTCCTACGGGGACGAAAATAATCGTTTTTCTTAGTTATTAGAAACAAAAAAAAATTATTTCTAAATTTCAAAATATATACAAATGGAACTTAAAAATAGAAAAACAATTTTATCATATTTTTACAGAAAAAGCAACAGAGCTTGGATGGCCCCTCACCCTAATTATAGTTTCAGTTATATCAGCAATATTAGGAGCGATATTGATGGTTGCCATAGTGAGATGTAAAAGGTAGGTACAAGCGGTTAAGCTTAAGTATGAAAATAAAATAAATATTGTGGTTAAATTTGGAAATATACTTTTCAAAATTATTGCAATTCAGAAAAAAATTGGCGGGTTGGCATGAAATTTAAGTTGAGATTATACTTTTGCTGTTGAACATGATCTGAATAATATTTCTCGATAAAGAATTTCCCGCTTACAAAATTTGTGGAAAATTTCCTGTAATGCCCATGCCACACAATAATATATATATTTTTTCAATCCTCATATAAAGGCGTCCTTCATGAACTCACTTACTACTTCCAGTAATATCTTTCTGGCGAATCAACAGAAGATTGCTACAATTCATGTGCAGTTATTGTAGTCGTTTCACTTTTAATTTCTAACAAATGTAGAAAGGACGATAATACCTGAATTGATGAATTGTCGGTGGATTTTGTCCAACTGGATGGACTTTTTGCAACTGGATGGACTTTGTCCAACTGGATGGACTTTGTCCAACTGGATGGACTTTGTCCAACTGGATGGACTTTGTCCAACTGGATGGACTTTGTCCAACTGGATGGACTTTGTCCAACTGGATGGACTTTGTCCAACTGGATGGACTTTGTCCAACTGGATGGACTTTGTCCAACTGGGTAGACTTTGTCCAACTGGGTAGACTTTGTCCAACAGGATGGACTTTGTCCAACTTTTCAAAATTATTGCAATTCAGAAAAAAATTGGCGGGTTGGCATGAAATTTAAGTTGAGATTATACTTTTGCTGTTGAACATGATCTGAATAATATTTCTCGATAAAGAATTTCCCGCTTACAAAATTTGTGGAAAATTTCCTGTAATGCCCATGCCACACAATAATATATATATTTTTTCAATCCTCATATAAAGGCGTCCTTCATGAACTCACTTACTACTTCCAGTAATATCTTTCTGGCGAATCAACAGAAGATTGCTACAATTCATGTGCAGTTATTGTAGTCGTTTCACTTTTAATTTCTAACAAATGTAGAAAGGACGATAATACCTGAATTGATGAATTGTCGGTGGATTTTGTCCAACTGGATGGACTTTGTCCAACTGGATGGACTTTGTCCAACTGGATGGACTTTGTCCAACTGGATGGACTTTGTCCAACTGGATGGACTTTGTCCAACTGGATGGACTTTGTCCAACTGGATGGACTTTGTCCAACTGGATGGACTTTGTCCAACTGGGTAGACTTTGTCCAACTGGGTAGACTTTGTCCAACAGGATGGACTTTGTCCAACAGGATGGACTTTGTCCAACTGGATGGACTTTGTCCAACTAGATGGACTTTGTCCAACTAGATGGACTTTGTCCAGCTAGATGGACTTTGTCCAACTGGATGGACTTTGTCCAACTGGATGGACTTTGTACAACTGGATGGACTTTGTACAACTGGATGGACTTTGTCCAACTGGGGACTTTGTCCAACTGGATGGACTTTGTCCAACTGGATGGACTTTGTCCAACAGGATGGACTTTATCCCATTGGATGGACTTTATCCAACTGGATGGACTTTGTCCATCTGGGTGGACTTTGTCCAACTGAATGGACTTTGTCCATCTGAGTGGACTTTGTCCAACTGGATAGACTATGTCCAACGTAGTTATATTCTTGATACTATCGACAATTTTAGATTTGTTTAATTCAATTCGATAATGTAAAGGAGCAGCATAGGATGTTTTGTGTCCTATGAGAAGCTACCAACTTTTAATCGATCTGCTATAATAAGGATGTTTCTTTCTCCCACAAATGGCGGTAATCGTGATTAATGAACTTGTTTATCTTATTAACATTTACAAATTCATTCTTCTGAAATTTTCTTTTGCAATTCATAGCCATTCCATTCATTCATTCATTTTTCTTCTAAAAATGCTTACTCCTTTTGGTAAATCATCGAAAATATCCAACAAATCTTTGAAATTCTCAGAAGACTTAATTTTTGATTGATTTATCTTCACCAATAATTAACGTGGTTCAGAGAAATTTCGATGCCTTTCTTTCTATACATTCTGTTGAGAAACTTTTGTGTTGAATGGACATGATCTTCCTTAACCTAATAGTAACGCCATCTATATGACTGTTGTCAATTTACTTTTATCAAATTTCCAGTTATAGGTTTTTGTAACTCAAACTCGAAAATTCATTTTATTGATTTCGGGAAAACGAAAATGAATTTTCATTTTAGAGCTACAAAAACCGATCACTGGAGTCCCATGAAAATCAACTAACAACAATTATATAGGTGTCGTCACTATCATATAATAAGACGCGATATGTATTCCTTTTCATCCAGCTTTGGAAGACCGTAAAACCAAAGTTGGCAGATAACTAGCCTTTTCGGGTATATCTTTCAGTAGAGAAAACTTCCAGGAGTTTTCTGATAGTTTTTTTTTTATTCGGAAGTTGATACCACTCTTGTGTCAAATGCCAGGATTTAACCTAGATGTTGAATTTATTCTTACAAGCGTGATCTCTTAGTTCGTTCAGATATAAGATTTCTGGTGATTCGATCAATTCTTAAACTCCTTTGAATGTGCATATTAAGTTCGACTTTAATTTTACTGAAAGTGATTTCAGTCGTGGTAGACTTATTTAATTGGTTTGAGTACCTCTTCGTTTTGCACATAGAAGATGGACAATATGTTAAGTCTATCGTTTTTATAGAGATGTCTTTTGTCTATGAAGTGTATTTAATTTATTCTTTGATTTTCTAGGAGTCCTTCAAAATACGGTGATAGTTTACACACTACATCCGTAATTTTAAGCCTGCTTCTTTGAGTATAACTTTTGATTGCGTTTTCATATTTAGAGTAGTGACAAGAGAATTCGTAGCACTTGTCGTCCAACAGTTGAAGTAGTTCCTTGTTTTCAATCTTTTTCTCTAGAAATCTCATGGATCTCTAGCAAATTGTAGACGTATAGTAAATCTTCCGGTAGTGTTCCTTTAACTAGTTCAGTTGAAATGAGCTTCACAGTATATCCCTTTTCCAATTCTCACGCTTTCTTAACTTTTGTGAATATTTTGATGGTCTTGTATGTCGTAATATAAAAATGCCCAAGATTGCGTAAACTATTATATGTTAGGTATACAATTAATAATTATTACAAACTAATGACAATTTTTATTATAAGGTAAGTAAAAATACTCGTCTTGTGCGAAGCGGTGATATCGTGAAGACTGTCCGAGGACTCACGTTCATGTCGGCGGCACTCTTACTTCTTGATTCCTGCATCGGAGAGATGCTCGTGAGCGAATTCGATCCGATCAATTCTTCCACATGTATTCCGCAGAGTTTTTACATATACTTTGCAGACTTTTATACTGGCAATAAATTCAAAATGACTTTAGATGTGCCCCATTTGAAATCTGCCGAGTCCATTTGTTACGTACCTCCGGAGCATCAAAGGCAGTAACAAAAATCGAAACTCTGCCTTCCAGAGTTTGTACCGAATACTGGCTACTAGTGAAGACGGGAGGGTTCGTTATTCAGGGTTATTTTCTTTTGGTCTTGAGCGCCATTTGGTTTTGAGGTTAACCCAGAAACTATAGTCCCGGGAAAGAGTTGCAGTTGGTTAATTACTAGACAGCTAGTAAATTAGAATTTGCTACTGCAACTACTCATATGCACATATATTTATATATGTAAAAACAAACAAAAAACAAATGAGCAGAGTTGTTAGTAGTTGAAGTTGATACTACATGGGTGTGTACCCTTAGTTCCATGTAATTATTTTCTCAAATCAAAATGCACGCATTTCATATTAATAATACAAAATCTTAAGCAGCCTGGAATTCAATATATTAAGGGAAAAACACAAATCCACGTATTAGGCAATATAATTCTCAAATATAGTAGGAAAGAATGTACTATAAGGATATATAAATATATATAAATACTGCGTACTGTAATTCTTAAGCACAGTAGAGTTCAACATATTAAACGGAAAAAAAATATAAATATATACGCTATTCAATCAAAGCATTGCACATTAATAATATACTAGGTAACACAAATCTTAATCAAAGTTGAATTTAGGACATAGAAATGAACTTTTACTGACAAAACAGTGGGCTACGCAGCTCCCATCCGAACCTTGGCGATCCTTAGTCTACTATCATCCCGTCCATCCGTGGGATTGGTAGATAATTTAATATAATAATATAATAATTTATAATCTACTTCCATGATATTGATGGCGTAATTATGTTTTTATTTGGTAGGAAGTTTTCTACCACTTTTTTTTTTTATTAAAAAGTATTTCGACTTTATGAAACAATCCTCAGCGCGGCTCCACTGTGTCTTCTCCAGTCAGACGATATACATATATGAGAAGAAGGAAAGAGCAACGAAAATCAAATTGTCGACCCTAATAAGCTCGACAGCCCGAAAGAAAAAAATGTCCGACGGAGAGATTTGCCACGTTAAAAAAATTGGACGAAGCTCCTTAGTTGAACGAAGACGGCTATTCCAGAATATAGACCTATATCTATTTTATCTTTCCTGTCCAAAGTATTTAAAAAAATCTTGTACAAGCAGATTTGTGCATATCTGGAAAGCAATAATTTCTTGAATCCTTATCAATCTGGATTGAGATTTCGATATAGCTGCACGACCGCTCTTTTGAAAGTTACTGAAGACATACGGCTGGCAATTGATGAAGAAAAGGTTACTGCACTTGTGCTGCTGGACTTTTCTAAGGATTTTGATAAAGTCAATCACAGGCTTTTAATTAATAAGTTGGGCAAAAACTTCAATTTTTCACTCTCTGCGTGCAAACTTTTGGCATCTTATCTCTGTAACAGAATCCAATTGGTCGAAAGCAATAATTTATCCTCAGAATTCTTGTTAACGAATAGTGGTGTACATCAAGGTTCTATTTTGGGACCGCTGCTTTTCTCCGTTGTCATAAATGACCTGCCAGATATGATAAGATACTCTAAATTTCACCTTTATGCTGACGATTTGCAACTTTATATCTCCATGCCTCTGGGGTTGATTGATGGCGGTTTGGATAAACTTAATGAGGACCTCTTGGCAATCTTGAATTGGTCTAAGCAAAATAACCTAGTCCTTAATCCCAATAAAAGTAACTCGATTATTATATACAAACATGTCATAGACACTTCTTGTTTTCCATCAATTTTACTCAATGGATGCCCTATCATATACAGCGATAATGTTAGAAATCTCGGTATTATATTTAACAAAACCTTGACTTAGAATAATCAAGTGAACAGCATCACTGCTAAGATCTATGGAACCGTTCGTATGCGTCGGCTTATACTCCTTTATCCACTTGACATATGCTTGTTTGTACGCTCATTATTCCTATTATTATGTATGGTTGCGAAATTTTTGCTGGTAAGATGGCTCAATACTGCCTTTAACTCAGCTGTTCGTTACATTTACGGAATTCGAAGATTTGACCATATCAGTGCACATGTTATTTCAGTTATTGGATGTCCTTTAGTGTCATATCTTCAACAAAGAATATTAAACTTTTTATTCAATATCCTTAAATATAGAAAACCGGACTAACATTTTTAATTTTTCTCGTTCTAACCAAACTTGTACGCTAATTAGTCAACGATATACTTGTTTGATATCAGAGCGTCAGTTCATTGTCCAGGCTTCGGGGCTGTGGAATCATCTTCCGCCTGCGCTCAGGGGAGCATGCAGCAGAGATAAATTTACTATGGAATTAGCTAGATATATGAATTTAGGCCTATTGGTTAGTTTTATTTCATTTCCTGGTACTAATATTATGTAAGTAAGTAACTGGTTGTATCTAGCTTGTAGAATTATTGATTTTCTTTTTACATATATATATATATATAGAACTGGCTTGCGTGGAATATCTGCTTTTTTTTTTTGTACGTACAATAATATGCTATTAGTAGTTCTTTTTTTTTTTGTATCAATCATATCTTATAGCGTTATATTTAATCTTACTTTAAGTAAATCTAGTAGTTAGTCTTTTTTTCTCAACCTATGCATACTTATAAGACTATTTTTCATGTCTTAATTGTATAGAGTTAATTATAAATAAATTTAAATTTGAATTTGAATTTGATTTCAGTAGAAATGATTTCTGCCAAGTTTTAAACTTTAAATTAATTATAATTGAAATTACAAAATCTCGCTACGATTAAGATAATGACTTGTTTCTACGGAGACGAACTGAAATGTTCATGCGCGTTCCTTTGTATCATTACAAAGCGTCCAGGTTAGATGGGTTCTAGTAGCTAAATATAAAACTAAGAATTTTAGAACATTGGTTGGCACAAAGCTTCTCATTCTGCTGCACTAATGGTAATACGATGTTGACTGCGTTGTTACATGACTCGTCCTCGCAACTGACTATCCCTGCTCCTTCATGATTTTATCTACGCAAGGTCCGTGCAGATCATAACCTGGCATCAATTTTCATATTTATGCTGCGATGGATTTCTCTTCTATAGGACCCCGGATGTACTGTAATAGACCAAAGGAAGGAGCAGTTTACTTAATCCAAGGCATCTTTACATCCACAACCATTCAGCCATCCCATTCTCCCCACAACGTAACACATTGTCATGATAGGAAAAAATATTAAGTTGTGAATGGGATACGCCATTTGCAATCGAAAATGATATATTATTTTTTTTTCAAGTTCACGCTATTTTCGAAGTTATAGGTGATTTACGATTTTTTTTTTCGAAATGTTTTAACCTTATGACATCTTTCAAACTGCAATTTTATTCCTCTTTTATTTCTCTTGCACTCATTCAACATAAATTAATTTTCGATGTGTGAGCATAGGGAAAAATTTGCGATTCTTTTTCCGAATTATTTTTTCCTCGTAAAACATCTCGAAATTTCGAAAAATTCGAAAATTGCATTTTATATAGCGCAAACTCGAAAAAATGTTATATAACATTTTCGAATAGAGATGGGCTACAATTTCACTCTTTAAATTTTGTTACCATCACTCTTGTTACCATTAACGTGATTAGACGCGTCTGTTAATTTTTCATCATAGACTTCTGATCTCCATTGGATTTCAGAACTTGTATCGTGGTCAATGTATTCAGCTTAAATCACAATCAATATTATCAGGCGAATCCAGGACATTACTAGAATGCAGATTGTTTCAGATTAGTTTAAATAATAATTTCAAATTTTGGGCAAGAAACTGCGAATCATGTTCATAAAAAATTATTAACTGCAAAGTATAAACTATTAAAATTAACTGCAACCAATTCCAAACAAAAAGCCATTGCAACTGATCAAATTCAATTTGACACTTTATTTCCGAAGAGAACAAAACTAAATTTTTCTTATGATCTAACAATTCTCTTATTACAATTTCAGAAAAAAATCATCCAACAATAGAAATGGTAAGTGTATGAATTCCCAACATCCCCGAAGAACATCCTATAATCCGACTTAACGTTATAACGTTAACCAAAAACAAAAAAAAAAAAAAACAAAAAACAAAAACTTCCTGAATTTCTAGAAACACATGTCCAGTGGTGGTCACGAAATAAACGAACAAATAGCCAACTTCGAAGGAGTAACATATACACAGCTCATCCTGCAGACAGTATTCGTGGACTACAAAACAACACAGACGCCTGCAATTGGTCGAACGTGACGACTATTGTTGTTACCAGCTGAAAATAGGTGATACCCAATCGAGGGTATAATTCTCTTCCAACAGACCGAGAAACTCTATTAGACTAGAATTACAAGCACTCAAAATCCGAAGGACTGACTGACTTTACTTCAATTTTGATTGCATTCCCTCAGGATATGCAACATATTACTGCACGTTCGTGGACTTCATTTTCCCCCAAACTGCACTACTAGTCAGACAACAAACAGCTGTTGGAGTTTTCATTCGTTCATTTGAGCTTTTTAATGATGTTAACTATGTCGTTGTGTAATTCTGGATTTACATACATTCATATTGTTCAGAGTTTTCTTCCAGCAGTATACTTGAGTTGTTCTTCGGAAATTTCCCAATTTATAGAGCATGAGAGAAAGAGAAAGAGAGAATGAGAGAGTGAGAGATAGAGAGAGAGAGAGGTAGAGAGACAGATAGAGAGAGCGAGGTAATAAGATGAATTAAATGAGCAGATAATGCAAACATTCCTTAGAATTTTAAATAAGATTGAAAAATGCCAAAGACTAGAGATTAAGTGAAAATTGCAATGTTTTACAAAATTTATTCGAAATTTTTAAAATTATAAAAGTTATCAAAAATAAATGACAATTTAAAATTAATTTGACTTTTTTTTTAACTAATTTCAAATTATTTACCTTAGATCTGAAGGAACTTTTAATATGCTTTACAGGCCAAGAAGGAAATAGTAAGTAGAGGACAATAAGATTTTTTTTTTTTTTTAATTATAAAGTAACAAAGGATACAATTTAAGACACAAGATACATTCATGGCCTGAGGCCAATGGCAGCAGGGTTTAAAGCAATAAAAATACATTGCAAAACATACAGTCATAACCACAAACTAAAAGCCCCGATGTGGCAGTACCTACTGACAGCATTGTAGATCAGGGATGCCAGATTGGGGGTTTTCTTCCCCATTTTGGGGAATAATTTCTTCCCGGGGAAAATTCTGGGGAAATGATAATATAGCGAAAAATCATGGGAAATTTCTTTTAAAATTGCGAAAAAATGGGGATATATAAAGTATCAAAAACATAAATCTTACTTAATTTTTACGCAATAAATAAAACCTACGTAATCAACAAGAACTAAAAGTAATCAAAGAAAACTAGTCTGCGTTGTTAGTAATTTTATACGAACAATTACATGTAGAGTTCCCGAAAATATAGTATGACTGGAAAACCTTGTGTGTTTTCTTCAGTTACAGCTGTTTGCCAAATGATAGCGGATATATTAGATAGTACGGTAAAACTTAAATTTTGTTTTGCCGCAGGAAGTATTTATTCCAGAATTGCTAATGGTACTTGATTCATCTTCACTAATGATTGGAACTCAATACAGCTGAAGAATTTTGGACTGATGTATGAATAAAAAAAAATTCGGCTTTCTCTATAACTCAATTGTGTAAAAAATAAGTTGAGAAATTGACAAGCTATTGACACTGCAGATAAAATAATGCGGGTACGATTTTCAATGATACCTTTTGGTTGTACACATTTTAAGCCCACCAAAGAAATTCAACTCTGAAGAGCTCTACAAAAGTAATTTTCAAGAAGATGATGACGTACTCCAAGCATTTTCATAAATTTAGGTAAATTAAGCGTCAAGCACGGTGCTATCTTTTCCAACCTGGCCGGCCTCACCATCTTTGACAGTTCTGTAGAATATATGAAATCAAGTTATCAAGCTCCCAATGGCAAAGTTGAGGTTGAACTCGAGTAGGTCTACTTTCAACTCTGCTGGAACTTTGTTAGCTTTGACAGCTAACTTTTGTTATCATTTGATGCCAGCATTGTTTCCGGAAAAAGTGTACGGGAAATTTGTTGAAAAAAAGTTTGGTAAACATATTTAACGTGAATAGTTATTCCAGCTGTAGTAAATTATTACAAAATAATTTCAATTTTTAAGTCAACAGGCCAATCAACTGTTATCGTACAGAAGTTGTCAAACTTCGTATTGTGAGTTGCAAATTTTGCAAGGCTCATCAGGTTGAGGTTCTTAAATTTTTACTGAGGTCGAGGTTAGAAAAGTTAGGGTTGTGTTTCTCGCTTTATTTTGGTCTATGCTGAAGTGAAATAACGAAATATATTCTTTTGATTATTTACAGGAATTTATAATTTAAAATACCTATAAGAATATATGTATGTATATGTAATGTATGGATACATGTGCAAATTAAGTATCTAAAAAAAAGTTTTAAATTCAAAAAACAATGAATTAGTTTCATAATTAAGCTTGGGAAATTTTTTTGTTCTGCCTTAGTAATTTGGGGAAAATTTTTATTGGGACGGGGAAAAATTCAATAGTCTGTCTGGCAACCCTGTTGTAGATACTTTTGGTAAGATTTTAGGAAAAAGGCAGGAAACTCCGGAGGTTGTGGCTAGTCGATATGGCCATTAATGTAGATTACTTGACTTCAATAGTCGGTCACAAGCTACAAAGGGTTGGATGGTGAATGTATTTTATTTTTGGCCTAAGTTTAACATTTTTATAATGGAGTGCAGAAATTAAACACAGAATTTAAAGATTTATTTATACTTTACCACATTTTCCCGCTAAATTCGAAAAATATCGATCGCATGATAAAAGTGTATATATGCTAACTCGACTGAGCTACTAAGTTTATAGACACAATGCCCAAGTCTCTGAAGAACAATGGACTGTAATTACCATGCATATCATTCGTCTGATGGGTGTGTGAGTCTATGGGCAGAGCTGTGAGTGTAAGTTATGCAAGACCGTAGGATTATGCGTAAGAATCAATCACAATCGGTTTATCTGTCCGACAGAAACTCCGAAAGCTAAGACGCAATCAACGAGGTAAGAACTAAAGGAGATGCATGCAAACGAGAAAATATCACGTATCTATTTCTAACACATTGACACTGATATTGTTTATACATAAGCGCCATAAAAATTTTATACCCGTTTACAAGTACAATCTGTGCGCAATTTTTACCGCTTTTATTTTCATATACTCAAAAGTATTTACTGAATTTGCAAACATGAACATAAAAAAGTGAATAAAAAGTTCAGTGGTAAAAACTTTGTGAGTAATATTTGCTTTGTGCCCCTACGGTTATTTCGCGGGTTTCCCTGCGTCAATGCGCCAAGACCAAAACAAACCAAATCTTAGCATGGATTTGACAGCGAAGACCAAAAATGGCGGATTAAAGGATACACAAATGCAGGGCAATTTTGGGTACGCTCATGTACACGGATTGTACATATGATTGCATCTCCTTTAGTTATTACCTCGTTGGACGAAATAAAGACATCAAATTCAAATGCCTTCATTTTAAAACTGGTTTGGTACTCTGTCTTTCATCCACTATCAAAGGAAAATAAAGTAAGCCTTAGGTGGGTATCAGCAGAAGAGCGGTATGAAGGTAATGAGACTAACTGTGACTGTCTGGAGCAATTTACCGTATCCAAGCTTTCTGCGAACTTACAAACCTAGAGGAGAAGTAATGTCAGAAACAGAAAAGCTTGTGATAGCCTTCCGAAAGAAACACGCGAAGAATTTTATTAAGATTTCCATACAAAAATTTTGAAAAAGTAATCAACTATGGTAGTAACTAGAAGAGGCTATTCACTTACGTAATGACACATTCTTAAGAAAAGGCCCAAAATCAAAAATGATAACTGTCAATTCTGCAACAAAGAGGTAGAATGTGTAAAGCTCGTATTCTGCAAGTGTGTAGGACATCCTGCCCGAAGACTCCAAATGTGTGGGTAAGGTGTTCGTCCGTAACAGAAGTCCAAAAACTTGACTCTTATGAGGCAATACAACAATAACAATAACCCTCCTAAAAGGGGTGATCGTGTACTGAAGCTAATATAGTAAGGCGAATATCACAAAAGATCTGTTAGATCGCAGTACTTTGAGGTTGCATCTCCAGCCGTTACTGCAACACTTATAATAATAAAAATAATAATACCAGGACCTGGATATTATTTTAGATATCTGTTAACCGAATCTATGCATGGCGATAAAACTAGAAATATATTCAATATCTTGTGCCAGATCAACAACATATACCCGAAATAGTAAGTGTCGACCCACTAGATCGTATTGATCGGGTAGTCAAAAAATCAGGCCACCAAAATTAATGAAGTTTTTGGACATACCTATAATCGCTGCAGGTTTTAACACAGACTCTGGCATTCTTGCGGAATGCAACACTCGACACTTAGAGAGAATCAAGTTTGTATATGTGAAGAGGACTTGTTCGATATAAAATTGCTGTAGATAGAGCTAGTTTATTCTAGAGATGAAAACTCCCGGGAATATTGCCATTTTCAAGGAAACTTTCCGGGAAGTTTTCAAAATTGCCGGAACGTTGGGAGTTTTCGTCAGATACTGTGCATTTTTATGAGTTCAGTGTTTTTAAACTATAGAGTAAAACCGCCACGTGAATAATGTCTGAAAAAGTCTAAGGATGCTAAAAATATAGCTTTAATGGTAAATGAATACGATTGTGAAGATTATGGAAGGTTAATTAAAATATGGTTTTTTACGCATTCCGGTTAGTTTTTACTGTATTATTTTGGAAAATATGCATACGCGCAAATATACGAATATTACCCTGAAAATGGACTTCTAGTAAATTAACCAGGTAGGTAATTATGCAGTACTCCTACCGGTTAGTTTTCTGTAGATGTGTATGACTGTACATCTCTATCTTAACGTCAGTAACGCGAATTCTTCTTACCTGCTCGCTCTAATTTATGTAGTAGTAGGTAATTCAGTTGGAGTCAAAACTGTGGCAGAAAGCTATAACCTCACTCCGATCTGACTACACTGCGAGATATAAGATTAGTAATAATTTCCTGGATGCTGAATATGAGCACATTAAAAGAGAGACAGCCCAAATAGTGAACAGCTCGGAAGCACTTGGGATCATTATGGACGGTTGGAATGAATAACCCTTTCAGAAGACATTTGGTTAAAAGTTGAACCAATTCATAAAGTTTTGAGGCCAATTTTTGCAGCTACAACCAAACTCGAGGGCGATAAAGCGACATTGTCAGAAGTTCCTAAGATTTTTGAACACGTCGTAGCAAACGTAAAAAACTCCTTATCTGCTGCTGAGACCATATCCAACGATGATAAAAATCTTATTTTCAGTGCAATTGAAAAGAGCCGTCAATTTGTTGAGTAACCATTTCACTACGCTGCCTAATATTGTAGATCCCAAATGCAGAGGAACAAAATTATCAGCTGATAAAATTGCAGCAGGATTAGAATTTATACACACCTATGCTCAATTGGAGAAAATTGATGCAAATAAAGTTATGTGTAACCTAGCTCTGTACCGAGCAAAGAGCGATTGCTTTTCACAGAATGGTATTTGGGCTGTTGTCGGTCAATTAGAGCCGAGGACATGGTTCTGTGACTCCCAGTTGATTGCAAGTATTGCAATACAAATTCTGAGTGTTCCACCATCTTCATCTGCTAGTGAAAGAAACTGGTAACTATTTGGATATGCACAAACTTTGAACAGAAATTGTTTAACAACTGATAGGTTGCAAAAACTGATCGCAGTAAGGGCCAATTTACGATTATTGTCGAACAGCTGTCATGCTCAGTTTCAAGATTCGGAAGAAGACTCAACACTCACACGATGGAGACGAATCCTGAAGAGAAAGACCATTAGCGTATTAGTCTAATTTATGAATTTGAGTTTAAATATATTTCTTATCATTGTTATTATTATTAATTAAAGATCCACTGATAAAAAAAGGGTTTCTTTATTTATAATTATATTTTGGAAACTTTCCTCTTAAAATGGCAATATTCCCAGGAAGATTGGGAAAATTTCCATAAAATTCCGGAATACTTCCGGAATATTCCGGATTTTTCAACTCTCTCACTCCGACTAATATTTCATGCAAGTTGCTCTCTTGATAATTCAGTCTGCTGTTCAATCACAGCTCTACTTACCACCTTAAACCTGTGTCGTTCTACTTTTCCATTTACAAGTAGTCATCTCTAGTGCTACAAAAATGCTGAGGATGTCGATGAATACACTCAAAACTTTAGTAACGAACAAAGTTTTGGCGTACGTGAATACATTCCGTATTCCTACAGGAGATCGTAATAACAGCAACATTTCTCTTGGCTTAATATGATTGCAATCAAGATATATGAGTCACATCCATAAATTACATCAAGTAAAAAAATTAAAAAAAAAAAAATTACAAAACTGCACGTAACACCTGCAAGTCCATTATCCAGAGAGAAGAATTTCTGTTTGACTAGAGAATTAGGCGAAGAATTTTGGTAAGCCGCAATGATAGCAAAGGTTTCTAGTCTTTCATCAAAGCTATAAGGAACACTAATCCTTCTATACTTTCACTGCTTAACAACGACGACTTTCAGATTATATCCAAAAACGCAGAAAGTATTGACCCCTCACATTATCGACCAGTTGCAATCAATTCGATTCTATCAAAGGTTTTTATATCCATCACTTATTTTAAATTAATGAAGTATCTAGAAACTAAGCAACTCATCCAGGATCGCCAATATGACTTCCGGTCTGGACGCTCATCTGGAGATTTGCTAACTTTTCTTACGGAATGTTGGAATCGTAATCTCCAAATTTTAGTGAGTCCAGAATCGTTGCTGTAAATATTTCAATTTAAACGCTTGGGACTAGCTTGCATAGCTATAGTTCCGTTGGTGTAGATAATGTTGAAAGCTGCTTTGAAGGCTTGGCTCTATGGATGACAACAGCTAAGATAGCTGTAGCTTCGTTGGTTAACTAGAGCAGCTGTGAAGCCTTGACTCTGTAAATGGCCTCAGCTGTATGTTAGCTGTACTTATTTGATATCATGCCTTAAATACCTCGCCTTTCCTTTATATGCGTATACAAGGGAATGTATCTAAGGGAAGATATCAGATCAGTAACTCTGCCACTCTCCTCATGGTCCACTAATCTTTTCTCTACCTCCTTCCCTCCGTTCCCTAAGCACATTTTTAATGGACCAATTATATATGAGAAATTCAAAAATGATTGCTTATTGAAATTGTCTACTTCATAGACAATTTGTTAATAATGAATTAAAGTTGCGCGTTCTTAGAACGGGATTTTCTCTTAAGCTTGGAATTTTTTTTATTGGATTTTAATTTCAGTAATTTAAAAAAAAAATTTATTTTTATTTATTTTTTTATTTTTAAAATATATTTTTCATAAAAAAAACATGCTGGGATTCGAACTCGTTACAAACAGTCTTTAAATATTTCATTGGGTGCCAGGACACTCAAGAATTGATGTTAATGATAACGCACACGTACATCCATGCATCCATACAACCATGTAGAACTGGATCCAAAGCCTAATTAACCAGAGATGGACTTCAACGACAGGATCCAGGGAAGGATATTCACCAAAGAAGAGCCTGAATCTTTTGAGGCTATCTAGGAATCAACTGAGGATTGTTATAGGAGTCCTAACCGGACACTGCAAACTAAACAAACACAGGCATTGGATAGGTATGTACATATATAGGCTATGTCTCGAAAAGGATGAAACATCGGAGCACGTCGAATGCGACGCCACATTATAGATACCGGGCGTTTGGCTCATACTTCTTAAAAGCTTCCGGCTTTGAAGAATCTTCACCCAAAACAATCCTGCTTTTTCTAGGTATAATGGTATTTTTAGATGAACTGTAAAGAAAGCGTTGCAAAATAAGCCAAGGAGCGGCTGCAGTGCAAAGTCCACTCGCCCCGCTTAATTCTACCGAACCTAATCTAATCTAATTTAATCTACAGACAGTCTGGGCTTTTCTGAAGTTTTTTTTAAATACTCTTTTAATTAAAAAAAAAAAAAAAAAAAAAAAAACATGTTAGGCTTCGTCCCTTAAGGAGCCCATGTACAGTCACGCAATTTGGCCAATTCGTGTAGGACAACGATATTGTAACGCAGATTTGACCGTGTGTGCGCCTGTTTGACGGTGTTATGCGCAGTGTGTCGTCAAGCGCTTGGACGATAATCAAGTTAGTTTGATTTTTAGGAGCGGGGCTACATGTTTGACAACATACCGTACCTTGTAGGTCGATGTTTGTCACGCATTCGCCATTCTTGAATTTGGAGTGAACTCTATTGAAAAAAAGATAATAGTTAACAGTTATGGCATCTTCTGATATGTGTTTCTGTCTTAATGTTGGACAGCGTGTGTAGAAAATCTTTCATGTGTGGTACACAAAGTTGGACAACATGTTTGCTGTGTATGGGCCGCTTAAGGAACCATACACGGTCGCAGATGTTGTCCAACTCGAGTAGAGCAACGATGTGTTGTCACGCAGATATGACCATGTGTGTGCCTGTTTGACGGTGTGACACTCAGTATGCTAAGCGGTGGGACAAAAATCAAGTTTGTTTGATTTTTGGGGGTGGGACTACGTGTTTGATGAAATATTGTACCATGCAGCATTCATCTATTCATCTTTCTTGAGTGAGCTCTATCGAAGTACAGATAATAGTTAAGCTTAGCCCAGCATTGAATAGGGGCAAAATAAAATTTAACGCGGTCTCCAACTATTTCACATTAAAATCGCTGGTAATATTTTGACGAATGTAAGTTTGGAGAAAACAAAATAATTCGTTTTTACATTTCGATAAAATAAATTTAACTGTTTTGTCAATAAAAAAAAACAATGCAAATTGTCATAGAAACAGGAAATATCAATATTTTACAAATCATTTAATGTTTTAACCCGGCGCAAATGACGAGAAAATAAATACGCGGACGATGACACCGGGTCATTATAACCCGAAATATTCCGACAAAGAAGTTTTTATTTAATAAGGGTTCTTTGCATATGTGGTAAAAAAAATACGAATGTATTTTATATAAATTAAACTTGTATTAGCTTCCTCAATAACACATGCAAAATTAACTTTGAAAACTAAACTGTGGTATTTTTTGTTTTATCTTTGTAACGCTGGGTCATATTACCCGTGTTGACTTGATGCACTGGTATCTTGCTGCCAGACGCCGTTGCACTGAGAGTACTGGCGGTACGAGTAGAGGGAGGTTGTATTTACAGCTACACAAACGTTCTAATTGTACGGTGAGCGTAAATAAAAAAAGATCACCGCATTAAATTGATTCGAGTCAATGTGACCCAGCGTCATTTGCGCCGGGTTATGCCTAGGACCGAGTTCGAGTAAAGCAGTGCGGAGTTCAAGTAAAAAGTGACATTTTCATTAAAGTTTTACCGCGGGTAAAAACCCAAGCAAAAATTTAACTAAGGTGTTTACTATAGTACAGTACAGAGTTCAGTAGTAAAATGTACCGTTTTCTCAATTATAAGATAGATGGCACTTTTAAGTCTCCATTCATTTTTCGGACTATGTTAATGTGCTGAGCATACAAATGCTGGTAAAACTTTGGCATTTCTTTGGTTCAGAGCTGGGCAAGCACAAAAAAAAAAGTACTTAAGTACAAGTACAAGTATCGAAGGCCTGAGTAAGTGTAAGTACAAGTACCGTATATATGAAAAGTACTTGTAACTAAGTACTAAGTCTATAAATAGTACTGAGTATTTTTTTAAGTACTTTTTAAAGTACTTTTTTAGAATATTTGTACGTTGGCAGTAATATTATGAAGTTTTTCGAGTTCAGTTAATAGATATTAATTAATAAATACCTTTTGAAAACTGTAATCTGTATAGTAACCAGTTTCCACTATTTATAGTTTTTTATAGTTTTCGGCACTGCTCGTAGAGTAAAACTTTCACCTGTCATTGGTAAACTTATTAGAGGTCCACCCAAGCACCCATTGTCGCCTCCAATAATGCATAAAAATTCTAAGGAAAATATTTCCAGTAAATTTCTAAGACGAAATTGAGGCCTTCCCTACATCAGGTCGAGGCATCGTCGATCTTATATTCGAGCGAGACGTTACTGGTTTTTGTTCTGCTTGCCCAGTCATATTTGTATATTATTAGTTCTCTTAAGGTTCTGCCTGGACGCGTGAGTGCGGCACATTCTTTGACAGTTCTTTGCGTGCTTTAAAACTCAACAAAAAAAGAGTTGCGCTAGAGATTGTGTTTGCTTTTCTACGAAGAGTTAGATACTTGTAGGTACTTAATATACTCAGAAATACCTAAGTAAAATTCTTGGTACTTAAGTACAAAATTAAGTCTTAAGTACAAGTAAATCGAGGCAAGTACTTATGTTCAATTACTAATTAGGGACATTTCAAAAGTATTGAGTAATAAGTCTTAAGTAACGAAAATGTACTTTAAGTAGTACTTAAGTCTTTTTTTACTTAAGTATTGCCCAGCTCTGCTTTGATTGTTCAGAAAGGGAGTTTATTTAATTTTTCCCGTGGATTTTCTTGACGACTATACACATTTAGACCGACCGGCCGCAGCAACAAACTCGTCGGCGATGTGATGATTTATAAACATTATAAATAATAATCACTTAACATTTTAAAAAATACTTCCTATTAGTTGGGACTTTAACAGCTGTCACTTCGTTTTCTTAGCGTTTTTTTTATTTTTATTTTTTTTTTTGAGTCCGCGTTAAATTTTATCAATACATGAACTGCTTACTAAGCTTCATGAATGCCATCTATTTTATAAAGAGGGAGTCTTCAGTTTTAACCGTTAAACTGGGTACTACATTAATCAAATCATCAGTAAGATTTTTGTTTCCGACTTTACCAGCATTGAAATTTGAATGGAAATGTCAGATTTTACCCGAACTCGATACTAGACTTTAACAATTAATAGTTCTAACAGATCCTAATATATGTTCTTCTCCTGATGTTGAACAACATGATATGTGTTTCTGTTCTGATATTGGACATCATATTTGACAATGTGTGGAGAAAAAGGCTTCATGTATGACACATCAAGTTGGAGAACATGTTCGTCGTGTATGGTTCGCTTAACATACAGAGTCTGGGCTTTTCTATAATTTTTTTAACTTAATTTTTAAAATTTTTTATTTATTTTTTATTGTTTTTTTTTTTTTTAATTTTGTTATTCTTTAAAGATATTTTTCATTGATGAAAGAAGCAACGCTGGGATTCGAACTCATTACAGACAGAGTCTGGGCTTTTCTAAATAATTAAATACGATTGATGAAATAAAATTAAAACTAAAATCGGTGGGAGTGCATCTATGCCAACTAGCCGCAAGTAATGACAAATTTGAAGAACAATACTAAATGGAAATCTAATATATGTAAATGCTCCTTCAAAATAAATTAGGATGCGCTTTTTTTACTTTTGTGTTATGTTAATCTCTAAAACAAAACATCCCTCTAAGAATTTCATCAATGCAAAATAATCACTCTTCTCAATAGCCCACTGCTAGATTTCTATCGCCTTTGATATCACAATAAATGCTGCAAAAAAACCAAAAATAAAAAAAAAAAACATTTTTCTTAAACCATTTGCAATTTTCTCACGACTGTGAATCGAATGAGTGCCATTCTTTGAACCCAATAAAAAGGAATTTTGTTACGACATCCGAAAACTTTGTTGAAACACATACATTTTCTGCATCATCTTCTTCTACATACTACCCCCGATTTGCAGTGCAGAAATTCTAGAAATCTTTCGCTTTTGTATAGTTTCAGCTCGTCTTTCTGCTGCTCCCATCTGAATTGAATGAGCGGAAGAAGTCAATACTGACATTACCCGTGAACAACGAAAAACAAAATACGAAAAAGAGTTATCGACGAAACAGGTCCAAGATGGCAAAAGGTAGCATCATGAATAGAGGAAACAACTTCCAGAAAACGAGCAAACCTGCCGGCTTGCGCCTCTTTTATTCATCGCCTCCTTGACAGAAGATTTCGGTCCGAGGCGGCTGAGTTCAATCGAAGCCGCGAATCCACAGCCACAAATGGATATTTATTTTGAAACGTTAGATATACAATTGATATTAATCACACGTGTAATGTGAGCTGGTGTGCTGTATATTTTATCGGACGTGCCACGTATAATGGTCGTAGGTCTATCTTGGCACCCATATAGAGGGATAATGGCCCTGACTTAGGCATATCTCTCCAACTCTAGCTTGATTCGGTGAGTGAATAATGGAAAGTGTGCTGCACGCTAGAGCTAGAATTATTTATCTATTCTTGAGTTAGTAAGGTACCTAGCATACCTAGACCTACCATATTCAAGAAGATGTGGCCGTTTTTGGATTCGGACCGTTCAATGTTCATCGATGTACTGTGCAGAATGTGCGAACTTTGTAAAATATAACTCGTCAGGGTCAGGAATTTATCGGCCCAGCAGCAATAGGTGATGGTGGTTTCTTGGTTAGTTGGTTGGTTGGTTCGGTATCGGTGAACACAAAACCTCGGCGGCAATAGACAGAATACATACAAAATATCGGTTTAGGTGTGGAGTTGGATAGATATCAGGTCATATGAACATTGAGAAGTGCAGAGTTTTCGATATCGGATCATGTTTATGAACGCTTTGTGAAGAGCTACGATCAAATTCATCTTTATGAGGTCTTTGAGGTAAGCGGTCAACCTTTGCGGACCTAATGAAAATCGTATACGGAATCGATATTCATTCCTTCATAGGGTAAAAATGACGGTTGGTTTCTTATCTTTAATAATCCTCTTCTGTTTTTGGTTTACTTTATACCCTGTACTGCACGTTATTCCTGGGATTTTTCCATTGTGAAATATTGTGTTGAGGGTCAAAGTGTATAATTTTGTTGGCTTTTGTTGAAAGTAAGATAAGATCTAATTGTTTTACGCACACAAAAGATGATGTTACTGTAAATATATATTTTACCAAGATGTAGTATGGCAGTCCAGACTAAATAATAAGTAAAAATTTTTTAATTTTTAAGTCAAATTTCTTTGAAATCGGAAATATGGCAAAGTCTGAGTAATTGACTGAAACGGAAACGATACTAATTGAAATCTTTGCAAATAGAAAAAAAAAACAACAACAAATTTGATTGAAAAAATTATTTTTATTTATCTTGCCAGCAATTTTCAAACGTCTCATATTAAAAAGGTTCTGTTCTGGTTTAAATGTTTCCGATTCCTCATCAGATGGAAGTTAACGAGGAGGCGTTGATCTACATTTATTTTATGCAAGGGGATTTTAACAGAGGAATTATTAGAGGAATCACTAATCGTTTGATAAGGGAAAATGGAAGACAAAACGTTGGGAGAATTACAGTGGTGGAATTTACATAAAAGCAACATAAATATCTTCTTAAAAAATATAGAATATATAACTTGTCGAAGTAGGCTTTTTTGAGGTTCTTCGGTATAAACGAAAAGCAAAAAGAAGGATCTTTTTTTATTTATTTGTTCTATTACTTTTTTAGCCAAACTTATGGAGACTTATTAGCTTTTCTGATGGAGCGTTGGAACCGTAGTCTTTACAATTTTGGTGAGTGCAAAATCGTTGCCCCGGAAATTTCAAAAACCTTTGATAAAGTCTGGCATCCAGCACTTTTAGCCAAACTTACAGCATTTGGTCTCCTCTCTTCTCATCTATTATGGTCGCCTAATCCGGGTCGTATTAGATGGCGCTACATTCGAACCATATTCTATAACTGCGGGTGTGCCCCAGGGCTCCGTTATGTCTCCGACTCTCTTCTTAATTTCCATTAAGGATCTGATTTCTATCCATCAATAGCTTCCCTGACAATAGCACGCTTGGTTTTGCTTAATTATTTGACACTCTTGCGGACTAGAAAGAGAATACCACAGCTCTCAAACGAGATTGCATAATTAGATCATTAAAAACGATCTTGCCAATATCTTCGCTTGGGGCAAAAAGAATCGCGTCGCATTCAATGCATCTAAAACCGAAATCTGTCTTATTCTTTTAAAACAAGATCATAATTTCCCCACTCCTGTTTAATTTGATGGAGGTGTAACCTACCATAGACCGTCTTCATGCATTCTTGGCATTAATATATCCAGTAAGTTATGCTGGACTGATCACATTTTCTTTGTTTCCAAAAAAGCATCCAAATTTGTTGGATTTCTGAAAAGAATAAAGAAACACTTCAGCCCATCGAATCTAGTGCACCTCTACAAGTCATGCATCAGACCTCCCAAGTAACAATTTTAGTTTTATAATAGTCCGCAAAGCATTTTCTATACTATTTTATAAAACTTGTAATAAAGCTATTTAGTCAAACGAACAATAATAGGACCATGAAGAAGCCCTTATAAAGCTCAAAGGGCCCACACTACAATAAGCTTTCAGGGCCTATTTTTAAAACCTAACAAAGCCCAATTGGTCTTATCTGGATTACTCTTTGCGACAATTTAAAGTTCTTTATAAAACCTTTCATAAAACTGTTAATGAAAGAAAAAATCTTAATTTCAACTCATGAACCTATCCGCATAATGTTATCCCAACTATCATAAAGCTATTCTTTAAACCTTTTTAAGATAAAATGGCATTGGAAATATTATTTCAGCAAACACTTGAAACTTCAAAAACAAAAGTAATATTGAAATGCATCGAGATTTATAAGTTCCACTTTATAATAATTTAATAAAATGTTGACATTTAATTTAATTTTACTTCATGTGTGTAAATATATGGTATTTAAGGGGAAATTTAACAATTTAATATAGCAACTTTTATGGCGATTGAAAGTTTACTGATAATATTGCATAGGATAGCTCGAAAAATAACAACGGGCCTCAAAAATAATTAAAATTAGGAAAACTTAAGAAATATTTGTAAAATAATTTTTTTTATTTATACCATATTTAATCTAAATATTATTTTTAATAAGTTTGAAATTGAAAAAAAAGTTTGAAAATGTTATCTCTAAGTAATGAAACGTGCTAAATTCCTGAAAAAAATAATTTTAAAATAATGCATTTTAAGCATAAGATGGAGATTTTACCTTAAGGCCTATTTGCAACATGCGCGGCTGTAATAAAACCGTTTGATTTTAGCATGGCTTCGATTAAAACATTCTATGCTATTTTAAATCCATTTAGTTTTAATCTAAACCTTTCTGAGTGCTCGTAGGCGGATATAATTCTATTTAATATTAAATAAAACCATTTAATTTTATATAAACGCATTATAAAACTAATTGCACTTATGACACTTGTATATATATATGTATTTATTTACAATCGAACATAAAACTTTTTTCTGACTTTTACCATGCTTTTTAATAGGCTTATAGTACCTATATGCATTGTTCGTACGGAGAAGTGTAAATCTTTCACTAATTTAAATCTATACATTTATGAGATTATTTAAATTAAAAATAGTTTTTTTACAATAAATATCTCGACTTTATATTACAGCTAATTGGCTGCTTATAAAGGCAAAACAAATTTGCTTGACTTTAATTTAGTTGCAAATAAAACCGTTCGCTCTTACTTAGATCTATTTGATCTCAGTTAAAACCGTTCTAATTCTATTTAGACTCAAATAATGATATTTGCTCTTAGATAAATCTATTTAGTTTTATATATATCCCGGATAAATCTTGTTTTGACTTGTTGACTTGTATTTGACGTCGCGATTCAGTTTACAAGCGTACGTTGTGCCTAAACGTTCTTTTCATTGCGAGGAGTGCATAATAAATATTGTATTGGTATGTAAATTGAATATTTATTCTATTATGCATGTTGCATGTTACGTAGTATAAATTAATAATTTTTGATAAAAGTTAATGATTTTTTTTTGTGTTTGTTCTTATTGGATTTATATACAAAATTATTTCGTCTTTACTTTACTGTTAAATGCAGTCTGTTCGTGACTTTTGCGTAAATATGTACATATATCGATATTGGAAAACAGTAATTTGTACCTACATAAATAAAATGACAAAATATTGTTGCAAACTGAAATTTTACTGTAAAAGAACTCAATTCTTTCTTTAAAATATAGCATTATCATAAAGATTACATATATATATTTCCCGGATAGTATAATGCCGTTTAAAATAGTACAGACCATTGAAGATGGCGAGGCCTGTTTATGTGTAGTACCTAGTAAATGGGAGGTTAAAGGTACTTTACATTGGCCACTAAAAAGCCAAGTTGCTAAACTGTGCCAGATTGAAAATTCTGTTCCAAATGAAAAGTGGGAAAAAATAAATTGTGTCAGGAAGAGAGAATTTTCCACTCGAAATGAGGCGATAAAAGAAATGGAAAGAATGGAGGAAAAGTCGGATACGGAAATTGACGATGCCACATTTAATCCAATAATAAAGAAAACGAAAACGCGGTCAAAATTAATTCAGCCCCATTCTTCTAAACCAAACTTTAATAGTGAAATTCCTGTTCGGGAAGATGTGGTAATAATGTGTAACTATTAATAACTTTCCAACAAATATTTAATATTATTTTTCCTTCATTTTCATTTTTCCTTCATCAACAGTTTCAAATAATCAAATCTCTACACAGTTTTTTCTACGAAATGAAGCAATTACTCCACAGATCTTGACAACTGGAAATGGCACATATTTACTTAGAGAGGATGAAGAATCGGTATGACAAATTATAATGTGCAAAATCAAATTAGTGTATTTTAATTTTTTTTTCAGCAAGGTATATCAGCATTAGAAACAGATGGGAATACGGCAGAAGTTTTTCTTTTACAACAAGGAGTCCATGATTCTGAGAAAGAAAGCATTTTAACAAATCTTTTAGAGAACCAACACAAGATAATGCAAAGTATTGCTAAATTACAGGCATCAGTTGACATTTTAGCAAAGGAATATAAGAGCAGCATTAGTATATCAAAAACAGCTGCCGAAACATTGAAAACATCAGACGCCAGTATATTGATGGAACCCATAAATTCCGTCGAAAAGTTAAGTGAAATAGAAGAACAACTAAAAAATGAGAGCGTTGTAAATTGTGTAGTGGAAAATATAAAATTTATCTGTGGGACCAACGGCAAGGCAAATGGAATCGACTGTTGCTATAAATTGATAGACTATTTTATTACAAGAGAATTTTTACGTCAGTGCTCATGGACAGGAAATACAAGATCTACATGCGAAAGTATTAGTTGTACAGTAGAGGAAGGAACTTCTTCTTTGGGAGATGGCTCAGCAAAAGTAGCACTAAAATATTTTAAAAATTTTAGAAAGTGTTTTTTGAAAACAGTAATGTTAGCTGATAAAGATTTCACTGAAACACAGTGTGACACGTTCTTTAAAAGAATTATGAAAAATAGTAGGCAGAGAGTAATGGGAAAAACTCTAATATCAAAACATAAAAATCGACCAAAATGCTTGAAATACAAGAAATGGAGAAATACTTCAACTAATAATGAAGAAGGCCAGGAAGAAAGCAATCCTAAAGAAATACATCAAAAAGGCCTGGATGATACAAAAGGAAATACCAGGGATTAATATTAATAAATGGATATTAACTGAAGAGAGTATACGAATTACTACGATGCGATATGGAGGTAATATATGGATACATATGTGGTTCACGTTTCAAAGGAACGCCCGTATTGCTTCGTATTTATATTCAGCCGTCTTTTTCATGAGCTCATCGAATCTAGTGCTCTGTAATCATTAATTTGTTTGTACTTAAACTTTAAAAGCCAGGCAAACTGTATTAAAGGCGTTGATTTTCAATGTGTTCAGATCCAAGATCAAACTTTTCATCTTGCCATTTTATACCACTTCATGACCTCTTTTCCTTTAGTTATGATTGTTGTGTTATAAAATGGCAGGATGAAAAGTTTGTCCTTGGATCTTGAACTTATTGCAAATGAACGCCTTTAATAAAGTTTGTGTGGCCTTTGAAGTTTAACTAGAAACAAATTAATAATTACAGAACACTAGATTCGGTGAGCTCATGAAAAAGACGGCTGAATATAAATAGTAAATAGTAGTAGCTATCGATAGCTATATTGTTTTTTAAACGGCTCATAGTTTTTTTTTAAATACTCTAAGAAAGAGTTTTTTTTATGTATCTTTTATGAAATTTCCATGAACTCATCCAATCTAGTGTTATCATTTCATCAATGTGTTTAGAACCAAGATGCAACTTTTTATACTGCCATTTCATAATATGTACTTGATGGATTTCTATAGTTATAGTTATAGTTATATTGCATTAGCTATCTACAGCGTGTTTCAGTTAAGTATGACCAAGGAGTGGAGAGATGGGAGGTGTCAAGACAAGCAACTAAATGTAAGCAAAGAGGGCCCGGCGTTTATAAGTTAGCGTGGATTTGTGATTGTCGGTACATTTCCTCTAACACCCTAAAACTTTTTTTATATACATCATCTAAACTTTGCAATATATTTCAAATAACCTCTTCTGTTGGCAGTTACAGGACATTAAAGTCAAAAATTTGAAAATAGTAATAACCATTAGTACGTTATTACAAGACTTCGAAGCTTCAGAATGTTAGCCTTCATTTTATTCTACTCATGCACCGGTTTTAGATAAAGTTATTTTTATTATTATAATCTTAAAAATCGTACAAAAACACGGTGGCATGTGGGCACATTTGCAGAATCGAATGAAATGTAATATTCTGGGATTTCTAAATATTGTAAGAAAGTGCTATATGTAATTATTATGATTTTTGGAGAGAAAATCGGTATCATTTAACAAAATTTAATAAAATTGTTTTCTATTAACCCTTTCTCCTTGGTCATCCTTAACTGAAACACCCTGCATAACATTACTATTTGCTCAAAATTGCTTTTTGAAAATTCTCTGAGAAACAATTTTTTTTTTATATATTTTTATAAATGAAAATTCTTAAAAATATTTTGAATATCTTTTATTTCTTATTTTGTCTTATTTTGTGGGTTTCAAGAATATTACAAATATTGAATTTTAAAGAAAATGTAATTAAATATATCACAAAGTGTGAAGTAATGGAATAAAGACAACTGTTTCATTTTCATT
This sequence comes from Dioctria rufipes, assembly GCA_963924295.1. Taxonomy (NCBI): domain Eukaryota; kingdom Metazoa; phylum Arthropoda; class Insecta; order Diptera; family Asilidae; genus Dioctria; species Dioctria rufipes. The sequence continues at coordinate 76,122,047 of OZ002743.1, read as the reverse complement.
GTCTGGAATAGCTACAAGCTTACATTTTATTTCATTCAAATCATAAAGCTTTCCTACATTTTTCTCACAATCAGAAGTATAAATGTTCAAATGCGTTGATCTTATTGGAGTCTCAAAAAATTTACCAAGCCTTTTTAAACTGCAGCCGTAGATAGATACAACGTTATTTTGGCTGATTACTCCCTTCATTGCTACAATTTCGTTCTTCTTAGTTAAGAGCCATTTGTTTTCCATTTCATTACTTAATGAAAAGCCATCCAATTGCACTTTAGAAAAAAAACTTGCTTCCGATTGCGCACTTAGAAAATCTCGAGTAATAAAGTCATGATCATAAATTTGCCTCTTTACAATTGGAAATACTTTAACGTTTCTTCTAATATCATATCCCTGTACTTGGCTTAGTTCGCCTAACCTTTTCGCAACTTGAACTAGGGGTTTATTTCCACTTCGTATCATATTTTTAATTTCATAAAGTTTACTTTCAAAAGGGTATGCATTAAATGTTGTTAAAACACCAAACCTTTTTACATCATCTACCAGATGGGAAAGATTATGTACATTACTTGTGATATAATCTTCTCCGTAAATATCTCCGTAGTATTCTATATAGTGTTCCAATAATACGTGAGCTAGTTCAAGAAAATTCTTATACCTTTCTGATGAACAAATTGTTATCGCACAGAAGAAAGCCAAGAAATGCTCATAAACATCAGATGGTAAGAACTTCTTTAATACAATAATTCCCAAATAGTACAAAAATGTACGAAACTCTAAGCCCTTCCAATGTGCAAGGCAATCAAGGCCCCTCACAGCACGATGTATTTCAGCGGGCATTTTATACTGTAGTAAAAGTTTTGAAATACTTGCTATATCTCGAGCAGACCATTTAGTTCTATAATTACCAAAACTTCCATCCCGCCATCCCATTAAGCATCTTTTCATAATCCCAAGATCAATCAAATGAAGCGAATCACCAATGGTAAAATCTTTGATCATGTCGATAGGAAGTTGCAATAAAGGTGTATCGTATTTATGATGAGATCCATAGATTTTTGCACGGAAGCCTGCATCAGTTCTTTTATGGCAACTAACGCGAGTAAAATAGTTGCAATGTGAAATATATGAATAAACACCAATAGTGGTACATTTTTGACATCCATTTTGGGCGTTGAAATAAGCCACACCTGCATAATTATAAAAAAGTAAAATAAATATTTGAAATTGTATAGGTTTTTTACACATTTATTTTTTACCTTTAACAAAGGCTCGAGCTGGAGAGTCACAAATAAAACATCGGATTTGCACGTTAATTTTGTGTCCATTTACATAAATTCCTTTCTCTAAAACATCTTTCATCTCGTCCACAAAAGGTGTCAGAAATTCATTTAAATCATTCGGTTTGCTTTTACCGCAATAAATGCCAATAATCATAGGCTTTAAATGTGGCATTTCGTGAATGTTGAACAAGATTGGCCAAAATTCATCTTTAGAACTCTTATAAGTAGGCAAGCCATCTAAATTTACGTTAATTGAAATTTGTACAGGCTCTTTTATATTGCTAAAAGCCCGTTCAATGCAAAATTTAAATCCTTGGTGCCAATATTGACCTCCACCTATTTGCCAAAGTGTAATTATTTTCTCTGTTTGCAAAAATGTCCGTGGGTCCTGTGGTAGTACGTTTGGCAATCGATTATTAAGCACTTGCATTAATCCTTTCAAAGCACTCTGTTTTATATTAAAATTATTAGACCTAGGAGTTCTCTTCGTAACATTTGATTTTTGTGTTCTTCATCTTCATTATAAAGGTCTTCGTCGTAATTTTCTAATTCAGTTGACCAATTATTTTTTATTTCTTCAGTTTCCACATCAGTTATTAGTGGATCCTTAATATTAGTAATTTGTGAAGATAGCACATTTAAAACAATTGGAGCTGGTACAAAAATTGATGGAACCGGTGATGTCAGATTTTCGTTGTTAATTATATTTTCCTTTATTTTCGTATTCACGATTTTAAGATAATTATTTTTAACACTTCGTTTGAAAAAACCACTTCGTTTTACTTTTTTCCACTTTTGAGCGAACTCCGACATATTTAACAACTCTTTTAATTACTCTCCGCACTCTTGCAAACATGGCGTAGCAAAACATTTGACAACTTTGGCAAAGGCACCTCGATAGACCTATTAGCTTTATACAGAATATTTCAGCATTTGAATCAGCCTATTAATCCTATAATGATTTTATGAATGAATTTTGAAACGCATTCTTAAAACCTCTATGCATAATAGTTTTATGATAGTTGTCTACATAACCCAATAGTTCTCTAGACGAAATTGTCTCTTAAATTGGATTTAAAGTAGCTCTCTGTGCTTCTTAATATAACCTTTATAAGGCTTATTTTTTAGTTTTATCAAAGATTTATACAATAGTTTTGAAGGATGCCTTAAAACCTTAACAAAATTAAGAGGTAATTAATTACTATTTTGCTGCTTAATAGTTTTATATTGGTTGAAGTAGATGACAACGATAAAACTTCTATAAGTACAAATAGACTTAAATGCTAAATGATTTTATTACTACTCTCCAGGCGGTTTTTAAAACATCTCAACAAAAGCAATTGGTCTTGGAGACGAATTGGTATGACTTACAATCACAATAAAACTATTTAGCAAGTTCAAAACCTTAACAAAACAATTATAAAACCTGAGTAAAACTAAATAGCAATGGAATACCATTCCCATATCTGGGATGGGGCTGGTCGCATAGCCTTAGCTTCTTCGGATATTGTCCAGAAAAAAGCCTTCAGGTTCATTGCCGATGTGGCAATAGCTTATCATATCGCCTCCCTTGGGCACCGCCGCAATGTTAGATGCCTTGCGCTCCTTTATCGCTACATGCGTGGTCAACGTTCTGATGAAATATCTAGTCTGATACCTTGTAGAATGGTTCCTGTACGCAATTCTCGCGCTGCAAACTGTGCACACTTTGAAAATTACTTTCGACCGTACTGTAAGATTCCGTGATGTTTTTTTTATACCGAACTGTGCCAAGGTGAAACAGTCTACAATATTCTGTCCTTCTTCCGGCATACAATCTGCGAAGGTTTAAGAGTGAAATAAATCGGCGCCTCAGCCACTTTCCTTATGCTCCCTAATTCCCTTCCATTTTTCCTTCCTGCCAAGCTATGCTCTACATCATAGCGTATCCCTAGAGCTTGGCTTAATAATATAAATATACAAACAAAAAAAAAAAACACATTTTATTTGTGATGATAGAGTTTCAAGTCTTGGTTCGACTCATCAACACGTTCCCAAACAACAAATTGAATGACTCGAAAAAACAAATGAAAGTGGAAAAATATATAGAGAAAATAAGAAGACTAGAAACAAAATAAATAAAAAAATAGAAAAATTTAGAACAATTAAAAAAATCCAGATTAATTCAAACAGGATTGATCTGTATAATGGGCTGAAAAGCAAACGTTTCGTATCTGCAGAAACCGCAATACTCTTCAGTACGCCTGGCTTGCCGTCTGCCTTAGACGCTTGAAAAAGATCAACCCGATCTAATCTCGTGTAAACTTAGAATAAATTCTGTGTATTAATTATATGATGCAAAAAAATATGTAACATAAATATATACTTTACTTTTTAGTAACCAGTAGAAGCTCCCTTCTCTTTGATTAACGGGAACATGCGTCGCGACATTGACTGTGTCAGAATCTCTAAGTCAATTTGTGGAATTGGCGATCATGTTTCTTTAACTGAAAAATGTTGTGAAATTGGCGCCAATTAGATACGCCTTGCAATAATCCCCCAGATACCCAGATCTGCACTCTTTATAGAATCGAGTTTCGAGATTCGTAGATCAGCGAGCTGTATTTATTAATAACGGCATTGTCATGCTGGAAAATGAAGTCCGTGCCGAATATTTTTCTTGTCAGATTTTCCATTTTACTGAATATCCAGCGCAAAATAAAAACCATTTTACTCCGCCGAAATTGCGAGTTATGTTCACCTCTTCCTGAAGTTTCTTACCATGCCAATAATACTGAAAGCTATCTGGGCCATCCTAGTTAAACTTCTTACCGTCTCAGTGAAAAGAACTTTTCGCCATTCCGTTTTCCAGCTTATATGGCTTTCAGCATATTTTAATCTAGCTTTTTTATGAGCTACATTTAGAGGGAGTGCTCTGACCTTTTTCTTCAATTCTGTATTCAGATTTTCATTTAAAATTATCCGCACTCGGTCGGCCTGTTACTGGTAAGTTACTTATAACTGGTATGATAATAATTTGTTTGCTGCTGCCTTACGGACGATTAATCGAACTTGTCGTCCTGTCACTTGTTTGTTTATTGGCCATAATTACTGCCAAACTTAAAAATTTTGTATATTACGCAGTGTTTGATTTTCCGATCATAATTGAAATATCCCAACCTGAAAGTCCGCAATCCTTATAACAGACAATTGCGACTCGTTCTTCTTTGCTTAAAACTTTACCTGGTATAATGTGTGTATTTTTCACAAGATTAGAAAAATTAATTTTAAAAGTAATTCCAGGATTTGTTTCGCTTCTAAAAACCAAGAACACACTTTAAACTCTTTTTATATAAATTTCCACCACTAGCGCAATAAAATAGTTAATTTGGAGATGAACAGTGATATCAAAGAGATCAAAAGACATAACCGGAATTCTTGGTAAGAGTCTTATGGGATGGGTGATCTAAATAAGTTAAAAAACCTGCGGTGTTGCCAATAATAATGTAATATCAAACTATTTACGACACATCATGTTGCTTTTATGTAAATTTCCGACATACTATGGTCCATAACTCTTATGGTTGGTTTTAACGCACTCCTCTATATTGGGTATTATCTCCAGAGGGTTCCGATCAGGTGGCATCATAATGGACCATAAATGGACTAAATGCCGCTGATCGTAGTTCTTTTGATAGATGCTACTCTAATCTAGCTTAATTTAACCTACCGCTTGAGTAAATGACAACTCTATTCCCTCTTCTTCTTTGCTCTGTTGTTGAGCTTTTGGATTCAAAATTTATTGCTGCTCACTTTGTCAGCATTGACCTTAAAATCATTTCAATGCTTATGGGAACATTATGCCACATACCGTAACATACTGTTTTTTATAATGCACAGGGTCTTTGGGTGGTGGTTGGTGCTGTTACTGCCGCTCTACCTACTGCAGTTACATTACTTGGGAAGATCATTACTGTTATTTCTGCTGTTGCTATAGAGTTCCGTTAAACTTTGTGTTTTCCATGGCCACTTTATTTGGACCCAGAGTAGTCCTTCTTAGGGGTCTTATTTACAATGTAATTTCAGAAGTCTTATTTTTTCATCCCTTCAAGAAATTCTTCACCAATTCTCATCTCAAGACACGTAAACTGGTTGGTCTTAGCAGACAATCACTCAAACTGTTTATTAGTGCAGTCATTGGACATGGGTCCTTTCGGTATTTTAAAGCAGAATCAAACAGTAAACTGTATGAACTGCACGAAAAGGGAGACGAATCATGCAAGTAAAATATATGCGAGTGTGCTGGCTGCGCTGTACAGCTGTACAGCTGTAAGGTTGTAAGTTCAAAGAAGATTTTCAAGCCATCCCCTCCCCCTTCACAATAAGACAATAATCTAGCTCTTAAAGAGACTAGATTTAGTCTAGCCTCTTTTTGGTAGGCACAATAGATTAACTCTGTTCGCGGTGTCAGCAGGGTCCTAGTGGCTAAATTGCCCCTACTTTCAATCTTAACTTACCCTGTGTTTCCTGCGAGCACTTGGTTTGTGCAGGTAAAACGTTTCAAAAGAAGGAGCATGTGAATGGTCCTTGTTGGACCGGATGGTATTCCTAGCATTGTTCTCAAACAAGGTTTTGATAGTCTTTCACGTCCGCTTCTTTATTGATTTAATTTATCTTTGTCAACGGGTGTATTTCCTGATGCTTGGAAATCGTCATTTGTTATTCCTGTTTTTAAAAATGGAAAGAGAGACTTGGTTAGTAATTATAGACCTATTGCTAAATTGTCTGTTATACCCAAGCTTTTTGAAAGCATAGTTTGTGAACTGCTGAAGTTCGAATGTAAGCCATTAATTAGCTCAAAACAACACGGCTTCAGTAAGGGTAGATCAACATCAACCAACTTGACACTGTTAGCATTTTCCATTGCTAATACCCTTGAGAAGCGGTTGCAGACTGACTGTGTCTATACTGACTTCTCTAAAGCCTTTGACAAGCTTTCCCACAGAGTACTGCTGTTTAAGCTGTTTAAAATTGGTTTTTCTCCATTGTTGGTTGATTGGATCTCATCCTATTTAAGTGGTAGAAATTTCAAAGTGTTCTTCAGAAACGCACTTTCAAATGTTGTTTGTACGCAGCCTGGAGTTCCACAGGGAAGCCATCTAGGTCCCTTATTGTTTGTCTTATTTATTAATGATCTTATATCTGTGATAAAATTCACTGAAATTTTAATATATGTTGACGATGTTAAGACCTTCAAACAGATTCATTCACCGAATGATTGTATACTGTTGCAAAATGATGTATGTGCTTTAAATTTGTGGTGTAAGCGTAATAATTTATTTCTTAATATTCTCAAATGTAATGTTATTATCTTTAGCCGTAAGTTTTCTCCTTTTGTGTACCAGTATCATCACATAGACAATATTTCTATAAATGTAGTAGACCACATTAAGGATCTGGGCATTATCTTTGACTCAAAGCTTACTTTTTTCTCGCCATTTTGATTTTATTATTGGTAGAGCCTTTTCAATGCTTGGGCTTATCAGACGCTGGGCTAAGGAATTTAATGACCCGTACGCATTGCATTCCTTATAGTAAGCATTCGTGACGTCTATATTGGAATACGGCTGTCAAGTTTGGAGTCCTTATTATAGCGTACATATTAATAGGATTGAATCTATACAGAAAAAGTTTCTACGTTTTGCCCTTCGTCACCTTCCGTGGATTGATAGGTTTGAGCTTCCACCATATTCTGATCGTGTGGTTTTAATTAATATGACGTCATTCCATTAGAGGTGCGAGTTCTGATTGTGTATTTTTTTTCATAAAGTTTTGATTGGATTAATAGATTCTCATGAAATTCTTAAATCAATTTCGTTAAATTTTCCTGGTAGAATTTTAAGGTACCGCGATATTCTTTTCATTGAGACTCATCGAACGAATTATGGATTTTATGAGCCCCTCAGTAATATGTGTTGAATTTACAACAAAAATTCAAATATTTTAAATTTCAATATTGATTCAAGAGTAATTAGAAATTTGATTCATTGATGGGGTTTGTGATTTTATTTTTTATTGATTTATCGTAAACAAAAAAATTTTTTTTTTAATTTATACACTATGGTACGTTATATATAAGTCAGATTGTATTTATATATGTTGACTAAAAAAAAAACTTAATAAATAAATTTGTAAAAAATCTGTGCAGAAATTGCATAAGCTTGCAATTTCCTAGATCAGCACTTCTTTTGATTCTTGTTCAGACACTTTATGTGCGTTGCTTTGAGAATTTTTCTATCTCAACCATGGAGAGGTATGAAGTTCTGTGAATATATTTGACAGAAACACATTCTTCAGATTTCCTTCGATCATGATTTCAAGAAAATCATTTAACGTTTCATTCAAATTACAATTCCGAATTTCAAATTGTCAATCAATATTTCAGAAATATTCATTAAACATAAAGTAATTACCTGAATGAAAATTTTAGGGTGTTATAGTCTTTCCGGGTTACAACAAAATTTTCATGGTGAGAACATAATTTATATGAAGTTTTCCACAACATTTTATCCTCAACCTTCGAATTTGTTTATCAATAAAAAATCTTCCATTTAATTAGCTCGATTAAAACAAAGAATTAAAAAAAAAAATGTGTTTTATTCTGAAATGTTAAGTACTTAGCTAAATTACAATGCAATTAGAATATTGCCAAGGAAATTCACATAATATTCCTCGATCCGCTTTGAAAAACTAAAAGCCATCGCGGTAGACAAATTAAGCTATCGCAATGTTGAACTCAACAAGAAAATCAACTTAGCACTTGGCTCTTAGATAAGATGAAAACAAAAACTGTGCTACAATGCAGCAATTAATTAAATAAAGCATGTAATGAACAGCAGTAATTAATTCATGTATTTAAACAGCAGCACCTTTGCATTGGCAGCGCCACCCTCTACGTCTCTTCGGGTGCTGTACTCTCAGAGCAAAACAAATAGATTCTGACGACACAAAAAGGCAACCGCTTGCATGCGATTTGCATCAGTGAATAGGCCCCATGTGCCAGAAGCATCTGTAATCGGGTTTGCTAGCTCTTGCTAGCTATACTAGGGAGCCATATAGAATTTACTCTTTGTACCCTGATTGTATGAGGATTACCAGGATTTGGAGGACTTTGTGTGGGGAACGATAATCCGATTTACGACTTAGCTAGGGATGAATTTGCGTTGCTAGCTGGAGGGTATATTCTTAATTGCTGTCAACTTTATAGTTTTAGTTGCTGCTAATTGAACTAAAGTTGAATGAGCAATGGAAACACTTCAACGCCAGAGAATATAACGATCAACTCCTAATGAAATTATCCATTTGCAGGACATTTTCCCGCTAATTGATGCCAGATTTTATGCTTTCAATGGTGAATCATTTGGACAAGAGACATAAAACATACATTGATAATTACGTTAATGCCAATTGGGGTGTGTGTATGTGTGTGTGTGTTTAATGGTCGATAAAATTATCTCCACATCAGAATACCACATTTGGAGAAATAATTAGGAGGAATTAAGGAGAGATTTTGGTGTTTAAGTTGCTGATTGATGGTTTTTGAATGATTTGAAATTAGGATTTATTCGAATCAGCTATTGGAATTTCGAGGATTCGGAGAACAAATATTTGTTTTGGAAATAAATTGCGATAGTAATCCAATTTTGGTATTACTTCAGAAGAGTTGAAAATTCGTAAAATTTAATCATATATGGATTACAATTTTTTTTTACACACGTAGAAAACTCCACTTTTGTTATGTTGCCTAGTATCAGAAAATTCGTCCGCTTGATTGGAGTAGATCAGAATTTCTTGTTCATTACAAATTTTTCGGAAGTAATTAGATGAAGAAAAATATGGGTCAAACGGTTTCTCTGGGATTTTCTGAGTCTGACGAGGTACGGAATCTATTAAACACGTACTGTAATAGGGATGAAGATGTATTAATAAAATTGATTTAATTCTTAGAAGCCTTGGAGCTACTAAAAATAGAATCGCACAGCCATATGAGCAAGTAAACGTGTGATAATTTGAAAAATAGTTTCACCAGTCAATTTCCTGTAAATTCGAAAATATATCCGGACTTGCTTATGTATCTAAAAAATTATGATCCGTATTCCTTCTTTCTTAGTTCCTTCAACAGGATTTCCTCTTTATCGAAATTATTGTAATACGAAATTTAGATCCTCTTCGAGTGCCGCATTACTTGAGTTTGGTTATTTGTTAGTTGACACGGATTTAATTAGCCTTTTCTGACCTCTATTTATCTTCACTTTGTGTCTTTGCTGTTCAACAATTCTTGATAGACTCATTTTCATTCCGGTTTGCATTCATACATCCAGTAAAATAAAACTTGTTGAAAATTTTAATAGAGGGGTGATGCTAGACATATTTAGAATGCTTTAGTTAGACCTTCACACCTTCCAAGGAATAAAGTGGTAAGTTAGATTTTATAAGAGGGGTGCCGCTAAAAAACCAGTCTACATCACTTAGACCTCCAATGGGTCTATTGTGCCCCTTGACCTTATGCGATAACCTTTTTAAACCTCTTCGCCTGGGGGAGGGGAAGGGGGGTGGGAAGAAGTAGCTTTTAAAATTTTGTAAAAGTAATTGTTATCAATGTTTCTGTTTCTTCTCCTTTTTACCTTAATTCTTTCCTTCCACGAATTGTCACAATGACAAAATTCATCTGGGGTTTTCACCTGGCCGAGCGGTCACCAGGGTGTTGAGGTAATTCTGTCCACTCTCACGTACTGTGCGCGAGGGGGAAATACTGTGTGCTAATTTTACCTTGATCCAGTGAGGCCCAGTAAAGTTGGGCTCGAGCTTCCCTTGGAAACCGTAATGGGGATGCTGAAGGCCGGACGAAAGGAAGCACCTTATTAGTGCACCCCACCTCCTCCTCCTCCTGCTTAATCCTTCAATAAAAGTACCTCTTTTTTTCGGCGTACTTTCAGATTTCTGTAGTTTTCTTTATTTTGAGCGTATAGCTTTTCCGAACCAGACTTGGTGTCTTTAACTTTACAAACAGGGAGATGAAAAACAAAACTTCTCCTTTTTCTTTTATCAGGTTCGACTACAAAATGTTTTTTTTTTGTGCTTCTCAAAAACTACACCAGACTTGCGGCTTAAAATTTTTCTTAGGCTTACGTGACTTAATCTTTTACCAAATTTGTTTTCTTCTTGTACAAAATTTACTTATACTGATCTCTATTTTCACAAGTTAAAGTTATTCCAGCTGTTTTTTTTTTTATTCGAATACATCGGTCAATGATAGATTTAGAATCATTAAAAATAAAAGTTCTTAAAGATCTTCTTTCTCCATCAAAGTTTAGACTTTTACTATTATTTAAATGTTTATTACATGTCAAAATTCAATTTTTAGTTTTAAAATTTTTTCTGTATTTCAAAGTTTTTATCTAATTTCTATTCTTATCAAATGTCAAACTTTTTTTGCACTAAATTTTTTACTACGTGTCAAACTGTAAGTACCATGATTCTACATCTAGGCACAAATCCAGCAAAATGTTCGTGCTTCGTGCTGGTACGTGTGGGTTGGCCCTTTCTAACATCGGTAGGAATGGTACCTCTGAATTGGAGTAGATTTTAGGAAGAATCGTAGTGGTGAGTCTAAATCGGAATTGATTTGGAATTGGCACGTTTTGACAATTGGCCATGTCAAGTTCGGTTTATTGTTTTGTTTCCGATATGATCGCAAGAAAATCTTCCTTTTAGGATGTCCAGCAGCAGTTTCTTTAAGTGTTTGCATGCCATATATAATCTTAGGCATTATTGTTCCGTGGGAACTTCAACATATTTCATTCAATATTAAGGATAGGCGGATCTTGGAATTGTGCTCACGATGCATACACGGCTATATATAATGCCATTGGTTAGCGCTCCTGGTAATGAGGAATTTTTACGAGCCAGCTCTCGATCTCCTCATCCTTATTTATTAGAATATTCCTAAATTAATTCCGTCAGAGCGATCAACAGAAAACGATGTGAATTATCCATCGCTAGCACCACTTCATGTTACATATTTTGAAGATAATACGTAGGTTGCCTTTTATATTTCGGGATTTGGCAACCTCGTTGTTGCAATCCGTCAACTGACAGCTCTATCGTAAAGTTAGACGTTTTTGAGGTTATACGTACTCAGAACGTTTTGACATACGAGCGCTATTTGTGTTGTTTACATTAAGTTAAAAGCTTAATCTTCCTCAAAAATGGAATTAAATCGTGAACATTTTCGTGCGATTATTTTTTACAACTTTCGACGTGGATTAACTCAGCAGCAGTGCATGAATGAACTTAATTCAACTTTTGGTGATGAAGCTCCATCAAGGACCAGTGTTTATCGATGGTATGGTGAATTCAATCGTGGTCGGAGTTCACTCCAAGACGAATTTCGTGAAGGTCGTCCAAAATCAGTTGTTGTTCTGAAAAACATTGATGCTGTGCGCGAACTGATATTGCAAGATCGTCATGTGACCTATCGTGAGATAGAGACAACCTTAGGTGATGAATCGTGGATTTACGCGTATGAGCCCGAAAGTAAACAGCAGTCGACTGTATGGGTGTTTCAAGATGAGCCAAATCCAACAAAAGTTGTTCGTGCACGAAGCACTTCCAAGCAAATGGTTGCATGTTTTTTCGGAAAAACTGGACATGTCGCAACCGTACCACTAGAACAACGCAGAACAGTCAATTCTGAGTGGTACACAACAATTTGTTTGCCAGTTGTCTTCCAAGAAATCAGGAAAACTAACCGCCGAAGACGGATCACTCTTCACCACGACAATGCGAGCTCTCACACATCGGCTCAAACAACTGCATTTTTGAGCACCCAAAACATCGATTTGATGAGTCATCCGCCATATAGTCCTGACCTTTCACCAAATGACTTCTTTTTATTCCCGTACGTAAAAAACAAACTGAGAGGTCAACGTTTTTCGACACCTGAAGAAGCGATTGCTGCATTCAGAATGCATGTTTTGGAGACACCTCAATCATAGTGGAAAAAGTACTTCGACAATTGGTTCAAACGCATGCAAAAGTGTATAGATCTTCATGGGGAATATTTTGAAAAACAATAAAGTGATTTTCGATGATTAATATTTGTTTTTGTTCTCTAATCCCAAAATATAAAAGGCAACCCACGTACCTGTGAACCTGCGATAATTTCAATCAACAGAGGATTCAGCGAAATTTCCAGGGAGACTTGTAAGAATCACCCCGAACTGGGTCAATATTGGAGAGAATTATTGAAGTGTTTATTAGAGCAAAGCAAATTGCATTAATGGTGGATAAAGTTCGGAACAGATCTTCTGTAGAGTCTAAATTAATGGTCAAAACAAGAGTAAGGAAAGCAGTTTTTTTACAGTATGCTTGCCTACGCTCTTAAATATCTTTAGCGACCCAGACTAGGGAAAGCACCTGAATCAATATAACCCTTTGGAACTATGGTCGGCCACCAATAATGCATGAAAAATTCAAAGATAACTGAATGCTTGTGCCCTTGTGGCCGAAAGAGTGAGCCACAAGAATCAGTTCACCTATTCCTTTGAACCGTTGTTGCAAGTAAATTTCTAAGAAAAATTTAATGCTTCCCTACAACGCATAAATGTTGAACAACTCAAGCTTGAATCAATACCGCTATGATAAATCAACGGGTGGCTGACTATTAGTTGAGTGCATCGAACTAAGGTTGTACTGGAAGAACCATAGTAAAAAATTTGCTTAGTCAGCTTATTTGATCCTGTTGCGAGATCCCTACCAAATTGTCCTGTCATTAATTTTATGTCGGAAAATCAGAAAGGTAAAAAAAAATTTATGTTCGCTGATCAATTTTTCTTAGTTTTTTTCGCATTATGGGTCTGAGTCAGGATCAGAAGTAATTTCCGCATTAAATTATTTCGATAGAGCGCTATGATTTAAAATATTTTTGGCAAAATACCAATTTTCAATCACATTGCATTGGAATAATGAAAACTGTAGATAAAAAAGTGTTAAATTTTGAACCTAAGAAGACATAGAGATTTATTAAAAAAAAATTTTCATTTTGCCAAAAATATTTTAAAACATAGCGCTCTATCGAAATAATTTAATGCGGAAATTACTTCTGATCCTGACCCGGACCCATATGCGAAAAGGCATACAACTAATAACACTTTTAAAACTCAAAATTGTGTGCTTTATCATTTATACGAGTAATCGACGCAACAAAAATATATAAGCATCATAGTAGCCAGGTTGTTAAGCATTTTAAGCATTACACGCCTTTTTCTAAACAATGACATACTCAAATAAATATATATTCCAAAATTAATTATCATTCCTGTGATGGGTATGAGATGACCTTTCGACACTATATAAAGACACAAGAAATTTCCAAAAAATTCGTACACGTTTGAAAGACGAAGAGCTACGAAGAATGACTAAGAGGTCCAATTTAAATTGAGAGCTACACACTAAAAGCTACAAGCTACACGAAGCTCTATTTCAGCTTCATGAAACGCAATTTGCTACAGTGAGTGCTACAACTTATCATGAATAAAGTGAAATTTTCTTTGAGAGTTTCTCAAGTTTTCAGGGCCATTATATCGTATTTCCTAACATAAAGTTAATTATTTTTTCCGCTATACGTGCTTTTCATGCGTATTGAATAATCGTAACCACAAAAGGTTTTTGATATGAAACATGATTATCATTATCATTATCATCATTATCATATTGATGTAATTGCAGCTACAGCTACAAAATTAGAAATTTGCCTAAAATCAGCTACAGCTTCATGTATTGCTATCTACACCATGTAGCTTGAAGCTCTCTATGTAGCAGTTTCTACAGTACGCCATATGTGCAAACTGTCATTTGTAGCTTGAAATTTGCAGCATGTAGCTTTTCATGTAGATTAGCCCTTTGGAAAGAGACATACAAGTGGGATTTAGCCTTAATCTCCGTGACAACTTAAGTGACAGCTACTCATAAGAAGACAAACAAATGCCCAGCCGTCACCGCAGATTGGGTCTGTTGACGCAGCAGTGCTAAAGTTACAAATTGCGAAAAGTACGCTTCAGTGCAAGCATTAAACGCCGACGTCAGCTACGCATTGTGCCCATACAATACGAAAATCGTCCTGTTTAACTTTTACATCTAGCTCTACAGTCCAGCACCACATTATGTTTCCCAATTCAATTCACCACTTAGCTAAAGGGTCATGACCCCCCGTGACCCTCCCCCTGTATACGCGCTTGATGTGAGATTTGATTACCCTACCAAAATTTACTTCTAAACTTTTTTAAGACTGTCGTACGTCATTCTTCCTGGATGTCCACTGGTTGCTGCAGATTTGAGTGTAAATATATCGAATTATGCTCCGAAAGGACAGACAGGACTTGGTCTGAAGACACTAATGACTCGCAATATGTAATAGGAATACAGAATTTTTATCCAGTAGGAACCATATAGATATGGGTTCCTTGTAAATTCGAAGGCCTATTTTACGATATTTTTATTCTAATGTCATTGTTTATAGTCCATCCAATTCAATTTTACATTTGCTCTCCACGTGTTTATTGCTTTGGTTTGAGCTTCTCCAAGGTTCTATGTTGAACACTCGATCTTATCAGTGAACGTTTAAGGTTCGGCGAAGATACCTGTTGACCAAAGCTTACAATCCGGATGCTATTTTATTTCTTCGAAGCTTCAGATGTCTTCTATGAAATGTTTTTCCACTTACGACTGCCCTTGATCTACAAATGTTCCAGCTCTCTAGGAGTCGGTGATTTTCAAGTCTGCCCGTAAATGTTTTCATAGTAAAAGTAAATAGCCCGTCATTTAGAATAAGTTGATGAATGTGGCAAAATTCTTTGATGAGATCACCTATGTCATTGCTACCTATCCTGTCATCATTGCTTATTTTTAAATACCGTTCTCCAGATTTGTGTAGTCGGGTTGATTTGAGGATCCATATGATATAACGAATATAAAGGGTCTTCCAATAAGAGGTGTTATTTTAATTAGCCCGCTATTTAGATAGATGTCACTTTTGGAGCTGTCATTTTTCGACATTTAACAAGTAGAAACTACGCCATTAATAAAAATGGAACGGTACACGATTCAACAACGCACTGAAATTATTAAAATTCACTATAAAAATGGTGAAAATGTGGCAGAGACGGTTCGTAAAACTCGAACATTTTTGGGTCGTCGTGAAGCACCTTGTCGGACCGCAATACAGAAATTGGTAGAAAAATTCGAGCTGTTGGGACAAGTTAGTGATGTGATGAATAAAACCCGTGCACGTCGCTCAAGAACAGCCGAGAATATTACTGCTGTAGACGAAAGTGTTGAAGAAAACCCAGGTTTGTCCATTCCTCGTCGTTCTTTGGAATGTGGCATTCCACAAACGTCATTACACCGTATTTTGCATAAAGATTTGGGTCTTAAGGCTTATAAAGTTCAGTTAACACAAGAATTCAAGCCGGCCGGTCATCAACAACGTCGAGTCTTTGCTGATTGGGTCCTTGAAATGCATGAAAATGATCCGGAATTCCATCGAAAACTCATCTTGAGTGATGAGGCCCATTTCCACCTCGATGGTTTCGTCAACAAGCAAAATTGTCGCATCTGGGGCTCGGAAAACCCAAGAGTTATTATTGAAAAGCCTCTCTATCCTCAACGTGTGACTGTTTGGTGCGGTTTATGGTCCCGCGGGGTCATTGGACCTTACATTTTCGAAAGTGAGGCTGGAGCAACAGTTACGGTGAATGGATTGCGCTATCGACAGATGATTAATGATTTTTTATGGCCGGAATTGGATGGTATTGATCTGGACAACGTTTACTTTCAACAAGATGGCGCTACGTGCCATACAAGCAACGAAACCATTGATCTTTTACGGGAAAAGTTTCCGGACCATGTTATCTCTCGAAGAGGTGATCACAATTGGCCACCGAGATCTTGTGACTTAACACCTTGCGACTTCTTCCTTTGGGGCTACGTGAAAGAGAAGGTCTACACCAACTGCCCAGCGTCGATTCAAGACCTCAAAGATGGAATTCGTGAGGCTATCGAAGACATAGGGCAGCCACTTCGCTATTTGGTTATGGAAAATTTCATGAAAAGGATATGGTCCTGTAGGCGTGGTCGTGGTGGTCATTTGGCTGATGTTATTTTTCATTATCAATCTGGTAAATAGTTACTATGCAGAATTTACTTGGGCAAACGTGCTGTCCTTCATCATTCCATCCGGTTATGAGGTTTTGTCATAACCATGTTGTTTCTTCGGTTTAATTCAGGGAGGATATAAATAATAGTATTTTCAAGTGTACAAAATTAACGCTCATGTTTTTGATTTTCTTATTCTAACATTATAAAAATGTAAAGTCTACCGTAAAAATATTAATCTTGTCAGGTCAGGTCTTTTTCTTTGTGAATATTTAATAACTAAAAAAATGAAAGTTGCTTATGTAAGTAATTTCTGACAGCTTATTCTCTTTCAGTTTCTTATGTTCTTTCTCGAATTATTCTTGATTTTTCCACGGTACTTGTGGAAAATTCCAATAATACTCGGAATCAATATAATCGGTTTCTGGGTCGTTGATATCGTTTTTGTTTTCTATCGAATCATCGATTAGGGTGGTATTCAGGCAAAATGTACACGACAATTGCAGCAAATTGCTGAATATTGGAGACCCAACTTTCGACAGCCGCACAATGCGCCACAGCCTTTCGAACTATTACAAAAAGTCATGTTTAAAGACAATCTTGGGCAGGAGGTTGCAATGTTTTTACTCATCAACTGTTGGGGGTAATCAACTCATATTTACCGAACTGTTTCTGCATATAGCTTTCATAAAGCAAAGATAACAGTATCCGTTCAAGACATCTTGTTTAACTGGAATGCCATACACAGCTAGAAATGTTCGAATTCCATCCAAAGAAATTGAATTTTAAGGAACATAACTCTACTTGAAAGTTTGTGCTGCAGCACGTAGGTCTTGATATTTCAGAGCTGCAGTTTCCCAGTAAGGAAAAGGGCAGACGCTGTGTCTTCGTGATCATTGAAACTTTGAGAAGAGTAAAGTTTTTGCTCGACTTTTAAAATGCCCGGTTTGAGAAAGAAGATCTCTTCTTACCAAAAGATATCCACGTCTTCCCCAACAACATTCGTTCTATTTGTACTTGAACAAATTCCAAAGCTGTTTCAATTTATTAAAACGTCAGAAGCACAAAAACCTCGATTTCGATCATTAATTGCAATTAAATATCCACACAAAACTTATAGTTTCAATGCCAGATTACGGGAGAAGTATTGATGTTATCACTTTATTCCACCGTTTTTGTAGAGAGTTTTCCGATCTTTCTTTTTTATATAGCTATAATACCTTATAGCCGTGAGAGTGAGACCAACAGGAATGAAGATATTTGTGAAAAATCGAAAAAAGATCATTTTCTCCCCGTCTTTGGGCTAGCACAAGTTATTTGGACAACCGAATTCTGGGGCTTTTCACACCTTATTGGGAGAGCTGAAAGGTAAGTCTATATCAATTTTTTGCTTGGTTGGACCTTTTCCGAAGATAAGCCCATTTTTTGCCCAAAATTTCTTGGAAAATTAGACAAATCCTGCGCTTTCATGAAAACCAATCTCATCATCATTGAATTATTCCGATTTGGAGATTTTGTTGGAGGCACTAAAGTTTCTACGGAATTTGTTTTTTTTTTCATATATGCCAATAGAAACTCATATCTGCTTACGCAGATTAAACTATCTATTTTGCAAGGATCTTCACGTAGTCAGGTTAGATAAGAATGTCCAATGGGCAGGTTATGGCTAAAGAAAACAAGAACACCAAGTTGTCCAATATGACTAATTTGTTGTTTGCGCTAAAGGTTTCAGCAATACTATCAGAATAGCCATATCTTAAAAAGCTCTCAACGTACGATCCCCAAAAATGTATAGTCAACTTGCTTATTCTGATAATTGTACTGGAAGTAGAGCTTGTCAAAGATTTTCAAATAATTTAAGAACGATTAGCAACATTATGATAGTTGGAAATTTAATAAGTTTCCCTTTATACGTATAGCAATATGATGACTTAAAGATTTGAGAAGCACTATTTACACAGATAGAATGTGGAATACTATCTGAAAATTTCATCCTAGTAATTTGTTTATGTAACATAAACTTAACCCATGTAAAAATCTGGTATTTAAAATGTTAAACGAAAGACAAGATGTTGACAATAATTACTTCTTGATCAGATCAGCTGTGAAGTTCTCAAATAAGCTGATCTTTTAAACATAAACATTTTACCTTTTGTATTGTCCAAAGTTGAAAGAGGCGATTTATGTCGTATCCCATTATTATCGAGCAGTTGAGTCTTTACAATCCTTTTTCTTACCTGGAAGAAACACAAAAAAAAAACCTGAATACATAAAATAATCGAAATTTTTACAGGAAATTTAACAATTAATGACAGGAGTAATTTAGAAATATTTACAATTTTGTACAAATATGAATTCATTACAACTTTTTTTATAAAATGCACCGATGTCCTTCCCCTTGCTTTGTTGAAAAGCAAAAACATAGTTAGGGTTAACGTTAACCTTAAAATCATTTCAACCTATCTAAGTTTGTAAATTATTACCTTCCAAAGGGCCTTATCTACGAATATTTTATCTTCAAACACCTAAAATAATTAAATCGTGGGATACCTAGTTGTCAAAGGTCACTGGGCACCTTACTATGGACGTTTAACCCACCGCGGACATGAACGAAATTGATAGGCTGGATTGCTAAATGACTCTAGTTATTAGTGATAGGGTTCGCATCATTGTTAGACACGGGAATCTACAAAAATCATTAAACTATATAAATGTATAAAAAATACTTATAAATGCATAAAAATCGATATAATTTCAAAATCTATGAAACCGTTACTATTTTATGTTTATAATTATGATATTGCTGCGACTCTTCTAATCCCAATACAAATATTTATCTAATTATTCACTTTCATCTAAATAAGTGTTGACAAAATATGCCAATTACTTTTATAATTCTTAATTCAGCTTGATCAAGATCAATTATTACATGATTCAGGAAAGCAGCCGGCGCGTTCATAGTTTCTTGCTGTCTGGCCCAAGACAGAAAATATGCATACTGGATATATGCGCGCAGCTCCCGACATTGCGGCGGCCATGTCTACATACAGGAACAGTAGTAATCCTCGATAGCTTGTCGTCCATGTAGCCTTGAATTTTCTTTAATATAAGTATAATATTGTCGCATTCCGATATGGCCCATCGCATCATCTGGTTAAAACCCCCTAAAATAACCCACCATACCAACAATAACCACAGAGCCAGCTATAATCTATTAAATCTATTCATATGCATATGCATGTCCCTAGCATTTAACTATTTAAAAACCACTATAAGGCTTTAATGATACAAACTAAAACGCTTACCTCACGTGGTATTATCTCTCGTAACAATAGTTTCATGGTTCTCTCCAGAAACACTGGCGTCAGGCTATGTTTTCGGCTACGTAACACAGATCGTTGATATGACACACAACGAGTCAGTCCATCCATACCAACAAAAACCAGGAACCGAATCGGTTATGACTTTTTACGAAAAAAGACTACTTTACTTGTTATTCCTGACCGATAATAGTTTGAAGCTAAAAAAAAACTAAGCTGGAAAGGCTAATTACTTTTTCTGGCTAAAATAAATAGCCAAGCTGGGTTTTTATTTTATTTTAGCCAGAAGAAATAATAAGCCTTTCCAGCTTAGTTTTTTCTTTTTTTTTAAGTTAAGTTTTCAAAAGCCTTACAGGAATCGTAACGGGTTTCACGAGACAACTTTTGGTATATTCCACTAAATTCCACGATCATAATTTATCCCAATCCGAAAGCAAATAACGAGTCCAGGAAACACGCACGAGTCGAATAATAGATAAAGAAACTTGGAAAACACGAAAAAATTTTAAAAGTTTTAGTTCTGTTTCAGCAACCTCCCATACACAATAACTGTCATCTACATATCTTCGCCAATACTCAATTATACGTATATATGACGTATGAGTTTATATTATTCGTTGCTGAATTTAATAATATGCAAATGTTGAAATAAAATCAAGTTTCACTCTATTCGTACATGCTAATCTCCGAAGCCGCTCAACCGATTTCAATGAAATTTTCTGAATGTGTTTGGTTAGTTCCACCTTGAAATATATCACAAGATAGATGGCGCTGTTGCCGAGATTTAAGAAACTGCCTGATTACGCGTCAACGTGGAAAGCTAGCATTTTGTGCACGGTGCTTTCATAAAAATTGCAAATACATGCTACAAAAATTTACTAAATCGAGCAACTCCTTCGTAGGGTTGCCATATAAATATTTCGTTTTTTAGTATATATTTCGACACTGCCTGACTACGAGTACACGTTGAGAGCTGAAATTTGGTACGTGATGTTTTCATAGCAATAGTAAATAAAATTTAAAAAATGGACTAAATCGGGCAACTCCCTTTTGGTGTTGTCATATAAAATTTAGTTTTTCACTATACATTTGGAAACTGCATGAGAACGCGTTGACGTAGAGAGCTCAAATTTTGTAAACGGTCTTTTTTAAACAACTGTAAACTTATGTTTAAAAATTGGACAAATCGGACAATTCCTTCGTATGGTTGACATACAAAAATTTCGTTTTTAACTATATATTTGGCTATTTCTTGAGAACGCGTCGACGTGGAGAACTAAAATTTGGTACACAGCCTCTTTTTGAAAAAAAAAAAATTGTAATTTAAATTCAAAAATGAGAGAAATCGGGAAACTCCTTCGTAGGGCTGCCCTACAAAAAATTTGGTACGTGGTGTTTTCAAAACAATGCTAATTAAAACTTAAAAAATGGACTAAGTTGGGTTACCCGTTCTTGGTGTTGTCATACAAAACTTTTGTTTTTCACTATATGCTTGGTAGCTGTCAGAGAACGCGTCGAGGTGAAGAGCTCATATTTTGTACACGGCGTTTTCATAAAAATTGCAAATACAATTCGAAAAAGGGACCAATCGGGCAACTCCTTACGTGGGGTTGCCATATCAAAATTTCATATTGTACTATATACCTGGCGCTGCCTGAGAACTCGTCGACGTAGAGATCTACACTTTCTCGCATATATGAATGTATGCATGCAAACTCATACGCTCTCACACATACACACACACATACACACAGGCTGAAACCCTGCACAGAATTTTGTGATCGAGTCAGATACTAGCTTAGATATTATGCAGCACTACCCCACCCCCACATGAAATTAACTCAGTTATATACATAAATTGTAAAAGGCCCCATGTCTACCAGCACATTTTTATTAAAGTTGCACTTTTTTAGATGTTCAAGAACTATTTTCTTTAATTTTGCCAAGGGTATTGAAGTAAACCGACTACTGACATCAAAAATGCAAAAATATAACATTTTTTATCTGGAAATTTAAAACTCTGAAAATTATTGATTAAATCTATACCCATTTTTTTTTTTGAATATTTCGATTTGAATTCCGTTAACACAAGAAATTGTTTCTTGTAATATTTACATCATTTATAATTTGCTTCTGTAGTATAGACGACGACAGATCTAATTGGATAAGTTTCCTTGTGTAATTATATCAAACCATGCAATTTCGGTGCTAATGGATTCATATTAAATATTCTTTATGCTGTTTTCTCTTCAAATAGACTTGTACATACAGCAAAAAATTTCCCAGGGACATCCCATTATTTTCCTACAGATCATTTAACTTTCCCGGAATAAACAGGAAGTGTTCAGTATATATTTAGGACTTTATTTCTAGGAGTTATTAGATGTTTCCCAAAACTTATTCCTGGGGATATCCTACACTACTCTACATATGGGAACATTCTCGTTATTTTACAGTCAAATAAATACGGAATGTCCAGGATAATTTTGGGACAATTATGGGCTAGTCGTTTTCCCCCTTCCAGAATTTATTTCGGCATGTTCTGTGGTTCGCTTGTTTCTCTGGTAAAAGCATTTACTTGTCGCTTGGTGTGCTTACGTGTGTCGTTTTTGGAGACCAAAAACCGAACAACAAAATATGTCTTGAAATAAGCCATGGGAACTGCGTCGTTTACGCCAGCTACATTTATGCTTTGTGCAAGTGCATATACCTCCCAGTCTCAGCCATTATATATTTTTATTTGTTTTTAAATGATTAATCTTCAAAACAAATTTCTACTATCCCAGAAAATTTAAAAGAAAATATCCTCAGATATTCCTCCGCACATCCTGAAATCAAACTAGGAAATCCGTAAGACATTCTGGACATTCGTTAGTCGTAGTTAAGTTGTTCATTGGAACTGGACGGAATTTCGCTGGGACAATTTATACTATATACTAACGGAATTTCCCATAAACAAACCACGGACACATTTGTGAAGTGTGGGCCTTACTTTCGGATATAAATTACTCCACCTTAAATACATTGCCCACCTTTCGCAACACGGTTATTAGGTTTCCCTTATCTGCTTTAGTAAGAAGAGTCATTATGTACTAGAAACCTCTGAAACCCATGAATTTTTTTTTCCTATGTTTATTCCACTATTTTTCAACTATTCTCTCATAGAGAAAGAAACATTGGAATAAATTTTTATATTTATGATGGATTTTGTGCGTCGTCCGGATGCTGGACCACAGTGCACAGCCCCGAATTTATTTTTTTTTCTTTCCTAGATTTATTTTAACCCTTAAAATGTATCATGGGTGAAAAATAATAGGGGTGTTCACTCTTTAAAGTATCAGTGTAACTGATATAAAAATACAACAAGAATTTACAACAAAGAGTGAACATACCCTTTAGCCTTTAGCTTACTTCAAAATGTAATTATGGGAACAGGGTGATAAAATAGGCCCGTAGGAGCTCTCCCCGGCCCCGGAAAAATTGAGAAAATCCTCAAAACTCCTAGGATTCATAGTTATCCTAGAAAAAAATAATTGGGAAGATCCGGTTAAAAATGGCTGAGATAAAATCTGAAGTATCTCAAATATTTATGAAAAGAACGGCTTAAATTAAGGAAATGCCGGTTTTTCATAGCGTTTTTTGACCGCTTTGGTTGTTTCCAAAGTTGTTATTTCTTCTATTATTACTTAATTATACACTACTTCAGTATAATGTCACGGGATAACAATAAGCCTGTTTTGTTGGGTACGTTTATTTTCAATTAGTTTTCTGCTCAGGCTAATTTTAAGAGAAATATTAATAATAATAGAACAATCTCATTTTACGGCAATCTTTGCCGCTTTTTGCCGTGACAAAATGTAAAAATTTACAATTTACCTTTAAGAAATAACAGTGGTTTTCTGTAATGATAAAAATGTTTTGTAATCGAACACTTATGCCTATGATCGAAAAATAACTCATGTGTAGTAATGGGGACCCAGATAAGGAAAAACATTGAACTTTGGGAGTGAAAGGTCAGTGTGGAAATATCTCGAATTGAAAATAAAAGCCTTCTAATAGATAGAGAATTTTATTACCTTTAATTTAAATGCAATATTTTTTCTCTAGGAACATCCGCTATGATTCATGTATCCATACAAATTTCACTACTCATCTAAGTCAACATATCATACTCTATTAGTATCATCCTACACTGATATCATAGCTCATCAAAGCTTTACATTTAACCCAACCAAAAAGCGTCCGACAAAGGAAAAAAGTGGTTTTTAGTTAAAATGTAATCAAATTTTAGAGGGTGGAAAATATATATTATGGAGTATACCGGATTGCAAATTGAAAAACGCCATTCGATAGAGCTCAGCGGGGGCCTTTATTAGACACCCCACATGTCATATTTGGGGTTTAAAGGTTGTGGGTGTAACAACACTGCACTCCAAAATATCCCCACTTGAAACTTTTTTTTTCAATAAATTTAATCGCCTTGTCGAACTAAAGACGAATCCCAAGCTCGTTTTTGATCCGTCACCTCCTCACCCCGCAAGAAAGGCTCGAATTTTGAAAATAATTAAAGCTAATGTCTGAACTTCAAATACTATTATTAAGTAATTTAGGGCCGAAAGAGGAAATCGATCACACCAGTTTTGGGTTCACAAATTTGCAACACGTTTTTTTGTGGGGGAAAGCCGTGATGCGGGTAGATGTAAATTGAACAAACTGCTACCACCTAAAAAAAAAAAATAAGTACACTAATCGATAGTCCTCAAGAGGATATTTCATTTGGTACACTGAAAATTTTCCTAGGATACTCCCCTCCTCCGCTGCACACCCTGACATTTGACGTTCAATCTGACCTCCTAAGTACAACTATACAAAACGGTTTACACTGTCAATTTGTGAATCTAAAAATACAAGACCCTTGTATTACATTTTTATATGCATAGGCCTTGTATGACTTTACTGGGTTGTAATCAAATACATCTTTTACAACGATACACTCTTTGATACAACTTTGCGTGAATACCCCTAATGTATTCCAATAACTGTAAACAATAAATTTTATAATATACATGTAATTCTTATAATATATCTAATCTTATTTATATGTCCTTAATATTAAATTTATAAAATAAAATTCATTTACTGGGTTGAAATTATACCTATGATGCTGTGATAACGTGGTTTTTTTAGATGAAAGGTATCATCTGTTATTGATGAGGGGAGAAATCCCAGTTTTTGTTTTATACATTTGAGGGGTATAGAAACAAAACTCGCGCTATATCCATATTAAGTTAATATTGGAATAAAATCAAGCAATCGTCTCTTAACACATGTGTTTGTTGGTTAATCTCAGAAACGATTTTATCCTAAAGTAAAATCAGCTTGAAATCTAACTCATTTGTAATTTCTTGTTACTGGTTTAGGAGCTTTTACTCAAAAAGGCTTAGATTGGACATGGCGAGTTTTCGTTTAATACCCCTCATTTTACATTTTCTATTTGAGTTCATGCACTATAGAATAATCGGGAGCCGAATTTAATTAGTTACACAAAAAGTAACAAGCCATGCCTTCTTTTGAGCTAAATCGTTACTGCATTTTTGTGGTAACGCAATCACAAATTTGGAATTAAATTCTGATCTTATCTTCAATTTCTATAAAAAAAAAAAGCATTCCGTGCTTATTTCCAAATTAATTATTTATATACATAATTTTTTTTATTCTTTTTGTCTAAAACATACCTATATGGGCATTTACATATTTTGTAGTAAAGAGAATTTTTTTGACTAATGGCCTCCAGTACCATTGATGACTTAATTTATCGAATATTATAATTTTGTAAAATATATGTTCAGAAAGTCTAACTTGCGTGACCACACAAATATGTCTCGACACTGTTGCCTTTTCCTTGATAATAACTGCTAATCCCCGGCAGACCGTAGCAATGCGTAATTTATTTCAATTACTTAATAGACATGTAACCGCCAGTTTACAACTTTATTATCATAACTTCGGCGGCGTGCAACTCATAAAACTGACCATTCAGGTTGGCTTTCATAATGGCCATATTATGTCGGGTAGGCAACTATATACTTACATTACATATACCAACATACATGTATCCAAGAAAGTAAGGGGTTTGACCACTTCGCACCTGTGTATTATGCCCGAATTACAAAGCAATCCGAGCGTATTTTTTTAGAAGAACGCCCGTATCTGAACCATGAAAATGTTTTCGTTATCATTTTCCTCATAAATATAGTGTTGGAGCTTCCTTTCCAGAATAAACAGATATATAGGTATACTGTTTATCTTAACAGTTATTCATATTCTCCTAATTTATAGATAAAGAACACACTCTTCCCATTTGAATGGCTCTGGATGGATATCTATCTGAGAGTGCTTCGGGACGGATCCATTAATCTCTATACCTTCAACGAACTCGGCTCTATTTCATCCCTGCTGTCATAATGTTATTGTGGGAGTAGACCCAAATCTGCTTCTGTGTGCAACTGAGGCCAACTTGAAAATATTTTATTCTTTTGTAATCTCGCCATAATTAATAACACGAACAGGAAGCGATAAATTTTGATGTAGGCAACATCAGATTCTGTTCTCTCTGGCTAAGTAATTTTCGTAATGATTCGTTTACTTAAGACGTTTTCATGTTGATTATATATTATAAAGCCTCTGCAGTCCTCATACTTTGGCGATAGTATTTACATAAATATTGTAATCTCCATCATCCATCTTTGGGGAAGTAAATTTTAAATGTGTGTACATTTGTCTGACATCGATATCACAGTTAAGATAAGTTCTCCTTTCTTCTATCTGAATTGCTCCTTGAAAGAAGACAATTTGCAGAGTGAATAAATTTTGTGGTGTGCATGCTTTGAGCAACAAGTTTGGGAGTGTCCAACTTGAGAGAAGATTGTTATCCTTAAAAGTTGCTTTCCTGTTTTGGATATTGTTTAAGTTTTCCTAAAGAGAAATGGTGAAAGATGCGTGCAGTTACGGAATATAAATGTTCGTGGTTGTTGTTGTGTTTTTTTTTTTTGTTTTTTTGTTTTGTATTAGTATTATTATTATTAACGTTCTGGATAAAGTGAATTATTTTAAATAAATCTACAATGAATCATCGCCTTACACTTGTTAAAGTAGATAGTTTTCAAACAAAACGAATTAGCGTCGGTTTCCTTGGTCATGTATTGGTAGAGGCTTTAAATATAATAATAAAACGATAATTAAGGAACAAAAACATTAAACATGAAATAGAAACTGTTTATACAATAAAGATTTTATATACAGGGTGCCTTATATTAATATGACTATATTTGGCCCAGTTGGAGGGGGGTGGGGACGTATATTAGATGCGACTTTAAAGAAAGATATTGTTGTAGTGTTTTTGTTTTTTTTTACAAATTAAGGCCGATTCACACCGCCGCGGCAATGATAGCGATAATCATAGCGATAAACTAGCGTCAGAATTCCTTTCACACCAACGCAATAGATCACAGCGATATTTAAATGCGTATATGACTGAAGAAAATAAAGAAATTTGGGAAAAATTTGAATATGGGACAAATTAGAATAATTGTATTGGCTAGTAATGATGGTGCACATGCTACGATAATGTGCCAATTCAATGGGTACTAATTCGACTTATAATGGGTACACTTATATTTTTAATTAGAAAAAGTTTGTCCTACTGACCATCGTTAATATCGAATATAAATTTTTATATATGTATCGATGTTGAAAGATAGGGAAAAAGTAATGACGTAGATGTTTTAAATATTTCGGCTATAGGGATGAAATTTGAATACGGTTTGTTCGAACAATACCACTAAATGTTTGTCTGCTCAATATCAAAGCACACCTCATACTTCGATTGTCGATTACGGATCCCCTCTAAAATTTTACTTGATTCGTTCTTTCGCAGCAAGATATGGTCGAAGAGAGCCTCAGAAAGATCAGTACAATACTTAAATTTACACAGCCTTATAAGTAGATAATTCAAAGCGGGTTTGGAATTTTGGCGCAAAATGAAGAATTTTTGTCAATCCTACTGCAACACAGCCTGAAATGATTATTAAATTTGTTCCAAGGCCCATACATTCTACATATTCTTTTACAAACCACTAATGAGAACGATAACTAGCACACTCTATACTCAATATTTGGAACATTCTTAATAAAAAGGAGTGGGGGTGAAAGGAGGGGGTGGGGTGGTTGGCTGGTAAGATTTGAAGTTAATGGCAAAAGACCAACGGAAGAAATTTTCCAAATTCAACAACGTTTTTGTATTTGCACTATAATCTCACTTCGTTTAACACTTCTCACTTGTATTATAGGCTAGATTTAGACTTGAGCGAAGGACACAATAAATCAACTCTGGTCACGGTGTCACTCAAGTCACCAATACTCTTAAGCTAACCTAACCTGTATTCAACTCCTTGGACATATCAAACCCCACTTTGTCCTTTTTTCTACTATTTTTATAATGTTTAAAATTCAAATCATATAAAATTTTATTAGTATATATGATTTTATCCATTTTGATCTCACAGCTTGCGATAGATGACTTAATTTGGGCATGCTATGATAGACATCTGAATTGCTGGTCAAACGCTGCAAAAATTCGCTGTATCGTTGTGATCTATTGCGTTGGTGCAAGCGTTTACATTAAAAACTATGTGTAGCGATCTATCGCCGTCACGTCCTTAAAGCTGGTAGAACCAAAATGGCAGAACGAATTTTGAGGTAGTGGTATATTTAAGGCTCACTTAGGGCTAATTTAATGCCCAAAAATAAAATATACGGCTCCCATAGTTTTCCCAGAAATCACAGTTCTGCTAGCTTTACAAAAAGTTAGCAGAACCAAACAAAAAAACTTATAAATCTTATTATTTTCGATGTAAAAAGTATATAGGAATTTAAGGCTAAATTAAGGCTGCATGTAAAGAGTTTTCCAATAAGAGGTGTTATTTTAATTAGCCCGCTATTTCGGTAGATGTCACTTTTGGAGCTGTCATTTTTTGACATTTGACAAGTAGAAACTACGCCATTAACAAAAATGGAACGACACATGATTCAACAACGCACTGAAATTATTAAAATTCACTATAAAAATGGTGAAAATGTGGCAGAGACGGTTCGTAAAACATTTTTGGGTCGTCGTGAAGCACCTTGTCGGACCGCAATACAGAAATTGGTAGAAAAATTCGAGCTGTCGGGACAAGTTAGTGATGTGAAGAATAAAACCCGTGCACGTCGCTCAAGAACAGCCGAGAATATTGCTGCTGTAGCCGAAAGTATTGAAGAAAACCCAGGTTTGTCCATTCCTCGTCGTTCTTTGGAATTAGGCATTCCACAAACGTCATTACACCGTATTTTGCATAAAGATTTGGGTCTTAAGGCTTATAAAGTTCAGTTAACACAAGAACTCAAGCCGGCCGATCATCAACAACGTCGAGTTTTTGCTGATTGGGTCCTTGAAATGCATGAAAATGATCCGGAATTCCATCGAAAACTCATCTTGAGTGATGAGGCCCATTTCCACCCCGATGGCTTCGTCAACAAGCAAAATTGTCGCATCTGGGGCTCGGAAAACCCATGAGTTATTGTTGAAAAGCCTCTCTATCTTCAACGTGTGACTGTTTGGTGCGGTTTATGGTCCCGCGGGGTCATTCGACCTTACTTTTTCGAAAATGAGGCTGGAGCAACAGTTACTGTGACTGGATTGCGCTATCGACAGATGATTAATGATTTTTTATGGCCGAAATTGGATGGTATTGATCTCGACAACGTTTACTTTCAACAAGACGGCGCTACGTGCCATACAAGCAACGAAACCATTGATCTTTTACGGGAAAAGCTTCCTGACCCTGTTATCTCTCGAAGAGGTGATCACAATTGGCCACCGAGATCTTGTGACTTAACACCTTGCGACTTCTTCCTTTGGGCCAACGTGAAAGAGAAGGTCTACGCCAACAGCCCAGCGTCGATTCAAGACCTTAAAGATGGAATTCGTGAGGCTATCGAGGACATAGGGCAGCCACTTTGCGATTTGGTTATGGAAAATTTCATGAAAAGGATATGGTCCTGTAGGCGTGGTCGTGGTGGTCATTTGGCTGATGTTATTTTCCATTATTAACGGCATACCTTCCTCTTTATAATGAAATAAAGATCCGATCATTTATCTCAAAAAATGGCATTTTTATTTGAATATCAAAATAACACCTTTTATTGGAAAACCCTTATAACGACATATAAATAATTTTAGTGAATGATACCACAGAATTCCTTCAAAGTACATGAATATTGGCGTTGATAATTTATAGAAGAATACCACCAGTGCACTAAATAGCCCTAAAAACAAATTTCCACGTGCAAATCAGCTGTACCTAATAATAGACGTCGATTTGGCCTCATTCTGCTAGTAAAACGCGGTTCTGTCACTGAGCCTACTGCTAAAATGCATCTTTTCTCAAAACGAATCAGTTTTTCAGCACTTAATTAGAATTCAATGAGCCTTAAATTCTGGCGGTTCAATTTAAGCTGTTTTCTAATAAAAGATGTCGATTTGGCCTGGTTCTTTTAGCAAAACGCAGCTCTGCTACTGAGACGCATTGGTTTTGAATGAGCCTTAAATGCTGAAAAACTGCTTCGTTTTAAGAAAAGGAATTGTATTTTAACACAAAGCTCTGCGGCAGAACCATGCTTTGGTAGTAGAACCAGGCCAAATCGACATCTATTATTATAAAACAGCTTAAATTGATCCCTCAGAATTTAAGGCTCATTGAATTCTAATT
Source organism: Dioctria rufipes (assembly GCA_963924295.1). NCBI lineage: Eukaryota > Metazoa > Arthropoda > Insecta > Diptera > Asilidae > Dioctria > Dioctria rufipes. The sequence continues at coordinate 76,091,450 of OZ002743.1, read as the reverse complement.
AAGTGCTGAAAAACTGATTCGTTTTGAGAAAAGATGTTGCATTTTAGCACTAGGCTCAGTGACAGAACTGCGTTTTGCTAGCAGAACCAGGCCAAGTCGACATCAATTATTAGGTACAGCTGATTTGCACGTGGAAATTTGTTTTTAGCGCTATTTAGTGCAGTGGAGGTATTCTTCTATAAATTATCAACGCCAATATTCATGTACTTTGAAGGAATTCTGTGGTATCTTTCACTAAAATTATTTATATGTCGTTATACATGTAGCCTTAATTTACCCTTAAATTCCTATATACTTTTTACATCGAAAATAATAAGTTTCATGTTTTTTTTTTTTGGTTCTACTAACTTTTTCTAAAGCTAGCAGAACCGTGATTTCTGGGAAAACTATGGGAGCCGTATATTTTATTTGAAATTAGCCCTAAATGAGCCTTAAATATACCAATACCTCAAAACCCCGTTCTGCGAGCTTTAAGGACGTATCGCATCGCTTAGTTATCGCTATCACGGCGGTGTGAATCGGTGTTTACCGTGGAATTCTTTGTTTGGCTCTTTTTTTAAAAATCTTAATTTATCTTCCTGCTCCCTTCACTTGTGTTATGCTAATATTTTGGAATTTTGACTGCTATTTTTTTTTTTTTGAATAACTAATAACCTGCTGCAGTTTTTAATATTGGATTTAATATGGGAGTTATCGATGTCTCTCCACGTATGACAAAAAAAAAACTTTAGCTGAGAGTCGGTCAAAATGCTCAGGTGTAAGTAGTATAGATCAGAACATCAAGGTTCGAATCTCGTCGATGATTAAAAATGTTTTCCAACTCCCACATGTATCCCAAATGAGAAGAATAATATATAGGGTGTGACATAACATGGTGGAAATGCGTGGATAATTAATTGACGACCTGAAAACTAGCGAAAATGTTCATATGTATTCACAGTCCGTTCACTTAGTTTTTCAGTTATAGTTTTTACTTAATACAGGCTGTCTGTCATGGAGGTCCATCAGGTAAGAGGTGATGGAACTCAACTAGAAAAACAAAAAATTGTATTGCCGTGGCAGGGGGAGGGGTCTGGGGCATCTCAGTCGTTTTGAGTTTTCAGGGTGATTAAGGAAATCTGATAGTTTTACAAAACACCCTGTATCTTAAAAAGTACAGAGTGTACGGTCATCATTAAGCATTCATTGTATGAAGAATCTCATAATCTTTCCACTGCTCAACCGGCCCCGCACTTCTGTCCTCTACGAGGTTATAGTGGTTTAAAATAAAAGTTTCAGATTTTCTTACCTGTTTTTTTTTACCTCTGTTTCATATCACTTTTATTTATAAAAACTATGAACTGTGAGCTCTCGTCTATAATTTGACCTAATACACCTATGTCCTAAATGTAGCCTTTAAAAATATTGGTGTAGATTATAAATTTTTTCTATTCTTGTTATGTTATAGCTTTTATGCAGACCTGTAAAGTACTTAAGTACTAGTATCCATACCAGTACCTGGACTTGTACTTGAAAAATTTTAAAATACCAGTACCGCGACTTGTACTTGAAATGTTTTTAAGTACCAGTACCGGGGCTTGTGCTTGTACTAAAAATATTTTAAGTCCAGGTACTGGTACTCTACTGGTACTTGTACTTGGAATTTTACAGGTCTGCTTTTATGTATATCAAAAATAATATTAAATTTGATAAAATGAAGAATATATAAACATTTTGTGGGAAATAGGGATTAAATGCATTTGAAATTTATATACCTACCAGATCCTTTTTATAACTAATAGGATAAATTTCATTTCTTTCCTGTATATATACGTGGCGAAGCCCGTCCGTGTTGCCAAGTGAAATACATAATATCTATGCTATTATCTCACGCGATTCCGTACTCTAGGGTTTTGCTCTGTGTCTCTACGTGTGTGGATGCGTGCGTGTATAAGTGTGCGTTCATACATTCATATGTGGGGAAAAGGGTAGCTCTCTACTTCGACACGTTATCAGGCAGTGCCCAAATATATAGTAAAACAAGAAATTTTTGTATGACAACCCTACGAATGAATTGGCCGATTGGTCCCATTTTGGAACTGTATTTGCAATTCTTATCAAAACGCCGTGTACAAAATTTGAGTTCTCTACGTCGTTGTGTGAGGCAGTGCCCAAATATATAGTGAAAATCTAAACTTTTGTATGGCAACTCCAAAAGGGGTCGGCCGATTTGGTCCATTTTTGAACTTGTATTCGCAATTTTCATGAAAAGCTGTATACAAAACTTGAGCTTTCCACGTCGAAGCGTTCTAAGGCTTTTTTTAGATCTCGACAACAGCGCCATCTATCGTGTCTAGAACTATCCTATCTTTCAAGCTGGAATCAACTAATCATTGAAATCGGCTAGGCGGTTTAGGAAATTAGCGTATACAAGCACCGTTACACGTGATTTTTATATATTAAGATATATTTTCTATCTTACCTACGAATAAATGTTACACCACGGTCAGATAAGTCACATTTTTTGGAGAACTGTTTAACGGAACTAGTCGAAATTTATACTACAATGGATATATTTCATACCGTGGTAAGATAACTATTCGTATGAATTGGATTTTGTTATTAGTTCTCGACGAGTTTGCTATATAAACTGAAAAGTATCGTTTCTAAACGCTCGCCTTACATAAACATGCACTGATTTCATTTGCTGTATGAAATTTGAGTAGACAGCATGTCAGGATTGAAGATGTAAACCGGTATATTAATCACATGAATACGAAGAAGTGCGTTTTTGGAGATTTCATTTTTTATTATTCTTAATTAAATTATTAAATACAACTGCCTCATACGGGTTATGATTACTCGCTCTTACCACTAAGCTAACGAGACAGATGCATTTTCCTGTTATGTTTCTCAAATTTTCTAGCCTATTGAAACAGATATGCGCTCTGATAAACTACTGAGAGAAAAAAAAAAAAAAAACGGATTCATTTAAAACTGAAATGCAACAAATAGAAATTGAGAATACAACCAAAATTTTAATAACCACTAATTTTAAAATAATAAATACTTGCGTACTTACCTTTAGGTACTATGATTTTCAAGCCTAACAAGGTAATTGGCAAACGTTTTCAGCAAATCATACCCTGCGCGATATATGCAGGTATATAGTTTGCACCATTATGGCAATCATCCCGATGTAGGAGGTGATTTATGTTAAATAATAAAACTCTCATAAACTTACTTTACACAAGCACAAAAAAGAGCAAGTCTCTAGAAGTTGTATAATATATTTTGCAACGGAATAGCCTCATGAAATTGTGTGTGCATATTGCAAGCCAATTATCCAACATGTTGATAAGGTTCAAACATCTCGATGAAAATGATCAGCTATCGATCATTGCCATCTCAAGAGTATAAAATTAGACATTAATCCGTTGTTTTTTTTAAGATTAATGTTGTTAGTCATTCAGATGGCCGACAGGTTCTTTATCTATGTACCTTGTATGTCCTACACATGTATAGGTATGAAATGATCGTGGCTTACGAACATATAAACCGTGGTGAGCGATCTATAAAATAATGGTTAACAGCAGCATCATAAACATCTGGGCTGTTTACATAACTAGCATATGTAAGTATATATGTATAATAAAAAATGAAAACTAAATAAAAAGAAAATTAAATTATTGATGATATGTAGTATATTGATCATGCAGAGTTATCAACAAAATTTTTTGGTGCCGTAAATCTTAGTTCTTCAACTTTAATCACATCATATGCACCTGAAATTGATATCAGAAAAATGAATATATTTAAAGAATTCAAGGAAAGAAATGTTCTCCTCTCCATGATATCGTTCATAAATGCCAGACAGTCGAATGTTTTATGTTCGTAATTACAAAAATATTTAACGATCGTGTTGTGATGATCAGAGGAATGTAATTCATCTGTCATCTTAAAGATGATATGAGAGATGTTTTATTCCCCCCGGCCGCCCTTTCCGTTTCAAGTATCCGTAAAATAATTACGCTCAAGACAAACGTTGCTAAGTCATTGATATTCATTCATTGCATATCAAAAGGGCTATCGTTTGGGTAATTAGTTTTGATTGTAAAAGAAATTTGGAAAAAACAAGTAAAATAGTTAGAATTGGGCTAATTAGGAGACGGTCCCTACTCGTCATCACCGACTTCGTCCAAATTTACAGTATAAGTAGGGCTTGAATTAGAAATGAAAGTGATGCAGGTGGGAACTCCAGATGGTCAAACGAAACCGAAATAATGCATAATGTAGGTGGACTCGGGTTTAAAATTAACACCTTTCGGAGAACTATAATAATTATCATCTTGCGGGTATATTCGCAATATTTAAGCCATTTTCTTTTCGTTACAATTATCTATAATCTGTTATCTTTTATATACAAAAAAACCCACTGAGATTGCAAGGCTTGCTAAATTACTTTCAACTCAAATTAATTAGCTGCATGTACTGTAAAATTACCACCATTTAATTGTCGGCCAAATTCCAACCGATTTTCAAAATTATTTTTGCTAAATTCATTGTGAGTTTTTATGATATTTTGAAACTATTACGAGATTCGCACGGCAGCGGGTTGCAAAGTAGTAACGCACCACCATATATTATTGTAAAAATTTATATTCCAATATCTGTGTAGAATATTCGTACGAAATCTCATCAAAATCGAATGATAAATTCACTGTCAAAAGATCATTCATATATACCAATGGGAATATGTATGTTTCTCATTTGCGGAATTCGGGTGTTCTGAGGAAGGTGAGGTAAATATTATCCGATTTGCAAAATTGCTTTTGCGAGATATTTTGTGATTTTTTTCTGATTTTTTGAGTATATTTTCCCTCCCTTTCTGATTGAGTTGCGAAATTTAATTTTTGACGACCAAACCTTTGTCTGAAAAATTCAATTCGAAATGGTTTTCTACAACTTATCGATTAATCCAATTTTGCGTTTTTTTATGGATGCGCCTTTATTAAGAGATTTGTACTGTCCCCGCTAGTAGAAGGTACACACAAATTAGATTAAAGTGACTCAAATGAATGCACTGGTAAATTTGGATCAAGTTCAGTGGTCTATTTGCTAACAACACATCAATACTGTTCACTTTATTTTAACTTTCAAGAAACTGTCACACTTATTTTTTTAGAATTTCCCACCATTAAGATCAGATTAAGTATATAAATTATTAGGTCGGAGATCCACACACACACTAGAAAACACATTTATTGACGCAGATTTATAATGTACGACTTTCAAGAATAGTTGTATTGGGATAAAACTCTATGTATATGTTTTGGGTCAGAGATTTTTGTATCACACTGAAAAATCCACTTATTGGCAGAAATTTGCAAAATAAGATCGTCAAGAACGTAATATAAATGTAAATATGTAAAATAAATATAGAATAAAGTTAAGTTATGATATTTGATCTTGACACTTGAGGAATTGCTAATGTTAAGACCCTTTGTTCTAAGTATTGATTAGAACAGCTCTTTATTCCCGTCGGGACCAGAAATAAAGTCTTAATGTTAGTAATCTTATCTCAGTTGTGACCCGAGGTAATATTCTTTAAGTCAGTCGAGACCCGGCTTAAAGTGTTATCTCAACTTCAGTCGAGACCAGAAGTGACATTCTTTATTTCCGTCGAGACCAGAAATAATTTGGTTAGTAAAAGATTATCTCAGTCGAGACCCGAGACTATATTCTTTAAGCTAGTCGAGACCCGACTTAAAGTGAATGTTAATAAATACGTTAACTTCAGGAGACCCGAAGCAGGATTCTTTATTTCCGTAAAGACCAGAAATAAAGCGTTTTGTTAGTTGTGAAAAGGTGATATATCAGCGGATGCCCGATGTAAAGGTTAGTCCCTAACTAGCGAACTTACCTCAAGCGATGCCAAGTACAAAAAGAGATCAAGATCAGTCAGCTTGTCGTTTTTATACCCCTTTCTTGCACACAACACAACTGATGGAGTAGCAGAGGCGCATGATTGCAAGAATTGACAGTGCAGCTGTGATGCGGTACTAGCGGCACAAAATGCATAGTAACAAAAAATCCATGGTTCTGTGTTCAGCTGAATTATATTTGCAAAAAATCTTATCGCTATCACGTATAGAAGAAATTCCCGTTCGATGGTATTTGTAATAATGATAATGATAGAGTTGCAAATTGATCTGCTTGATCTGATCGTATTTCTATCATGCATTGTATTATGTTACATAACAACACATGCTTTTGTTAGATGTTTTACCTATTTTCTTGGGAAAATTGTTATTAGCTTTTCTTTTCAGAACTTAATTTTAGCATGGTATTTTTGGATATTTAAATGACAAATACATGGCTTTGTTGGGCTGTGTACCCTTTTTTTTATTAGAGTTAATTTTACTAAAAGTTTTGATGCTTTGTTTTCAGGATGTTTTCTTTTCAGAAGTTGCCTGTTAACAAAATATATTCGAATCGATTTGGTTCGAACAAGATTATCTGTACAAAGTTTCAAGAAGTTCGGATGTCATTTGCCTATTTAAAATAAAATTAAATCTATAAAATTTTGAATACCCACGTGTTGCCATCTACCGGTGATCTTTGAAAACGCACGGAATTACCACATACAGAATCAGCAAACTACATACTACCTCTATGGTTGGCATTTCACCTGAATGAATTTGGGGCTTTCGTTTAAATTCTATTGCAATTTAGCCGCGACAACTCCCGCGAAAATTTGCATATTTCAGCATTTCAAAACCCCAGGTTCCGCTACATTATGAATTATTTCGGTTTTAGTTGGTCATCTGGGCTCCTATTCTGCATTCTCACTCACTTATGACTATATGAGAGAAGTCACTCACCCACGGTACAGAGATACAAGGTATTCCCATTACGAACCACGTTACGCCATTTGTCTCCAAACGTATAGGAAAGTACGGTACAGAGAACGCAATATTTTCTCTCCTCTCTCTGTCTTTTCAATAGAAATGTATATACGTTATAGGACGAAACACGTCACAGCTGCAGTGTGAAAATTTTAAAGAGAATACCTTCTATTCTATATAACTTGTCACTCACCCACCATTTAGATATTCTGGAAAACAAATGGAATGAGATGTACACTCTTAAATAAAATAATCCACCACATTCGTGGTGAATATTTTTGATGTGACTTTATATTTGCTATAGAGCCTAAACTACTGTTCATATAGGCTGCACTTCCTATATACCTTACTTAACAAAATAATAAAATAATTTTGATTAAAAAATAACCATTTTACGCTCAATACCTCTCAGCTGAGTGATAATTGCATGTGTGTATGTGCAGCCGGAGTCCGAATCTATAGGCAGCTACATTCGATCAGTCCATGGGATACCATGACGGCACAGCGGCATACAATGATTACTTAGCTGAGAGTTTTTGTTTGAAAATTCGTAGGCATTTGGTTCAGAAAAAATTTTCTATATAATTTTGTTAGGAAAGGTATAAAAATTTTATTTCGATTCAAAGATAAGGAAGCAAGCTTAAGATTATCAGAATACCATTTTTCTGTATGAATAGTAGTTTATGGCGGAGGAGCTATTCAAATCAAACACAAATGGCCGTGTCGAGTACTGTAAACCCAGTAGTAATATCTCACTCACTTTTCCACAAAAATCTCACTCACTTGCGTTCCAGAATAAAGAAACACGTGGAATCGGGTAAGTGAGAATACAGAACAGGGGCCCTTGAGCTTCCACTTGTGTCACTTTCATTTCTGGTCAACCCCTAATTATACTGTGAATTTGGACGAAATCGACACCCTCTCCTTGTAAGACCAATTCTTATAATACCCTTCATGAATGAGAGTATGAAATTTCGAAATGATCTCCCATCTTTGCAAGTTTGATTTTTCAAGTGGTTTTTTTGCATATATTTCGTTCGACAGAAAAAATGATTATAACCAATTTTATAGGATTTCATATTCCGATGAAGTTTTTAGGACAATAAAAATATCTAGGACTAATCGTTTTCACAGTATTTTATATAGCAACACGAAGAAGGAATTGCCCGATTTAATCTATCACTATGAAAACACCATGTACCAAATTTGAGCTCTCCATGTCGAAGCGTGCTCAGGCAGTGTCCAAATATATAGGGGAAAACGACATTTTTGTATGGCAACCCAACGAAGGAGTTGCCTGATTTGTTTCGTTTTCGAGCTTAATTTTATTTTTAAGTCCGTGTACATAATTTCAGCTCTCTAAGTATACGCATTCTCGAGTTATCATGCGCACAGACAGTCGGACGGACGGATATGCAAAAATTAAAATAACTTATGAATATATTTCATGGGTGTCCAATCCATTTTGATCTACCATCATTATTTCTGTGCGTTACGAAGGGAATTACAAACTTAGCAGATCCTATAAATTTCATCTAGGGTATAAAAGAAGGAAATACAAATGCCTTTCTGCCGGGTTTCCAAAACTATGCTCGACGGAACACCAGTTTTCCGATGTACCCGAATGGGTTTTCTACGATAATTTGGAAGATTGCAAGATTCTACTTCATATTGAAATGCGAGTATTGAGCAATATTCACTAGTGATATGCAAAATTTTTAAAAACGTATCGATGAATCGATTTATTCGATTATTTAGAGAAAACAATGGACGACTAAAAAAATCGTCAAAAACATATCAATAATTGATTAAATTGAGTCGTTTGAGATTTTCTCCTACCGGCTGACCATTTTGTCACTTTAACAAAAGCTGCAAAGATTGACAGAACAGTTAGCCGCGCTAATAGATATTGTTCATAAATCTAATTAAAAAACAGCTAAAATACATGTTAAATATTCAGCATATCAGTGCATGAATTCTGGAGAGAAAAGTCTACTGGAAGTGTCATTAGTAAGGCCGTATTGTTGTTTTTTTAACCTTAAAATTTGATCGACTAAGCTGAAATTTTTTGTTAATCAATCACTTGCTTTTAGGTCTACACCCAGTGCTCTAATTATGCAAATTTATTTTGAGGATTTCAATTTTACGCAATTTTATAGAGGGACAGTTTTCTCTGTTTGCTTTATTTATTTTTCCACAAATTCTATTAGATATATCCAAGGTATATAGAATACAAGGTATTCCCAATACGAAGCATGTTCCACCATTAAGGGACGTAATATCGTGAAATGTATAGGAAAGTACGCTACATAGAACACAAAACTCTCTCTCCTTTCTCTGTCTTTCCTATAAAAATGTATATACCATACACTAGTCACAGAATTACGTCACAGGCATCAACTGCAATGTGTCAAAATTTTAATGGGAATACCTTGTCTTCGATATACCTTGAGACATATCTAGATGAATTTTTTTGTCCGAATTCATAGAACCATTTTAGTTTCCTAATATTTTTTTTTGATACCTTCTTACACGATTTCTCACTGTTCGGAACTAATCTGTCAAGTTTACAATAGATTTTTGTAAGTTTTTACATATTTTTATTCTATGCGTTATTTCCTGGAATCAACGTATTGCATTAAAACAGGATTGCGGGTATATTTGTCGAAAATATAAAAATGAATTAAATTTGCATTTAAATGTAACGATTAATTTGGTCTGATTGCTTACAATGTCGAATTTTGTCCGTCTTGACAAAAAATGTGTTCTCATTACAGAATTTAAATTATTATTCAGAAATTACCCATGGATGTTATGAAATTGACTCGGATTGCTGCCTTATTTCGCTATGAATTTTCATAGCAAAACTCTATGAAATGCTAGTCCCGCATAGGGCTAATCTTGCTAGGCATTCAAGTAAATACGTAGTATTTCGCCTCATATAATTCACACTTAAAATTTATTTTAAGTCTATATATGAAGTCAGTTTGGCTGTTTGCTTTGGCGTATACGGCAGGCAGGAACCAAGCCGTATTGACGATTATACGGTTGCTGCTTATATGAAACGCCCTCTTTTTGCAATGAAGTTTCTTTTTTAAAGATTTTTCGTTTGCATAAAAAGTTTTTTCAACGTTCTCCTATATCATTGATTTCTTATACACGCGTGACAGAGATGATGTCCAGTTTATAGTCCCAGTGTAATGTGGTTTACTTTCTTGAGAAGGACATGCATTTGCATTTATCCACGTTTAAGGATAGTTTATTTTTATTGCACCAAGAGAGCAGTTTCTGGATGTCATTTTTCAGGTATTGGCAATTAAATGGATAATTTATAACTCGATAAATTTTAGTGTCATCAGAAAATATTAAGGAAGTTGAGGATAACTCATTAGGGAGATCATTAATATTGAATAAGAAGATAAGTGCTCCAAGAATCGAGCCTTGAGGTACACCCGAGGTTTGCGTATATAAATCTAACGTAAATCCATTAATTATAACCATTAGATGATGATTCGACAGATATGAAGGAAGTCATGTTGTTGAGGGCTGATGTAGGGTTTTAGTTGCGGTATTAGATTATTATAATTGATTTTTTTCAAGGATCAAGGCTAGGGCATTGGAAGTAGAAATGGGGCAGTAATTCTTCACCAGCCTTTTATCCCCTATTTTGAAATCAGGGTGAACAAAATTATCCTTAAGAACATCAGAAAAGAGTATGGCTGGAAATAGATGATTTGATTAACATGGTTATAGGATGTGATAGGACCAGAGAGCAGTTTTATAAAATTTGTTGGGAATACCGTCCGGACCAACATTTTTATTTTTTTTCCAATGATGCGAGAATTATTTCAACATCACAATGACGTATCAGGGGAATATGTGTAGAGCTGTCTATTATAATGGATTTCATCGGATGTAGGAGGGATTGTTGCGCTCTGGTGAGAATTGAATGTAGTTTGAAAGAAAGTTGCAAACAAGCTACAATTACTTTCAGGTTTATCAGCAGACGTTTCATCGTAATGCATATCCCTAGGGTAGGAGCCAGATAGCTTCATAAGTATTTTTATCATTAAACCAAAAAGCCCTAGAGTTAGGGGATATGCAGTTTTCAGTGTTTAAGCAGATTTATCGTAACACTCACTAATTTTACTTTTTACATTACTGCGCAAAAGTGCTTGGATTTTGAATATTTTTGTCTATATCTCTCCTTAAACTTAATGGCATGAATTAAGTCACGAAAAAACTATACAGAATATTTACTTTGATTTTTCGTTATCCGGGGAATAAAATTTTCAATTGCTGATTGTATCATAGTCAGCCCGCTTATTAATTTTTTCAGGAAGCTGGGGTACTTTCATTATTTTGAACCCAACGAGATTATAGTTCTATATTTAAGAAAAATAACTAGCTTCTAGTTTCTATTACCCAAACTTAAAAGTAATCCGTTAAAATTTCCGGGTTTGGGAAGTGTTCCCTTGCAGAAAAAGTTTGAGAACCCCTGCTCTATTTACTGACAACATTTTTTTCCTCGATTTCAAATTCTGGAATGGTAAATTTAATATATGATAAACTCACGGTTCCGGTTAAGTTATAATATTTTCCCAATGGAGAGCTTCTGTGATTCAAATTCTCGTCTTTTGACCGCACACAAATATAGTTAAAATCTATAGGTACCTTACTGAGTAATAATGTAATTTCAAATTCCAACATTTTTTTTAATCATTTGTCTACTGTTATCTTCTATCTGATAACCTTTTTTTACCAACGTATATATTAGAACCCTTAAACCAGAATCTCTAAACCTGTTATCCCATTTATTTCCTTACAATGTAATAAAAAGAAACACAATTTCATTCTTAATTCGTTCCTGAAAATTAACTCAAAAACAACAAAACTGAAAAAGCGCTACAAATAATATTTACATTGGAGATTTCATCTGAAAGAAAGTCAAACATGCCCACCTCCACAATTTCTGTTGATCTTCGAACATACGACAAAAAATGAAATCACGTTTTCCCTAGCATAGGTACATATAAGCCCACGAGAAAATTACTTACTTATCTTGCAAGAACAAATTCTACCACTAAAAACATGTATCCAAGGAATTAGCTCATGATCAGTTGGCTGGAATCGACTCTTATAACAATCGGATTAGTGATGGACTTAATCTGTCAGTCGAATCGTCAATAGCATTTCATGTGATGACTTTATTATAAAAAGATGTTACTCACCTGAGGATCATATTATGAACTAACTCCACATCCAATAAAACCACATTTCACATGGGCACACAGATCCCATAAAAAAAAAAGAAAAAATTTCCGAAAGCCGATGTTCGTGTCATGACATATCCCGTGCGTGAAATGTATTCAGCCCACCTGACTTTGTTCTCGGCTTTCTTTCTTTTTATTTTTTACCTCAAGGTGTTGTGCAACTTATCATTCTGAATCAAATGGAATCTGTAAAAGCAAACAAAAAAAATATTCGTTACGGTTCTACCGGCTTTCTGACATATTTGACTGGGCCTCCCAAACGCATGTCAATCTTTGAACATGAGCGCTCTAAGCTCTCCTGCTTTACAGGTTTGAGATTATTCCATTGAGACACAAATGTCATCTTAGGCTTAAAATCAAAGGCATAAGAGGGCGAAGCGAAATTAGAATTTATAGTCAAAGGCGACGAACTGAACGGGTGAAAGGCCTCAATTAGAACTAGCTGTGTTAATTGATGCTAATGACCGAAAAGTACTTTAAAGAAAGTGTAAACTGAACTGACCTCAAGTCTCGGTGGGTGGTGCCCCTTTCCTTTAAATTTATCCAGGAGTGCCTCAGAGCAAGCGTGCAGTTAGAAATGGATTTAAAAGTTCTATACACACATACATACAAAGAGTACGTGATTAGATTTCACCTCCAAGGTCCCCCAGAAATGTGAGATAATTTCTGATCGCTGTTCTTTCTATTATTCTTGCGTTTTTTAATTGTTTTTTTTTTACAAATTTTTTTTTTCTCAACATTTTGTAATGTAATTGATCGTGACTGGATTAGGGACGGGGAAACCACGACCCAAATCATTTTTCTTTTACTCATCTCAAGTATTGTATGCTTGTTGTATAATAATTTTCGGCTTCCGTCAACGCCTGACCGAACTGAGCTCACAGCTTGAACTGATCGAAATGAAAGATCCGAGGTAAATGCTCCACATAGGAATGCGCATGATCCGAATGATTATTAATTTTAAACGTTCAATTCAATTCAAATTTTTTTTATGTCGGAGTCTTGTTTTAATCATTTGTTTCAGATGTCTTATTACAAATTGATTTAATGATAAAATCAATAAAAAACTTGTTTCGACATGTATCTACCGTGTCTATACAGTTTCTTGTGATATACCGGCAAAGTGGAGCATAGCAGAAAATCATGTGCCTAAGGAAATGAAAAATAAAAAGGAAGAAAAAGTAATCATTGAACCAGAAAAGAGTTCGTCATTGATCTGGATGGATTTGCTTAACTTACAATAGAGCGGAAGTTGGCAATGGAAGCATGAAAACGTCATTCGAAACAACTATAGAATTTAGGTTTGTGTCGATCAAGAATGATTTTGATTTTTCTTTGAATAGGATTTCAAGTCATTACACGGGAGTAGTATTTTTTCATATATACAGGCATTTGAACAAAAATGTGTTAATTAAAGATCTTTTATTAATTTGTTCCCCCCAAAATTTGTGTGTGATAACAATACATTATTTGCAGGTGGAAGTGAATTGATTTTAGACAGTTTAGATTAATTATTTAAAGCGTATACGATTAAATTGCCACACCTCAATCGTAACTGAATTTTATAATATAAGATCAAATCTAACAAATTCTGAGCAAATTTATCTCTTCCATATGTATGGGTATATGTTTATTTTAGAAAGAAGGAGATTAGCATTTTTTTTTCTTATAAAACTTGTAAACTGTATATTCAAAATTTTTCATGTCACTTTGGAAACCCTACTAAAATATTGTTTGGGCAGCAGGTGTTGAGTACTAGATTCAGTTTCGAAATGACGGATATTTTCTTCCCCAAGTATTACTAAGTTTTTGGTATTTTTGTTGTCAGGATTCCCTGACTTTTCATTTCGAGATTGTCTAATTTAGCTAGCTATAATTAGGTAACGACATGAATGTCATATACAATTCAAAGTATCACAGTCAATTGAGAATAAAACTTACATCTACTAATACTATTTTTTTTTAATCTTAAAAATCCGCAAATATATTCAAAAATATTGTCCCCAAGCATTCTACTTCTGAAAGAAGAATGGTTTTGATTCATTGGAATTAGACTTCCATAAATTAATACACAGAATAAGATTTCTGCTACAGCGAGTTCAGGGAGTACTGCAGGGTGTAAGCAGAATTAGACTCCTGCTACAGTGTGTAATCAGAATTAGACTCCTGCTACAGCGAGTTCTGCAGAATGTAAGCAGAATTAGACTCCTGCTACAGCGAGTGTTGCAGTGTATACACAGAATCAGACTTGTGCTGCAGCGAGTTGTAAGCAATATTAGACTTATGCTACAGTGAATGCTGCAGTGTGTAAGCAGAACTAAATCCTTTGGGTAGTTTGATTTTTGTAGAATTTGATTTCTACATCAATAAAATTAAACTTTTATATACACGAAAAACAAAATCAGACTTTTGTTTATAGGATAGGAAAGTCAGATTAGTCTCTGGTGTATGTTGCTTTGAGATTAAACTCTCAAACAAGAATAGGTGATTTTTCTGTGGCTCATCGCCTTTTTATAGCCGCTGTAACCAGTTAGTGCTCTGTTCTATGATGTGTTGCCTTAGTAACTAGGTTGATTCTTTTGAACTGAATGTACCATGAACAGCTAACGTGATCTCACTTCGATGGACGGTCAACATTTTTTTTTTAATTTTTCGGTTTTATTTCTCTTAAATACCCCCACTAACGTACACTTTTTTTTACAAAATTTCGAAAGCTCAGAGTCTCCTCTGTAATTTTACCTAGTACACTTATGTTGTATCTGTGACAGTTAAGGAGTTATTAGCTCTTAACCTATTCAGGTCACAGATAATTTGTTCCCTTGTGGCTGAAAACACGTCAAAATATGTCATTTTATAAAAATATCGTTAATTTTGGTATGACCTAAACAGGTTAAGAGCTAATAACTTTTTAACGGCTACATCTAGTACATAGTGTGTTGTAGGTTAAATTAAAGAAGAGACTTTGGGATTTCGAAATTTTATAAAAAGTGTGAACGTTAGTGTTTTTATCTAAGAAAAAAAAACGAAAATTAAATTAATAACAGAAATTTTAAATTTGTAGCATCATAACTCTGTTGTGGGGAGAGTTAAGGGGGTAGTTGAGCAGTCGTTTGAAAGGTCATGAAGTTCCGTCTTAAAATAGACCATATAGGGTGTACTTTTGAATATTGAGAGTGTTTAATGAAAAAAGAGAATATTTTATCAATCACCCTGCAGGTTAGGTTAGGTAAGAGGTGTGCCGCAATACAACTAGCCTGCATCACTTAGACCTCTAGTGGGTCTGTTTTGCCCCTAGGCCCCATGGGATAATATTTTCAAGCCACCCCAGATCAATCCTACTTCCCTTGAGGAACTCAAGAACTCTTCAAATCTCTTTACCTAGATCCATCCTGCTTCTCTTAGAAAACTCAGGACACATCTATATTTCTTGCTTTGCAGTTCCCCCCAGACTTGAAAAGAAGTAGCTACCAAGTAGCCCACTTCTTTTATTCATCAGAGCGGGGCATTCGCGTAGAACGTGTTGGACGGATTCGATTTCCTCCGAGTCTTTACAGCTCCTACAGAAATTGTTCGCCACTATCCCTAGTCTTATAGCATGATCACCTATGGACCAGTGACCCGCAAGGACCCCTACTAGATTCCTGGTGTTTGTTCTGCTGACATTAAGCAGCTCCCTTGTCCTTTTCCTGTCATATGCAGGCCACAATTGCCTCGCAATATTGCAGGTATCCCTGTTGGTACATCGGAGGCTTGGCTTTTGATAGGCGCCCCTGATGATTTTCTCTTTTATTGCTCCGATTGAGATCCTCACAAAAGCTACCGCCACGGAGATATCCGATTCAGAGCATTTTTTGGCCAACTCATTGCCTGATATATCATTATGGTCAGGTACCCAGCACACTGTACTCAATACCTCAAGGCTAGTCTTTCATAATTGCACCAATTTTGATTTTACCAGCGCAGCATCCAGCGCCTTGATGGCTGCCTGGTTATCAGTATATATTTATATGTGCCGTGAGGGCGCCCTGCACATAGATACCAATGTTGCCGCCTGATAAATCGCTGCAAATTATGTCTGAAAAACAATGCATTTGCTAGGCAGTCTGTAACTCGGCAGGGTGACATTTTGCCCCCAACCCCCTACCGTATAATTTTTGGCTTGTCTGGACGAGAGGAATCATTTGGCAAAATATAGTCATATTAGTCTGGGGTACCCTGTATAAAAAACACATATCACTGTATTCGTAAATGTTAGGCTGCGAAACCGCCCTACCAATTTCAACGAAATTTGTGAGTATGGTTGGTTGGTTCCAGCTTAAAAGATTGGATAGTTTTGGACGTGACAGATGGCGATGTTGTAGAGATATAAAAACCTGGTAGAGAACGCGTTCACGTGGAAAGCTGAAATTTTGTACACGGCGTTTTCATAAAAATTGAAAATACAGTTCGAAAAGTGGACCAACTCCTTCGTAGGGATGCCATACAAAAATTTCGCGTTGTACTATTTATATAGGCACTGCCAGAGAACGCATCGACGTAGAGAGCTATACTCTCCCACACATATGAATATATGCACAGATACTCATATAAGTGCACAAACCCACACACACAAAAGAGACACACAGTGAAACCCTAGAGTATGGAATCATGTGATCGACTCAAATAATAGCTTAGATATTATGCATTCATCTCTAACCACCCCCCTACCCATCTAGGTATCGATATTATCGCCGGGGAATGCCGACTAGCTCCCCTTAGTATAGGTATATAAAGGGTTTTCCAATAAGAGGTGTTGTTTTAATTAGCCCGCTATTTCGGTAGATGTCACTTTTGGAGCTGTCATTTTTTGACATTTGACAAGTAGAAAGTACGCCATTAATAAAAATGGAACGATACATGATTCAACAACGCATTGAAATTATTAAAATTCACTATAAAAATGGTGAAAATGTGGCAGAGACGGTTCGTAAAACTCGAACATTTTTGGGTCGTCGTGAAGCACCTTGTCGGACCGCACTGCAGAAATTGGTAGAAAAATTCGAGCTGTCGGGACAAGTTAGTGATGTGAAGAATAAAACCCGTGCACGTCGCTCAAGAACAGCCGAGAATATTGCTGCTGTAGCCGAAAGTGTTGAAGAAAACCCAGGTTTGTCCATTCCTCGTCGTTCTTTGGAATTAGACATTCCACAAACGTCATTACACCATATTTTTCATAAAGATTTGGGTCTTAAGGCTTATAAAGTTCAGTTAACACAAGAACTCAAGCCGGCCGATCATCAACAACGTCGAGTCTTTGCTGATTGGGTCCTTGAAATGCATGAAAATGATCCGGAATTCCATCGAAAACTCATATTGAATGATGAGGCCCATTTCCACCTCGATGGCTTCGTCAACAAGCAAAATTGTCGCATCTGGGGCTCGGAAAACCCAAGAGTTATTGTTGAAAAGCCTCTCTATCCTCAACGTGTGACTGTTTGGTGCGGTTTATGGTCCCGCGGGGTCATTGGACCTTACTTTTTCGAAAATGAGGCTGGAGCAACAGTTACGTTGAATGGATTGCGCTATCGACAGATGATTAATAATTTTGTATGACCGGAATTGGATGGCATTGATCTGGACAACATTTACTTTCAACAAGACGGCGCTACGTGCCATACAAGCAACGAAATCATTGATCTTTTACGGGAAAGTTTCCGGATCGTGTTATATCTCGAAGAGGTGCTCACAATTGGCCACCGAGATCTTGTGACTTAACACCTTGCGACTTCTTCCTTTGGGGCCACGTGAAAGAGAAGGTCTACGCCAACAGCCCAGCGTCGATTCAAGACCTCAAAGATGGAATTCGTGAGGCTTCCGAGGAAATATGGCAGCCACTTTGCGATTTGGTTATGGAAAATTTCATGAAAAGGATATGGTCCTGTAGGCGTGGTGGTGGTGGTCATTTGGCTGATGTTATTTTTCATTATTAGCGGCATACCTTCCTCTTTATAATGAAATAAAGATCCGATCATTTGTCTCAAAAAATGGAATTTTTCTTTGAATATCAAAATAACACCTCTTATTGGAAAACCCATTATTATTAAGCCAAGCTCAGAAGAGATAAGCTGTGATCCATAGCACAGCATGGCAGAAATTAGATAAGGAAAGATTAGGGGGCATGCGGAAAGTTGCGGAAGTGCCGATGTATGTCACTCTTGAACCTTCGAAGATTCTATGCCGGAAGAAAAACAGAAGATGGTATATTGTTCCACATTTGCACAGTTCGGGATAAGAAAGCATCACGGTATTTTACTGTGCGTCCGAAAGTATTTTAAAGGGTGAGAGAATGTGGGCGGCTTTCAGCGCGTGTATTGCTTACAGTAATTATTGCACAAGGGATTAGACTAGATATTTCATCGTGCGTGTAGCGATAAAGGAGCGAAAGTCATCCATCTTACTTCCCATCTCAATTTCATCTTATGATTTAGTACAAGGCCAAGAGTAAATATAATTCAATATACTTATAGAGCAAATAAGGGAATGAAAGGGAGCTTCATTATTTTTTAAGAGAGAGAGGAGGAAGAGATAGAGATGGGGAGAGAGGAAGACTTTAATTGTAATATGATATCACTATATTCCTGGTTCTATACATATAACACACACTTCCATACCCCAATCACTCTCAGCAGCTTAGACATTCTCTTAATGCTGCATGGAATAGTTCTGATCGCAACAAATTTTTGAGGTGATCTACACATAGTAAATATTCTCCATCCTTCATCCTTTTGATATAAGAAGTTTTCTTTTTACTTTGTTAAATTTTTGGTAATTTTCTTCCTTTGCATTATACTATAAAAAACAACGTTGCATAATTAAAATCGAGCCTACAGCAGGCGCAGTAAAAAGATATTCATTTCTATCCATTAACCCACAAATGCAAATGAGAAGCATTCGAGATGTGCTATGCACGCACTCTTCAGTAGCACTAAGGATGAAGCATAACTGTACATTTTTTCGATCATTCGTGATACATTGACGCAGCATCTGAATAGCTTGAGGGTCTTAATAGTATTTTGATTTTCCTTATATTCCCGCAGACTTTTGATGGGTGAGTTAGTAAAGATTTATAAGCTAATGAGACTATTTCCTCTCAAACGGCTTAATTGACGGCAGATGAATCAGATATTGCGATGATCCGATGAAAGAAAGTAGGAAAGATGACAGTATTAGACATAATGAACTTACGGGATTTTCAAAAATGACACGATTATTGAAGAATTGTATTTTATTCTTATGTTGATTTTGTTGAAATTAAATTAGCCAGAGCTGATAATGACTTGGAAATATTTTCTAGATTACTGGTTAGAGTTTTTAAATGGATTAATATTTTGTAGTCTCAATATAACAGTTATATAGTAATGTAAGTTAACAATACGAAATAAATATTATTGATTTCTTAATTGACGTACATAATATATTGCGGTTTTCGAATGACTTAAGAGAATCTCTCTTGATTTGCCCAAAATACACAGAACAAAAAATTCCCGGATAATCTGAGATGACTCGAATTAGAGATATTATTACAACAAGTAAACTTCCAATTCAGTTCAACGTCCATATTGAAAGTTAATCTGAGTATTAGTCTTATAGAGATGGATGGATGAATCCTTCACAGACGAAATCGGTAGATTATTTATATATAAAGAGCAGCGGACTAAACATAGAACTCTAAGGTTTACCACGAC